>OX422218.1:248680372-249880372 GCA_949130495.1 Sambucus nigra | reverse complement strand
ATGGAAGACATATTCAATGCATTAAAAATACTAAATCACTTGCCTTAGATTGTTCTTCAGAATTTGATGTTGAAGGTTGAGGGTTGATCTCTCCCCTTTCTCTACAGATTTTCTCCCAAGGTTGAAGATGGTGGTTATGGGTTTTCTCTTGGGAACCTCTTCCAACTCTTCCTATAACTCCCGTAGCCCTCTAAATTGTCAAATGCTGGTAATGGGCTTAATGGGTTACTAAATAATGTATAATTAACTCTTGAAATTCGTAGGCTTTAATTCCCAAAATTTCAAAATTACCAAAATACCCTTTTAAGTTGTCGGTATGGCCCAAAAATGCCCCGGGACCCAAACTAAACCCCCGGCTAGTGTTTTCTGACTATTTCGACCCTTCCGGACTCGTTGGCGCACTCAAAATGACCATTCAGTTGATAAAAATAAAATTCATTTTTTAATTCAAATAATTTCATTTCTGACGCGACTGACACGCGCGTCCCAACTAAATTTCCCAAATTGTCGTATTTCAGTCTCGCGACAATTTTAATATCTTCAATATTCATATATTGCCATATATACACAACATAATCAAATACCAACTCACATCTCGTTAGTATTTATATCCGGATTAATTCTCAATTAATTCACATTTAATTTAATTAATCCCTTTAATAAATATCAATAAAAATACGGGGTATTACAATATTAGTACATTAGATTCCCAATTGCAGGTATCAGTATGCTAGTTTATTATTTGGGCATATCAACACACTAGTTTATCACCAGACTACACAAATCAGTTTATCAGTAGACTACACATATCAATGCCAAACCAAAGTATTGGTAGGCTACAAAAATATGTTGAATGACACAAAATCAGTTAGAAAATACTCAAATGATACCATAACATATTTTTCATTCAATCCTAGTGTATCTAACTATGTCAACACTTTCAATACCAATTGTGTCAACATATTCAAGTCCCAAATAAACAACAATGTATAAGCTCATTGGATTACCAGAATGTATATCTCAGAACCAACCCAACTTATTACTATTACACTATCAATACATCAGATATCCAAAATATCACGAGTGCTTATGATATAAATATGCGGAAGCAGAATGTATATATCACGAGTGCTTATGATATAAATATCACGAGTGCTTATGATATATATCTTTTTGAAGTGCAAAAAAGCATTAAGTAAGTTCAATTGGGGGACACTGGCTAATATTATTAATTAATATACAACTTTCAACTTACATCATCAACACCATGAGCTTTGGGAGGTGCAAAGTTTGTGTGGAACTGACCATTTGAATGGTGGATTCAGTGACCAATAATCCTCTCCTCCAATGGCATCATCAACTGCAAAGTTGAGAACCTTGTCAATCGTAGTTCCCTATTTTTGAAGCATCTCATCAAGATGAATAAAAAAATATGACTTAGAAAAATAAAGATGGAATTCAAATGGGAAGAGAGAGCAAGAGAGAGAGAGAGAGAGAGAGAGAGAGAGAAAGAGAGAGAGAGAGATAAATTATAACCTTTTCTGCTTGGACGACAGTCCTTGGAAACCCATCAAGAATGAACAATTTTGGACTTGATGGCCTCTTCATTGTTTCATCAGTTATGCCAAAAACCAAGACATCATAGATGAGTTATCCCTAAAAATGAATAAATAGACAAATGTCACTATTAGAACCGACAAGAAGAAGTTGTTGCAACATGTAAACAAAAAAATAACAAACAATATCATTCAATTCATACTATAAATAACAAATATAATTATATGCCCTCAGTATATCACATGTTGCCAAATGGCATAAGCAGTACTCATCCTTTGATGATAGCTAATTGGGTACCTTATTCAGACCCACATGGACCTGAAATTTATTAAACTCTCATTATTATGCACATGATTGAAGCTACTCACTTTCCAAAACATTATTCGTAGATACAATTGCAATTAACATAACATTAATTTCAGCAAATTAAATAAACTTTTTACACAAAAGTCATAAATCACAATGTATGTCCTTTTTATCTTTTATGTGTGTTTGGGGGGGGGGGGGGGGAGGGGTTCGGTCATTATCATAATTTATACTCAATGAGAGGAAGGAGTCGAGTTAAGGAACCCATGGTTTATACATGAAAATAACCTACTATTCAGTTTGGTTGAACCAAATTAATATTAATTAACTTCATCCTTGTCATATAATTATACACTAGCAGTTAGCCTCAACAAAGTATCATCAATAAAACTAAGGAGTACTATAATATAATGGCTCAAATATGGTTGTTATCACACAAATCCCCATAGGGATGAAAAATGCAAATCTGATAACCACATTTGCACGACTTCAATTGCTGATCCATCCAGTCCATCTCTTCCGCACGTAACGAACATCTCCGAACGTGATGCATTTACATATCTTAATGCACAGTGAAAAAACAAATCCAAAAAATCCTTTCGTTTAATGATCTGAAAAAAATATATGGCATTGGTGTACCAAAAAATGAAAATGCGTATGCTGAATAATAAAACATATACCATAAATGAAATGAAGAACTTAAAAGAAAAGTGGATATGAGAAGATATATTTGTGTGTAGAAATAGAGGAGAAATTATAACAAAATAGGTCTAGGGTTTTGAGATTATAAGCTTACACTAAAGTTTCGATTTTTTTAAAAGTGAATGGTGGAAACAACAGAGAAAAAGAAGAGAGTGTACCAATGCTACACTCTCTCCTCATCAGACGAGTAATCCTATCCATCCATCTCCCCGGACGACCCCCCATCTACGGCCGCCGGACAATCGATCGATAAAACTCGTACACCGCCATTTGCAAATTGAGATGTGAAAATACTTCGAAGAGGGTGTTTTTTTCCCCAAACTTAAAGCGAGGGCACTGTGGAGCAAATACTTCAAAGGCAGCATATGGGAGAAATGAATGAGAGGGTCAGTGATTAAAGGAAATAAAGGCAACGGGTGTTTTTTTTCTTAAGCTTGAACCTATTCACGGTTTCAGCTGTGACCCACTATCAGTGAAACCCTTAAATAAAACTATACCCACTCATAAATTTGCATATGGTCACGACCCATAGCCGTGAGCCACATCAAGAAATTGTCACGACCCCCAACCGTGACCCTCAGTGTGTGTTTTGTGCTTCGTCCTGCCTATAGTCACGAACTAAGTCCGTGACCCAATCACGACCAAGTTTGGAGGGAATTTTGGCACGATTTTGGCGCCAACATGGTCACACCTTGGTCACGGCCCAAGTCCGTGACCCACAGTGGTCAAGGACTTGGGCTGTGATCACTTCCAAAGCATCTATGACTGAGTGTAATAATGAATATGGTCATGCCAAAAATTAAGATGGTCACGGCCCAATTCCGCGACCAGCTATTCGCAGACTTGGGGCATGACCAACTGGACGTGACCATTTGCAGGATTTGGTTTAGTGGTTGTGGTCGCTATTGGGACTTCGGCTGTCCCATCGAAGGCCCAAAATATTCTAGCTGGACCCTCTAGCGAAGCTACTAAAAAATCTCCCGTGACACTGAACATCCGGTGCATCATGGATGAAGACTGGGTTGCTGAGGTTACTGCAGACTTTGAATTTCCCCAAGGAATCATTTGTACACTTCCTACTGTGGAATAAAGGTCATGTTCTGCAATCCCCAATGAGGGGATTTGTTTTTCTTTGCACGCCTTTCTCCTAGGCCCGCGGCTACTAGTTCTTGTACCTATAAGGAGAATATATAGTGCTATGGATATGGACCCTACCCAACTAGATTGAAATGGTTGGAGGGTAATTCTTGACGCGTTGGTACTTTGGTAAAAGCATTTCACGAGGGACATTACTCCCGCAGAGTTTTTCTATTTATATAGACCAAAGGAGAACTCTGTGGATTTTCTGTGGTATTATTATTTCACACTGCGGAGTGGAGATAAATATCTTTATACTGAGAGGCCTACCAGTATTTAAAAAATGGAAAGGCAAAATTTTCTTCATTTCTAGGGATAGTTGGCAAATCCACCCTAAGGAAACTGAGAGAGAGAAAACTTATAGGATGTCGCGGACGTGGGGGTGTCCTTCCAAAATAGGTGATCACCTGTCGTAACTTTTATTCTTGCTAATACTATAATTCTTTGTTTTATTTTTCTATATTAACGCTTTTGTATAGCTATTAATAGCTTGAAGCTCAACAACAGGCAGGAAAAGAGAGTTACGGACGCGGCAGGCTTGAGTAATCAAGAAAAGAGATTTACTATGCGGGTCACCTCCCCTTCAATTTTTGAGCAAGGTTATTTTTGCTTCTAAGGACCAACCAAAGAAAATGACCGTGGAAGGAATTATTAATACCTTGCTTCGCTAATATTTTTGTTGTATCTTCTATTTTGGATGGATTAATTTATTTTTTTCTCAGGGTAGGAGATTGACCGTGAACTCCTTGCCGCCCAATTTGCTGAGATGGATGAGGATACGGTTGCCTTTAACCAAGCGCCCAGGAAGAAGGGGAAGAAAATAAAGAGGGTACATAAAGGAACAACTCCTGCGATTGATCCCACTACTGCTACTGGGGTTGAGGACGCCAACCCTTCCATTGGGAAGGACGTAGACCCTTCTGTTGATGCCGCGGCTGGGGAGACACAAAATGAGTCGGTGGATGATGACATTGAGGATCAACTAACCACAGAAGGTCTGATGACCATTGGTGTAGATTGCCATGGGGACAACCCTATTCACATTTCTACTACGGTCTCTCCGTCGCGGGTTGTGGTGGAAGTTAATGCTAACTTGACCACCCCCCAAAGTACGAATGAAAGAGATCCTGACGGTCGTCCACGATCTAAGTTAAGATAACCTGATCCCAAATCCTCCTAGGATACAACTTCCTGCGCTATCTACAAGATGAGGAAGATTGCGAACATTTTTAACCTCAACCATTTAGTGGATGAGGATGCTGATGACTTAGAGGAATATTCCCTCCACAACTTATTGAGGGTAAGTTTTCTTCTAATTTTATTCTTCTTTCCGCGGTGTTTTAGATGTTGAGTTAGCCTATTGCACTTTTTCAACCTGTAGAGGTTGTCATTTCCTAGAGGGCTAAGTATGAAGCACTTCTTAAACTTCATAGGGCTGCAGAGTCTAGTCACCAGTCTGATCTGTAGACTTCCAGGACCTCTTCCTTTGAGGCTATCAAGAAATCTTCAGCTGTGGCACTTAAGGCATACAAAATGGAAGCGGACTCCAAAGTATAGGCTGCAGCTAATGCAAAGAAGGAGGCAGAAGATAAACAGGCCACAAAAGACTTGAACATTGTAAAGACTGAGGCTGCAAATACTGCTAAGTAGGCCACATCCCTCCAAGAAAAGTTGACTGTTGCTGAGGCTCTGAACCAAAAAATGACAATTAGTCATGCCGCTGCATTGAAGTTACCTGTAGCTCAACATGCTGAGTGACATCCCCCAAACCAGTTATTTATAACTAAGTTTGAAAGTTAAAGTGAGTCAAATCATAATTACCTTAAGAAAACCATAAACATGAGTATCCTTTTCCAGTTATTAACATGAACCAATAAAACTAAAACTTTTGACAGCTTTAAGGTAATTATGATTATTCAAACTTACTAAAAAGATAAGTGGGCTTAAATTACCCCATTTACATTTGACCAAAATCATGGTTTTATGCATCCCTTGCTAACCCCACCGACCTCCTAGATTTGGCAGTGATATCACAATACCTGAAAAATATAAACATAGGAACCATGAGCAAAATAGCTCACCAAATGCATCAAAACTACACTATTGCATAAAATTTAAATCATATCCCCGTGATGCTATATGCATATTTATCCACCCCATTCATAAATAATTACCAATTATATACTTATCCGGCTCATTCATAAAGAATGACCAATTATATACTTATCCAGCTCATTCATAAAGAATGACCAATTATATACTTATTTGGCTCATTCATAAAGAGTGACCAACTTATCCTAATCATGATTCACATATCCTGTTTGTAATAGACAATTCTCCCCCACTCCTGGTCGAGGAGTAAACCCTTATCTTTAATAGACAAATCTTCCCCCATTCCGGGTCGGGGAGTAACCTCCTATTTCGGTAAACCAAAATGAACAAATTCATATTCAATATTATTCTGATCATATTGGTAACCATGTATAATACATCTTACCGATAAGTGATATTCATATCATATCCATAACCATGTATAATACATCTAACTAGTGAGTGATATTCAGATCGTATCCATAACCATGTGTAATACATCTTACCCATGAGTGATATTCAAATCATATCCATAACCATGTATAATTCATCTCTTTCCAGTGAGTATATTCACCTTGGCCACTTCATGTGTTTTCTCTTACCTTTGTCTGGCACTTGTTCAACGGATTCTTCTTACCTTAGGGACTTTTATGTAATTTCTACAGATTTTTCTCCATTTTTTCTCCTCACTTTCTTCTTCTCAAACTTCTCGACTCTCTTTCCTCAAGCTAATCTCTCCAAAGTGAACCAAGTCTGATTTTATGAAGAAAGGGGATGATTTTTAAGGTTCATAAGTCGACATAAGGCACCTCCCCTTGGTCCAATCAAAATATAACACGTGGCACCATGTAAAACAAAATATTATTTAAGGCTAAGTAACTAGTTTACCCCCTGTTCGTAAAAAGACGACATCTTCTCACTCGAATGTCCGTTTAATGCACCGTTTATTGTGTTACAAACCTAACTCACACATCTACAACTATATAGTTTGCACATAAAGTCAATTATTATATTATAATGGTAAAAACAAGTCTCCAACTTGAACTTTCCTACCGAAAACTTCAAAAATTTATATTTGAAACTAATTCGATATCTCATGAGTTATGAAGGTAGGATTAGACTAAACATAATAAATTAATGTTATATACACCAATAACACATTATCCCCATCCCATAAGGTAAGCATGATTTATCATAATTATATCTGGGTTGTCACACTGAGGCTATTAAGAAAATGAATGATGAATATACCACGACTTTGATGAAAGCCAAAGATGATATTGTGACCTCTTATAAGACCTCCAAGGATTTATTCACCACTAATAACAGGGCCTACCACTGCAGATTTCAGGAGCTCAGGCACAGAGTTATCAAAAACTTCCCTGAAGTAATGGACAAGGTTTTTGCCTGGAAGCTTAGTGATTTTGAGCATATGGAGTGTGTGGCAGAGTTGAGGACTTTTGCAGAGGAGAGAGCCATGAAGAAAATGAAGGAAGTCGCCAATACTGATGAGACTGAGACTAAGATCAATGATGGAGAGGATGATGAAGATGAGGACGCGGCCTCATAGTTGACTTAGATTTTTTTTGTAATCTTTTTTGGGCTAAGGCCATATTTTGTAAGGCTGCTACCACATTGATCATATGTAATTAAACATTGAACTTTCTGCTCTACTTATATAGGGTTGCAGCCACTTTTATTTGCACACTTCTTTTTATAGTCTTAAATGCTCAAATGACTGGACAATTCTTTATAAATAACATTAATATCAGGGCTTGCAAACTTAGTGATAGGCTGACGCTGTGTGGATCTTGTATTTTTGCTGTGGCCCAAGGGGCTGCTGCCATAAGCTTCAGATGATGGATTTTTCCATGGACAATAATATCCTTTCCCACTTTAATAGATGAAAGTTGTTATCGTATAAATGCTAGAATGGTGCTGTGGGAATAATTTCCCTTATTTCAGACACTAATGTCCTTGCCCCACTAATAGATGAAGGTTTTTGCTGCAGAATTGATAGAATGGATCATGGGGAACAATTTACCTTGCCGTGGACAATAATATCCTTGGACCACTAATAGATGAAGGTTGTTGTTGTAGAATTTCTAGAATGGACCGTGGGGAATAATTTCCCTTGTCGGGGACAATAATGTCCTTGGTTCACTAAATTAATAAATGCTGCTGCAAAAATGTTGTAAATGACTGTGGGGAACAATTTCCCTTGCTGCGGACAATAATTTCCCTGGAGCACTAAATTGAGAAATGCTGCTGCAGAAATACTGGAATGGAAAGTGGGGAACAATTTCCCTTGCCGTAGACAATAATATCCTTAGCACACTTCTTCAATTTACTGCAGCTTCCTTTCTTCCTTTGTTTTAGGGCATTTTCAAGCCTCCCCAGGCTGGGTTGTCAATAAGCCACCCACGGATGGATGGGTATTTTCAATCCTCCTTAGGCTAGGTATTATCAAGCTTTTCCAAGCTAAGAATTTTTAAGCCTCCACAGACTAGGTTGTCAATAAAGCCACCCATGGCTAATAATGAGTATTATGATCCCACAAGGCTAATTGACATATCCCAAAAGCTGAGTGAGGGTATCTCGAGCCCCTAGGGTTAATAGAGGCATCCCTAAAGATGAGTGGATTTGCGAACATAAGCATCCCATACTTCCATATGTTTGTGCATCACGAGGGGCATTATGAGACAATTAAGACCATCATCCCTTTATCTCCATAGATTCTTCCTAAAAGTAATAATCTTCTGAGATAATTTGTTATTTTTCTCTTGAAATCTTTTTAAGACGAAGGTCTTTTGTGACATTAGAAATGAGGAGAATCAAGAAATAAAATATGACTAGTTCTACCATTTATCTATTTATATATCTATTTTTGACTTTGTTAATAAAATACGAAGTCTATGGGTGAGAACAACAAAGATCTTCATAAAAGCAGAAATAAAAATGCTTCTAAGTTTAGACTAGGCATGCGCTTTCAGTTGTAGGTTGCACCCTTTGTGAATTGATGGAGCATCCCCTATCTGACAAGTCTCTATATTTCGTCTTTGAATGTGAAGCAGCTATTGGTTCTGTGGCCATGGTCTTGATGAAATTTACACCACTTGGACCGATCTCTCTTGTGGGGAGGGGATCTCATCTTCTCTTCCCATTTTAGTAATTCGTCCCCCTCGATGCTTTCAAGGATGTCCTCGGTACTTGCGGTCAGTGGGGTGTACTTTTCATAAGCCCTCTCTGGTTTAGGCTTTTCCTGCTTCCACTTCTTGGGAGCTTTGGCTGCAACCTTGTCTTCTGCGGCATCTGGTGCTGTAGCCTTCTACATGGAGGTGAAGGCTGCGGACTCCAGCATCAGAACCCTCTGTGCCAGGAGGTTGACTTGGCCTTCGAGAGAGGCTTGGCTGTTATACATGTGGTTGATATAGTTCAGCAGTTAAGCTATCTCCTCATTCTATTGTGACCCTGACCCGAAGCTTCCTTCCTTGACTTCTAGTATACCAATATTTAGAAATATATACTCTGAGATGAACTAAACAATGGTGAGAAAACCAGGAGTGTATATAAAAATCCAAGTATAGTAACAGGGATGCAGTCTTTGATAATCTGCACAAGTTACACCGCTGAGGCCGCGACTTGATGTACACATGTAGGTATTGTCGTGGCTTTTGAAAATGGGATTTTACCATAGTTAGTCTGAGGACACTTTATAACAAGTCCCATTTTTCGCAGGTGAACTGGAGGAGTTGAAGCTATACACTAACTACAATAGAAGGGCTGCGACATACTGGCAATTAAACTGCCAAGCCGCATCCCGCCTGAGGCAGTGGAGGGTGTGATCCCAAAATTGGAGCCAGAATATGAGTTTTAGCCCATAGAGAACGTACAAAATAGGCCTGCTAGGAATCTACCAAGGACAAAACACTACTTAGGTGCAATAAAATAGTATAAATCTTGTAGCAAACCCTAGATCATAGGTGAAAAGAGCAGAAATGAGTAAATTGAACTCTTCCCTAGTTACCCACCTTCATGAGGCTATAACATTTTGTGCTTTTCAACACTATTTAGCTGGGGTATGAAAAACAAAATCAGGTCATAGAAAAGAGGACCAATGAACAAATCTAGAAATAAACAATCCCTCATGGGGCTCTATGTGCAAAAGTACAAGTCCCACAACCCAAATCTCACTCATGAGATAGTGGCCTGGGGGCCTCATGGATGAAATAAGGTGTAAGGAACCCTAAAATATGAAAAGGAAACTAGATTTAATACCTCGTTTTCCACAGACGATGCCAAAATGATGATATGAGAAATCATACATACATCATTCTCAACAATCATATCAAGTGCAAAGTAGAAATAAAGCATGCAAGAAGGTAAAAACACAAAATATAGAGTGGTTTGGCTATAAAAATGAGCCTACGTCCACTTTGGTGCACTACTCTCATTATATACGTTGTATAATACATGATTGTGATGCCATTAAAGGCGTACAAGAGAGATAAGATAGGGGAATAAATGATTTTGGCTAAGTTGGGCGTCTAGGGATGTGGCCTGTGAAGGTTGATCCGGTGCAACTGCGGTAGGGGGTGATCCACCAGGCGTGGTGATCTCTAGATAGAGAAAGAGTTGAGAGTTTTGCACAGCTTCACCCAAGGTTTCTTTCCCCCCAAATAGTGAGGTGAGAACTTCAATTTATAGAAGTCATAAAGGCAGTGTCACATGCATGGAGCACATGATATATGGATAAGCTGGATGAGTATGGAATCCTTCTAGAAGCTGGACAACTGTAAAGTCTGTGAGAGTAGGTGTCATGACCTGTTTGACTCCCAGGCAGCGGCTGGTTCTGACCATGGCCTGTTTGGTACCAGGGCTGAGGTAATATGTATATAGTCGCATTTTGTCTGTTACTATGAAACGACCTGTTATTGATGACTCTGTGGCTATGTGACTATATTGGGCATATCACTAAAATTTTCTCATATCTCAAATCAAAATTACGAATTATTTTTAGTTGGAAAGTCATAAATTAAATTATTACATTTCCTCATGGGAACGACCCATATTTGCAAATCTTTATTATAATAACTCGTGCACTCGAGGTAACACAAGAAGTTTTTGGCACCGTTGTCGGGAAATTGCAGATAAAAATTTCTAATTTTCGGACGAATTTTTCATTTTTTCTTTGCATTTTAAATCATAAAATTTTAAAAATACAAAAAAAATCCACAAACATTTGAATTTTTTAAAAAAGTTTGAAAACATAGTTGCTGAAGTTTTCAGCTATTAAGAGGTGTTAAAAAAGTCCAAAAAAATATTTCCACTAACTTAGATTTTTTTATTTCCAAAAAATAAAAAAATATTACGCTTTATTTGTGTTTATTTTGTTTATTGCATTTTAGGATTGTTAAGTACACTGTTAGCGCATTTTTTCATAGCATCTTTATTCTTTGTTTATTATTTAATCTTATCTCCATTTTATGCTTGGTGTATTTTTATTTTTTGTTTTGTAGTAGCATATTCCAAGAAAAAGAAAAAAGGAAAAAAAATGCAAAAAGAAGAAAGGCAAAAGAAAAGTAAACGGGGAAAACGGGAAGAAAATACTGAAAAACCAAGAAATGGTGTGAGAGCGATAAAAACACTTGTGTAACCTTGCCAAGCGCACAAGGCACTCTCAGATATGACTAAAACGCAGGTGATAATTCCTCTGATCGACGTTAACTTAAACTTCGGCCGATTGTAAGCAAGTGATTGTAAAAATCTACGTTGGAGGTAAGTTTTGTGTACTCATTATATGACTTTGTTTTTGCATATTTTAAATTAGCACACTGCATTAAATTTGACTCAATGGAAAAAACCCATTTGTAAGATAAGGTGGGATTTCATCCCCCTTTATTGGCTATAAAATCATGAAATTATCCGAGCATTTGCATAATCCGTTCGTCACTCTTAATTCAAAATCAAGTAGACATCGACCCTAGGGTGTTCATATTGCTCGTAGGGCCTAATTAACAAAACTAGGATTTAAATCTATTCCAACGTGAACCTATCAAATTGGTTCCGAGGAAACCTTTCCCTGGATTGGTGTTTTTTAGTGAGTATTCTTACCAACCACCTACCTATAGGAAGAACTGGGATTTAAAGCGATAACCTTAGTTGGTCGTCTTTTTATCCTTCCTTGAAAAGAGCAGGATCTTTCTAATTAGGGAGATTTACTCGAAGACCCATGTTTTCATTCGATTAATCTAAAAAAAATATATTTAAAAATTGAATTTCCCCTCACCTAATTAAGTTAAATCAAACTTCTCTCTGCTAGTTTAGGAAATACGTGATTTTAAGTCAATTTATTTGCTCTTATTTCTAATATATATATATATATATATATTAAATAAAATAATTATAAAAGATTGAATGAGGCGCGTCGTGTATGCATAACTGGTTGCGAGACAATATCAGTTGATTAATGAGTTAGAAATCCATCGATTTCTTAATCACCTTTATCGCAGGAGTCTCAATTTATTCTGAAATGTCCTAATACAAAGCTCTCCGGTATGTGAAGGACTACCTATACCCAAATAGGCCTCGTGCATTCAGCTCCCTGCCCATAACACTAAAAATATTGAATTTAAATAGGGACCATCCAAATTCTATCCATATTTTGGGTTACAAAGAAGATGACCCATATTTGTACATATGTGAACTTGAGGAGATTTGTGGGATAATGAAATACCAAAAACTTCCCTATGATGTTGTTACACTTAAATTGTTCCCATTCTCTTTGAAATGGATGGCGAAGAGCTAATTCTTGACACTTGAACCCCGATCCATCACTAGTTGGAACCAAATGAGTATAGAGTTTCTCCAGAAATTCTTACTGAACCAAAAGATGATGTTGATACATCTTGTCATACAGAAATTTAGGCAATATAAGGGAGAATTACTATCTATATACTTAGAATGGTTTAGGACTTGCTACAACAATGTCCACACCACGGGATTGAGTGAGGATTCCAAGTCCAAATCCTCTACTAAGGGGTTGACTTTAACACCCGAGATATGTTAGAATCAATGTGCAATGGCAACTTTACGAAAAAGAGTGAAACTGATGCGTGGAATATCTAGAGGTTCTAACCAAAAATCCCCAACGTTGGGAACCCCATCAAGAATTTAGGCCAAACCCATCCCATTGGTACCGCGCACCAATTTCATCTAGCTGCTATGTATCCTCCTCCCTAAAAAGTAAAATCTCTCGAGGATTCGTGAGACTTTCTTGCCCAAAACTCGCTCTAATTCCTGTAGTCGACGCAATAAGTTTCCCATGCAAACACTCAATAGATCGCCAAGCTCGAGGTACAAATGATCCAGCAAACTCAAAGCCTTGGTGTGTGTGATAGAGAGATGGGGGAAGTTCTCAAGGCATCCAAAATTGAACCCAAAGGGTAACGTGTCTAGAATCCAATATGTTGTGCAAGATGTTGGTAGTTTATCCCAACCCTAATATCATACCAAAAGTATAATCACACTTAGGTCCAAAAAAGAAGTAGACATTAGGGTCTAAGAGTCTACAAAAATAGAAATTGAAAAACTCGAGGAAAATCAAGACCCCCCACCGAACCATGAAAATGGTCGGGGTCAAGTCACTCCTCCACACATATTGTTTGATCCATCTGTAAGGACCTATGTTTCCAAATCATAATTTCTTCAACGGCTAGTCCCACAAAATAAAAGGGCATAAATAGGCAAAATTATGGACATGGTCAAGAAAGTCCAAATAAATATCCCATTACTTGATGCTATTCAACAAGTCCCATCTTATGCTAAGTTTTTTAAGGACCTTTATATCTTCAAAAGGACTACTAGTATGCCTAAAAATGTATTTCTCTATGAGAAAGATAGATCGATTATATCATGAAAGACCCCTACAAATTTCAAACATCAGGACTCCCCCAAAATACCGATCAAGATAGGGGATCATCATTTCGAGAAGGCACTCTTAGTTTTGGGAGCAAGTGTGAACCTCTTACGGTACAATGTGTAAAAGAAGTTAGGTTTAGGGGAGTTGAAACCCACTAGAAATATATTGCCTCTAGATGATCATTATGTGAAAGTCCCAAAGGGAATAATTGAAGATGTGCTAATAAAAATGAAATATTTTATTTTCTCCATTGATTTTGTCGTATTGGATACCCAATAAGTACAAAACCATGTTGCACAAATTCCCATTATTTTGGGTTGTCCCTTCCTTGACACCTCTTATGTTGTCATTAGGTGTCATGGTGGCCAGATGAACATATATTTTGAAAACATGTCAATGGATTTGAACGTGTTCAACTTGACCAAGCAACTACCGAATGATGATGATTCATTCGACGTCGACTTAATTAACACGATCGTCTAAGAAATATTTGAGAGCATAAAATGGTGACCTTTTAGATGTACGCATTTCTTTTTTCTAGTACACTTTTGACATAGATAAGTATATCTAAGAGGTCAATGATTTGCTTGACTTTACTCTTCCTATGGGCCCCAGGAAATGAAGATCTCAACCTGAGCCACTACTAGTCCCTATGTCACCCACTTTGTCGTCAGTAAAAAAATCGCTTAAGCTTAAATTGAATAAGTTTCTCGACACTGTCACATTAAAGTTCTGAGGATGTAAAGATACCTTTCATGTTATTATTGCATCTAATTTGGAAGAAGAGCAAGAAGGTAAATTACTTTTTGTTATGAAGGAAGACAAAGAAGCCATAGGATGGACTATAGACAATAAAAAAAGAATTAGTCCATCGGTGTGCATGCATAGGATACACTTAGAAGTCGATGATAAGAACTCCCACGAGGCAAAAGGATGTCTAAATACTAATATGAAGGAGGTTGTCTAGGCCTATGTGCTCAAGCTATTTAATGCATGTATCATTTACCCCATTTCTAATAGCCAATGGATCATCCCTCTACATGTTGAACCCAAAAAATCCAATGCTATGATGGAAAAAATGATGACTAATAAATACCAGTTGGCACAGGTGCATCAACTATAGAAAGCTAACATCATTACACGAAAGGATCACTTTCCCCTTCCATTCATTGATAAAATTCTAGAAAGGTTAGTCGGACATCCTTATAATTATTTCCTTGATAGTTATTCCATCTACAACCAAGTCTTGATTACACACAAAGACTAAGAAAAGACTATGTTCACATGTGCTTTTGGCACTTTTGCCTACCGATGAATGGCCTATGGGCTATATAATGCATCCGCTACCTTTAATCAGCGCATGATGAGCATATTTTCCAACATAGTTGAATGGTGTCTTGAGGTCTTTATGGATGATTTTTTTGTCTTCGAGTTAGCTTTGACGAGTACCACACTAACTCACCCTTTTATTGAATAGGTGTAAGGAGAATAACCTTGTGTTAAATTTGGAAAAATATCACTATATGGTTATGCAAGGCATAGTGCTAGAGCACATAATTTCTAAAAAGGATATCAAGGTAGACAAGACTAAAATTGATCTCAATGCCAATCTCCTACTGCCAAAAACTATGAATATTATTCGAACATTCTTAGGACATGCTAGTTTTAGTAGAGATTCATTAAGGATTTTAGGAAGATATCCCACCCCTAATGCAATATTATCCCAAGGAGGTATAATTTGATTTTACTGAGGAATGTATGCAAGCCTTCAAGAGGCTTAAGAAGGAATTGACATATGCGCCCATTATGAGGCCACCTGATTGGAGTTAATCCTTTGAAATCATGTTTGACATTTCCGAGTACGCTATACGGGAGGTTCTTGGACAGTGAAATGAGATGCCCCCGCACGTTATATAATACACTAGTAGGACTATAACTGATGTTCAACTAAACTATTCCACCACTAAGAAAGAGTTCCACGCCGTAGTATTTGTAATATCCCATTATTGTAAGGGACTAAGAAATATTTCTAGGTTTACTAGTGTATGACACTGATTAGATGAAATTGATTATCCTATCAAGTTTTATATTGAAATTTATCCCTTATTATTATTAGAAATTGTATATGGAATCCTTGTTAAAAAAATTGACATTTTAGGGTTTTGGACTTATTCTTGAGTTATGACATTTCGTTATATATGTTGAGAAATTGAAACATGTTTATAATATAATGAAGAATTAAAAAGTGCATGCTAGGTAGAGTTATACCTTTAGTTCCTTGGGTAGTATTCTTGATATTAAAGACTTGAATTATGATATTTTGAGTATATAAATGTATAAATTGATGCCTATTATCCTGGGAAGAGTTTATGTTTGTTACCTCGCATTATACCCTTTGAAAGTTAATTGAGGATTATTATTAAATATGTTCTTGGAATTTATTACACTAATTGTATGAAAATTTTCTTGAGCCCATTATTTCCTAAAAGGAATTTATACTAGTAGATGATTTAGAAGGAGTAGGAGATAAATTTGTGTTGAATTATTGGGTTGATGGTTGCTATGGCTTGCGTTGGCTATATGATGGTTGATTATGGAGGTTAGATATTAAATGCTTACTCCCTTAATGTACTTCTTCATAATAAATCTTTAATTAACTATTTTTTTTAACGACTACAATAACTAAACGAAAGTGTATCGGGGTGTTCCTTATTTTGATTTCAGGGTTACAAGACCTACCACACACGAAGTTTAGAGACGACTAGAAAAGAGAACATGTGGACGTTAATAAATTAATACACCTTCACTTTAGTGCTTCGATTCATTAGTAGTTACATGTCAGGCTTATTTTCCATTGGACTCTTATTATAGTGGCATAATATGTGTCTAGATGCTTTATCTAAAAATGACCCTAGAGGTAATAACGATATAATGATGAGTGATGAAATACGATTATAATTGATAACGTCATTGATAAATGGACTTATGAAATTTTCATTATTGGGTGAGTTCCGAGAAGGAACCAATTTATGCTGATATACTTGACGAGTACGATTTTATAGGGACTGTTGTTGTGTCACATAGTGTTGTGGAATTACGATGTTGCGTAACGGGGTGGATACATCTTTTTTGGCACTATGAATAAGGGGATATGGGGTTTGTTATGGTTTTATATGTGCGTACTACATGTTCTTGAGATGGACGAGGGTGATGGACGCATTTCGATTATGTGTTAATTAATTAAGAGAATAATTAATTGATTAAATGAATTAGGTTAATTCAAATCATTGCGAGGTCATGTGATATACGATGGTCCATGATTTTTTATTATAAACTACGAGTTTAGCATTTTTATATATAACTATTTTAAGTTGTGTAGCTTAGCAACATGCTGGGGTTTTGAACCATCTTTATTCATAGTGACTTTCGGGTGCTAGAGTTAGACCTCCCTCCAACTAGAACAAATCATCTCTTCCAGTTCAATTCAACCTCATTCAGTTACCCATGCTTAATTAATAAATACTCAGAAGGGGAGGAAATCAAAATTTCAATCTTAGCATGTGACATAAATATGAGATAATTTAAAATTTTCTTAACAAGAATAATAGATGAATAAACATCATTGTAAATAACTGTGTACCATTTAATCGAATCATATAAAATTTTCCATTAATTGAAATAATCCAAATACCTCTAATTTTCTATCTCAAAATAATAGAATGCGACTAAACTATATGACGTTGTCTCATATAAAATGACTGAAAGGGAAACTAACGAGTACAACTAAGAAATCCCAACATCTTAAATGTACTAACACTCCCAAATATTGCTTATACGTCTGAAATCCAATATTGCTCCATAGATGAAATCCAACTTTAAATTAAACCTAAAATGTTAATCAATGAAATAAGGTCAAAAGCCCACAAGTACACTAGCTACGCGATCCCAAATAGGGTATAAGAACCCAATTATAACTACTAGATGCACGAAATACCACAATAATTTTTTTTAATTAAACAAAGAGTATATAATTTCAAAGCATAATATGATTTCTATGAGTAAGAGATAAGTAATAATAATTAAGTTATCATAGTCCAATTTATAAGGATAATAGACAATCATGTATACAAATAATAAATCCATCATCTTATACTAACTGTGAGTACAAGAAATATCACAATTAAGATTCACGAAAACAATCACAAATGTAGGAAGTAAAATCACACACACAACAACGATATACGTGGTTAAACAACTTTCCTATGTCCACAGAGAGGTTACTATAATCTTATTAGTGTCTCTCAATGCTTGAGATTACATCTGTTTGCCCCGGGTTAGGGTATACAATTTATAGATGTTAACAAAAGAGATTGAGTTGTACAAGTAACTCAATGTAATCATGGATAATTAGTGGTGTCCCTGAATATCTACTCTGAGATTGTTGGTAATCAATTTGAATTTATCCATAAGTCTTTTAGTGTTTGTAAAATACACGATCCATTAATGAATATTGGATTAGAGGTTGGACAATCCTCTATGCTTCTTGGGATGGTCGACTACTCTTCTGACCAGAATATATGGGCTCCCATAATTACCCCTAATTTTTTTTGGGCAGAATGTTTGGGCCAACAAATTTTAATAGATTCAAGGCCCAAAACTTGAAACTTTCTTATTCTTGCAGCCAAAATGGTAATCTTGTAGTTCTAATGAATTCAAGGGGGTACGCTCGCCTTAAGCAAAACACCATGGCATATTTGTAGTTTTGTTGAAGAGTTAAGGGTTCCTTTATCTGAACAGATTTATGAAGCACAAAATCAATCTGGGATGTCGGGTCTATCATTATCTTCGAAGTTTAAACCGAAGGTACATTCCTTCTATCGACTGATCCTTCACTATTTCCTTGTTTTGCTAAGTTTCCAGAGTTTTTCTTCTTTAGTGTTCCATTTATGTTCATAGCTCCATTAGTTCTTGTAAGTTTAGGTCATCTTCCCTTAGTTTTCCTCTTTTAAAATTCTTCAATTGTAGTTAGGGTTTTCTCTTTCTTAAAGTGTTCATGGCGACTTTGGACAACAAGTTTATAACTGAATTTAGAAATCTTATAATATTACAGGCTGGGTAGAAGTCAACTGTGCCCCTCTTTCTAGAGACGTTGTTCCTACCCAAGGGGGTTGATGTTTCCTCCAAATCCTCTTTTCCTTAGATTTTTCAAATAATTTATTATTGTTCCTACCCAATGTGCCCCAATGTTTGGAAAATTATGAATGGGCTGCATATAATAATACACTGTATGGGATGAAATTGTGTCTTACTGAGCTCTCATCATGAACAAATGGTGGTATTATGTACTTGAAGACTAGGAAGACTGATAGGGTCCTGGTGGTAAACCTCTCAGATTCTCACAAGGATTACTGGGTTCAAGGGTTTATTGCCAAAAATTGACCACATCTTCCTCTTCGTGAGGGCGAGAGACACTGGGGCCCTTTGATTTTAGATTTTGGGGAGGATAACATAGGTCACTTTCTTTTTTCTTCAATTTACTTGCTGTTTGTTTATGATTTCTGTCCTCTGATTGATATTATTCTTCCTCTGTTTTGCAGCTCGTGCTAAAATTTAAAAGTCTGACTTGAGTGAAATCAATGTTCCTGAACTCCTGAAGGGTTAAGGAGAGACTTCTGAATGATCAACATCTAAGATTTACAGCCTACCTTATGGAATACAAAAATATGACAAGCAGTTTTATTCCTCAGTCGGTCGATGAAATTCCCGACTTGAAGTCTCCAGAAGTTGGTCTCTTTGATCTGGTGGTGCTAAAGGAAGATGAGGAAGAAGAAGAGGAAGAAGAGGAGGAAGAAGAGGATGAAGAAGAAACAAAAGAAGAAGAAGAGGAAGAAAATGATATGGCTTTCATATTTAGGAGGAACAAATTAAGGATTGATGATGATGATGATGACCAGACAAATCTGTTTAATCAGTTGAAGTCCTTGATGACGTCTGAAGTTGATTACCCTAGGGCTAGTAGTTTTATTCTAGTGTCCAAGGGGAAAGAGAACGATAAAGATAAAGAGAAAGATAAGAGGAGAGAAGAAGAAAAGAGGAGGAAAAAGAGAGAGATAAAGATAAAGGAATAAAAAAGTGAGGGGAAGATAAGAGGAGGGAGGAGGCAAAAATAAAGTTAGTCCTGAAGGCTCCTGCAATCAATTTCCTCATTGCTGGTGTTGAGGGAGATTGTGTGGGCGATACCCCTACCCTTGCCACTAATATCTTGAAGGGTGATGTGCTCGCTGTAGACCGCTAGCATTCCTCGCGGTTGGGGGTTTCCCAACTTACTCTCAAGTCTGCTCAAGGACTTACCTTGGCAATTCTTTCTCTTTTTTCTTGAATCATCTCTGTTATGCATTCTTTCTTCTCTATAATGACTTAGCTATTTTCCTTTTGTGCATTTTTAGCCGACTTTACAAATATTTTAGATGCTCATGCCGACCAGTCCAAGGTTAACCAAGATCTAAAAATGACTTTTGCGAAGTCTGAGAAGGCCTTTTGTGATGCTCGTGCGACCTAGCGACAGTAGAGGGAGAAGTCAGCAAAGGCCTATGCTGACTTTGAAGAGTCCAAGAAGGCGGTGGTTATCGAGAAGGAGGATCTATACAAGAAGAATAAGTGTCTATCTGGTAAAGTTTAGAAGCTAGAAGAGGCGCTCCCACGCGATAAGGATAATTTCTACACTTAGGGCTGGGACGCAGAATATGATAATGCCGAGATCCAGGTAGATTATGCTAAGAAGGTGTCCTTTAAGAAAGGATGGGACCAGGCATTGGGATATACGAGAACTCCTGCTGATTCTGAACTCATTGGTCTCCATTTTCCTGGGCCCAACCCTTTCACAGAGGCCGAGAGGAGTGTTGGCCGACTTGTCAATCATGCTAAGGACGGGCCTACTAAGGTTAGAGTAGATGCCGACCAAGATCAGAGGAATGTTGAGAAAGGGAAGGCAATGATTGAAGTTGAGCAGGTGAAGGAATAGTGCCTCTAGAATGTGAGTTCTCATTTTCCTGTACATCCTTTTGATGTCCTGTAATTTTCTTTCCTTTTTCTCTGACTGTACTAGCCTTTGGTCCCCTTCTTATTAATGAATGAAAGATAACTTTTATTTTTATTTTTATTGATCTGCGGCTTGCACGCGTACTGATATATATATGTGTTTGGTTTCACATATTACGTTATCTCTAACCTGATGAGGACTATATCCCCCCTACTTCAAGGTTGAGAATGATCTTGGGGTCCAATATCAGTATTCAAGCATGCAAGGCTATTGTGAAAATTTGCAAGTCTTTGAGGGCGAGAACTGACCAATACAAGAACCAGTCTGAATTATCCATCGGGTTGAAGGAAGATCTCCAATCCATGGAGGAGATTGATGCCTCAGTTCAAGATGAGGTGAACATACTAGAGGCCAGGCATATAGAGACCACTTAAGTAGGCCAAGTAAGTGAGGTGATTCATGTCGAGAATGACACCTTGAGGAAGGAGGTCGTAGAGCTAAAAGGAGATGCAACTAGACTCTAGAGAGATGCCATGAGGCTCTAGGGAGAAGGTTCCATCCTAAGGCATCTATTCAGAATGGGACCCTGAGAAGCCTGGGCAGATGGTTATTGTTGGAAATGTTGACCTCTAATTTTTAAATCTTTCACTTTAAAAATCAATTTCTTTTAATGCGGAATAGAGATGGTTCAAAACAACACACACAAACAACAAATTTCTAAACAACAACATAAACAAGAATAAATTTCTTCACAAATTAAAACTAAAATAAACCAAATTTTAATTTTCTCAAAATTAAAATTATACTAAGAATCAAATTTGTGAATTTTTACTTTAAGCCCCAAAATCAATTTAATCCCAAGTCCTAGAAATGTGCCTAACAATAAATATTCATTTTGCAAATTAGGCCAAGCCAAATTTTATCCAATAAAATTAATGAGTTGAATTAAATTAATATTTAACCAAATTTAAATTAGCACCAAATTAAATATAACAATTTTATATTTTTACCTAAGCATGCATCTAATGTGAATTTGCAAAAGATAAAATAAGTACACAACCACTATGCCGCGATGTACGAGGAAAAACTCACAATGGGGAAAAACCTCGGACGACCTTAGCCTTAAGTCCACTAAGTATGGTTTTATGATTACAACACAGATGACTTACAATAACTCGACTTGACTCCGTCCAAGCCCCTGATGCGTCTTCTTGTAACTACCTCCGCCTAGTCGACAATCTCGGAATCCACCGAGACCTTGGAATCCACCAATGAAGCTTTAGGAACCCATTAACCACACACGGTGCCTTTCACCATATGAGAACGCCGCAACAAAAACAAGTCTTCTTCTTTGTGGGGTGTAGAAGTAAACCAAAACTTCTCTTCTTTGAGGTGTAGAGAAAAACCCAGTGCTAAACACTCCAAGCAAAGGATATATATGAAGAAACTTGGAATAAACTAAACAAATGGGTGTGTATGTGTTTTTTAGTGAATTTAATCCATAAGAATCAAACACAAAACATGAAACTTTTTCTTAAAAGAAAGGTCTTAGAATGTGAAAAAGTTACTTAGAAAAGGTTGGTTCCCGCACTTGATAATTCTGTCAAAAAGTAGTGGGGAAAACATAGTTTTCGTTTGAACGACATTCTCATTCGAACGACTTTACTAACGATGTTCCAGAGCGAAAAAAAGGAATCTCGTTAGAAGTCTCGTTCGAATGACCTGGGAATCTCATTCGAACGAGATTCCAGTTCGTTCAAACGACTTACCAGAAAATTGAATATTCTATTTAAACCCAAAACTTTTATGAAAAGTTCTTAAAAAATATTTTCTGAGTAAAACAAAGTCGTTAAAATTATTTATAATTTTTTTTATAAATTACACCCAATTAAATTTCCAAGCTCCTATATATATATAAAATTCATTCGTACCTTAGGAGCATTAGAACAATGTTGTTGACGGATAAACGAGGCACAATAAACCCGACATATGATGAAGCTTTATAATCTTGGCCGCTACGTCTTCAACTAACATGCCATAGGATTGGATGGATACACTTGAACACTATCCCATGACTCAAATGTTTTTGTCTGGAATTGAGCCAAAATTACATTAAGACTCAATCGGAGACTTGTGTCCTTACAAATCTCCCCCTTTGGCTATTCCGAACAAAAACCAAACAAAAATCCTAAAGGGCGGCCAAGCTCTACTAGACTTACAAAAAATATCCCACCCAAAATAAAAATTACATCGCTTGCCTCAAAACCCAAGGATCAATATCTTTGCCGATGAAGGTTGCCATTTAGAAGAATTCCTGCACACTTAAGAAAACTATCAAACGCGTAGGGAATACGAATATTAAATGCGTATAAAATAAATACTCCCCCTAAATTAATTCTCCCCTTATCAAATGAATGACCTACTTAGAAATACGTCTCCCCCTAGGATAAATATCCCAAAATAAGATACGATTACAATAGGATTAGATATCATTTCTCCCCCTATCATTCTCCCCCTTTTTGTACATGAATAGACAAAGGATAAAAACTAATATAGATACGATGAAGCTTAGAGTGATAAGAGCATAAAAGCATATGGGAAACAAAATCAAACCTAATCCATACAAATATTAATGGATACCAATGAAGTTGAACAAAAAAACAAGATACCAATGTGATACATAAGATACTAAGCATGTGATATCAACAACAATGTACAACAAGATAAATACCAATTATGATTTTGAAGCATAGATGGACTAGAAAGCGAGGCAAAGAAAAAAAAATACCATATATATGTAGACATAATGAATATCACTAACACACACTCACATATATATAGGTATAGACACCACACATGACACGAAATACAATAAGGTTTTCACACTCATATGGCAAGAATGTGTCATATGGAAACAGAAGTGTAGGGGTGTGAACTAGTAACAATTAAATTTAGACCCAATCACTTAGAACATGTTCACGGAGTTCTCATTTGATTGTAAACTTTATCATATTTGAATATAACCTCATGTGATAATATAAATTGAACTCAATGAACAAACATACACAATGCATAAAAGCCTAGAATTTTGATTATTCTACAAACCAATAGAGTCATGACATTGAAAGTACAACTAGGATAAATGAACATTGTACAAACTGTTGATATACCCTCCAAACTCCCTCAAAATAAGCATATTAATTTAATCTTTTAAATGAATAAATCAACTACACAAAATAGGCCATGGAAAATATATTTTTTAATGCCATTATTCTTTTAGGACTTTAGACAACGTATTTCTTCTAGGTCTAAGCAAACGGTGGCTTACTCACAAAGGATGATATTTCCTTTCGAATGCCTTCCCCGTGCACAATACATACATACATACATATATATACATATATATATATATATATATATATATATAATCTTTTATCGCTCAATTCTCACGTGCAACGAATTTTAACATGCACTAGTCCTCCTAGAAAACATAACATGTAGATGACAAGATTGATAGGAGAACACCTCACAAAGATCAAATATACATGTGAAGTCATAATTTTAAGCGAGCTCGTGCATGTGTGAATTGAGGCATATAATAATTGAATCCAATAAATCAACACAAAATCCAACAACTCCATGTAAGCATGGTAAAGAACATTTTAAGGATTGCCAATCTAAACCAAAAGTTCTAGCCACATGGGAGCGAAAAAGATGGGATTCAAACACAAGTATATGCCGCATAAAGTGTGTCAAACTCAAATACACACAAAACAAAAATCTTTTTGAGTTTTTGAAATTTTTAACCAAGCAAACAAAAATATTTACTCAAAAGACGAACAAAAATCATTTGAATTTTTCATTAAGCCTAAATTACTAAAAGGTAAAACACAAATGATAAACAAAAATATTTTATATTTTTCATTTAATGCAAACTAAAATGAAAGAACTATAATACAAAAGATAAACAAACATCATAATTCTAGCATGGGATGTGGTATAAAGCAATGACTAGAAAATGACTAAACATGCATACACCTAGCAATGATATATAATATGAAGCACAAAAAGCTAGAGTATACAAACAACACTAACACATCCAACCTTTAAATTTAGCAAGGGAGGTTTCATGTGAAAGAAAATGAGAATTAACAAATCTAATATCTAGTGCGTCTAAAAATGATTTCCTAACCCATATAGATGTATATTTAAATTGATGGGATTTGGAAACTAATGAAATGCTAGACATAGACTTCCTAGGACTTCTTTTAAGATCAAAACAAAATGACCTAAGGTGACCTTTCGTACCACAATGCAAGCATGTGAAAACACGAGGAATCATACCTAAGGTGTGACCTTTTCTAAAGTCCTTGGATAAAGTTGACCCTCTAAAACAAACAATGGTCTTAGCTTTAGCAACAGAAGTATTTGAACAAGATGAGCTAGAACCATTACAACTACTACTCGAGTCTTGTAAATCATTTTTCATTTTTAAAATTTTGGACTCAAGTAATAAATTAGACTCCTCAATTTTACCGGACTCCTTTAAATTTTCTATAACTCCTAGAAGGTTATCACGCTCCTCCTCAATATGAGAAAACTTGTCCCTAAGAGTCTTTTCTCGACTATCACTCTCTTTCTTGGACATATTTAAAATATTAAAATTGTGATTTATGTCCATGAGCTTTTCACGAAAAATATCTTTTTGAGATAGCGAGGTTTGCAAATGTTCGATTCTAGATTTAAAACATAAATTTTCATTTTCAAGAAACTTAATTCTTTTTGCAAATCTCACATTTAGTTCTCTTAAATTTTCATTACACTTATTAAGCCCATTAAATTCCTCTCAAATATCAAAAATTCATTATCATTAGAAATGGATAAATTATCATTAAGACATCCCATCGAGAGATAAAAAATGAGAGTGAGTAAAAAATGAACCACCTAAAAATTCAAGGAGTACAAAAATTATAAAAGTCAAAAAACGAATCTTTGACGCGATAAATTAACGCTCCGGCTCTGATACCACTTATTGGAAATGATGATCTCTAATTTTTAAATATTTCACTTTAAAAATCAATTTCTTTTAATGCGGAATAGAGATGGTTCAACACAACACACAGAAACAACAAATTTCTAAACAACAACATAAACAAGAATAAATTTCTTCACAAATTAAAACTAAAGTAAACCAAATTTTAATTTTCTCAAAATTAAAATTATACTAAGAATCAAATTTGTGAATTTTTACTTTAAGAGCCAAAATCAATTTAATCGCAAGTCCTAGAAATTTGCCTAACAATAAATATTCATTTTGCAAATTAGGCCAAACCAAATTTTATCCAATAAAATTAATGACTTGAATTAAATTAATATTTAACCAAATTTAAATTAGCACCAAATTAAATATAACAAATTTATATTTTTACCTAAGCACGCATCTAATGTGAATTTGCAAAAGATAAAATAAGTACACAACCACTATGCCGCGATGTACGAGGAAAAACTCACAATGGGGAAAAACCTCGGACGACCCTAGCCTTAAGTCCACTAAGTATGGTTTTATGATTACAAGACAGATGACTTACAATAACTCGACTTGACTCCGTCCAAGCCCCTTATGCATCTTCTTGTAACTACCTCTGCCTAGTCGACAATCCCGGAATCCACCGAGACCTTGGAATCCACCAATGAAGCTTTAGGAACCCATTAACCACACACGGTGCCTTTCACCATATGAGAACGCCGCAACAAAAACAAGTCTTCTTCTTTGTGGGATGTAGAAGTAAACCAAAATTCTCTTCTTTGAGGTGTAGAGAAAAATCCGGCGCTAAACACTCCAAGCAAAGGATATATATGAAGAAACTTGGAATAAACTAAACAAATGGGTGTGTATGTGTTTTTTAGTGAATTTAATCCATAAAAATCAAACACATAGTTTAGCCCACGGTGTTCTTCATGACTGATGTTTATAATTAATTGAATATGGTCGATTAACCGAAATCCTTTTTACGCATAGTTTAGCCCACTGTGGGGATGTGACCTTAATCCCGTTTTATTGTTCTTGTCTTGTTTTATTTCTTTTTTCCCTTTTTCCTTTTAAACCTCATCATATTTTACACTTTTATTTCAGAAGTATTAAATAAATTAAAGTCTGTCAAACATTCCCTATGAATTTTTGATACCCGGAATAGCCGCTATACTCCGTTTGAGTGTAGTTAAAGTTTAGTTTTTTTGTATTGCAATCGAAAGTCGATAACAATGATTAGCGTATCTACACGGACGCTCGATTTTCACCAACATCAAAATGGTATCGTTGCCGGGGAATGTTTGTTATAGATTATAATTATTTTATTATTTCGTAGAAATATCTTCTTCATATATGTATTCTTTATCTTTATTTCTTTTTGACTTGTGCTAAATTGTTCCGAGAATTTTGAAATTTTGGTGCTTGTCACGTTTTTGAATTCCCTAATTGGAAATGTCTCGCTATAACTCTTTAGATAACCTTAATTCTTATGAGACTAGTTTTCAAAGTTACACTCCCAAGACTATGAGATAATTCTTACAAATTATCGTAAATGAACGACTTAAGCATGATATTCAAGAATTTGTAAGTAATCCCTCATCGTCTTGGGAGGGAAATTTGGGAAGCGGGGAATCGTCTAGCTATGAGAAAACCTTCTAAGAAGATGTCATGTCTTCTTGTGAGTTTGATCATGATTTATCTTTCAAGGAATTGAATGAACAATCCTAGAGTCCTAAATCTTTCTCTTTAGAAATAAATGTCCAACTCGATGAGATTATTTCTTCTTCACAAAGCCCGGTTGAAGCTGAAACTTGCGTTTCACCTCCACCCCTTTTTAAGAAGAAATATTTGAGAGTGATCCAAGAACTTTTGAATTTCAACCTCTTATTAAAATTTCCAATTCTTTTGAGGTTGATGGTCCTTCCTTTCCTTTATTCCCTACTATTTTTGAAGCATTAAATTTAGCATAAGAATTGGTTAAAAGTCTTGAGGTACTTGAACGGGAATGTTTTTTTGAGATGCTTCATCTCATGGGCTATTCACTTTCATTTGCGCCACCTCCCCTTCCAATTGAAAACTCTTGGGGATGTGATTTTAATTTTCCCGAGATTAATTTGGTCTTGTCACCCTTAACATCCAAATCCCCCATCACCCCACTAAATTTTTTTATTGGCGATGGTTCATTTCTTACGCCTTACACATGCCTTCCGTTGTTGAAAAGAAATTCCTATTTTTTGGGAGGAATGCTTGAAAAGGAGGGGACACCAATTATCCCTCAAAGACAAATTTTATTTTGGGTGGACCCTAAATTTTTTTGACTTCTAGTGTATAGTTAGTTAAAAGTTAAAATTGTAGGTTGTATATAGTTAGTTTTTCTTTCTTTTTTTTCTCTCCTTTTGATTTTAGCCCAGTGTAATTAGTTAAAGTTTTTGTTATTCTTTTTGTTATGCTTGGTTCTAACATGTTTTGCATATTTAATGGATTCGTACTTATATGGGATCGCTCCACCTTGGGTAATATCTTTCTTTTCCTCTCTTTATGTTGTGTTATTGATTTGCATTAAGGACAGTGCAACATTTAAGTTAAGGGGTGTGGGATATTCTATCAATTCTTTGATAGTTTCATTGATTATAAATTTTTATAAATGTCCAATCCATTAGACAAATCAATAATGCATGTTCTCAAATTTAGAAGTTATTAGACTCTAGTCCTCAAATCATTGATCTGATGAATAACTTCATGAATTAAACTTTAATCCCATGAGCACATGTGTTTTTCTTATTTTAATGAGTTGGTTTGAGGAGTTTATAACTCAGTAATATTTGTTGCATTGTATATATTTACATCGACTGAGCTTTGTGCTTTTCTTCATTTGTGAGCATTATACACATTATCTCCTACTTAAAAACGTTAATTTCATCGATAACCTCACTATTCTCTCATTTGATAGTTCATTATTTGAGTTCATATTTTGAAATGTATTACTTGATCATGATTTTCAAAGTTGTTTTGACTCAAGAATTGCGTAAACTTTAGGAAATGATCATAGGCCATCTTTTTTATGTCGCCCATATTGACCTTGACCTCACCTTATATGTTTTCCCTAGTCAACCCCTTTGAGCCTTAATATAGCCTTTCATTTCAAAACCCAAAATCCCATAACCAAACCCACATTGGAGTTATAAACCATACATATTACCTTCCACACCTTTTTTTAGAATTTACTTTGGATTAAATGATGTTATTGTCATGTGGTTGGAATTAAGCACGTGAGAGTGAGAAAAGTGAAGAAAATAAAGAAGTGAAAGAGAAAAAGAAAACAAAAGAAAAAAAATATGAGAAAAAAAAAAATAAAAATAAAGAGAAAGTTTGTATATGATGTATATAGTGTTCAATAATCCTTGTCTCTCTCCAATTTAAAGTCTAATGCTTGTTATGGAAATCATTGTCCAATTTTGAAATTGCCCACAATATTCCACTATCCCAAGTTTTTCATGCCCAAACACCTTTGAATCTGTACATATTACTTTCACTTATTAACCTTTTACCCCAAACCTATATTACAACCCTATAATGTCCTATGCGATCTAAGGGTGAATTCAATTCAGAAGTTTAAATAGTTTTGATAATCTATGAAAATACATTTTTCCTCCTTTAATGATTGTATCTTTCATTGAGATTACATATTTTTCATTTTATATATAGAGTTCTTCATTAGTGACATGTGTGTGACCTAGTTTCCATTTACATTTACTCATTATGCCCACATGTCACGTGCATTACCTCCCATTCATAGTGATTGCATTTATTGAGTGTATACACCGGTGAGGATTGACATATATGCACTCTTTAATGCTTATCCGGTTTGTAAAAGTTTTGACAAATCACACCTTGCACGTGCTCACTTTTCCTCCCACTTTTAAGGTTTCAATTCTACGAAGTTCATTATATAATTTTAATAATACATAATTTTATGTTAATTCTTTCCCTTTTGGTAATAACGTGTTTGAAATATTTCCTGTTATTGTTGGGCTTGTTACATGTTGGTTGGGCATACATTTTGAGGAAAATTTAATGTTTGTGGGTTTCATCCCTGAAAACCCTCACGAGACAACACTCGTCCACTAGGGTAACCTAGGGGTTTAACAGCTTATTGTATATGCTAAATGAAATTGTGTTCCCTACGAAAGTGTCATTTATGTTTTTATTTTTCCTCATTTCTTGTGGTTAATTGTAGTTATTCTTTCTTTGTATTTCACTGCTAGGGACTAGCAATGTGTAAGTTAGGGGGTGTGATTCATAGTGATTATTGCATTTAATTACCCTATTCATTTATGCATTTTAGCCCCCTCAGGTATCTTAATTCCTACAATTATGAACGTTAACTAAACAACCTCCATTTTATATGTTTACATGTTTTATGAGGTATAATTGAGCTCTTCTAGGTATTACGGTGATTAGTGTGAACTTTGGTAGCATTTCGAAAAAGTTCCGTCAATAATTTCACGTATAGGGGCATTACAATCATTTCACTATTTGGGATTTTTGCCCAATATCTTCACGAAAGTTGAAGCCCTCTGAATTAGCTTTGTGTGGCCATTGACGATGAAAAATTCTGAGTAATAAAGAAGTTATCGGACTTTAAGCGGAAGAGGAATCACACCAAAATTTACTTGCTCAAAACAGGGGACCGGTCGACCAGCTTGGGACCCCCGTTGATCGACATTTCATAATTGTGCCTACAAGTAAAACAACATCATTAAACCCATACCATGGTCGATCGACCTTGGGACCATGTTCAACCGGTCGCTACAGTTATCCGACACTAGTTTTCTTTTTTATTTCAGTTTCCTTTATTTAATTTTTTCCACTTACTATATAAAAAAATTGGTTTATTTGTAAGATCATCTTTTTTATATCTTTCATTTTTTTAGCTTTTCGGGTTTGTTGTTGGGAGAGACCCTCCCTTTCACCTCTTTGGGTTAACACCCATTTATATAAGTAGATTTTACTATTCATTATCTTCTTTACTTGTTTAATGCTTTATTTCCTTTATTTCTTGCCTTGTATCTTATTTCCTTGACTTGCATTTTTTTTTGTTGGTTAATTAGTTATTTTCTTTGGTTAATTAGGCTTATTTCTTGCTTTAATTATATGTTGTAGCTAGTTTAAGGGTTGGGGTTATATTTCCGCCATTAACGAGTCTCGAGCTTTGAAACCTAGGTTTTGGGTCAAAACATATTTAGTTGAAACCTCATGTATTAAAGTTGGAATATCATGTGTTTAACTTTCTTTGTCAAGAAACGTTAGTATTTCAAGCGATAATCCAAAACTAGTCCATGTGTGACCATTTTTGATTAAATGTTTAATCTTTCATTGTTGAATTTATTTTCTTCATGATTGATGTTTATAACTAATTGAATATGCTCGGTTAAATATTTTCAAACCAAAATCCTTTTTACGTATAATTTATCCCATGATGTGTGACACCCCACCTAGTTAACCCCGGGTGATCAGTCTTAAATTAAATTAGAACAGGTTTCTCAGTTGGTTCATTCTTAGCGTTACTGTCGCCCTTTTCAATTACTAACCACCTAAGTGAGAAAATTAGACTGGTGTCAAATTTTATCTTACTTTACTTTAAATAAAATACTCTAGCGGAAACATAATAATTTAGACCAACACAATTAACTGAAATAACCATTCACATCTAAATAAACTGACCGAATAAACCATCGGCTCAAATCCAAAAATGTAAAGACAAATAATAATAAATCTCAACAAGTCTGACATAAATACTAAATAAATCTGTGAGCGACATGCTCAAGTAACTGATAGGAATTTATAAACTAGAAGTGAAAAGAATGAGGCGCCTATCAAATTCCCGCAACATCCACATATGCTGCAGTAACGGATCCCTGGAATGAGTCAAGTCTAGCGTCCCTGTGGCTGGACACCTAAAAGGTTTTTAAAAATATTTATAGCAAGGGTTAGAACCCAAAACTTTTGGAAAATATTTAGCAAATGATTAACTTCCAGTATTAAATATGTATGCATGCACTTCATATTTTAGTTAGTGTCGCACTCCCTTGAGGATATCCTCACCCCTCCTCCAATATGTGCACTACTAACACCTCCTAGTTATTTATCCCAAAACTAGATGACCGATATAACTCCTTGCAACCACACTACTCTAACCGAGTATGCAATAATAATGATTTCTAAGTTATTATCAACATTAACTTAATTATTCATTTCCACTTCTTAAATTCATATAACTTTCAAACCCGTTATACATATAATACAATTCACAGCCTGTATTAATTTACTCGTATATAATTTATCCCATTATATACGTATAGTTATATTACAACAATCACACACATGTTGAAATAATAATTAATAATGAACAAACTCCCGAGTAATAACTCACAGGATGTATATTCTCTTAAGTGCTATCCCACTAGGTGTATTCACATAACCTAGTTACCCCAAGTCAGAATCGCTCACCAACTTGGTTAATAACATAAATTTTGGAGGCGGTCATATTCCTTCACTGAAAGTGAGATGCCCCTAACCCATATAATGGACCCTATGACCTGGGGACATACTCTCCCTTATACTCAAGCTAGGGGATTTACCCTCTACGCGCAACCTCCCCTGATAGCACTAGAAAATATTTCCCCCCAAATTTACCATAGCGTGTCACAAATAAATTTCTCCTAACCCCAATTACTTTCCTTTATATTTGTTAGGAATTAATGTACCATACTTATTTCTCACTAACTAATGTATGGGGGAGAATTTTTAAATTAACTTTCCTTATATATTAACTCTGGCAGACCTGTTGAAAATCCCGGACCATCGATCGATCGATCCCAGCCATCGATCAATCGATCGAACAAGTCTTCTTCTTCTCCGCAAGCCTGTTTCTCCATGGACGAAAACCTTAAAACCCCAACTCCTTCTACAGCCTAACCCAAGTCTTGTCATCAATATAACACCCCCAGAACATCATAAGGGACCCCCCATAAAGTCCCCAAACCCTGTTTAATTTTCGTTCTCTACTCTTTTTTCTAAATTGGGAAAAACCCGAGTTATTCGTTAATCAGTCTCAACACCAAATACCAACTCAATTTCATTCATAATTCGACTGAGTTTATCACAACTAAGGTAATTATATGTTCAAAATAATGTAACTTCATAAATTCCTACACCAATTCTCATCTTGTGTTCAATTTACAAAAACCCCATTTTTGTACCCGTTTATTCCCAAAACGAATTTTAGGTATTCACATCACATAAATCTGAATTGAAAACACAAATAAATGATACAGTAAGTTAACTACTTGCCTTATGGTTTCGTAGGGTGTGATCCGGAGTTGTGATTCTCAAGGTTGATGATGAAATCCCCCTTTTGGCTCTTTCTTTTATCCCCCAAATTGGTTCCCAGTGCCTTTAACTGCTCCTTATGGTTTTCTCTCCCACTATGTGTTTTCCAATCTCAAATAAGCCATTTCCCTTTCCTTTTAATTAAGTAATTAGGCTTAATCCCCTTTTTAGCCTAATGGGCAAAGCACAAGTGAGCCAAATATCCCCGTGTGGGCCCGGTTATGCCTAAAAATGTCCCGTGACCCGTTTACTACCCCCGGGTACACTTTTCCGAGTATCTCAGCCCATCCGAACTCAATCTTATACTTATAATTGGCATCCAAATTAATTTATAAAAATCCTTATCTCACACCCAAATTAGTCTATACTGACTCCTGGCTGAGATAAATAAATGCTCCGTCACTAATACCCGTAAAGATGTAAATAAATTATTACTATTCACTTAGTAATTAAATTTCCCTAAATATTAACCATTCACTCTCCGATTAATATTTAAATAAATATTACCATAATTAATTCGATTAAATTACGACATACAAGTAATTTAAAATTTCTCGAATGAATTAAATTCTAAATGCACAGAAATACGGGGTGTTACACGATGGGGATGTAACCCTAATACCATTTTATTGTTCTTATTTTGTTTTATTTCTTTTCCCCTATCCCTTTTAAACCTCATCACCTTTTACACTTTTATTTCAGAAGTAATAAATCAATTAAAGTCTGTCAAACATTTCCTGTGGATTTTCGATACCTGGACTAGCCGCTATACTCCATTTGTGTGTAGTTAAAGTTTAGGTTTTTTGTATTGCAGTTGGAAGTTGATAATAATAATTAGCGTATCTACACGGATGCTCGGTTTCCGCCAACATCAATAATATCAAAGTATGAGAGCCAACTAACCTTTATTCATTTAATAATAACTTGAAAGCGACATAAGTTTTGAATGAAAAGTTGCATAAACTAAATGTGCTAACTAAAAATAAAAAAGACTAAAAGTAGAACTTCTTGAGATTGGCTGTGTTCCATGCTCTTGGTATCTCCCTGACCTCAAGTGTTTCCAAGTGATATGCTCCTTGAAGGTTGTCCCTCATCACCTTAAAATGTCCTTCCTAGTTTGGTCCTATTTTTCCATCTGATGGTTTTACGACACTATCGAGGACTTTCCTTAGGACATAGTCGCCTACTCAAAACTTCCTCGAATTGACTTTCTTATTGTATTGCTTGGCCAGTTGCTGTTGATAGGAAGCCAACTTGATTATAGCCAGTTCTTTTCGCTTGTTTGCTAAGTCAAGTTCAGTGCGTAGTGCATCATTATTAAGGCCTTCGTCGACCAAGGTGGTTCTTATAGTAGGGAGACCTGCTTCCAGTGGAATGGTAACTTCCATTCCATAAGCGAGCGCAAAGGGTGTTTCCCTAGTTGTTCTCCTAAGAGAGGTAGAGTAGGACCATACAACATGAGGGAGCTCGTCCACCCAGTCACCCTTGGCTCTTTCAATCCTCTTTTTTAGTCCATCAAGAATTATTTTGTTCCAAGCTTCTGCCTAACTGTAAATTTAAGGATACACAACAGAGCTGAAGTGGTTCTTGATGCCATGTTTATAACAGGAACCTTGAAAGAAGATAATCTCAAATTGCGTGTCGTTATCGGAGATAAAAGTCTTTGGTATCCCAAAGTGTGTTATAATGATTTTCCAGATGAACCTGGTCATGTCATCGTCACAAATGTTCACCAACGGTTCTACCTTTACCCATTTGGTGAAGTAATCTTTATCGACCAGCAGATAACTACGATTTTTAGATGCGGTAGGTAGTGGTCCCACGATGTCTAGCCCCCATTGCATGAATGGACATGGTCTTGTCAAAGATTTTAGGTCATTAGCTGACTAGTAGACCATAGGAGAGTGCTTCTGGTATTTTTCACATTTGCGAACATAAGTTCTTACGTCCTTTTGCATGTGAGGCCACTAGTAACCTTCTTTAATTGCTAGAAAGGCCAATGACCTCCCTCTTGTATGACTTCCACAAGTACCATTGTCAAGTTCTCTAAGAACTTGCTCGGTGTCATGTAGGCGGCGATGGGATCCATCTAACTGGGTGCCTTTTTTATAAGGAGAAATTGCTTAGCTATGACTGTCTGGTCAATTATTGGTTGGGCAAGGAACTTTATCTGGATAGTTCTTCTCAGACCAGAGTCCACAGCTATGCTCAGGGCTGCTAAGGCATCTGCATAGATGTTCTGCCCCCGAGGGAACTTTTGAATGTCAACCTTCTCAAATCCTACCATAAGACCTCTTACCACGACGAGGTAGGCTGCTATTCTATCATCCTTTTTATTGAAATATCTATTCACTTACTTGAAAACCTATTTGAAATAGCCGAACACGTTGAGGCGCTTTGCCCTCAATAATTGAGCCTTGCACAAGACAATGATCAGTGCTTTGTATTCAACATCATTATTGGACGCCTCAAATCCCAATTTGATTCCATGTTCAATGACAGCGTCTTCCAATGTAATGAGGACGATTCCTACTCATGCCCTCTTAGAATTGGAGGCTTTAACAGAGTACATTGTCTAGTCTTTAGACTGTGCTTCCTCATCTATTGAGTGCTCCGCTTCCTGCTGGTCGATAGGATGGTCCCCCATGGATTTAGTGATAAAGTATGCTAGAACTTGCCCCTTGATTGCTATTCTTGGTTGAAAGTGGATATCGAATCTGTCAAGCTCCACCAACCATTTTGAGAGGTCAGATTTTTGAAGAACAACTTTGAGGGGGTAAGAAGTGATCACCATTATTGAGTGAACTTCGAAGTGATGTTTTAGCTTTCTTGAGGCGACCATCAGTTCATAGGGAAGTTTCTCCAGGGACAAGTAATGATCCTCTCCATCCAAAAGTGTCTTGCTAATATTATAAACAAGATGCTGTCCTCTTTCTTTATCACACACTAGAGTTGAGCTTACAACGTGGTCTGATACTACGAGGTAAAGATACAATGGGTCTCTATCTTCTTGAATCATTAGTAGAGGATGTTTACTAAGGTAAGTTTTGATCTCTTCCAAAGATCTCGAACAATCATCGTTCCATATGAGGCCTTTATCATTCTTTAGGAGCTGGAAGAATGACCGACAATATTTTGAAGACTTTTATATGAAGCGATTTAGTGCCACGAGAATTCTGTGAGCTTTTGAACATCTTGTAATGTCCGTGGTGACTGCACCCTGGTGATCGTGTTGATATCATTCGGATTGTCCTCAATTCCTCTTTTGCTAACCAAATAGCCTAGACACTTTCCTGACTGGACACCTAATGAACACATACTTGAATTAAATTTCATCTGGTGTTTCCTAAGTATATCAAAAGTTCTAGCTAAGTTCGTGAGGTGGTCACTTGCTCTTGACTAACATGTCATCGATGTAGACCTCCATTGTGTTTCCCATCTATTTCTTGAACATCTTTATGACTAAAATCTGATAAGTTTCCCCCATGTTATTTAGGACAAATGACATGACCTTGTAATAGTATAACCCCGTGGGGGTTATGACAGACATTTTGTCCCGGTCGGGGCCAAATAACAAAATTTGATGTTACCCTAAACAAGCATCCAAAAAACTCATTCTTTCATGTGTTTTCATGGCGTCAACCAACTGGTCGGTTTTAATTAGTGGGAAACCGTCTTTGGGACATGCTCTATTAAGATCTATGAAATCAATACAGACTCTCTAAATGTCGTTGCTCTTTCGTACCAATACTGGATTGGATAGAAACTCGGAGAACTAAACTTCCCTAATCGATCCTGCGTCCAAAAGATTCCTCACTTCATTTTCCACTGCTTTACCCTTCTCGAGGGCTGTTCAGCGAGCCTTTTGAATGATCGACTTGAAGGTCGGGTCAACGTGCAGATGATGGCAGGCTACGTTAGGATCAATACGTGGAAAATCATATGGTTCCCAAGTGAAAACACCTAGATTGCTTCTCAAGAAGACAGTCAATTCATTTTTTTCCTTATCGACAAGCGTGGTTCTGATTATAAACTTTCTCTTTGACAAATTGTTATCACCTCTAACTTCCTTTAGTCTTTCAACAACCTTGTCATTGGGTGTACCCTGGTATCCTCCACCCTTGGTTGGACATATTGTAATTGCTATTTGGAGGGTGTATTCCCCTCTCGGGCTTCCTCTTGAGCGTTATTTGGTTCTTTTTCTTCTCCTTCCTGGGGCGGATAGCTGCGATGAAGCACTTTTTGGTAGTAGCCTGGTCGCCATAAATTTTAACCACACCCTAGTCTCGGTGATACACTTTAGCTTTTGGTGATCGGTAGATGGTAAGGCCCTGATGGTATGCAACCGGCCTTTTCCTAGAATATCATGATATGGGGACTCTATGTCCACCACCAAGAACTCAATCATCTTTGATATGTTTCTTGCTCTGACTAGCATGATTATTTTTCCTAGAGGTATTGTGATTTTCCATGCAAAGGCGACCAACGAAAGCGTGGCTTCCTTGAGGCCGGCTAGGTTGAGCTTCAGCTTGTGGAATAACTCCAAGTACATCACCTCTAAGAGCTTCCCTGATCCACCAGAAGCTTGTTTACGTCCTAATTCACAATTTTAAGGGGTTATCACCAGTGCGTCGTGATGTGGGGTCCTTACTCTGATAAAATCTTCTTCAGTGAAGATAATGTTCTTGGTGTAGTCGATGTCCTTTGGTCGTCGGTGCTTTCCAGCTTGGCTCTTAGCAGGGTCAATCTAGAATGCCTCTATGACAGTAGTGACCTTTTTCAAATTGCATTACCTTGGATATGCTTTAGGTCTGATGCCTCATGGATAACCACGAACTCCTGTCCCATGTCATCATCAAGCATGTTAATCATCTTCTGGTTGACATTAGCTATGACCTTATCCTATTTCTTCTCTATCTACTCATTGAAATGCCCAGCTTGGGCACTTTCTTCTAAGCGTCAATTCAAAGTCTTGCAATTTTTAGTCCTGCGGTCGCCCTCTTTGTGGAATGCGAATCTCTGCGCGTTATTCCTCTTTGTTGGGTCACCACCCATATTTTTAGGACACTTGATAAAATGTTAGTCTTTGATCTTGCTTAAGATTTTGTAAACTAAATAGGTTCCTTGAAGACTGTGTTAATATCTTAGAACGCCTTTGAAGGATCAACCTTATTCCATCCTTAGAGCCATTCTTGCCCCCATTCTTGTTCCCTTACTTTGGAGTGTCACTTTTATCTCCTCCTTTAGTTACCTTTTCTTGACCGTTATCCCCTACATTAGAGCGAACCACGCTTTCCACTTTGGCATATTTTTCAATATGAGGCATGATATCGTTAATAGTGCTGGCTTTTTTCTTAGTCAGGGACTGGTGCAATAAAGATTTAATCGGCAAACCAATCTTAAAGGATGCAATGATAGCTTGCTCTGAGCAATCCTCTACTTCATTGAAGACTTATTAATACCTCTTAGCATAATCATGAAGGCTCTCTTGTGGCCTTTTCTTCATCATGAGCAGTGCATCTATCCACTTTGGATGAAAGTTGATGGTTATGAAGCGAGAAGTAAAAGCCTTTGCTAAGGCCTTAAAGTTCCTAATCAACCTATGAGGCAGCTTCTCTAACACTTCTGTTCTACATAATATAGGTTAGAAGGGAAAATTCGATACATCAGTGCATTGTTGTGGCTCCATAGGGTCATCTCTTATTTGTACTACTCAACATGGTCTATGGGATCTGTATTTCAGTCATAAATTTTGAACATGGGAACAATAAACTTATTTGGGGGTTACTTTTCTGTTATTACCCTTGAAAAAGGGGATTTCATCTAGGTATTGAGATCTCTCCTAGCTAGCTCCGTAATAGACCTGGCTCCTTGATGGGCTAGATGTTGGTTCATCTTTTTACGAAACAAAATCCTGATATCCTCATTCTGAAGATCATTGATCCCGTGGAGTCTTTATTATTGGCCACACTCTGATCGACCTTGCTCTGATCTTTCACGTTTAGATCTATCTTAGTCGCGCTTGGAGCCCCTCCCTCGGCTGTGAGTGTTACTCACCTGAGGACTAGGAATCCTATCATAATGTTTCCTTATATCTCTATACCATTCCCTCTCCATCCTTTCAAGTCGCTTTTGAAGGCGATCATTCTCTTCCACCTGTAGGCGTGTGGCCTCCTCTTGTTCTCAAACCAATCCTTCCTAAGCATCGACCAACTTGGAGATCTGAGAAAACCTAGGTGGTCCCTAGCTTTCTTCAGAAGTCTTCCTTTCTTAGAGAAACCTAGGATTTATGTACTGGAGAATCACTGACCTGACCCTAGGTGGGACTATGTCTTCTTTCACATCTCCAACCTGAGGAATGTTGCTACTGCGGTGAGACATCACAGGCTTTCCTTTGATGAATGTCTTCACAGGAATAGAAATTTATTCCCACAGACGGCACCAATTGTGAGTACAAGAAATATCACAATTAAGATCCATAAAAACAATCACAAATGCATGAAGTAACATCACACACACAACAATGATATACGTGATTTGACAACTTGCCTACATCCATGGAGAGGTTACTATAATCTTATTAGTGTTTCTCTATGCTTGAGATTACATCCCTTTACCTCGGGACAGGGCTTACAATTTATAGATGTTAACATAATGGATTGAGTTGTATAAGTAACTCAATGTAATCATGGATAATTAGTGGTTTTCGTGAATATCTCCTCCAAATTTGTTGGTAACTAGTTTGAAGTTATCCATGAGTCTTTCAGTGTTTGTAAATTACATGAACCGTTAATGAATATGGGATTTGGGCTAATAGATCAATATTATATCCAGTAACCACCATAATATCATCATAAGTAAAAATAGGGATTGACCCTAAATAACTATGCGTCTCTAATACATCAAAACATATAAATTGAGACTAGCCCCCACTAACTAGCGGTCACTAGTACACCAAATAAACTGTGACGGGACCCTACTATCTACTGGGACACTAGAACATAAATTCATCATTTTTAGCTGGTGCAAAAAAAATAACTGCAACTAGCTCTCATTAACTACCGAGATCACAAGTGCAAAATCCACTATTTTTTACTAAAATAAACCCGCATATCATTCACCCATCTCCATAATATGAATAACCTCGAGCTCTCTCACCCACCTCCATAATATAAATAAACATAAATAACCATGACTGCCAAAGAGATATGCAACATAATAATATACTAGAATAAATAACCATGGTTCATTGAACCACATCATGCATAAATGAATAGAATGTTCCCTTTCGTCACACAAAGTTATATTAATAAACTATTACTCATTAATATCCATTCCTAATTTATTTAGGAGTTGCCATCGGTATTGTGTTTACCACTTTAACAAAGGTATGTACCCTTAATCCATACTTTCATGTTATTCACTTTTAGGCTTTATTGTCCTTAGGCGTCTTTACCATATTACCTATTATATATATATATATATATATATCACCATCATATCCTTTTGTAATAAATATTATATTAATACATATATTTCTCTTTAGAATCATATCTAATAGATAAATAACCACAAGTCCATAATCAGGACAATTAATCAACCGAGTTTCCTTTATCGTATTCACAGTTTAACATCATAATCATGAATTAACAATATTTCATTCTCAACTTTTTTTTCTCATGGTATTAATAAATTATCCCTTATAAAACATTATTACCCATCATATATAATCTTATGATACCGCCCCTATTATTTCTAACTTTTAATCGGAGTAGACCTCATTCTGGGGCGTCTCATAAATGAAATCAAAATAAGGAACCCTCCGATACACTACTGTCTAGCCTAGCTAGTTGTATGGATCTAACGAGTGAAAACATATCGTGCCCCCAAAGCACTAAGCCAAAAATCAATTATACTTTCGCCCCTTTTTGTTTCTGACTTATAGATATTTTATTCTTGTACCATTACCATCTTATCCAGATTACCATTTTACTCTAAATAATTATTCCTTATTAACTTCTGCAACTACACCGAGAACTCAAGGTATCATTATACATATAATCTTATCCATAAATAAACCTTTTTGCTAAGCGCGCCGTCCTAATGTTCTATTCATTTCCATTTTCATTACGTTTAGGTATTATAATATAATGTAAATATATGTATATTAACCATAGTCATGTGTCCTAATAAACATTTATATAACATAATCGTATTGTATCCACTTCCTATAGTTATAGGCACATTCAATATCCTTAATGATTTGCCATGATATAATACTAATAAGATCCTATAAGTTATTCCAATAATTTCCAATTATATACGAGTCCCAAATATACGTATATACTTATCTCATTTTATGTGAGCCATAATCATTTTCATGATTTGTATATCATAACAATTGTATAAGGAAAATTATGCTTCCATGTTTGATTAAACATCATCGTCCCTTTACTGGTCATATTTTAATATCCTAAGTTTATATCGTAATTCGTTTATCAATCACATCCTATGTTAGCATATATGCTACCCATTTAATATTATGATTTCATATAATCAAACTTAATTGTCTATTGCCATAATAATATCAACTCCTGCAGATTTATGAAATCATATCACCCGGATAATGATAAATATAATGCAACCACGACATGTCTACTTTTTTATTACAAGTCTTTTCATTCCTTACATTAAGTCACACTAGGTTAATAACACCACCTACTATGTACAAGGTTGCATACACTCAAACGTATCTTTCGATTTGCATATATAATGTATACTTCCTTCATAACTTAATCTAATGTAATCAATTATATATCAGCAACAAAGTTTAAATTGTAATTACACCATATCAAAGATAATTCTCGTTCCATTTTAATATCAGAGTCGTGTTCAAGAATTCATATTAAAATCCAAATGTTATTATCCCGATTCCACATTAACAACACCATTTCCTAGTCATAAGTGCCAACATTATCAATTTCATTCAAGGTGATGAGCATAAGTAATTGGATATTCTTTCCCTAATTAATTTTCTAACAATTTTTAAATCTCAATTCATAAGGAGTATGGAAAAATTCAACATATTTAATAGTTATGGGGAAAAGTAGAAGTATACTTGACTTTTAGATATAAAATCTGAAATAATAAAAATTTTGGTACTAGTTTTTTCCATCTCCAAAATTCGACTCCCAAAATGAAATCTATCGAGTCGGGTACATGTTTTGTGTTTTTCCAAAATCCAAGAGAAAGTCCTTAAAATTGAGGTTAAAATCCAAAATTTTGCATAGAAAAAACCCTCCAAACAAATCCTCCAAATCATCCTCCATCCACCATAGCGGTCTGGGACCCCGCTATAGTAGCCCCCAACATCCATTTCTCTCTTTTTTTGGTTTACTCTTCACGTTCTCTCCATTTTATCTTCATTTATCTCTATTTTTAGTCATTTCCTTTCCTTTATTTTCTCTTCCTTTTTTCTGCACCATCTTACCCCCCATATATATATATATATATATATATATATATATATATACACTAGGGTATGCCCGTGCCTGAAGGCATGATGATAATTTTCCAAAGTATCAATGTGAACTCCTTCTCTACAAAACATTTAGGGAAAGTTTGGATACACCCACATTTAGGGAAAATTTAGGGAAAATTTAAGGAAAGTTTGGATGCACCCACATAAACGCATTCATCTAATTTTAAATCGACAAACCCGTTGAAGATAATAAGCAAAGGTCAATATGTAAATAAAATTAAACAAACAAATTCATAAAACCATAATCATATAACTTAAACCATAATATTCTTTAACCAAAATAAAGTTCTCTGGTGGCTTGTGATAGTATATGAGAGGGACAATGGATTAACCAATTAGAAGGTTACATAATCTGGTAATTCAACACATAGCCAATAAACTTACATTGACCGATTGGGCGTATATCCCCACAATTTGTTGGTTTTTCAATTTTTGGAATAGTCATAATATTAGTGGATGTACAACTTACCGGGAACTCCTCGCCAACAAAAAAAGAATTTAACACCTTATGAAGATTGTTCTTGATTACATGCCAATATGATTTGAAGAATGTCCCATTGAAACCATCCGAGCCAGCACTCCCGTCATTGTTCATCGAACAAATGGCCTCATGAATCTCCTCGTGTGTTGGTAATCTTCTTAATAAAGCATTATCTTCCATGGATACTGCATTTGGAATACAGTCCCATAAAAAAATAGTTCCTCAATCTGTTCTAAACCCCCTGCTAGCTGAGACTTTGTTACACCTTTTAGAATCTTCTGTACACGATCTGCCAGCTAAGGCAGCAGAGGTAAAATTCGATGGACTTGCTAGATAGCTGCTTGCATTTTCAGCAGTGTTGGAACTTGCTGTCAGACTCTAGAACTTCTACTGTCCGCTATAGTTCCCAAAACCTTCACCAGAATGATTTCCGGTCTCTTTCTCATCGCAACTCTAAAATTTCATATTCTAATTTAAAAATTATAGAAAAATATTAATCCAAGGTTCCAAGGTCTAAAATAACCCTTAAAAATAAAAGAAAACTGAATTTTATATAGACATTTTCCCTTTATATAGAAAAATATCAAAGCCTCAAAACATCTAATTGAGATAAAATTTATCTTGTATTCAATAACTGATTGAATACCTCATTGAATACCACCATATACTACACCAACAGATTGAATACCACAACCTGTAAAAATCAAAGCAGAGTGAGATCCCACCATATACTACACAATCAGGTATTTAAGGAAAATGTAAATTTCCTTTTTTTCTCCAAAAATCAACTCAACTCGCCGTTTCAGTTGAAAGTCAAGTTATACTATTATTTCAGCAAAACGTGCTACTAATTTTCCGCTTATGATCATACAAATGAGTATTGTATATTTAAAATCAAAACTGTTAGCAACCTTTGATCATATCTAACAAAAACATAACATAACATCAAATCAAACAGGGGCGAACAAATTGGAGGGTGTTAGAAAATAGCAGTAAAGATGCAACATTCGGTGCTCATTTCATAAAGCCTCAAAATGAAGCCTTATCAAGTCTCCATCAGGAAATGTGTGGTCCAAACCAAATGAAGGAGGCCCAAGTGGTATAGGTGGTGTGGTCAGGGATTATAAGGGAGTTTTCATAGTAAGTTACAGTCTGGCCTAGTGGGAGAAAACATCTATTCAAAAGATGAGAAGAATTCTATTTTGTCAAATCTATTTTATTGAATCTGTGACAATAAATCAATATGCATGGGTTTAAAAAAAACAAAAGATTATAAACTTATACCCCAAACAATGAGAACAAATATGTTTAATCAAATCTGTTTTATCAAATATGAAACAATATATCAATAGGTCTAGGTTTTAAAAAAAAAAGATTATAAGCGTATTGTGTAGTACCCCCCAAAATACCCCAAATGATGAGAAAACAATTATCTTTTCAGGACAAAAATGTGCAACAATATATCCATATAAATGATTAGAAAAATAAAATGAAAAAACTATTAGAAAAATCTGCAGCAAAAATTATCTTTTTAAGAAAAAAATTTGCAATAATATATTAAAGAACAAAACGATTAGAAAAACAAAAGAACAAAACCATAAGAAGATGTACAGATAAAAAAAATTACCTTATTGTTTATCGTACAACCAAAACGACGAGAAGCATAATGGGTTTGAGCAAATCTGCTACCCCAACCGGAAAAGATCTCTAGATACAATTACAAAAAACCCAACATTTAGTGCCAAGAAACTCTAAGTACCTGTCCAAAATCAAAATCAAAATCAGAACACATGAATATGACGTTTTGAGTTCTTATACTTCGGTCACTTTAGATATGAAACCGAAATCAAAACACACACCACCAAACACATGAATACAACTCTATTAATAAAAAATAAAAATAAAAATATAAGAAAGTAACCACTACCAAAAGAACCCACATTCTTCATAACCCATTATTCAGTCGCTGACCCGAAGAACCTCTGTGTTGAATATCTTCAGAGAGTGCGACTTGGTATGTGGTTTTGAGGGTTTGGAGTGGGATGTTTGGTGTCTGTAGAGGTAACCTGGTTTGAAGAGTGTGGTAACCGAATGTAAAGGGATGTCTGGTGAAAGTTATCACAGAGAGGGTACTTGAGTTGAGGCTGATAGAGTGTGTGTAAGTCAAAGACTGTAAATGAGCAGTGCTTTTTTCTTGAGCCGTGTGCCCTATCCTTCTTTAATTTCAAGCATTTTGAACCGTAAAATTCGATACCAGCCATCCGTTAGCTAGACAAAAAACTCCCTCCTCCTCCTTTATTAATTAGTGAGAAAAAAATAGGGGAATCCAAAATTTAAGGGATAAAAGAGGAAAAATTCATATAGATGACATCATCGATCAATCTTTCAACATACATAAGTTTCCTACTTTATTTTATATATATATATATATATTTTTTTTGACCCTTGACATTGACCTAGCTTGGATCCTAATATATGCTTAATTACCCTTTTACCACTAACTTAAAATTAAGCAAATTCCTCTTTTATCCTTTAAATTATTATAAAATATCTAAAAATCATATTAATTCATCTTTACTCATTGAATTATATTCTTAATCAAAAGAAATTAAATATCAATCTAATTTTCTTATTATTTAATATATAAAAAGTTCCATAAATACATAAAATCCCCAAAATTACTTTTTATTTAACATAAAATCAATTTGGGTGAATCAAAATTTTATTATTTAAATAACTGTCTTGACATAATAATTCATTATCAATGATTTCATCATTTATTTTTTTCTTTTCTCCTAATAATCATACTTTTTAGTTATTTATTTCTTGATTAAAAATACGGGGTATTAAAATTCATGGATTGATGTAGGTTGTTTTTCTGTTTATATTTTCATTTATTTTTTTAGTTCAGAGATGTGCATTTTCATTAGAATTTTAGGTGGCATGTATTATGGGAGAGTGGTATTAGCATGTATCATTTTGAGGTTAATCCTGGGGCTTGTATTTGAGGATTTATGTTTGGATACTATTTGTCTCTATTATGGTTGTGGACACTCTATGAGTTTCATATTGGAGTAATTTCATATCACATCCTTATGTTTATCCCATGCTTTAATTTGTTTCCTTTCATGGTAAGAACTGTATTTAAATTGTTAATAACTTGTATGATTTAATAATTAGACTTGATCAACCTGAGCATGCTAGAAAAGTTCAAAACCTACCTTATCGAATCTAAAGTCCTAATATTCCCCTATCACTCGGCCTTATGATACATTTTCGCTAAAAATTATCTAAGACCCCACTTATCCGATGGCTCATGTTGCTTCAAGAGTTTAATATCGATATTTGAGATTAAAGGGTCATAAATGTAGTGGTTTAACATCTATCTAGGTTAACGTGAGAGTCCACCATGGACTTTTTTCCACTCAATGAGTCATCCACCGATGATACCATGGTACGCTGATATAGTGATTTTTCTTGCCCCTCGTGTGATGCCCTCGCATTGTCCTAAGCTAGACAAGTCAAAATTAGCAGTTGAGGAAAAGAGATTCTTTGAGGATGACCCAAATTTATTTAAGTATTGCACCAATTAGGTTATCCAATGTTACATTCCGATTAATGAAATCTGAGGCATTACCGCCTTGTGCCATAACCATACTAATGGAGGTCACTTTAGTACCAATAAGACTACCAAAATGATTTTTCAATGTGGTCTCTATTGACCTACTATCTTTTGAGATAAACATAAGTATTGTAAGGATTGCGACCACTATCTACATCTAGGCACAATTTGCCATAGAAAAGTGATGCATCTTCATCCCATTCTGATTATTGAAGTCTTTAAATTTTTGGACATCAACTTCATGGGACTTTTCCCAAAGTCTTACGATAATCTTTACATCCTTCCAGGGGTAGACTACATATCTAAATGGGTTGAGGCCATATCGTGCAATGAAAATGTATAGAAGTGTTTCTTGGATTATTCCATATCAAATTCTTCTATTTATCGGGTGTATATGAGTTTTTATTTTTTTTTGGGAACATGTCATTGACATTTGTCGTGTGTCAATATGCTTGAGTTACATGCATACCTCCATTCATGTCCAAGCCTGCTTGAATTGAATAACTGCATTGACTCAGAGACTCCAGTGGATTTTTGGACCTTTTAGGATATGGTATATGAACATTGATACACTTTGTAATGCCCTCTATATGCCCACATATTTTTTACCAGATTAATGCACTTGTCTTAATCATCAAAATATCACAATTTTCAAACGTGAAGCCATGAAGTATCATTTACATTGAAAAAACCTTAGAAATGGCATTTTTATAATTTTGTGTTGTTAGGTGTGCACACAGGGGGAAATAGCCCCGTGCGAATGGCATTGTGTGAGAGAATTTAAATTGGGCGTGCGCACAGATTTGACTAATATGCTCAATTTTGGTAATTTTAATGGTCATGCGTACGACTAAAAGCCTCCTTGCCCATTGACTTTGCTATAGCCAAAAACTTGATTTTTACACTATAAAAGGACATTTTGGATCCATTTTGAATTATAACTCTTACTTTTTATTGCAAAATTTTCACATTTAATAGCTCCTCTTTCTCTCTTTAGAAAGCCCAGATGAGATTTGATTTTACTTTACTTTGACCAAAACCTTTTGTGATCGATTTTTTAAGAGATTCATAAAAAAACTTTTAGAAAACCTATCCTTCATTATTTTTCATTAAATATCTCCAGTTGAGAGGTCAAGAAGAGGACAATTTGAAGGACTGGAGTGTATTTCTCCAAGTTAGATGTGTGAAAGATAATATAAATTAATTATTCTATTTCTCTCTCTACAAGAAGCTTTAGAGGAGCTTGGGTTGAGAGCCACTATATTGGGTTGAGTTTAGTGGATTGGAGGGTTGCAAGAGCTTGTAAATGAGAAATAAAGATAGGTAAATGTTTGATCTCTTGTAAAATTCTTCATGTTTCTTGTGAATTAGTTGTAGAGTCCTGAGTTTTATCCCCCTAAGTGGGGGTTTTCCTTGTATATCTTGGTGTTGTGCTTATTCTCGCATTTTTAATTACTCAAAACAAAAAATTTAACATAATTTCATATCTATTATTGATTTAGATTTCTAAATGTTTATATTTCACATAATTTTAATTGAACTAAACTAATTTGTCTAGATATCACCTAATCACAAATTAACATGAATTTGGATATAATTGGATCTATGTGTAGATTTCTCATCATGTTTAGTTGCAATTCAACTCAAGGGCGTTTGAATTGTATTTGAATGATTTCATAACACTTTCCTTGAACTAAAATTCAATCTAATCATTTAAGCTTAAGTGTTTGATAATTTGCCTAAGTGAGTGTGAGTTTGAATTCTATTGTGCAAATTAATTTTTGTTGCATGTTTAAATAAGAAAATTTAATGTGGGCATTAATTATTAGGTTATACTATTCACCCCTCTAGTAAATTAACACACCTAATCTACTCAATTTCAATTGGTATCTGTGCACGGTTGCTCTTTTTGGTCTTAACATCTGACTTAGATCATTGTGTACTATTTTGTGCTAGTTTGTGATTTTGTGTCGTACTTGTATTTTGGTTTTGTAAGTCTTGTTTGTGTGACAAGTTTATCATGATTTTTAAAGTTGCTACAGTATACTTTATTTATCCTAATCATACTATTATATGTGATGATAGACCTAGTGTGAGGATAAATCGGTTAAGCCGCTTAATATCCAAAAATGATGAGAATCCTAGTTATTCTTCTCATAAGAACTCTAGTGTTTGTAGTTTAAATTTTTATGTGAATATGATTGTTATGATGATGAAATGTTAAGTCCTAAATATTACAATCTCGTGAAAAAGTTTTTGAAATTGCAAAACAAGAATGATAAACTGGCTACTAAAGTCAAGATATTTGAAAATGAATTTTTTTTCTTGATTGAGAAACTTGATGATTCTAGCTAACTTTTCATTCAAGGAGATGTCTTAAGAGAAAAGGTGAATTATTTTGAAAAATAAAAACTATATATTTTGGATTTGACTTGTGTTTTGAAAAAAATATGAACACTTTGAAAGAGGAAAAATAATCTTTAAAAATCTAAAAATTCGAAGTTTAAGTGTTTGCAAAAAGTGTGAGTTCTTTCGAAAATAGAAAAATGATTTGTTTATTACACTTAAAAATATGAAGAAGGAACTTAAATTGTGTGAAATGTCAAAATATGTTTTTAAGAAGAAAATTGCTTCACTTGAAAATGAATGAGCCTTGGAAAAGAAAGTTAAGTTTGATCTTGAAGATTATTCAAAAGAAACTTGATAAAATGATTTGGAAATGACTCGAGTTTAAAATGACAAGTGTGGTTTAAGCTTTGACAAATTCTACCTTTTTCTTCTTAATCTAACACCACTTTTGTGAAAAGTGTTTCAAGACATTAACTAATAATAACGGTTGAATCCTCTTTGAATGAGAACGATAAAAATAATATTTTAGGAAATATGTGGTTGTTTCCCAAGTGTTTTCAACAAAAAGTGAAATGATGAAATGTTTTCAAGGGCCATTGTTTTGAAAAAGGTCAAGAAAGTTTGAAAAGACCTTCCCAATCATACACTTTCACATTTTGTTACAAAAATGATCATTTGAGATTTTTTTTCACAAGTTGTTTAGTAATAGACAAAAACCGATAATTGCTCCTAAATCTCATCCTAATGTGGTTCACCATGAACCTTATGTGTTCTCTCATTGTCGTAAAATCGGAAAACTTAGAGTTTTGTTTCATGCTTAGAAATTCTCACGTTGGTTAACTTTCACAAGACCTTGATCCCTTTGCTTTCTTTATTATTTGAATGTGCTTGTGACCAAAGTCAAAGATTTGACTATGAATTGTGATGGGGATTTTTTGAGGAAAACAGTTTTGGAAGAAACATGAATTTAGACCACATGGATTTGGTCTTCTAAGAAACTTGCCCCATGTCCCTCACTTGTGTGAAACTAGGAGATTTGGGGTGAATTTTTTTTTTGGGAAAGAGGAAATTTTTTAAAAAGGAGGTAGTGTGAACTTTAAGTCTCAAGATGTTTAAATGGATCTCACTAAACCCAAGAATCCCATTTCAAGGGATGTCTGGAAGAAGAAAAGTGATTTGATTATTGGTAAGTGTGTTTCCACCTCTAAGGATTGTAGTCAAGTGTCCCTCCACCTCTAATTGATACTGCAGAGGCTCTCCCTCCCTCTTAAGTTTCTAGGTGCTTGTCATAGCTATAATATTCTTGTCAAATGTTCCATATCTTGTCCAAGACTATGTTTTGGGGAGTTATTGTATTGTGAGGATTTTGTTTGTGTGCCTTGTGTTTTTACTCATTTAATAATTTCCTTCTTCCTAGTTTAGGTGAGGGTTTTACTTGTCTTTTTGGGCTTTTTGTGATAGTGGTTGCATTCATTTTGTATATACATGCATTTTACATCTCTTGCTTTGTTATCATCTCTTTATTTTGAGAAAAATCCAAAAATATTTTGAGTTTATTTGCTTTGTATGAGGGTGTGTTGTTATTCAAGTTTGATATACTTTTCTTATAATATTACATTTATATGCTTTTGTACATACTTTGTCTTCCTTTTGGTATATACATGAAAAATACCAATTTTTTTTTATTTGCACGATTTTGATTTGTGATTCACCATGCTAAATGCTAATAATGGATAAATTTTGTTAAGTAAAGAGAATTAGACAATTTGATTTCCATGTTTTTACATGCTTTACATAAATAATTTCTTAAAAATACCATAAAAACAAATTTTTTCACGTGTATTGTGGATTCTTAGCTGGTATATCAGTTGCATTGTACTATCACACTTGTTTTAGTAGTTTATTGAGATTATCACAATGATTGGGATTATATGCTTTTCTATTATCATCGTATAGATTTCTTGTTAAGTCTCCATGGTCTACTTTTGTGAATTTGAGTGATTATATATATATATATATATATATATATATATATATATATTACGCGTTGATTAAGGGTCCCACTAGAGTGATTACACCCGATTATAATTTAGTATCATCGGGTAAGTGTCATCTAGGTGTGTGAAAAGACAATCAACGAAAAAAAAATATGTTGAAAATATCCACAAGCCAATAACTTATCCGATATTAAAAACAAGACAGGGATAGAACTTCAAATTAAAATGAATTGGATATTTTTGTTTATGATTAAAATATTCAATCAATATGTGCTTGAGGGAGTTTATGAATTCGATAGAAACTTCTTGTCTATTCCATAATATGATTTTATACTTTTGATGACTAGTTCTCTCATGATTTGAGTTAATGTTATTTACAATACTCGTGATATATTTTTTTCTCTTGCACATACATGTTAAGATGTCCAACATCACATGCCAGGTTGAGTTTTATATGAATTGAGATAATTGTCATATATTCTTTTATAAATTCTACATGTGTAATCAACTTGATGGTTCTTAATTCTTAATGAAAGTTAAAAGTTAATATTTGGTTTTTGGTGAGAACAAATCTTGTATTTTTGTACATATACCTCATATGTTTTGTAAGGACAAATTTTCAATTGAGTCAATTTATATGTATTGTCTTAGTTCCGGAAAAAAATATTTTGAGTCATAGATTAGTCTTTCTGTTGTTGACCTTTTAATCTTATGATGTGTTTGATTAAAGACGTAGCAGAAAATCTTCAAAGATTACATTTCATCTTCGTGTTTCCGAGGATCTCTCAGGTATGAATGCATATGAATTTTTATCCTTAGAATTTTATTTTTGGGTGTCCATTTTTAAATTTGTTTGGAGCTGTTTTAGAATGATTTTAAAAGAAAATTATTTTTTTAAAGTCGTTCGAATGAATTTATGGGTTTCGTTCAAACCAGTTTATCATTTTGTACAAACGAACTTGTAACAATCATCAAATGATTTTATCTATTTACATAACTAAAATCGTTTGAAGTTGGTTCCAACGAGTTTAGATGTTCATTCGAACGAGTTTGCAGTTTGAATGTCTTGTTTTCGTTCGAACGAACTTTCTCGAAAAACATGCCAACTGGAAAGACATGTTCTCTATATAAAGGGGTTCAAGCATTTGTTTTAAGAGATACTTTTGGTGAAATTATTTTCCCATACATATCCAAAAGCTCCCAAACCCTACTTTCACCTAAAGTGTTTATGATCTAAGTTTCATCATTATATATGCTTTGAGATCTTGTTTTGCGGGAACCAAGAAATTTATTATCTTCATCTTAATTGAGAATCGCTAATGAGGTGGGATCCTCACAATTTTCTATTTACACACGGTGGACCCTATGGCGTGGTATTGCGGTGAAAAAGTGGTGAACTTCGTATTCGGTATTCGTTGCTGGTTGTTGAGCCTGTTCGGTGGATACTGAGGCGTGTGGACTCATACTTTGTGGCAACTTGCGTGGGTGGATTCTTGCTTTGTCACTGGGGATGAGCGATTGAATATAAAAATACATGGTTTGTGAAGGCGTCGAGTCATTGAGTAAGTCATTTGTTGACTTGTGTAAATCCATATCATAGTGAATTTGTGTGGTTGGGGATTCCAAGTTTTTTTTGTTGGGGATTTTACTTGTACATCGACGTGTAGTGTGATTGATCTTATTTTATCTGCTATCACTTAGATGCATGCTTTAGTATAAATATAAAATTGGATAAATTGTTTATAACAATAATTTGATTAAAACTAGTGCAAAGTTTTATTTGGGTTAATTTTTTAAACTTTATATATTTAATTAAAAAATAAAAAAAATTGACTTTTGTTGTTCCGACCCAACCCTCTTGGGAGTTTCATGTTTCCCTTAACTTTGTATGATATCTTTTGATTCATATTTAGTATTTTTTCATGTTTGAGTTGGATCATTTGATTCCAATTTTCTATTTGATTTTTGATTCCATCTTGTTTATCGTTCATATGAGAGTTTTACGTATTTGGGGAATTGAGCTGATTTTAAGAGTTTGATGAAGTAACTTATACTCTTGACTCACTTGAGTCTATATTGTATAAGTGCCCATATAGTTTGGAAATAGTTACAAAATTGAGTCCCTTGCCTAGATACCAAAGAACCTCAAAACCTTCTACTTAATTCCTCTTGATTGTTTTTTAAAGGTATATTCTAAATCACCCACACACATTAGGCTTGCATTCATAAAATATATATTGCATAAAATGCTTATGTGAGTTAATTCCCCTTTAAATTTGATTTTAATAATTTTTAGGAATTATTAAACATTTTTAAATGATTTTTAAGTAATTAAAATAGGTTTTATAAACTTATGGGGTCATTGTGTAAATTCTAATTCAATATCTTTTTGCCTAAATGTTTGGTTGGGTAGAATTCGAATGATCTTGAGAATTCAGGGTGCGGGTGTAATTATTTTGAAAACATGCATGAGTGAGTTCATCTGGGCCTTACACCTGTCAGCTTTATAGCGGCCTGATATCTGTGTTTGTTTGTAGACTCATATCTTGTAATCGATCTCAGACTTTCGATTAGTTCAATCAATGACCTGCATGGGTTTTTCTCCAATCCCTGTGAACCTCTCTAGACCTATCAGAACTTGTTAAATCACCGCTGATGTTAAAACGTTGGATCAAAGTTAAAAGGCCAAGACCAAATCTCAGCCTTTATATTTGCACCAACCTTCTCGATCCTTCCTAGCCTACTATATAAGGAGGCTTACCCTCAGCCTTCTAGGGCTTTTGGCCAGTTCATAAACTGAGAGAGAAGAGAAGAGAGAGAGAGAGAAAGAGAGAAAAGAAAGAGAGAGAAACCAGAGAGAGAGAAAAACCCTAAATCATCCAAACCCTATTTTGTTTTCAAACCCTAAACTCATTTATACTAAACAGTATTTACCAAACACTATACCTGTGTGTTTGAGAGTGTTGTTGGTGGGGGTTTGAAGGTTGTTTAAAGAGTTTATCCTCTGAGTTCAAGATATTGTTTCCAGCTTAGACATTTCATGTTAGATCTCTATTTCTCTTTCATAGAAACAGTAGATGAGATTAATCCATGTCATATTACACTTAGATCTGCATATTTTAGTTTCTCATCTTGAGAAATCATATTTGTTGATTATTTTTCTGTTAATGTTTTTCACAACTCAGAATCAACAAATCTCTTTTCTGTTTCTAGTTCTTACGAAACAAGACTTATGATCTAGTTGGAATCGCAATTGGTGATTTATAATTTCAGAAAATATTTTCAAAACCCATTGAAATTGTCTAGGACCTTGGCCGTCTTCTGAACAAGGTTACCTTGCATTCCGGGTTAGTTGAAAGATCAAGAAAATCATGTGTTTCTAAAAGAAGAGAGAAACTGAAAATCACTCCATATAGATCTGTTATGTAATTTGATTGGAGTGTTTGTATAAATAAGTGTGCGTGTGTGCATGCATGTGTTAGATCACGTTCACAAACACTTGTCACACTACAAAACAAAAGTGTTGGGCATAAGATCTTGAAACAACAAGAGTCGACGTAAAGACTGAATCAAAGTGTTGAGAAGTTAGCAAGCTGAGAAAGCAACATCAACATCAGAACTGCAGAAAAGTTAGAATCAAACCAGTGGGTACATTTCTAAACTTGTATATGTCTGATTTGTTTGCATGTGTGTTAAATAGCTTGTAACTTGTATATTTTGTTTTAGTGGATTTTTGGTTTGTGACTTAGAAGTCACCGTGGATGTTTCCTCAGTTGGGTGAGGTTTTACCACGTTAAAAACTGTGTGTACTTAATATTCCTACATCTCCTCATCTCATTATTGTGGGTGTGCTGATATAAACTATCTTAGTTTTGATTTTCGAAACCTGTTATAAATCTTAAACAAATCTCGTGCATGTTTTATTAAACACATCTTGTGATTATTCTATTTTGATTTAAAGAAAAGAGTGTCTTCAAAAAATAGTTCAGAGTTACTTCAATAGTTTAATCTTGTATTAAACGACCTAAGTATAAAATTTCCAATTGGTATCAGAGCTTGGAAAATTTCTTTTTAAAAGATCTTGTGTTTCTGAAATTGTTTTCTTAAAATCAAACAATGGATGAGAAAAATGAAAGATTTGGTAACTTAACCAGACCTCCTCTCTTTGATGGAAACAACTTTTCTTACTAGAAATTAAGTATGGTTGCTTTAATAAAAGGAACCTTGGGATATGATGTCTTGGATATTATTGAAAATGGATATACTTATCCTACAAAACCAGCCACTGAAGGAAGTAATGAGAGGATTAAGAAAGTATTAAGTGAATTCACTCAAGAAGAGAAGCAAGTTTATCGAAACAATAACAAAGGCAAGAATGCTATCTTTATGTCTATAAATGAACATGAGTTCAGAAGGATCTTATTTTGTACCACTTCTAAGGAAGCTAGGGATACTCTGGTTACTGCTCATGAAGGTGACACTAGAGTTAAGGCTGCTAAAACACAAATGCTTATCCAACAGTATAACTCTTTAATCATGTCAGACTCTGAATCTTTTAATGACTTCTACATGAAATTAACTGACATTGTGACGAAATTACACTCTAATGGAATAACTTATGACAGAAATGAAATTGTCTCGAAAATTCTAAGGTAATTACCACAGAAATTTGATAATAAAAGATATGTTATTGAGGAAATGAGTGATCAAAATCTCACTCCTGAATTACTTAGTAGTAAATTGAGAACCGTGGAAATGGAACTAGAATTCAAGAAACAATTAACCCAGTCCCATAGGAAACAGACTAACTTTAATTTGAGTTTCTCCTCTAATCTGATAAGACTTGAGCTTAGCATTCCCAATAATGATTCTAATGAGGAATGTGATATCGATAGTTTGGATAATCAGATTGCCTTGATGTCAAAGCAGTTTAAGAAAATTGTGAAATTTAGAAATAAAATGGCAACTAGACAAGGCAAGCCAAATTATCCAACCCATTCTAATCACAAACCTCATGAGAAAGGTCAAGACAAACATCAAAAGGACATTCATACAAGACCTAACAAAGACTTTAAGAATATTGAATGTTTTAGATGTGGAAAATTGGGTCACATAGCACAAGACTGTAGAGTTAACTTGAACATAACCAATAACCATACTAGGACTAACATTTACAACACTTGGGATGATTCAAGTGACTCTGATAATGAGGAACCTGAGTTATCTGAAGTTTTTGATCCTTGCACATCTTTCTTTGCCAAGATAATATATAATGATGATATGCCTGTGCCTAAGTATGAGAATGATGATAATAGCTCTACTTTTGTTGTTATGAATTATGCTGCTACTGGTTTAAATGCTTTAATGTCTGAGAACATTACTAGTTCTACAGCGGGGTGTGTGAGTCAAAGGGAAAGTGATAATGACGATGTCAATGTGTGTGTGAGTTCAAGAATTGAATCCTTAGGGGTCACTTCACACACTACACTTAGTGACTCGGACACTGAAGACCTCCCTGATGTTCACACACTTTATGCCAAAACTCTCAAGAAAAGCTCCAGACTAGAGAAGATAGTGAAATACCTCAATAAGAAACTAGAAGATCTAAGTCTAATGGTTAAACTTAACGCTGAAGAGTACACTACCCAATGTCTAACTCATCAAAATGAAGTTAAAATTTTTGATCAAAATTGAAAGATTTGATTAAAACAAATGAAAGTATAGAGAAAAAATATAAAGGGACATTATTAGAATTGGGAAAATCCAAAGAAAAGACATCAACTGTTTTAAAATTTTTTGCTAAGTTTGAAAATAATTCCAATTGTTTTGCTGATTTTGTTGTTGATTCAAAAACCAATTCTGATGATCGAACTGGAATAGGATTTTGCCCAAAGTTAAAGACACAAACTAAAAACTTTGAATCAATTAAGTTTGTGTCAGGAGGCAAAAGACCCATAGAAACTTGCCTAGATTTTCATTTCCTAAAAGATGAGTTTGATGAAAAATAACAAAAGTTTGATATTGGGGAATAAAGTAACTCTAAGTGTGAAAGTCCACCTAAGGCTAAATATGTCTGCCCTCCTATTAGGAAGAGTGATTCTGTGTTTCAAACTGTACTCTCTAGGAACAAGGATCAAAATCAAAATTCCATGAAACCTATGTTTAGAGACTTTCCTAAGGAGTTACCCTCTTCAAGCAATCTATATTGCTCTTATTGTGATATATACGGTCATTCTTTTAAAGGTTTCTACTCTAGACGTTTAGTTAATCCTGTCTGTAATACTCATTTGTATCAAAACTTTAACTACTCTAGAAGAAGCCGTAACAATTATGTTTTCCCTAGACAATTAGACAAAAACTCTAACTATAGAAAGAGAAAGACAAAACCTAAGAGATCAATTATAAGAAGGATTCCTAAACACTTTTTTAAACAAATGCTCATATCTTCCATAAAACTCATATGCATGCGCAAATATGCGCAAAATAAAAACAAGAGCTATTTGGGTCAGAAAAGATGAACTATGACCCAAATGAAGTGTAATATTGTAATTACTTCTTTAAAAGATGAACACACCTCTTCTGGTTGGTATTTAGACTCTGGGTGCTCAAAACATATGATTGGGGATGATACAAAACTTTTAGACAAAACCATCTTTGCTGGAGGAAAAGTTATTTTCGGTGATGGTGTATCATCTCAAATCATTGGCAAAGGAACACTCAAAGAAGAAGGAATGCCTATACTTGAAATTGTTCTTCTAGTAAAAGGTCTTAAGGCTAATCTACTTAGTATCTTGCAATTTTGTGACTCAAATCATACTGTCACCTTTTCAAAGAATAATTGCAAGATTTTAAATGAAAAAGGTGGGTGCATACTTACAGGACTCAAAACTCTCGACAATTGTTATACTGTCCAGAACAGTCCTGAAGTTTGTAACAATGCCATAATGGATGATAATGAAATATGGCATAATAGGATGGGTCACATAAATTATGACACCCTTAGTACATTGTCTTCACAAAAAATAGTTAGAGGAATTCCAAAGATCAAACCTATCTATAATATTGTCTGTGGATCATGTCAGGAAGGAAAAATTATTAAGGCACCTCATAAGAAAGTTAAAGATATCCTTACCTCTAAACCCTTGGAGCTCATCCATATGGATCTAATGGGTCCTTCTCGAACTGTTAGTCTATGTAGACACAATTACATTCTTGTTATGGTTGATGACTTCACCAGATTTACTTGGGTGGCCTTCTTAAAATAAAAGTCTGACACTTTCCAAACCTTTTTAAAAATTCTACTTCGGATTGAAAATGAGAAGGACACTCAAGTAAATAGAATTCGTAGTGATCGAGGAGAAGAATTCATAGATACTGGTATTATAGAGTATTGTGACTATAATGGTTACAAACATGAATTTAGTTATCGTAAGACTCCTCAACAAAATAGAATTGCTGAGAGAAAGAATCGTACCCTTTAAGAGATGGCACGTGTTATGATCCATGCCAAATGTTTACCTAAATATTTTTGTTAGAATCAATTCTTATCACAACATTAATAGGGTCTATCTTAGGAAGAATTCTAAACAAAATCCTTACGAACTATGGTATGGGAAAAATCCCAATCTTAAATACCTTAGAACCTTTGGTAGTACGTGTTATGTCTGCAAAGACAGAGAACACTTATCCAAATTTGACACTCTGGAGATAAAGCTATATTCCTAGGATATTCTCCTGACAGTAGAGTATACTGTGTCTATAATCTCCGTACCAAGACCTTAATGAAATCCATAAATGTTATTATAAGTGACACTACTATTGAGAGTAAGACTGGAGAACCAATTATTGTGGAAGAGTCTGAAATTGTTTTAGAAAATGACTCTCTAGAAATAGATGATTACTTACCAATTGAGACACCTGAAGTACCTTATTGGGTTTCTAAAGATCATCCCATAGATAACATTGTTGGTAACCCTTATGAGCCTGTACGTATAAGATCTCAATTAAGAAACTATGCTCATTATGCATGTTTTGTTTCCCTTATGGAACCAAAGAATGTAAATGAGGCATTGAATGACCCTCATTGGATTTCTTCCATGCAAGAAGAAATTCTTCAATTTTTCATTCATGATGTTTGGTATCTTGTACCTAGGCCTGATCATAAAAAAATTATTACACACGTTGGATATTTGAAAACAAATCTGATGAAAGTGGGATAATCATTAGAAACTAAGCCAGATTAGTGGCTCAAGGATATTCTCAAATTGAAGGAATAAATTTTAATGAGACTTTTTCTCATGTTACTCGGTTAGAATTTGTTCATCTTCTTTTTGCAATAGCTTGTTACTTGTATTTTATGCTTTACCAAATGGATGTCAAATCAGCCTTTCTTAATGGAATCTTAACTGAAGAGACCTATGTTGAACAACCCAAAGGGTTTATTGACCCTCAGTATCCAAATCATGTTTATTGTCTTAAAAAGGCGTTGTATGGTCTAAAACAGGCGCCAAGAGCTTGGTATGAGCGTTTTTCCAAGTTTCTCTTAGATAAAGGTTTTAGGAGAGGCGGAAATTATCAAACCCCTTTTGTCAAACATTTTGATAAAGATACCATTATATCTCAAATCTATGTCGACGATATCATTTTTGGATCCACTTCCCTTTCAGAAGTTAAATCTTTTTCTGAAATCATGCATAAAGAATTTCAAATGTCTCTTATGGGCGAGTTGTAATTTTTTCCGGGTCTTCAAGTCAAACATAATTTAGAAGGTTTATTTGTGTCGCAATAAAAATATGCTTTAGAGATTGTCAAAAAATTTAGTCTTGAAACTGCCAAAGAAGCTAAAACTCCCATGAGTACTACGGTCAAACTATCTAAAGATGAGAGTGGAAAATCCATTGACTCTACTTTGTATCACAGTATGATAGGAAGCTTACTATACCTTAATGTCTCGCGTCCTAATATTATGTACGCAGTTTGCGTGTGTGCTCGTTATCAAAACAATCTTAAAAAGATCCATTTATTATGTGTCAAAAGAATTATTAAATACATAAAAGACACTCTAAATTTAGGACTTTGGTACACAAATGATACTCCTAGTACGATAATAGGATACACTGATGCCGATTGGGTAGGGTGTACTGATGATAGTAAAAGCACATCAGGAGCATGTTATTATATCGGTAAAATTTGGTAGGATGGAGTAGTAAGAAACAAAACTGCACTTCTTTATCTACAGCCGAATATGAATACATAGCTGCTGGTAGCTGTTGTGCCCAATTAATTTGGCTTAAGCAAATGCTCAATGATTATGGGATTCAAGAAGACCAACTACATCTCTATTGTGATAATCAAAGTGCGATCAGTAACTCTAAAAATCCTGTTCAACACTTGCGAACAAAACATATAAAATTAGACATCATTTTATACGCGAATTAGTTGAGACTAAGGAATTAGAAATTAATTATCTTCCTACTGATTTGCAACTCACAGATATGTTTACAAAACCTTTGGATTACAATATATTTCATTCTTTGTGAAAATCGATAGGAATGGTTTGCGCTGAATAAACTCCTATGACTTATGTATTTTTTTCCCTTTGTCCATTTGAGACAAAATGGAGGAGAAATTTGAGTCGTATGAGTTCACTTTTTCCTTGTACATATTTCTAATAAGCTTGATCTTAGTATTATTCTTTTGTTTCCCTACGAGTCCTAGATGACTCAAAGGAGATTTTGTCTCATATTTCCAAAGGGGGAGATTGAAGCACCTTATACTCTTGACTCACTTGAGTCTATATTATATAAGTGCTCATCTAGTTTGGAAATAGTGACAAAATTGAGTCCGTTCCCTAGATACCAAAGAACCTCAGAACCTTCCTCTTAATTCCTCTTGATTGTTATTTAAAGGTATATTCTCAATCACCCACACACATTAGGATTTCATTCATAACATATATATTGCATAAAATGCTTGTGTGAGTTAATTCCCCTTTAAATTTATTTTTAATAATTTTTGCGAATTTTTAAACATTTTTAAATGATTTTAAGTAATTAAAATTGGTTTTATAAACTTATGGAGTCATTATGTAAATTCTGATTCAATCTCTTTTTGTCTAAATGTTTGGTTGGGTAGAATCCGAATGCGCTTGAGACTTCAGGGTACGTGTGTAATTATTTTGAAAACACGCGTGCGTGAGTTCATCTGGGCCTTACACCTGTTAGCTTTATATCGTCCTGATCTGTGTTTATCTGTAGACTCATATCTTGTAATCGATCTCAGCCTTTGGATCAATTCAATCAACGACCTACATGAGTTTTTCTCCAATCCCTATGAACCTCTCTAGACCTATCAGCACTTGTTTAAATCACTGCTGATGTTAAACCAGTTGATCAAAGTCAAAAGGCCAAGACCAAATCTCAACCTTTAGATTTTCACTAACCTTCTCGATCCTTCCTAGCCTATTATATAAGGAGACTTACCCTCAGCCTTCTAAGGCTTTTGGCTAGTTCATAAAATGAGAGAAAAGAGAAGAGAGAGAGAGAGAGACCAGAGAGAGAAAGAAACCCTAAATCAACTAAACCCTATTTTTTTTCAAACCCTAAACTCATTTCTCCTAAACAGTATTTACCAAACACTATACCTGTGTGTTTGAGAGTGTTGTTGGTGAGGGTTTGTAGGTTGTTTAAAGAGTTTTATCCTCTGAGTTCGAGATCTTGTTTTCAACTTAGACATTTCATGTTAGATCTCTATTTCTCTTCCATAGAAATAGTAGATCTGATTATTGCATGTCATATTACACTTAGATCTGCATATTTTAGTTTCTCATCTTGAGAAATCATATTTGTTGATTATTTTTCTGTAAATGTTTTTCACAACTTAGAATCAACAAATCTCTTTTCTATTTCTAGTTCTTACGAAACAAGACTTATGATCTAGTTGGAATCGCAATTGGTGATTTACAATTTCAGAAAATATTTTCAAAACCCACTGAAATTGTCTAGGACCTTGGTCGTCTTTTGAACAAGGTTACCTTGCATTCTGGGTTAGTTGAAAGATAAAGAAAGTCATGTGTTTCTAAAAGAAGAGAGAAACTGAAAATCACACCATATAGATTTGTTCTGTAATTTGATAGGACTATTTGTATAAATAAGTGTGCGTGTGTGCATGCATGTGTTAGATCACGTTCACAAACAATTGTCACACTACAACACAAAAGTGTTGGGCATAAGATCTTGAAACAACAAGAGTCGACGTAAAGACTGAATCAAAGTGTTGAGAAGTTAGCAAGCTGAGAAAGCAACATCAACATCAGAACTGCAGAAAAGTTAGAATCAAACCAGTGGGTACATTTCTTAACTTGTATAGGTCTGATTTGTTTGCATGTGTGTTAAATATCTTATAACTTGTATATTTTGTTTTAGTGGATTTTTGGTTTGTGACTTAGAATTCACCGTGGATGTTTCCTCAGTTGGGTGAGGTTTTACCACGTTAAAAACTGTGTGTACTTAATCTTCCTACATGTCCTCATCTCATTATTGTGGGTGTGCTGATATAAACTATCTTAGTTTTGATTTTCGAAACCTGTTATAAATCTTAAACAATTCTCGTGCATGTTTTATTAAACACATCTTGTGATTATTCTATTTTGATTTAAAGAAAAGTGTTTCTTCAAAAAATAGTTCGGAGTTACTTCAATAGTTTGATATTGTATTAAACGGCCTAAGTAACAAATTTTCATTTGATTGTGCCTTTGCCCATTTTATTCTTGTTCGGGTATTTGTTGTTCTTGTGAGTATTTGTTTAGGTGACATTTAGGGGGATAAGTTTTTTCTTAAAAAGAGTGATAAGGTTGTATTTTGATTGTTTTTTCTAATAGGTTTGTTTCAGTCTCAATCCGTTCGCACAGATTCATTTTGTATCTGTACGAACGACATCCGTTCACATGGTAGTGTTTTCCCCCATGCACAGTCCCCTTTTTGGTTGATAGCAGTTTGATTTTTGGTACATGTGTTTCTGTTTACATCTCATTTTATGTTTGTACCCAATGCTTTGGATATTGTACCTCTATATCATCCTCTTATTTGTTCTCTAGTTAGCTCATGTGATTTTTTGGATGATTTTTTAGTTCTTATGTGTGATTTCTAGGATTTATACCGTCTACAATTTTCTATGCTTTATATGCCCATGGTAGTTCGACTTTGCGATGTGACAATTATCATGCCTTTATTTACTTGGATTGAGAGTTGTACATTTTGAGTCTTTTCTAGATATTTATTGGATTTATACATCATTCGTTTGGGTTATTCAGGTGTGTTTGCATTTATTAAGATAGTATCTCACTAGTTCTGCCTTAGACACGTTTTAGCTCCTTGAAGTTTTTATGCCATTTGTGATACTTTGGTGTTTATTTTGGCTAATATTTGGTAGTTTATCTCAATGACTATCTTTTGTGAGATCATGTGATTTGAGATATTTCTTTGTGACACCTTGTGTTGTTTTTGGTAGAGATATTGCTCTTATTGATGCATATACTTGCTTATTCATCTCATACCATGTTTCTTTTGTATCTAGTCTAATTATGTTGGGATAGTTTATCTTCATATATTTCACATGATTCCTTTCATGATACTTTTGAACATATGTGGTTCTTATCATGGATTCTCCCGTTTGTTCATTTGTTCGATGTTCATTCTCATATGTATTTGATACATCTCTTCGGAATACTCCTACTCCCATCATGTTTCACATGCTTCATATGATTTTCTTTGTCATCCTTTTCATGACTATTTATTTGCATGCATATATTTAGGATGAGTGATACTTGTTTTCGAGGTAGATATTTTTTTTTTTTTGGGGGGGGGGGGGGGGGTCGTGATGGGGAGTATTTATTTATCTAATTTATATGTGATTTATTTGCGTATTTTTTCCATGCTACACTTTTTAGACTTCATGACATATATTTTTTAATGCGAGGATGTACTTCTTGTGTGCTTTAGCTCTTGATATCATATGGTCACTCCTGTTTTATCATTTACTGTATCTCTTTACCATTTATATCTTGTAATGTTCTTTTGTGTATATTCCACATATGATTTAGTGGGAGAAATATTTTGTGTATATCCTCCTTGTGATTGCTTATCATATTCTCATATTTGTTATATTAATTTTATCTCTTACAACTTTTGATATTTATGGTTTCATTTATCTTAGTATTATATTTTATAACTTTGTTTATTCATGGAAAAAGAGGAGAGAAAAGATTATCTACGACGGTGCATTTATTCAAGGATAGTTCCTATGTAGGGGGAGCTTTGTCTTCATATTGATGTTACCTTCTTGATGATTTTGTGTTGTTTGAGTTTTTCAATTATCTCATCATTGAGTATATCAGTTTGTTTGTCCAGTATTAATCTATGTTGTCCTTCCTATGGTTGTGGGTGATGTAGATGGATGATTGGGACTTTATTATAAATGGTGGGATTTTCATGCATTTTGAGCTATTTTGGGATTTTTCCACAGAACGACCAATGGGGAAGAATGAAAATTTATAGAATTTTTTCTTGGCTTATTTCATGACAAGGAATTTTATTTATTGGACGTATATAAATTTTTATTTTAGTTTGGGAAAATATTGTTGACATTTGTTGTGTGTCTATATGCTTGAGTTCCATACATGCTTCTATTTCAATCTGAGACGACTTATATTGCGTCCCTTCACCGGCTTAGAGACTTCAATAGATTGTCGAACCTTTTAAGATATGGTATACCGCCTTTGATATACTTTAGGATGCCCTTTCTATTTTCACATATATTTACAACATTTCATGCATTTGTTTTTATCATCAAAATGTCACATTTTTCAAACACGTGCAAAAGGAGCCATTCAGAATCATTTACTTTAAAAAAAGCTTCAAAATAGAGTTTTTGTAATTTTTTGCCTTCAGGCATGAGCACGGGGAAAATAGCCCCATTTGAACGGTACTAAATTCAGCGTGCACACGGGTTTGGCCAGTATGCTCAATTTTAGTAATTTTTTATGTCCGTGCACGTGGCTAAAAAGCATCCATGTGCACAGACTTCGCTATCACCATGTAACATAAAGTTTTCTGATTTCTCATTATGTTTTGGTTTGTCATTTTCCGTCTCACCCAATTTCATCATCTTGTACATTCTCTAGACTTCCAGCGAAGACAAATTAGTAACCAAACGCGACAATTGAAGAGCGAAGAGTTAAGATCGTCATTACATTTATCGGAGAAGGTATATGAGGTTGATTTTGTGTAAACATATTATTGAGGGGTATTTTAAAAGTGTTTGTTTTTACAAAAATGTTTGAGGAATGTTTTTAAAATTTTATTAAAGAAAAATATTTTTCCTATTTTTTAAGTCACTCGAATGACTTTGTAGTCTTCATTCGAATGAGATTGGTTGTTCATTCAAATGATTATCAAACGATATTTTTTGTTAGCAGAACAAATATCATTTGATGATCGTTAAAAGTTGGTTCAAACAAGTTTGATTTTGGTTACAACGAGTTAATAGTTTCATTCGAACAAGATTGATTTTGGTTTGAACGAGTTATACAGTTTTGTTAGAACGAACTCCTATTTTCGTTTGAACGATCTCTCAAAATTTGTGTTTCCTTGAAATTTTTTTTTTCTATGTAAAGGGGTCTTGTAATCATTTTTTGATAGGACTTTTAGCAAAAATTGGTTTCCCATACAATTCCAAAAGGTTTAGGAACCCTAGTTTTATCAAAACACTCTAGTTTTCCCAATCCAAACTCTTGGAGGTTTTATGAAACACTTTATCAAACCTAGAATAACAAATACAATGTTCATATCCATGTAGTGTTGATTCTCCATTGCTAAAGATTGGAAAAGAGTTTCCAGAGCCTGATCGATAGACACCGAGGCAAGTGGAGGTAGCTGTTGAGTGTTGTTGGATCTGTATCGCTTTCTGTCAAGAACAAGAAAGGAGGACACAACTGTAATACTTAGTGGATTTTAAGTCTATAAGTTTGTACATGTCATTCTGTAATACCTAGTTGTAACAGTTGTAAAAAAAAGTATTACTCGAAATTTGATTTTTCCTCATATCCTGTCTTGTGGTCTGTGATTTGTTTTGATTAATTTATTTTCATATATCTTTCATATTTAAATTCACTTAATTAATCAAGATAAATTTTGGATTAAATTGAATTTGTCTTGTGTGTGACCTAATATACGAACTCTACATTTGATAATATAACCGGACCTTAAAGCATTTTGAAGCTATAAAGTTTTTATTTTAACTATAAAAAGGAATTTGGATCCATTTTGAATTATAATTCTTACTTCCTATTACAAAATTTTTACATCTAAGATCTTCTATTTCTATCTCTAGAAACTCTAGATGATATTTGATTTTACCTCACTTTGATTGAAACATTTTATGAGAGATTTTTAAGTGGTTCGTCAAAACAAACTTTGAAAACCTATCCTTCACCATTTTCCATTAAAGATGTTGAGTTGCGAGGTCAACAAGAGAAAGATTTAAAGAATTAGAATGGATTTATCCAAGTTGGATGTGTGGAAGCTAATTGAAGTGGATTTTTCTCTCTCTATAAGAAGGTTTGGAGGAGCATGGGTTGAGAACCTCTAGATCAGGTGGACTTTAGTGGATTGGAGGATTATAAGATTTTGTAAATGGGAACTCATGATAGGTAAAAGTTTGATCTCGCTTAAAATTCTTCATGATTCTAGTGGATTAGTTGTAGAGTCCCGAGGTTTTCCCCTAGGTAGAATTTTTCCTCGTATATCTTGGTGTTGCGCTTTTTCTTGCATTTTCTATTACTCACAACACATAATTTCACATAGTTTCATATATATAATTGATTTAGATTGCTAGATGTTTATATCTCACATAATTGCAATTGAGTGGAACTAATTTGGCTAGATCTCACCTAATCACAAATTAACTTGAATTTGGATATAAATGGATTTGAGTGTCGATTTTTCATCCTGTTTAGTTATAATTGAACTCAAAAGGTTTTGATTTGGATTGGAAATGTTTCACAACACTTTCATTGAATTAAAATTCAGTCCAATCATTTTAAGCTTAAGTGTTTGATAATTTGCCTAAGTGAGTGTCAATTCGAATTTTGTTGTGCAAATAAATTGTTGTTGCATATTTAAACAAGAAAATTTTAGATTGAATTTTGATTCAGAGTTTGTCCTATTCACCTCCCCTTTTAGGACATTAGAACATCCAATTTCTGCATTTTCATAAAAATCAAATGATCGCAATGTAGTGGTCAGATTCATTTAAAAAAAATATCTTTTCTTGTTTTGGCATGCCCATGGCCATAACTAGTGACCAACGAGTTACTTTTGAAACCGGTCCTTGGAGAGATTAATTCTAAAGTATTGCTTCACCCATAAAGTAGCACTGTATCACCATTCAGAAACTAGTGGACATGTAGATGTCTCAAATAGGTTGATAAAGCAAATACTCGAGAAGATAGTAAATTCGAACCGAAATGACTGATCCTTAAGGTTGTTGTATGCACTATGGGCTTACTGTACTGCCTATAAAACGCCACTAAGAGTGTCCTCTCATAGTATTTCTATGTAAAGGTCTCTCATTTACCGATAAAACTAGGTTATAAATCATAGTGGGCCATTAAAACCTTTAACTTTGACCTACCTAATGCGGGTGAGGTCCTAAAGCTCCAACTTAACAAGTTAGAGGAAATTAGGCATGATGCAAAAGAAAACGTAAAATCATACAAGGAGAAACTAATGAAGTTCCAGGACAAGTCCATTATTCGAAAGTCAATCGAACCAGGCCTAAAAAAATCCTATTGCACAATTCTTGATTACATTTGTTTCCCGGGAAGTTTAGGTCATGACGGTCTGGACCTTTCATTGTTAAGATTATCTACCCACATGGGGTCGTCGAAATAAAGAACCCAACGCATGAAGAGATCTTTAAAGTGAATGGTCAGTGTCTAAAATCGTAGTTTGAACTGAGGAATAGGGAAGTGGAGAACATTCTTCTTCAAGACCCCATTTACCAACAATGAATCATTAATAATGGGTCATTATTATTATATAACATCTTTTTTGTTTTATGGAATTTTCAAATTTATTCAAGGGAAGTTATTTTTCTATGGAGAAGTCCCTTAATACTGCATTATTATTTCATATTATCCTGCCTTCTTTTTATATAATTCAATGTAAAATTTAGCTTTGGGGTATTGGGGTCAATTTCCACATTTTCTTCAAAAAATTAAAAAAATCTGAAAAAAACCCAAAATATTTTCAATCTAATTAAGTGTTGAAATGTTTTCTTTATATAGATATAGTTCACAAATCTATCGACATATGGAAATATTACACATTAGTCATATAATATGATCAAAAATGGAAAAGTGAGGCGAACGTTAATGAACTTAACGAATAAATATGGAGATTTTAACCTAATGATAATTGTGCTATTCATCGTTTCTAAAAGAACTAAATCTATCTCGAGTTAAACTATAGCTCAACATTCTTTCACTATGTATATCATTGATGATATTATACTATTTGTTTTGTTCGATTATTGAAAACTAAAATAAAAAATGTGAATCTTAATCAATAGAAGTCTTACTAATCGATTTGAGACACATAAATAACTTAAGTAAACTTGAGAAATGAGATTAGGTTATAGTTTTGAAAGCCCAAAAGTAAGCCTTAGCCAACCTTTTACATCATTGCACTAAAATCCAATTTGAGCCGAAAAGAAAAATTTAAGCCTTTCATTTGAAAACGCAGGTTCTTACCTAACATTAACAGGGTTACGAGAGAATAGTTATATCCATACCCAATTTTCGAGAATACTACAATAACATTATGGTAGTTATCCGCAAAAGGAAAAAAATGAAAGAAAGTGTGGAAAAAATTATGCACAAGATGAAAATATTGCAAAGAAAACAAGAATATGTGAAATGAACTGAGAAAATGAGAGGATGGAAAAAGTTCCGAAAAAATTAAAACTACGAAAAATTCTATATTCTCAAAAAAATTTGAACTCCTAATATCCTTTCTTTCTATCCTTAAACGATCCTACATTACAACCAAATGGAAAATCATTATTAATGTCAAGTAAAAGTTAGTTATAGCATGAAGAGATGCTGAATAGGATCTATGGTGCGATTCATATTTTTCAAAATTGTAATTGATTTTCTAATCATGAGATTATAATCATCCATCATTTAAAAGGACGTTCTTCGATAATGTATATGTGAACTTGAAATTATCATACATTACTCTTTTAAATCGCATATACTAAGTGGAAATTTGTATCTACGAGATTTTGATTATGAGATCATCCCGTGAAATTTTACCTCAAATCTTCTATTTGATTATAGAATTTACCAATCAAATCTTTTGATGTGGATGGTTATATTAACTGCCCACACACATATGATAAGTTGATATTGAGACGTGAACTCCGACTATATTTATGAGATTGCATCATATCTTAATTGTGTTACTTTTGTACCTTTTATAAATAAAGTCAAGTTTATTTTTTATTTTTTTAGGTATATTCACTGAAACTCGGCACGAGATAACACTCGTTAACTAGGGTAACCTATGGGTATAATGGTTTATGGCACAATCTAAGTGCAATCGTTATTCCTACAAAAGCGAGTTAATTTTTCTTATTTTTTATCGAGGACTACCAGAGTTTAGGTGTCGGGGTATTTAATGAATGCATATTTTTGTAGAAAATATGCCCAAATATAAGCATTGCTAGGCTTATTATATCATTAATAATCAGATTTATAGTCATTTTGTTTAATGAATGAAGACATTTCAAAAAATTATGGTAAACAATGGAATTTAAGAAAAAAGTACATTTTGGTCATTTTATATGTATTTTGAGCTAGTATTTGTTAAAAGTGTCAATTGCCTATTTTGTAGGGGCTCAAGGAATTATTATGAAGTGTTGGATGAAAAAGTAAGTATATGTAAAAGGCTTGGAGATAAAATAAAAAGAAGAAGAAGAAGAAGAAGAAAAAGAAGAAGAAGAAGAAGTGGAAGTATAAGACGAAGAAGATAAGCAAAAAAGGGCAATCGTGTAATGCACGACTAGTTGGATTTTTTGGTGACAGAAATCACATCAGAAAAGTAAAAAAAATTAGTTTCTTTTGATCCTCACAAAATGGGGAACCACCCATTCAACCCATATCACCAAATTTTGGCCCTAATATTTTCAGGGGCTCCCAAATCTCATTTTAAACTCCATTTGACCAATTTCAGATTTAAAACTCCCTCCATTATAGCCCAACAAATACCTATAAATAACGAGTAAATCCTACTATTTGAGGAATACTTTTTTAGTTTAAAATTTCTCTAAATATTAAATTCTAGAGAGTAAAAGTTATAGAGAATATTGTGAGGCTTTATTATAGAAGGGAAGTTGTGGAGTTTGGACCAATTTCTTTGTAACTTTATTCATTTATAAATAAAATGATGTATTCTTGCACATTTTATTCCAACATGACGATGCTAGTACTTGGACTTAGTGAAATTTATCATGCTTAGTTAACTTTGTATGTTGATTTTATTCTGGTGTAATTCCCGACATGTTTTAGTTGCAATAAAAATTCGTTATTCATTAAAATAGTGTGAAGCAATGTTTTAACTTTCAAAATTAATTGTTGATTCACATTTTATGTTTATGTGTGAGTACTTTTTGATGAGCTATACTTTTATTTAGTTAATTTATATCTCATGCTAAAATACGACACTTAGTACTTATAATTGTTTTTCTAAGGGAAAATGTGTTTAAGCCGTCTAAACCGAGACATAAAAAAATTATGAACGTTGAATGATTTTTTTCAGAATATACGCAGTGAGAGTCGAAGTATTTTGAGTTAAAAAAATTGCAATGCATAATTAAATTAATGTGTGACGGTGTTTAAAAGTGATAAAGGGATCCAACGTCCTAGTACCCTTTCATATTATATTCAGATCTTGATCTTGCTCGTGTTATTTTAGTTAGTTTAAGTTACTTAAATTTTCTCATATATCAAATCAAAATCACAGATTATGCCTAGTTGTAAAGTTATAAAATAAATTATCATGTTTTCTCGTGGGATCGACCCGTATTTGCACATCTTTATTACAATAATCCATAGACTTATGGTAACACAACATGTATACCAATTAAAACTATCTGCAATTTAAAATGATTTTTTTCTTTTAATCCAAATTTAGGCAAAAGATTAACTTAATGTCTAAGTGAAAAACGTGATTTACAAAATGATTTAAGTTTTAACATATGTTCATGAAGCATATTAAGAGTATACAAATGCAAAAAAGTAAATAGTGCACTTAAGATGGGGATTTTTATGTGGAAATTCGCGCGAATAAAAATTCAAGCCAAATGATATTGTCCGCCATATTGGTAAAGTATTACAAGAAGGAATAAATAACTTACAATGTTCATGATTAAGTGAGTAAAAAAATCATGATTAAGGTATTATTATTTGATATGGTACTTAACCCTTCGGTGCATTTTTGGCATACTAAAAATACAGTAGAATATTGTTAGGTGATATTAAGAATGTTTTCTCGATTTGACTATAATAACACCTTGATCATGTTGAGATGATACCAAACCGGAAAGGTCTCTAAGGTGAAACCCTAATTTTCGTTGTAAGGTTGTATATATTTTTCATAAAATATAGAGTTTAATTTTTATACACCTCCATCAACATATCATGGTATTTGTATGTATCCTTAACCACCCCATTTTGAATATCCATTATAAACCTTTATTCTAATAATGAATTGTATAAATGATAATAACATACATAGAGATAATAAAGTATCAAATCAATCTCTTGTGACTCCAGTGCAAATTGTCTCACATGAGCCTCATCCATGCCAATAAGTAGCACAAGTACATCCTATTCCCATAACTCAACACGTTTTTAATGATATTTTATGTGAGCATGCTCATATGAGGTCAAAGTGACGTATGGAAAATATTAGGGTACATAGGTATGTTTGTACCCTCTAATTAGGGAAAACATCATAGTGGTCGATTGGTACATGGAGGACACTAAGGATCCTCTATCCACATCTCTCCACCATGAACGCCCATATTCTGCAAATAATTTGTGCACCCAGTGACATGATATATGGTCGATGTCACACTGATGTATAAGTTATGTCAACGAGTGACTAATATGGGATCCCCCTTATTATTAAGTAATTAAATATATGGTAATTTAATAATCATTTTAAATTTGCTCATTGTGTAATTTATCAGAACTATTAATTTTGTGTTATAATTAATTTAAATCGATAAAATAAATTATATGTGTATTAATTGTAAATTAATAAGAACGTGTTAATTTATTTTTTATTTTTCGAGTAGTACCGTCGTACTAGGCCCTTGGAGATATAGAGGCCCAAGGTAGTATTTTTAGTATGTTGGGTTGAGGCCCAGTGGTAGGTGTCCCATTTAGGATAAGTTTGGGAATGTTTGGATTTCATTACAACTTATTTAGAGGTCTTAAGTTAGGCCCGTAAGAGACTTGTAGGATTTAGGGTTTAAAAAATATGAGACTTAACCGTCATCAAACTTTCACTTTACACATAACACAAAACCTAGGCAACATAGGAGTTTTGGAGATATCAAAAAAGGATTTTTTTTAGAGAACTCGAGGAAGCACCAATAGAATTCAATCAAAGAGACTTCATCTTTCATACCGAAGCAATATATAAGTTTCTTTACTACTTATTTCATGTACTAATTTATGATTAAATGCCTTCATCATCTATTTTGAGATTAAACACACGCTAGGATTGAATTTGATGCATTAATGTGTTGTACCTTGGTTATTATGATGATAATATGATTATTACTTATTTAAATATGTTATAGATCTGATTGAGATTGATTTACTAAGATGAATCATGTATTTAAAATAAACTTTTATGATTAAAAACCTATTTTATTGATGAGCCCCGAAATTGAGATTAACCCTTATAAAACACATGCTAAAATTGACGGTTGAAACCTTATTTTAATATTTTGATCTAGGTAATAATCATATATAGTTAGAAACATATTTGAAACACTTATTAATCATATTTAAAGTGTTTTTGGACATATTTTGGGTTAGGATAGTTTTTAATGATGATCTATTGTGAAGAAAGTCGAGTTTGTTAAGCCCCAGGTGAGTTTTGATGATACCATGTCATTTTGGATTCACTGGCGAAGGTAGGCCCAATTAGGGTGTACAGACCCGAACCTTAGTAGGCCACAATGAGTTACAAATACCACTACAAATAGTACTAGGACACATAATGTTATGAAGACCACAACCGATACTACGAGGTCACGACCTATATTAAGAAGGCCACAAAGTTTACGCCTAGGAAGTACAAAGAACCCCAACGTGTGGATCAATGAAGTGAACCAATCAAGTTATTTTTTAAGGACCAAGTTTTTAAGCTTATAGAAGCCTTTTTGAAGGTTTTTTTTAGGAAAAGTGGTGACATAATAAAAAACCCTTAGTTCCTCTGTCTTCTAAATAGAATTCTTGGGTTCCATTTCCAAAGCTAAAACCTTTGAGAAAATAATTACTAACACTTTAAATAGAGAAAGTGAGAGTTTGAGGAAAAGTGGAGGTGCTGTCGAAAGGAGGTCAATGAGTGCCACTATTTAGGAAGCGGAGTAGAGATGTTAAAGGGGGCAGAGCACCATTGTTCATCGTCAAACTATGTCCTTTGTTAAGATATTTCATCCGCACCATTTTCTTTTATTTCATAAACCCTAGAATCTATGTTTTGTTGATTTTAGTGATCCCCTTTAGGGTAAATTAGAGGTTTTGGGAGCTTGACCATAGACTTTTACTATAAACCTAAGTTATTCTATAAGGTACTATTCTTTAAATAGGAATGGATATGTGCACTTTAAAGATAAATCAACTTTTGAGTGTCCTTAAAAGTTTTATTAAGATTTCATACTTTGATCCTCGAGAACCTGAAATATAAAATGTTTTGGGTTAAAGCTATCATTTTACTAAATTAACCTTGTTAATTAGAGATCAGGATTTCTAACTCCTTCTTTGAGGTCATGGACTCGAGAGGTATATTCTTATACCTTACTTTAATTCTATGTCTGGTGTAAATTATGCGGTCACAAAAGCAGTAATAATGCGTTGGGCCGTGGTATTATGACTTGACTAGTGTTTCCCACTTTGTGATTGAGGCGAGATGGTTAGCTCGAGGGAGATTGAGCCTAGGCTAGTTATGGGTATTGCACCTTCGCAGAGCTCGGATAAGGTTATGAAGCCAACAGTTGACCACAGATCGCTCATCCTGGAAGCGGACGGGAGATGATGCCATGACTTGTGGCATGACTGAGTCAAGAGAAACTCAGAATAAGTCCGCGGGTTATGAAGTCTATCCAAATTTGTAATATAGGACATAAAAGACAAGGAGATTAGGCAAACAAATGGATATTAAGCCTTTTAGGTGTACCAAGGGAGGTTGAGCCTTGGGATGCCGGAAGTAACTATCTGGGAAGACTTAAGCCCTCGATCAATATTCCTTTATTGCACATTGAGTTTGAGGCCCGAGTTTTGGAAAAAGAAATTCTTTCTTTATTAAATATCAATCTTGTAATATATTATCATATTTATATCTTATTTCTTAGTTTTGTTAGTACATTTTTGGTTATTAACATTGTCAGGTTGAGTCGAGGACATTTGATTTAACCCTTGCTAGGGTATTTGAGCCCATATCTTTATTCCTTAACCTCCTCGGTTAAAAGGTCGAAAAATGGATATAGAGATCACTGAGAAGAAATAGTATAGGGCTTTAGAGTAGATTTGGTTAAGATTACATATATATTTATAGTCGAAAAATATTTTGTTAAGCTATCTTAATTGCAAAGCTTGTAGTTTTCATGTATAGAACCAAGTAAATTCCTAATGCACATATGGAGGACTGTGGTTATTTGTTTTCGATATTAAGATTATTACTTTATGCTTGAGTACTTGTGACGAATGAGAAGTAGTATTAACTATGATTATGAGTCCTAGGGATACTTAGCAGTCGTGGCCTAATAAGATTATCCTATTTAAAATCATTTAAACTATCTTCTCACAAGGTTAAGAGAATTAATGCCTCAGTCTAATAGGGAAAGGACAGGGGCATCACACAAAGTCATATAAAACTATTATTTTGTGATTTTTTTTATATGGGTCCCCTAAAATTTTTAAAGTCATAAAAAAAATTAAGCCAAAGCATAATTTTTTTATTATTTAAAAAATAGGTATATATATGTACTGGAGTCTCTCTCTCTCTCTCTCTCTCTCTATATATATATATATATATATATTGTGGGGGAAAAAATCCACCTATAAAAATAGCATGACACGTGGCGAGCACACTGGTCAAAATAACGAGCAACATACGCTCCAACAAGATAAGGACAACTAGAGTCCTTAATAAACTAGAAGACCGAGGACAAATATTTTATTTAAATCAAACTCTACAAGGATATAACTTATCCAATTATAACCCCCCAAATTTATATAAAGGGAACTCCCCCCATTGTGAAGGGTGGCTCAGAGGCTAGAGAAACACTCATGTAAATTCCCTCATTATTATAGTGAAACACTGTCGAAGCCCCGTGAACGTAGGCTAATAATGGTCGAATCACGTAAATCTTTGTCTCTTTTTCATTTATTCTTATACATGCATCGTGATCAATTGGCACCCCCATTCGGGTGAATTTTTTTGCTCTCATAATTGGCGTCATCTATGGGAAACGGCACAAAAAGTCTTTCCTTCTTATTGACGAGACAAAGATTTACGTTGCGACGCAATGGCTTACACACACAAAGCCTCATCATTAGTTAAGTTTTTTCTTTTTATGCATACAAATAATCATATTTTATGCACACATATTTTCGTTCAATCATGATTCTCGTATATTTATGTTCATAAATATTGTGTTGAATTCTCATTTACGAATCTCCATAATAGTGTTGATTTTAGGCAATTTTCATTGTTTATTAAACATGAATTTCGTTATCGGAGGTCTATGAAGACTCCCTAAATATTTGATCTCTCTTAAGAAATCCTAACCAAAGACGTTATTTATTGGGTTACATCATATATTCTGATTCCCATATCCCAGATTTTCTGGGCGATAAATGCAAAAAGACCGCTCCTTCTCTTGAGAAGTGTTGACCACTTCTTTACAAAAATATCTAATCCAACATGTATGTTCCCACAAAGATCTACAAATTTTGGGTACACAATCATACCAAAAATTACTATCTTCATTCACACAATTTTTTCAGGCGATGGATTTTCTATGGCCAAAGGTCCTCTCCGATCTTCGATTTGGGGCTGACATCTAGCCGAGCAGTGCCAACAGCTATCTAATTTATCTGTTACTATAGTCCCGCGTACCTCTTTGAAGGAAGAACCATGGAAAAGGGGCAATTTGTATAACAACAGGTTTTTCTTTGGTCCACCGAACTATGACCTAGGGCTATCACAGCTACGACTGTCAATGGACCGGGTCTGGACCCGGACCCAATCCGGACCCGACCTGAATTAACGGATCTGAGTAAATTTTATAGACCCGATTATCCGATTACCCGATTAGTTAATGGACCAGATCTGGATATACATGACTCCGATCCGATAAGGACCCGACCCGAATGTGTATATATATAATATAATAAATATATATTTATATATAATATTATATATATATATAGTCTTACATATAGTTACTAAATATATATATATAACTAACTTATATATATATATATAACAGTTTTACATACAGTTTTACATAAATATATATAACAGTTTTACATACAGTTTTACATAAATATATATATATATATATAAACAGTTTTTATATATATATATATATATATATATATTTATGTAAAACTGTTTATATATATATATATATATATATATATATATATATATATATTTATGTAAAACTGTATGTAAAACTGTTATATATATATATATATATATATATATATATATATATAAGTATAACTGTTTTTATATAAATATATAACATATTTATGTAAAACTGTATGTAAAACTGTTATATATATATATATATATATATGTATATATAACAGTTTTATATACAGTTTTACATAAGTATGTAAAACTGTATGTAATATTTATGTAAATATGTATGTATGTAAAACTGTATGTATGTAAAACTGTTTTACATACAGTTTTACATACATACATATTTACATAAATATAAAACTGTATGTAAAACAAACTTATATATATTTATGTAAAACTGTATGTAAAACTGTTATATATATATATATATATATATATATATATATATATATATATATATATATATATATATATATATATATATATATATATATATATATATATATATATATATATATATATATATAAACAGTTTATATAAACGTTATATATATAAAAAGTTTTTATATATATATATAATCGGGTCGGGTATTCGGGTCGGGTCTCCGGGTCCCTAACGGATCCGGATCTGGATTCATTTTCTAAGATCCGTCGGATAATCGGGTAAGACCCGATTCGTTAAAAATATACTCGGATCGAATCTGGATATATACGGACCCGATCCAGACCCGACCCATTTACACCCCTAATCACAGCTAGGGGTGGTAAACGGACGGATACGGATCGGATACCATGTTTTCCATATCCGTATCCGCTATCTGAATGTACTATCCATATCCGCCTGGGTAGTTAAAACAACCATCCATATCCGTATCCGCTCGGATTCCTCGGATTCGGATAATATCTGTATCCGTTTACATTATTTAGCCATCGCAAAAAATAACAATTAAAATATCCAATCCAATCCAATCCAAATAAATATGTAACAAAATCATCAACAATTATGGATTCCATAATAATAGTATCATTCCATAATGATAATATGGCTTAAAGTCATCTATACTTTACAACCATAGAAGCTTAAAGCCATAAAAAAAAAAAAATAACAGTCGCATTCCATGACAGTAGAATTAAATATGCACCTTTTAGATTAAACAAATTTATTGAGAATGATAACCTCATGGACCTTTTGTCTTCAAAACATACTAATATTTTTATTTTAATAAGTATACATTTTTATTTTGTATATAATATACATGTTGTTAACTTCAGTTCTCATTACAATCAAAATCATCTCTTTACTTTTATGTTTCTCTCTTACATTCAATTATGTTTCTCTCTTACATTTATTAATAATTAAGGAAACTAACGGACAACCACATGAGAGTTTATTCTCTTATTTTGTACGAAGGAGATATGAAACGAAGTTATTTTTTTTTAGTGGAGAATATGTTCTTTAGTCGGTGTATGTTGTGTGCATGGTTCAAAGACTCGACCGAGTTAACTCGGAATCGGCAGCCTCCGATACGAAACCGAGTCGCGTTATGAAAAATAGTATATATCGGACATTATAGCCCTAACTCGCCGATAAATCGGCCGCTACAAGTTACAAGAGCGAAATATCGGACGTTACGGTTTCGTCTCAGCCGAGTTGAAGTAAAAAATTAAGAGAGATGAAGTAAAAAACAAGAAAAATAAAAGAATCTCACGGGTTTGTGTTTTACATACCTTTTGGCCGCAGATTTGTACGGAGAAGACAAAAAAATGGTCAAGGGTTTGTCCAACTTCAGCTATAAATCAAAATCTTTGTAGAGTTTGTTGTTTCATTCACTCTCTTCTTCTCTGAAATCTTCCCCGAAATCTCTTCTTCTCTTCTGTTGTCGGCCGAAATCTTTGTGTGGGGGGGGGGGGGGGGGGGGATTTGTTGTGGTTGTGGGTTGCGGTGTGGTGTATTAAGGCAGGTAGGTTTTTTTTTGTTTTGTTTTACAGATGTGTCGTGCTTATTTTTTTGTGGTGTATTAAGGCAGGTAGGGTTTTTGTTGTTTTAAAGATTTGTTGTTGTTTTTTTGTTTTAAATATGTGTTTTTTTCAAAGATGTGTTTTAAAGATGTGCCGTGTGTAGGTATTTGTTTTAAATGCTATTTTTTAAAATGTTTAAAATGTTATAAAAAATCTTTTAAATCTTTGGTAGCTAGGTGTTTGTTTTAAATGTTATAAAAAAATTAAAAATTGCTTCTTCCAAAAAAAAAATGGATCAATTATCAAAAAGTCTCTCAAACATTTTTTATTTTATAAAAGCAAATGTTATACAAAAATGCTATAAAAAATGTTATAAAAAATGTTGTTTGCTTTTTAAAAAAATTGTGATGGTAGATAATATTTGAACATGCCATTTTTTAACTATATTTTTTGGATGTTATTTTGTATAATGGCTCCAAAACTAGATATTGTTATTTTATAAAAACAAATGTTATACAAAAATGTTATTTTTTTTATAAAAAAATATTCAAATCTTTTAAAAAAAATTACTTCTTCCAAAAAAAATATGGATCAATTATAAAAACTGTTGTTTGCTTTTTAAAAAAATTGTGATGGTAGATAATATTTGAACATGACATTTTTTAACTCTATTTTTTGGATGTTATTTTATATAATGGCTCCAAAACTAGATATTATTATTTTATAAAAACAAATGTTATACAAAAATGTTATAAGAAATGTTATAAAAAATGTTATTTTTTTATAAAAAATTATTCAAATCCTTTTTAAAAAAATTGCTTTTTCCAACTGAAAGAAATTACGCTTATCCAAATCCGTATGATCGATACCGCAACTAGATAGGGAGATGAAAATGATGAAACATTGTATTCATTTATATTTATCTTCCATGTAAATTTTTTTTATCTAGTTATATGTTGCATTAGATTGTTTTTCAATATTATTAATGGTTTACTATGCAATATTGAATCTGACAACTATGCAATATTATTAATGGTTTACTATGCAATATTATTAATGGTTTACTATACAATATTATTAATGTTTAGAATTCCAAAAAAAATATTTAGAATTTCTAAAAATTCCCAAAAATAATGGGTTGTTGAATACTGTTAAATATTAGCAAATTAATAATAAATATTTAATCTGACAAGTCCTTAGCGCTTCAGTATTACCAATTGTATAATGCAATGCATATTAAAAGATGGTTTTGAACATATCTGATTGGTCCACATTGTTAATCTTATTTTTTTTTAATTTTCTATATTTTTTTTCGGAATTTTTTGCACTATCTAAATAGTGTATATTTGCGTATCGCCCGATACCGCGACCGAGTTGTAAATCGGGTGTCCGATACCGGGACCGATACCGAGACTTTGAACCATGGTTGTGTGTGATAAGGTGTATTGTAACTTTAGTGTAACTCCATAATAATATACACAATTAAATAGTAATACGTGACATTTTATAATATACCCAATAAAATAATAACTTTATGGTGTTTCTGTTTTGAGTGGAGTATGTGTTTATTTTGTTTTGGGAATAAACGATTAAGATTTGTTTTAATATTATTTTATTAGTAATACTAATATTAATATTATTAGTAACATTTTAAACATATGTTTGACGGATACGGATATCCGGTAAAACGGATATCCGATAAAATGGATACTCCGCATCGGATACGGATTATCCGTGTCGGATACTGGTACTATCCGTATCCGTATCCGTTTTCTCGGATATTTTTAAAGAGTATCCATATTCGTATCCGTTTCCATATTTTCGGATAAATATCCACAAATTCGGATATCGGACAGATGCGGATTTTCGAATATCCGTTTACAGCCCTAATCACAGCCAAACGCCCAAATATTTGTTCTGGTCCTTTCTCCGTTCATCTCCAACCTGCAATCGGGCCCGCCCCTGTTGGTTGGCTTTCATATACGACTAACAAAAAATCTCAGTGAACTCATATGGACCACTTTGGTGGTCATCGATCAGCGTGCGGGGATGAACTTAGTGCCCTTCTAATTAGCGGAGAAGAATGAGGTCGTCGGACCACTCATTATCAGTCGGCGACCACTATGTTACCCCGACAAGGCCAGAGGAAAGTCACCACTCGGCCAATGTTACTGGTCAGCGGAAAATATAAGGCCTCATCACCCTCTATGAGTTTTAATAAACACACTTATCTCTTTGGGTCACGAGACCAGCAAGAGCTGTAAAACTCTTTGAATTTGATCAATTGTCATTTGCTATTAAGGGACAATACTGCCCCTATTTTGTCTTCATTCACATCTTTACGTGGAAATAAATTTTTTGAAACCAACTTATAATTGAGTATTTGTTTGGAATTCAAATAATTTTGTAAAAATTCTAGGCTAAATCCCATGTCTTACATTTGGGTTATATTTGACAAATTTTGCTTTATTCCCTTATCTCTTGGAAAAAATAAGAGGGGTCTCATTATATCAAGATCTTTATTTTATGCACTATGCTTGTGATTTTTTTATCATAGATTAGATCCAACAATGGTTTAAGATGACAATTTTTATTCGAATTTGTAATTATTTTGTTCACATAAATGATGGGATGCACTTTTAGAGTACTCATGTCATTTATTTGATTATTTAATTTTCAATATTATTATCTAGCTACAACAAACTTATCTCAGCAAAAGGAGATTATTTGTTATAACCGACGGATGATCGAGCACGATGTGATATTTTTACAAGTACCTAGCACAACCCCGACAGATACTTGGGCACGGTGTGATATTTCTACAAGTACATAACGTAGCCCCGACGGATGCTCGGGCATGCTCATCTCACCTCAATAGATGGTGGAGCAACTTATTAACTTCCATGGGAACAAGATTCAGTCCTGACGAATGATCGGCCATAATCTTAAGCTCTTGAAAAGCTTATTAATGCTACCATAGATGCTCGAGCACAGATCGATCACTATATCTACTCGGTACCGTACAACTTTGCCTCGACGGACTAGCCAGGCACCATTTACCTTGTTATTGATCTGACAGATGATCGAGCATGCTACAACACTTTAAGACCCGATAAATGGTTGGACAAGATTACTTGTCATAACCGACAGGTGCTCGGGTGTTGATTTTTCTTCAATTTCAGTATTGATTGTCTCTATGATTCTTATCCTGAAGGACGATCATACATATTCAAGATACATCGCGGCAGGCGTTCGGCAAAATATTTATTGTCATATGCTTTTTAGTCCGGAAGATATCTGTCGTATGAGTCGCATTTTATCCCTAACGGATGGGTGGTCAGGATAATTCTTATATTCAGTCCCGACAGATGGTCGGCATAGTCGATTAATAATCGACACTACATTTATTATTGTTATTCAATCCCTATGAATGGTTTGGAAATCTATTTGTCTCTAACAATGCAGGATCATTTGAAATATTGTCTCGGTCCCTTAAAATCTTGCCTCGACGGATTCTCAGGCATCATTTATCTTATCCATGCTCCGACAGATGCTCGAGTATGGATCGTTTGCAATATCTACTAGGTCCTTTAGAATTTTGCCTTGACGGACGTTCGAGCATCATTTATTTCCTTTGAAATCCTATTGATTCCCCGATAGCCAGTCGACACTAATATTAGTTCCCTGGATTTTTTATTAGCTTTGATGGATAGTCGACGAAAGTTATATTATGTTATCATTCAATAATCCCCAACGGATGGTTGGACAATGCAATTCCTATTTAATTCAACCTCGGTTAATTGGTGTAGGGTCCTTCATTAGCAGTGTTATATTATTGCAGTCTAGTTCATATGCTCAGACATATATTGGTTGTTTAATCTCATTTACTAAGACCCAACAACAAGTTGGGCAAGATATTCTTATTTATATCCAGCTCGATGAATGATCGATGCGATATTCTTCAACATAATAAAGCCCCGAGGAACGGTTGAGTATACTTATTATCTCGATTATTCTTGAAAGAGTTGGCGCTTGCATTCAATTAAGAAATAATATAATAAAACACCTTTTAACCCAAACAAACCCTAAACATGCAACTAGGTGTGATTGAAACAATATGAAATCATGCAAGAGTCATTCAAACACACATAATTAAGGAAAAATCCCCCACAGGGGCAAAACCATTTGTATATCACTATAATTTGTAAGAGAAACGGCTTACAATTGGATTACACTGAAATACAAGTTTTTGACTAAGAATTACCCTCAGGTATCGGATTCTGTAGTCGCGGCTGGAATTATCCCTTTCCAGTAGGGCTGCAATGAAGAGGAAGAAACGGCCCACTTCACAAGGGTTGAACAACAGCAATGGTGTTCTTGGGTTACCAAAAGTGACTCACAAATGTATGGAATTTGTGTGAATCAAGGGTATGAATCAATGGACTCAAATACCATGAAGACTTAAGAGTTATGGAACTCAGAAAATCGTGTGTAAGTCTTATCAAACCACTTCCCCGTAGTGGGATTAAATAGAAACTCTTTGGCTGAGAAAATCTGATACACGATCTGTTTGATTCTATCCAGGGCGGACCGGTCCGGGCCTTAGGCGGATCGGTCCGATAGCGGACCGGTTCTTTTATTTTGAAGCTGATTCGGTTCGCATTCGGTTCGGGGCTCACTCGCTTCAAAGAGCAAGGCGGTCCGGTCCGGTCATGGGCGGATCGGTTCGCAGTCGGATCGGTTCCTTTTTTATTTCAGCGGATCGGTCCGTGGCGGATCGGTTCGTTTTAATTTCAGGCGGACCGGTCCGGCAGACTGGATTTCTGAATTCTTCCTTTTTATTGATCTTCAGATTCCGTTGATGATGAATGGACTTTGAATCTTTGCAACGGTGTTACGGCTAATGACATATACACGTATGTTGGACAAAAATGTCCTTACAAATCTCCCCCTATGTCTATGCCGGAACAAACAAAAAAAATCCGAATTATCTATAATCACAATGCCTATACAAATCTACCCTTCCATGAACCCAAAAACTGAAAGTGGTACAAATGACTAAGGCTGCATCGTTTGTTCTTCGAATCTTCAGAAATCTCACCGCTTTTCTCATCAGGGTGTGCAACATGGGATTATCGAAAGATGTACCTACACACATGAGACAAAGCAAATACCAAGTGACGTATCGAGTTTGAAATGAGATAAACATAAGCATATATATCAATTTAAGATGATATTCTCAGAATTTCAAAACTCCCCCATAATCAGATAATTCATTCTCCCCCTTTTTATGATGTCCCCAAATAGACAAATGAGAGAAATAAATCAAGCAATCAAGTACCGGGGTGACACAAGGCAAAAATCACACCATGAATGAACACAAAACAACCAAGTCGGTGAAAGCGTAAATGAATGGGTGTGAACAAAATTCGATAGGAAAATCAATGCATACAAACATGACATATGTGCATGATGAATATTGGATATTCCTAACGAATGAACTCAAATGCTTCCTTTGGTGTAAAAGATTGGAAATATAAGACATTGACTATATCAAATCTACAAATCAAAGCTCAAAGTGATTTCTACACCAATAACGTCCAAAATGATTTTCATGCTTTTTTAGGACTTTCAAGGAAGTGCAAACCCGTTTTTCAATCTCCAACAAAACTCCCTCAGATTTATATTTTGAAGAGAGGTATACTAAATTCTCAAACATTGGAGAATTGATGGTGAAACCTTAATGGCCCATATTTGGCATGAATTGCTTTTTATTGCCTTTAAATTTTTTTGGGCTCTTTTAACCTCTTAGGACCTCGTATATTAAAATTCCTCCATTTTTTAGGTCCTTTTTAACGGTGGCTTTTGCGCAAAGGATAAGAATCAACTTTCGCAGCCCCTCCCCGTTATGCAAATTATCACACAGTCTCACCAAAACGGTTTTTACATGCAATCCAATCTTGTCAAGTTTTATCGCATATTGTACATTGTATAGACAGAATTGAGATAGAAACACTCAAGCCAATATGTGATAGACAAGTGCAATAATTAAATATAGCCGTGCATGTGTGCATTAAAGGATATAGGAGTCAAACATGTAGGAAGATATCACTAATTACATCTCAAGGACTCCAATCAATGTTAAGCACATGGATGAAATGATGTAGCGTCTCAAATCTCTACCAAACAGTCACATGGATATATGAAGTGAAGTTGTGACTTGGCTATCTTAAATGCTCATCCAGAAAAGGTGCAAAACAAAAGAAAAAATCTTTTTGGATTTTTCAAAAAAATTTATCAAAATAAAATCTTTTTGTGCTTTTCTTAAAATTTTCTTAAAGGAAAATCTTTTTGTATTTTAAAAAAAAAAAAAAAAAAAAAAAGAAAAACTAACTAATGATACAAGCTAGCAATGGGTAAAAAAAAATGATAAACAACCTATGCTAGCAATCAAGACTAGATCTCAACCGGGAGTAACGGTGGAGTTTTCTAAAGATGGTGACATCTTTTGAACGAACTCCACTAGATCATGTGTGGTCTTGATCAAAAACTTCACTTGCTCGCGAATATGTACAAACTCTCTATCAACATGAGCAGGCAAAGTATCATGAGTGGGTGCATGTGCATGAATGTGTGAAGTGGCATGATATGGCACAAAACCCAACTTAGAACAAAATTCCCTAAGATGTCCTTGCTTCTTACAGTGGGAGAAAACATAAACCGGTCTAGGAAGTAATTTATCAACAATTTTGGGATGAACATTCCTAGACGGACACCCATGGGACTCACTCACAATGGTGGATATAGGCTCGGGTGAAATCTCTAATGTGACTTGAACCTCTCGTGCTTGTTTGAGGTCATCCTCGAGATGGGATACACGTGTCATCAGACTAGACACCGTGTTGGTCAAGTCACCTTTTTCCCTTTTAAGCTCATCATTGTCTCCCTTCAACACACCAATCCGAAAACCGAGGATCCTATTAGTCCTTTTTATTTCCATGGTCTCGATAAAAAACTTTCTAAAGGCATTTTGGATCAAGCTATCATCACCATTATCATCCTCACTATCACTTAGAGAAGTGGGCATATCAACTTTCTTGCCCTCTCTCTTAAGTCTAGTGGGACACTCAAATTTCTTGTGCCCTGTCCCATCGCACTCAAAACATCTTACCTTCTCAAGTTTTTTATTTCTCTCATTCTCACCACAACTCTCTCTTTCTCCAAGCAATCTTAAATCATTCTCTAAAGCGGTGATCCTCAGGGCTAAAGCATTATTACGCTTCTTGGTTTCAAAAAACTCAGAATATAACTCGGCTTAAGCGCGTGGGAGGTCACACTCGCTCTCACTTGCCTCATCCTCCCCTTCGCTCTCATCGCTCTTACTGTCAAGGTGTCCTTGTGACGTAGCATCCTCATCGTCGTGAGAAGCATTGGAGGAACTCACATGACTAGCCATGAACGCGGTGAAGTTACGCTCATGCGGTGACTCATCTCCCGAGTCCACCGACTCGACCTCACTTTCTCCCTCACTTGAAGCGCTCAAACCATCACTATTGTGGGACAAGGTGGGAGTGCTCACACGACTAGAAAAAGCTAAACTTCTCACCACTAGTCTCATCAACCTCACCTTCACTACTATCACTAAGTGTGGCGGGCATAGCTACTTTTTTTTCTTTCTTTCTAAGCCACGTAGGACATTCAAACGACTTATGTCCCTTACCCCCACATTCAAAACATGTGACGTTCTCAAAATCTTCCTCATATTCCTCATCGGATTTATTCTCTTTTTCCCTCTCACCACTTTCTTTGGCCTTTCCTTTCTTTTTATTTTTCTTTTCAAAAATATTTTTCTCAACATTCCTTTTATCATTGAAATTTCCACTTTTCTTGAATTTGAGAATTCTTTTGAAATTTTTTGCAAACAGGGCCAAGTCATCTAAGTCAAAATCACATTCAGACTTGGACTCAAAAACTTTTTCTTTCTTTTTCTGAAAATGAGTCTTTAAAGCAATCCCATTATCCTTAGCCTTAATGGTTTTGGGAAACATGTCAATCTCATAGGTTTGAAGATCTCCTACAAGTTCTTCCAACTTAAGTGATTTCAAATTTCCCAAAGAGTTCAAAACAGTGACTTTAGGAATAAAGCGTTTTGGGAGAGATCTCAAAATCTTTTCAACGACACGCGTGTTATCAATTACCTCACCCAAATTAAACTAGTGTTAACAATGTCTGATAATCGTGCAAAAAACTCATCAAAGCATTCGGACTCAGACATGGTGATAGTTTCAAATTGGGTGGCCAAATTTTGTAATTTAGACTCTTTAACAGCGTTCGTACCCTCATGGGTAAGTTGCAAAACATCCCATGCCTCTTTTGACGTGGTACACGTCATTATTCATTTGAACTCATCAGGTGTGACAGACCCAGAAATAGCACTTAGACCCTTAGAATTAAAAGATGACCATTTAATTTCTTCATCAGACCAAGAAATGTCAGGTTTCAAGTTGGTCACATTATCAACAGTCATGGTGGGAGGAGTCCACCCTCGTTCAACCAAAATCCAGACACGTTCGTCAATGGCTTTTAAAGCCGACTTCATACGGGCTTTCCAATAAGCATAATTTGTCCCGTCAAAAACAGGCATTTTATAATATGACTTCTCCATTTGAACACGCACTTTTTCAAAAATCAATTTTTTTAAGAAAATTGATATCTTAGAAAAATTTTGCGGAAAAAGGAATACGCGATAGATTAGCGTAACCTGCTCTGATACCAATTTGAAAGAGTTGGCGCTTGCGTTCAATTAAGAAATAATATAATAAAACACCTTTTAACCCAAACAAACCCTAAACATGCAACTAGGTGTGATTGAAACAATATGAAATCATGCAAGAGTCATTCAAACACACATAATTAAGGAAAAATCCCCCACAGGGGCAAAACCATTTGTATATCACTATAATTTGTAAGAGAAACGGCTTACAATCGGATTACAATGAAATACAAGTTTTTGACTAAGAATTACCCTCAGGTATCGGATTCTGTAGTCGCGGCTGGAATTATCCCTTTCCAGTAGGGCTGCAATGAAGAGGAAGAAACGGTCCACTTCACAAGGGTTGAACAACAGCAATGGTGTTCTTGGGTTACCAAAAGTGACTCACAAATGTATGGAATTTGTGTGAATCAAGGGTATGAATCAATGGACTCAAATACCATGAAGACTTAAGAGTTATGGAACTCAGAAAATCGTGTGTAAGTCTTATCAAACCACTTCCCCGTAGTGGGATTAAATAGAAACTCTTTGGACGAGAAAATCTGATACACGATCTGTTTGATTCTATCCAGGGCGGACCGGTCCGGGCCTTAGGCGGATCGGTCCGATAGCGGACCGGTTCTTTTATTTTGAAGCTGATTCGGTTCGCATTCGGTTCGGGGCTCACTGGCTTCAAAGAGCAAGGTGGTCCGGTCCGGTCCTGGGCGGATCGGTTCGCAGTCGGATTGGTTCCTTTTTTATTTCAGGGGATCGGTCCGAGGCGAATCGGTTCGTTTTAATTTCAGGCGGACCGGTCCGGCAGACTGGATTTCTGAATTCTTCCTTTCTTTTGATCTTCGGATTCCGTTGATGATGAATGGACTTTGAATCTTTGCAACGGTGTTATGGCTAATGACATATACACGTATGTTGGAAAAAAATGTCCTTACAATTCTAGATGATCGACCTTAAACTGAATCAAAGACCCGATGGATGGTTGGGCTTTATCATTCGTCAATCTTCTTCATAGCCTGATTGGGGGCTCCATGGAAACGTTGACATGTGAACAGATTCACCACAACATTAGTCAAGAAAAAAAGAAATGAGTGCTTCACAGGCCTGTGGTTGGCCTCTCCAATTGGACTACGTAAAAATCCTAGTGCAGGGTGATACCCTAACTAGGTGAATGCCTGAGTAAGCCTCGACGCATAGGCCTATGGTGGGCCTCTTCAATCGGACCATACGAAAATCCTAATAAAAGGTGATACCCTAACTAGGTAAACGCCCGAGTAAGTCTCGGTGCATAGGCTTATGGTCGGCTTCTCTAATTGGACCATATAGAAATCCTAAAGCAAAGTGATACCCTAACTAGGTGCACGCCCGAGTAAACCTTGGCACATAAGCTTGTGGTCGGCCTCTCTAATTGGACCATATAAAAATCCTAAGCAGGGTGATACCCTAATTAGGTGAATGCCCGACTACTCCTCGACGCATAGGCCTATGGTCATCCTATCCAATCAGACCATATAAAAATCTTAATACAGGGTGATACCTTAACTAGGTGAACGCCCGAGTAAGCCTCGGCTCATAGGCTTGTGGTCGGCCTCTCCAATTGTACCATATAAAAATCCTAAACCGGGTGATACCCTAACTAGGTGAATGCTTGAGTAAGCCTCGGTGCATAGGCCTATGGCCTTCCTCTCCAATCAGACCATACAAAAACCCGAATACAGGGTGATACCCTAACTTGGTGAACGCCCGAGTAAACCTCTGTGCATATGCCTATGGTCGGACTCTCCAATTGGACTATATAACAATCCTAATACAGGGAGATACCCTAGACAAGGTGCACGCCAAAGCGAGCCTCGTCACAAGAGTGCTTCATAGGCCTATGGTCGGCCTCTCCAATTGGACTATAGAAAAATCCTAATGCAAAGAAATACCTGTAATACCCCGTATTTTTATAACTTTTAAATTTGGGGATTTATAAAATTTAATTTGAGATATTAATTTAGTATTAATCCGGAAATTATTTTAAATATTTACTAGCGTGATAAGAGTTAGTAATTATTGGGATTTTGTTGAATATTACTTAATGGATAAAGTAATATGTATAATCGAGTTTATTAAATCGGGACGCGCCTGTGTCGTGTCGGGATTAAATTAGTATTATTAAAAGTGAATAAATTATAAGTCGCCCATATGGTCATTTCGAGTGTGCCAATGGGTCTGTAAGGGTCGAGATAGTCAAAATAATATACCTGGGGTTTAGTTTGGGTCTCGAGGCATTTTTAGGCCGAATTAACATCCCGGGAGGGTGTTTTGGACATTTCGTATTTTTGGGCAATTAAACCCACGAATTTCCCAAGGTTATATCAACTTCTAGGAGTTGTCATCTAGGGTTAACAAAAAAAAAAATCAAAGAACGGCCATTGGAGAAGAAGTGAGAAAGCTTTCCAAGGAGTTTAAGGCCAAAAACTCCACCGTTTGCACCGCCACCACCGCCAAATCGTAGATCGCGCGACGGGGAACACAACCACACCACTTTCTTCCACAAATCAGAAACTAAATTTTGAGGCAAGTATCTATCTTGCTTTAGTTTTTAGTTAATGTCTCAAGTATGTTAGTCTAGGGTTGTTTATAACTTGTTTCATGAAAGAAAGTGTAGTTTGGAGACTAGAATTCACATGTCGTAGAAGAAGTAATCATATTCTGGACATCTAATTTGTATGTAGAGGATACACCACGAAATTTCATAGATTTAAAAGTAGAAAATCTGGAAAAGAATTGGAAGAATTGAAATTTAAAGAAAAGATTAGGGTTCTTGAAGTCTATGTAGATTTTACACCTTTAAATTGTTATACTTGATGAAAACTCACATATTTTATGTAGAAAATCATATATTTGGGTATATAGTGCTTGTAGTATCATTTGTTGGGAGTTTGGGAAACATATATGGAGATTTGGTTGAGGTTGGAGATGGATTTCTGTAACTGGGTTAATGCAGTTTTTGCCATAACTGCTTGATCGATCGATCGACCCAAGAACATCGATCGATCGACCCTCTTCCATCGATCGATTGACCCCTCCTAAAAAACAACATATTCCTCTTATTATGGTTTATTTCGATTAAAATGCGTAGTAACCCTTGAGTATTATTGTTAGAATATTTTGGGATATAAATAGGACCAGTAGGGTTTTAGTAAACCCCAATAAGTGATAATTTAATGTAAGATGAAATTAAGGGTTAACGGGGAGTGATTTACACATATGTAATTGTGGGTACCTGGATTTGGCATTACGGGCTCGGACGAGTAGCCCAACTAGAGCGGCCCAAAGTCCAAACCCTTCGCACCTTAACATTAATTCAGTTATGATTTAGTCCTCTCCCATATTCTCGTATAGAGAGATTCCAGGAGAAAATGGTAAACGTGGGGGAGTCCAACACTCCCACTCCCCAAAAACAGACATGTATATAATAAATTCTAGGTCTGGGGCAAAAGACATGCACTGTATTCTCTGTAAACGCTCCCTAGAGTATATAGAAATAATACTGACTGCACCACCGTGAACGTAAGCATTCTTACTGAACCACGTATATATCCTGTTGTATGATTGACATTTCATCTTCTTTATTTTGCTTGGTGATTGCGCTTCTCTTATCTATTTGTGTTGAATAATAATTGTCACCACTATTGACACCGTCTGTGGGAAGGTTTATCTTCCCTGAGAAAGACCACACCAACAAAGAAGTTTGAAATGTCTGGTCACAGTAGTAATGCTCCTCAGGCAGGAGATATCCAAGAACAACCTGCTCCTAGCAGGATCAGATTTGAAGTTCGACGTTCAGATTAGAGGGCTCGCCTAGAGAGTCCAGCCTCAGAAGAAAGCCAAGGAACAACGAGGTCCACACAAATATCCAGATTGATTGATGCCTATGAGGCGAGTCTCCAAGAGCAGAGGGAGTCTTATCGCAAGAACGAAGCTGAGAATGCTCGCCTCAAAAGAAGGTTAGAAAGAATAGAGATAGAGCTCCATCGTGGCACCAGGAGACGTCCATACCGCCCTCCTAGCCCTCAGGCGAGCAAGTCTGGGAGTCAAGGAAGGAGCCCTAGACGCGGATCCCAGAAAGTTTAGGGAAATGAGTCAGAGGACGACTTGCTCAAGCAACTATGACTAGCTCGCAATTACAGGAGCCCAGCTCGCATCAACGAGAACATACGAAGTCTGGTCCGAAGGGAGATAGACCAACACCCTATGCATCGCGGTACCAGGTCAACCCGAGAGCTCACTAGGCGAGCTCTCAAAACTCAGATGAAATCACCTTTCTCAAGGGAAATAGAAGAAGAGGAAGCCCCAAAGAAATTTTCTATTCCAAGGTTCAAGATTTATGATGGTAAAATTGATCCCATTGATCATGTCAAGCAGTACAGGCAAGCCATGACCCTCTGGAACCATCGAGATGCACTGATGTGCCAAATTTTTCCCTCGATCCTACATGACATGGTGCAGAAATGGTTCGAAAGGCTCCCCCACAGGTCCATTAGAAGCTTCAAGTCCCTGACCGAGCTCTTTACTACCCTCTTCATTACTAGTAGCTCCTATCCCAAAAGGATGGTTGCTTTGCTAACAATGAAAAAGACGCCTCAAGAGACCCTCCGAGACTACGTAAAGAGGTACTAGGAGTTATTCAACAAGGTCAAGGACAGTGGCCTCTTTCAAAATTGGGCTACCCAGCTCTTCCCTTTTGTACCAGTCCCTGATAAAGAAAGAGGCCATGACCATCGATGACCTGATGGCTTGCATCGAGAAATATGCCAAGGTGGAGGATGTGACCCACCTCAGCACAGGGGAAAATGGTCGAGCTAAGTTCGCTGCCAAAGGCAGTGACAAAACTGAGAACCAAAAGAAATGAGGAAAGAATGGGGGCAAGAATGGCTCCAAGAACGGTGGCAGCAATGATGTGGCAAAAGCATTTCAGGCGATCAACACTGTCTTCAGATAACCAATTTACAAAATTCTCGCAAAAATCAAAGACGAACCATTTATTAAGTGGCCCAGAAAGATGGGAGGAGATCCCTCAAAGAGAAAAAATGCGCTTAGATGCGCTTATCATAAAGAAGGAGAACATAAGACTGAGCATTGCAAGACTCTTGAGTCCCACCTCGAAGAGCTGGCCCAGTCTGGGCATCTGAACGAATTCGTGGAAAAGAAGGCAGAAAAAGTTGCTGCCCATAGAGAAGCAAGGCCTGACAACGTACTCGAAGACGATGCCGACCATGAATTCATAGTAATCCATGGGGCATTTGATGTGAAGCAGATTTAAGGAAATTCAGCTCGAATGGAGGTAAAAAAGCTTACAGCGGTGATGCAAGCTTTTCAGATCGATCCAGCAAAGACACAATTAGGAAAGCATCGGTGAGCAGATGACGTCGACTATAGTAAGTATATCGTATTCACAGATGAAGATCTGGTGGGAGTGAGAAACCCACATCATGATGCTTTGATCATTACTCTCAGGATAACTAACTATGACGTCGACAAGTTGCTTGTCGACCAAGGAAGATCGTCCGAGGTAATGTATCTCGACCTATTCAGAAAATTGAAGTTAAGCATCGTCGACCTAAAGGAAGCTACTGTCCCTTTAGTTGGCTTCGTTGGAAAAGTGACTATGCCCTTGGGAAAGATTGTGCTTCTAGTAAGGGCAGGAAATGTCTCTAAAATGATTGAGTTTCTGGTAGTCGACATTAACTCGCCATACCAGGCTATCCTCGGTAGAGGATGGCTGCACGCAATGAAGGCAGTCTCCTCGACCTACCACCAGAAGCTCAAATATGTGAACGAGCGAGGAGTAATGGAGATCCATGGCGATCAAGCGATGGCAAGAAGGTGCTTCATAGCGGCCATCCACCCAAGACCTGAGAATAAGGCCGACAGGCCCAGCGAGAAAGTTGAGGAACAAGAAGGTCTGACACCTTCGAAATAGCAATTAAAGTACGGAAGACCCGGAGTGGAGGAGATTAGGCTCCTCCCCTCTGAACGGGTTATCGAGAAACTGGAGGAAGTTACAGCTGGAGGTAGCGATGATGACAAGGTTTTCTTGATTGGAGCTTCTCTCACAGATCAAGAATCGAAAGAGTTGACGATTCTACTGAGAAGCAATGTAGAGATTTTCACATGGGAACCATACGAGCTGCCTGGGATTGATCCTAGTGTGGTTTACTATCAGCTACATGTCGACCCCTCCTTCAAACCAATCACGTAGAAAGCACGGCGAACTGCGCCTGAGAAGGCAAAGGCCGTGGAAAAAGAAGTTAAAAAATTGCTGGATGCAGGATCCATTTGGGAAGTCCAATTCCCTAAATGTCTATCCAACCCAGTAGTAGTCCCAAAGAATAACGGAAAATGGAGAGTCTGCATCGACTTCATTGACCTTAACAGGGCATGCCCTAAGGACAGTTTCCCTCTCCCAAAAATTGATCAGTTAGTGGATGCCACAGCAACTCACGAAATGATGAGTTTTCTGGATGCATACTCGGAGTATCATCAGATCCCTCTGTATGCTACAGACCAGGACAAGACAACATTCATCACTATCATTGGATTATACTGTTACAAGGTCATGCGCTTCGGGCTGAAAAATACAGGGGTAACCTACCAGCGGCTGGTTACCAAGATGTTCAAAGATCAAATGTGAGACACCATGGAAGTTTACATCGACGATATGATCGTCAAAAGCAGGAAGAAAGAAGACCACCTCTCAGACCTATCAAGAACCTTCGAAATCCTCAGGAAGTACCGAATGAAACTTAACGCGAGCAAGTGATCTATCGGTGTCCAGTCAGGAAAATTTCTTGGGTACTTGGTCAGTAAGAGAGGAATCGAGGCTAATCCAGACCAGATCGATGCAGTAAATAGGGTACAACCTCCTCGCACAATCCGTGACGTACAAAAGCTCACCGGCATGCTCGCTGCCTTGAACCGTTTTATCTCAAAGTCCTTCGAGAAGTGCAAATCGTTCTTCCAGCTCCTAAAGGGAGATAAAACAGTAGAATGGAATCAAGATTGCTCGCGGGCATTGGACGAGCTCACCACCACTGCTCGTCATACCACAGGAAATAGATTCCTTGTACTTATACCTCGCCGTTTCCAACCACACTATCAGTTCTGCATTGATGTGCAAAAAATCAAAAATCTAGCACCGCATTTATTACGCGAGCAAGACCTTATTAGAGGCCGAGCAGTGGTACCTACCACTAGAAAAGCTCTCCTTTGCACTTGTAGTGGCTTCGAGGAAGTTAAAGCACTACTTTGAAGTTCACACTATCATCGTCCTTACATCGCACCCCCTTAAAGTAATCCTGAGGAAAGCGGATTTTTCGGGCAGACTATCGAAATGGTCAGTCGAGCTCGGGTGATTTGACATCCAATTTCAACCAAGGAGCACAATCAAAGGGCAAGTCCTTGCTGATTTCATAGCCGAATTCACAGGCGAGTAGCCTCTCGACCAACTTCAACCCGTGAAGAAAAGGGAGAATCACACGATTGGGGAAATATGGAAATTATTTGTTGATGGAGCCTCCAATTCAAAGGGGACAGGAGTAGGCATCATGCTTATCACTCCGGAAAATGCAATCCTCGAACAGGGAATTAGGCTTAGATTTGAAGCCTCCAACAATAAAGAAGAATATGAGGCCCTGATAGCCGGCCTCCAGAAGGCACACACTTTGGGGGCAAAGCAGTTGCAGGTGTTCGGCGACTCACAATTAGTCTCCAATAAGATAAGTGGAGACTACAATGCAAAAGATGTAAGGATGGCAGCCTACCTCGCTTTGGCAAAGAGGCTATTGGCTAACTTTGAGGAAGTTAATGTCCAACAGTTTCCCAGAGGATAGAACAACCATACTGACGCCCTAGCAACCCTAAGTTCGACAATCGATTTCGACTTAAAAAGAACAATCCCCATTGATTTCCTAGCTCATCCGAGCATTAACCGTAACAACGAGCTACCAAGCGTGGAGCATGTGCTCCAAATTGAGTCAGCACCCAGTTGGATGGATCCTTTAAAGGACTATTTGAAGGATGGTGCACTTCTATATAATAAGAAGACTGCTCACTAGGTAAGAGTCAAAGCTTCTCGCTTTCACTTATCTCCCGAAGGCAAGCTATATAAGAGATCGTTCTCCGGTCCCTACCTTCAATGTGTTCACCCGAGGGATGTCGAATAACTTCTACATAAAATCCACGAGGGAATCTGTGGAGGCCATATTAGAGGAAGGTCATTGGCTTTTCGATCAATGAAGGAAGGATATTGGTGGCCATATATGCAAAGAGACTCTGCGGTGTATATTCGCAAATGCAAAAAATGCCAACTTCATGCTCCCATGGTCCATCAACCCGCCAGTGATCTAAAAACACTTTCCAGCCCATGGACATTCGCCCAATGGGGAATGGACATTGTAGGACCTCTTCCTACCACTGTCAACAATCGCAAGTATCTGTTGGTCGCAATTGACTACTTCACTAAATGGATCGACGCAGAGCCACTAGCGAACATCCGAGATGCGGATATGATAAGATTCATATGGAAAAATATAATCACCCGATTTGGGATCCCTAGGACCATCATCACTGATAATGGAACGCAGTTCGAAAGCCGCTCCTTTCAGAATTTCTGTAATGACCACGGAATCAGACACCATTTCAGCTCGGTGGCCTATCCTCGGAGTAATGGCCAAGCCGAGGCTTCCAATAAAATGATGATCGATGGGCTAAAGAAATAATTAGAACGAGCCAAAGGCGCATGGGTGAATGAACTACCGCATATTCTGTGGGCCTACCGTACTACCCCACGACGAGCAACGGGGCAAACCCCATTCTAACTAACATACGAAATGGAAGCAGACATCCCATTGAAAGCAGGCTTACCCACTATGAGGACCACCCTTATCGACCAGGGCCAGAATGATGCAACATTGCTCGCTGTACTTGACCTAGCTGACGAACGCCGAGAGCTTGCCTTGGTGAAACTAGCGAGCTATCAGCAACAGCTCGCAAAGCACTATAACAAGAAGGTCAATCCAAGGGCATTCTGAGTTGGGGACTATGTCCTAAGGAAAGTCTTGGGCAGTGCAGTAAAACCATCAGATGGCAAGTTAGGGCCAAACTGGGAAGGACCATTTAAGATAACAAGAGATGATCTGCGAGGATCCTATCACTTAGAAATACTGGAGGGCAGAGAGATACCTCGAGCATGGAATGCATCCAATCTTAAGAAATTCTATTTCTAGATTCTTCTTTTGTATTTTACTTATGAGACTGGAAGCTCATTTCCTTATCATTAATAAAAGTTATTTAGCAGTTGCATTCTACGAAGTGTCAGTTAACTAGCATATAAACTTTATAACTCACACACCCTTTCCAAGTGACAGGCACATTAATCATTACGCTATAGCAGGTAAATCACCCTCCTCAGGTTTTTGTCATGAAACATGAAAAACCTCTTAGCATTGCCCCTGGCAATATATGAAGCCCTATAGGAGATCCTTAGGAAACATGGCCAGTTCAAAACTGGTTGCCAAACAATGTTTGGTTAATAAAATCCTGATCGGATAGAGCATCCAACACCAGGTGTGTCCTCGCCAATTACCACACTTAGGCCTAAGGGAGTGTGACGACACGGCCTAAAAGGTAAAGTGGGGCAGAATGGTATCCCATAAGCATACTGGACTGGAGGGACACTCACTTGACAATGCAAACTTACAAATTTAGTCAGCCCAGAGAGGCCTAAGATTATTGAGCAAAGTCTAAAAGATGTGGAAAATATACAACACTTGTTTAATCGACAAATTCACCTAGAACATAAACTTCATATTACTTCATCATGTTTACAACAAATACAACCCATGTTTAGTCGGCGAGCTCACCTAAAACATCAACATTACATTACTTCATTACAAAATATAAAGAGTTACTACTGGCAAAATCTTAATGAGGTCGAGGCCTCTGAACGAGATAATCAGCCATTTGGGCTCTTTGATCGTCGTCGGGATGGGGAACCGGCTCCTCCTCGACTTCAGTCGCATCTGACTCCAGTATCTGCCGAGGGATAGCATCAATAGGGATCCACTGATCATCTCTCCGAAATGGATTGGGTATTAGAGTGGAAGGAGAGATGTCATGACGATACCAGAGCATTGAGTTCCTTGGGACTTGCAGCTCCTTCAGGGCACTCAACCATCCCCTGATAAAGGCGACCTCTTCAAACTCTGTTAGCCTCATCAGGGCCAACCTTGGTCATAACCATCAACCCATACTTGTCGAGGTCCTCTCTTAAACAGATGCCTCAGCCGAGTGACATCCCTTTGAAGCCCAACAGCAATCACATATACTCATTGGACATCACCACGGAGCTCTTCCATCTCCCTAGTTGAACTTCTTGCATTTATACCAGCTCGCGGAACAGTCAGTGGGGTAGAACCTTGCAGCACCTGAGGAACCTCGCTTGGTCTAGCTCCAGCTCGTGACGAGGAGGAACCTCGTAATACTGCAGGAGCGATGCTCGACGCATGCTCCCTTAGTTGCGAGACTTCCCTCCTTAAAGCCTCATTCTCTTGCTGAAGAATTTCCCCAACCTGGTTGATCTCAGAAGCATCTAGAAGCCTTGCTCTTAGAGTATTCACCTCCTCTTGGATCGAGGCACCAACTTCTTCCATCTCTTGGAGCCTGTCTTTCAGTTTAACGACGAGCTCAGTCTGCTCTATGAAATGCTTATTCCTCAATTGCAGTGATTTGCAAATCCTCACAAAGGTATGACGAACTTCAGAACTTACATCTGGACCAAGCATTTTTCCCAATTGAGAAGTGGCTGGTATATAATCATCAACATCAATAAACTAAAAATAGATAAGAGAGCAATGAAAGATAGATCTATTTTATACACTAAAAGAAAAATTCTTCACATTTCATTCATATGAGAAAGATCAGAGTATATTGAGGAATCATAAGGGAACATTACAAACAAAAATACAAAAACAATCTTAAGGATAGATCAGCTGTCGACCTCGGGTTGCTCAGAAGAGGCTGACTGCTTCCCCTTATCTGCAGCGGTGGGAGCATCACCCTCAGCAGGGATAGCATCTGTCGTTCTAGTAGGAAGGGAAGTAACAGGAATTAACTGAGGAACAAAGCCAACACATTCGATGGATGGGACAAGAACTTCATCCACGACAGGCTTTGGGCCTGGATCATGCTCATCAAACAGAGGAGAGGCAACATCCACACCAACAGCTAAAAGGGCCTTGCTCCAGCCCTTCTTGAAGTTTAAATGGATGATGTAGCCTATCTGAACCTCAGCGTCTTCATACGCAGCAACCCACCTAGAGTTATATGAATCCTCCTTAATGGTGGCTGCCTGAGACTCTTTCTCCTTCAGCTACTCGGTCAGCACTTTGTTCGTCTCCACGACAGCCAGCTTGCTCGAGCAGACCAGATCATAGGCTTGCCATAGTTCATTTAGTTCTTTAACTGCTGCTTCCCTTTCTCGATTGGAATTAGCAAGAGCCAGGTCGAAAGACGTCCGAGCAGCATTAGTGGCCTTCAGATTAGCCTCCAGCTCTGTACCCTTCACTTTCAAGGCAACATTCTGCTGCTCCAGCTCGCCGTTCTTGTTCACCAGCTCATCGCGAGAGCGATAGAGCATGACAAAGTTAGTCACAAACTGCAAGTATAAGAAGATATTAGAAAAAAGAAATAACCAGAACTTGTGAAACATCAGAAGAGAGAAATGGTCTTACCAAGGCTAGCCTCTGACTAGCTTGCAAGGCTAACTGATCAGACCCCATCGCCCTTTAGCGATTTGCAGGAAGGACTGCCCTCTCGAGTAGTGCGGGGCGAGTTGAGGAGAAATGGCAACTGAGGCCCCCTCTGGCAATGCGGACACAGGCACTAAGGCCTACCCAACCTTTGTCCTCACTTCCATTTTCCCCCTCTCCTCCTCCTTTTCCTTCTCCCTCTCTATTTTCTTATTCTCTTCCATCCTTTTTTTCTCTTTAACCTTCTTTCTCTCCTCCTCCCTTTTCCTCTCTCTCTCTCTCTCTCTCTCTCTCTCTCTCTCTCTCTCTCTCTCTCTCTCTCTCTCTCTCTCTCTCTCTCTCTCTCTCTCTCTCTCTCATCTTCTCTTCTTTTCCTGCTCCTGAGTAGCAGACCGAGATCCAGTAGCAATAGCCCTAGTATTGGAATTTTACTTCTTCAACCTCTGGGCGAGAAGCACATTAGCATCATCATCATCTCAGATTAAGTTCTTCCTGGGAGGAACCATTTCCTCACTAGAGCTACTGGACGTACTTGAGGATTCTTGGGCTTCAGAAACTTCTCCCGAGCCCGAAGAACTGTCACCCCTAGAGCTCTCCTCACCAAGGTCACCTTCAGCACCTCCTCTGATATCACTCTCAGAACTGCTCTCCTCCTCGTTCAATTGAATGGGATCAACAATAGCTTCTTCAGAGGTATCAAATTCAGGAATGCTGTCCACAAGCCTCGCTATAAAACTAGACCCAACGTTTTTGTACTCAAGCAGGAAAGCAGCAGATCGGGGATGTTCACCGTCAGCCAAGGGCTCCCTGATATTCCAAGCTTTGACCAACTCCGAAAGTCGAACCTCGCTGAGAGCAGGCTCCAAGTTCTTTGACCTCGCTGAAAGTAAAATAGGAAAAAGTCAGAAAAATCATCCATTAACAAAGAAATTGAAAGTGCAGAGCAAAGACTACCTATGTACTCTTCCCCATAAAAGGGAACAATAAATCTATCAGACCTCGGCCCCTCAGTCTGGGGGGATAGCTGCCAGTTTCTAGCAAGAAAGCCATCCTTCCAGTAGTCCTTGTGGGAATCAGGTAAGTTTACTACCAATACCCTATCAGGACTCCTGGCCTTGAGATAAAGAACACCAGAGCTAGTTCAAGAAAAGGAGTAGCAAAAATAAACTTCGGCGAGCCCTAAATTGGTGCCATAAAGTTGATTTATTCTATCGATACCATTGATTATCTTCCATACATTGGGAGAACACTATGCAGGAACAATGTTGAAATAACTAAAGAAATGCAAGAATAAATTATTTGGAGGAAAAGTAAGCCCCCCTTGGGAGAGCAACAAGACGTGAATCCAATGAGCGCCCTCTATTCCTCTAACATTTTTAGGGAGAGAGGCGCAATCAATCTCTACCCATTCTGGGATATTGTAAAACTTCCTAAACTCGGACACTGATCTATTACCTATCTTTGCCATTTGTAAATCCTAAGCTATAAATTCAAAGAAAACACTGATAGAAAACACAGAGAGAAGGCAAAGGAGACTTATGAGAGGAAAGTTTGACTTGGACGATGAAGAATCACAAGCCCAGGTGATTAGAGAGATTGAAAGCAGAGAAAATGAAGACCTGGAGAAGAGGTCACAAATCGCTAACACTCGCAGAAGATTAAAGAACACTAAGAAGCTTGAAACGATAATTATGAAAAGCTGCTCAGAATAACTTTTGAATATTACTAATCATCGCGCACAAGACATGAAGAAACTGCCACCTAAATCGGTCCTCAAACTTTGGGAAGAGTTACACGATGTGCAAAAGAGCCATTATGGAAAATCATTTAAATTTATTGAGCCCAACTTATGGCCCAATAAATTTAGGGGCAATTGTGGGTACCTGGATTTGGCATTACGGGCCCGGACGAGTAGCCCAACTAGAGCGGCCCAAAGTCCAAACCCTTCGCACCTTAACATTAATTCAGTTGTGATTTAGTCCTCTCCCATGTTCTCGTATAGAGAGATTCCAGGAGAAGATGGTAAATGTGGGGGAGTCCAACACCCCCACTCCCCAAAAACAGAAATGTATATAATAAACCCTAGGTCTGGGGCAAAAGACACGCACTGTATTCTCTGTAAACGCTCCCCGGAGTATATAGAAATAATACTGACTGCACCACCGTGGACGTAGGCATTCTTAATGAACCACGTACATCTCCTGTTGTATGATTGACATTTCATCTTCTTTATTTTTCTTGGTGATTGCGCTTCTCTTATCTATTTGTGTTGAATAATAATTGTCACCACAGTAATTATGCGAACGTTTAAATAAAAGATTGAGACTCGTTAGGAAGTTATACTAGAAAGTAAGTGATAGTACTTACTGAAATTATACTTAGGGAGATAGAATACTTCGAGAGATATGAAGTAAGTATGGAATAACCTATAGATTAAAATAAAAGAGACGAGTCCGTTATACGGGATAAACGAGTAGAATGTATTAAGAACATATAATTATAATTATGGGTCGTGGGTGCACCTAATTGAGAAATATGAATAGTGATATATATATATATATATATATATATATATATATATATATATATATATGTGATTGTGCATATATTATATATATGTGTAAAAATCGTACCCGAGCTACTTGCTATCATGGGGGGTTTCCGCGCCGGGACAGTCTTATCTTGATTGGGACTTGACGGGGGATAACGACTTGTACCCTAGAACATAGGATTCCTTGGTACAGGCTATCTGATTGATAGTCAGACGGTCCTAAGAGACGTGAGGGTATGTGCTGACCTCTTAGTGACTTGGAACTATGCTTAGCCTCCATTTGTTTATGTTTTGTGTTAATATAGTTCGAGAGTGATTCCGAACTAGTATTTCCCTTAGTACGAGTGATACGGGGACTTGATAGCAGAGTATGTCAGCACCATAAATCTTATGTGCGGTGCCGATAGTGTATATATATATATATATATATATATATATATATATATATATATATATATATATATATATTATATGAGTGGCTAATATAGATTTATATACTTAAGTATGGGAACGTTCTGCTGTGCATAAAGGTAGTTAAGTAATGAATAAATACTCCGATTTTATTATTAAGTGTTTGAGAATTTTGTGACAACATTGGAATATTTTAAAATGAAATGAGTTAGATGTGAGAACTTCAGTTTCAAAAATTAATTATCCTATCCATAGTAATTGTCAGCATGAAACCTTATGGGAAAGTTAAGTTAAAATAAACTTTTGGGGTTAATAGTGCGGTAGGCGTGCACACTAGATGAGAGGTGAGAATTTCTCAAGAGAGTGTCGCATACTAACATGGTTGTTACATTAGCCGGTAAGCATTTTAAATACTTGCTAAACTAAATTTAAACTGTTTTTCAATCGGGCTCTGACCCGTTTCCTGTTATCACTTCTCTTATATATATATATATATGTATATATTACAGGTGCCCAGCCACAGGGGCGTCATGCGTAGATTCTTTGGACTGGACGTCCTGCAGCTTATGTGGGAGTTGCAGGCCATTTGTTTAGACGACCTCGTTGCTGATTCCACTCTTATTTCAGTTCTGATTAGTTGGGCATGTGTCGCCCGTTTCCTTATTCCGTTGGATTTATAAGAGATTATGTTCATTTATCTTTAGTATTTTTACTCTTTGGGATTTGATTACTGTCAGGATGGTTTTCCTTTGTAGTTTTAAAGTTGGTATTGGTTTATCTGAATGGTTAAATTCAAGGGTGTTTATTTCCAGTCTTAATAATTGTGTGATTCTTAAACTGCTACTTATTAAAGGTTTTCATAATTGGATTTAATAAAATGGAAATAATGTTTTAAATGGTTTTGACACTTAGCTTAATTATTTAGGGTGTTTAAATTGGAAAGTTTATTTTGCGACAGTGATGCTAAGAATGAACCAATCGTTCACCTTGATTATAATTTAATAAAGGACTGATCACCCGATATTTAATTAGGCGGGGTGTTACAGGTGGTATCATAGCATCAGGTTCTAGTGTCCTTTAGGATCTGTACGATTTACTTTGCTTTCAATTTAGCGTTCTTGATATAAAGCCCTATTTTTAGGATTGTTGTATTCTTTTATTTACACTTTCGTCTTTAGCTATTCGAGATTTTATAATAACTGTAGACTAATAAACTTTATTCTCGTTTCAAATGCCTCCGAGACGTGCACCCCGAGACAGAAATGCCCAGGCCGATCAGCCAGCAGCTCCCTCGTTCAGGGATGATGAACGCAACCGAGGTATCCACTATTGTTGCTCAGGTGGTGAATGCCGCATTGGTGGTAGTGCAGCAGGGTCCACCCCAGATTCAGGCAGTGGCGCCAGTACCAGCACAACTTCCATCTGCATGGAAGCGGGTTAGGGATTCCTTTCAGAAGGTGCATCCCCCGGAGTTCTCGGGTAGTTCGAATATCATAGTCGTCAGCCAATGGAATAAAGATATCCAGAGGCATCTGCGCATGTATGAGTGCATGGATGTAGAGAGATAGCTGTTGGCTTCCTTTAAGATAGTGGGGCTGCTTTACAGTGGTGGGAGTCCACCACCACCTTAGAGGAAAGGGACATAATCATGATTCAGTCGTTCTGGGCACGGTTTGACCACAAATACTTCCCATTCGCCGTGTAGAATGAGATGAGGCAAAAGTTACTAAATCTAAAATAGGAGAATATGACTGTTGCTGAGTATGAGGAGGAGTTTACTAGACTTCTCACTAAAGTGCCAGATGAGGCACCCACAGAGGGGAAGAAGATATTGTTGTTTGTGGATGGATTGGCCTAGAGGATCTTCCAGCATCTCATAGGCAATCTATCACTGAGTACCTACACGAATGTACTCAACGCTGCGTTGTTACACTGTCAAGATCAACGCTTCCATCTGCAGGGAAGCAAATGAACAGGAGAGTCCATCCAGCAGGGCAGGACAGGACAGGGGGAAGTAGTATTGGTGGGGCCCCAGTAGCCCAGGGGTAGACTCGTCACAGTGAACAGAGTTCCCATCAGGGGGACCCTGCCAAGCGGTTCCGATCAGGTGACTCCAGATAGGGATTTAGGGGATTTAGGTAGGGCCAACAGGGCTAGTCTAATCAGCAGGGCCAACATGGCTAACACCGTCAGTAGCAGGGACAGTGGCAGGGCCATCAGGGCCAACAACGTTTTTAGTAGGGCCAATGGCGGGGTGGTAATGACCAACAAGGCCGTGGTCAGTAGGGACAGAAGGGAGGTAACTTCAGGGGCTGATGTTTCGGATGTTGGAAGAATGGCTATATGCGCCAGGATTATCCAGAGGGAGATAGGGCCCCACAGCAATAGGGTGCCCATAATGAGCCACAGAGGCCACTCTTTCTAGCTTCCCTCCCAGCGCCAGCTCAGGTACTAGCCCTACCATCCATCCCAACAGCTCCAGTATAACAGGGGCAGTTACAGTACGAACGTGTCTACAACGTCCACCAGGCGGTAACTCCTCAGGCACCACCCGTGATTGAGGGTACGTTTCCTATCCATGACACTATGGGTCGGGTTTTATTTGATACTGGAGCAACACACTATTATATAGATACTCATTATGCAAAGGCCTTAGGATTATTAGCCACAACAGAGAGCATGATAACTTGCGTAGACACACCACTGGGGAATGGGTCGTTGATTTTCTTTATATACCGGGGTGTGGGAGTAGAGATTGGTAGCTTGATTTTACCAGCAGACATGTTAGTCTTAGAGATGCATGAGCACGATGTTATTATTGGCATGGATTGGCTCGCCGCATACAGAGCCATGATCGATTGTTTCGATGGGAGTATTATCTTTGCCATTTCGGGGCAAGAGATGTTTTTGGTGGCGATGCCTCACCCAGAGGGAGGCTCTTCCTCTCATTTGTATTACATAGAGGAGGATAACTCTAACGAGGTCATGATTCCCTTAGATTCAATCCTAGTCATTCGTGAGTATTTCGATGTATTTCAGGAGATATCGGGCCTACCCCCCAGTCGAGAGATAGATTTTGTCATAGACTTGATGCCGGATACTCGACTGATAGCACGTGCTCCATACCGTATGGCTCCAGCTAAAATGAGGGGGTTATGGGATCAGATAGAGCAACTGTTAGGTCAAGTCTTCATTCGTAGGAGCGCCTCACTTTGGGGCACTTCTGTTTTGTTTGTGAAGAAGAGAGATGGTTCACTGAGGTTATGCGTGGATTATCAGGATCTAAACAAGGTCACGATACAGAATAAATATTCGTTGCCTCAAATCGATGACATGTTCGACCAACTGAGAGGAGCAACCTTCTTTTCGAAGATAGATTTGAGATCAGGATACCATTAGCTATGGATTAGGGAGCAGGATGTGTCGAAGACTACTTTCTTGATGAGATATGGGTCCTATGAGTTTCGAGTCATGCCGTTTGGGCTGATAAATGCTCCAGCCATATTCATGGACTTGATGAACCGAGTGTTTAGAGAGTTCTTGGATCAGTTTGTCATCGTCTTTATAGATGACATCCTGATATATTCACACACTGAGAATGAGCATGCTGAGCACTTGAGGCAGGTTCTTCAGACTCTACGAGAGCATCAGCTGTATGCTAAGTACGAGAAGTGCGGATTCTAGTTACGGGAGGTGCAGTTTTTAGGGCATATTGTGTCAGAATTGGGGATATCGGTTGACCCAACCAAAGTGTCGGCAGTGAGGGAGTGGGGATAGCCCATGACATCGATAGAAGTGCATAGTTTCTTGGGGTTAGCCGGGTACTACAGGAGATTCATCCGAGATTTCTCAAAGATAGCGGGTCCATTGACGAATCTGACTCGTAAGGGGGTACCGTATGTTTGGGACGATGCTAGTCAATTGGCTTTCGATGAGATGAAAGATAAGCTGACTTCGGCGCCCGTTCTTGCTTTACCTAAGTCGGGAGTGGAGTATCTGGTTTACATCAATGCCTCTTTACGGGGACTTGGGGAAGTACTTCAGCAGGAGGAGAAGGCTATAGCTTTTGCCTCCTGCAAGCTTAAGCCGCATGAAAGAAATTACTAGCAGCGGTCATTTTTGCATTGAGGATATGGAGATATTATCTATTAGGGGATAAGTTTTGCTTGTTGATAGATCATAAGTCACTGCAGTACCTGTTCACTCAGCGAGAGCTGAATATGCATCAGCGCAGATGGTTAGAGTTTGTGAAAGACTACCAGTTCAAAATTCAGTACCATGTGGGAAAGGCTAACGTGGTTTCTGATGCGTTAAGCCGTAGACCAGTAGGCGATGTAGCGGACATGTGGAAAGCGAAGTGGAAAGATTTGGGTCACCAGGACGCGGTAGACCGTTCCTTTATATCTGTCATGATAGTCACACACGAGATTGTTACGAGGGTGATACAGGCACAATCAGTGGACTCATTTTGTCAGGAGCAGATTGTATGGCTCTTAGCTGAGGGCGCTGAGTCCTATTCAGTAAGTTTTAATGGAGTTTTGAGGTTTAATGGGAGATTGGTGGTTCCAGAAGGAGAAGACTTAGGTCAAGTAGTGATGACATGGTGTCATAGGTCCAGATTTACGATACATCCCGGAGGAGATAAGATGTACTAGGATATGAGGCGGCAGTACTGGTGGAGTGGAATGAAGAAGGACATTACTGAGTTTGTGTCCAACTGTTCTACTTGCCAGATGGTAAAGGTAGACCACCAGAGACCGTCGGGGTTGCTTCCGTCATTGGAGATACCTACATGGAAGTGGGAGAGTATTTCCATGGACTTCATTACTAGGCTGCCTACATCACAGCGGGCTCACGACTCCATCTGGGTGATCATGGACCGTTTGACCAAGGTGGCTCATTTTATGTTAGTACGGATTTACTATACCACGGGCCAGTATGCTCAGTTGTTCATTGCCAAGATTGTTAGGCTACATGGGGTGCCCCTGGATATTATGTCGGATGGAGACAAGATTTTCGTATCGCATTTTTGAGAGAGCTTTAAGGAGGCCATGGGTACAGAGTTGAGATTGAGTTCAGCTTATCACCCACAGACGAATGGAAAAACATAGCGTACCAATCAGATGTTGGAAGATATGCTACACATGTGTGTCCTTGATTTTGAAGGAGAATGGGAGCCGCATCTTCCACTCATGGAGTTTGCTTATAATAACTCCTATCAGTTCACGATCAACATGGCTCCATTTAAGGCATTATATGGCAGGCCTTGTCGTTATCCAACTTGTTGGCTAGATGTGAGGGACAATAAGTTTCTCGGACAAGAGGTAATTCAGGAAACCTCATCTAGGATTGAGCTTATCAGGAGTTACATTCGGGAAGCCCAGGACAGGCAGAAAAGCTACGCCGATGCAAACAGGTCTTTTTGAGAATTTAATGTGGGGGACCAAGTATTAATGCGCGTGTCTCCTATGAGAGGAGTGATGAGGTTTGGGAAGAAGGGGAAGTTGGCCATAAGGTACGTGGGACCATTTACCATTATCGAGAGGATTGGGCCGGTAGCATACAGATTGGGGCTGCCAGAGCACTTGCACCGGATTCATGATGTATTCCACATTTCATCGTTGAGACGATACCTTTGGGATGATATGTCCCACACCCACATTGCGATAGAGGACTATTGTACTTTTGTGTGTGTGTGTGTGTGTGTGTGTGTGTGTGTGTGTGTGTGTGTGTGCGTGTGCGTGCGTGTGTATGTGTGTGTGTGTGTTTTGTACTATTTGTCGACATAGGTGTGTGTGTTTGTGAAGAATATATTAGAGGAAATTAGATGGGATTGTGTTTATAGACAACGAACTACCACCTTGGATGATGACATAAGTTGTGTATAGGTCTACATACGAATCCTACGTTCATTTGGTTAAATGTCTCGCGAGTGAGTGACAAAGTAGGCCTGATCCATCATGTGAATCTTGGTATGTGATTATGTGATGGTGTGATTGCATAGTGATTTGGCGATGAGAGAATTCATGTGTGTATTTGGTTTGTGCTAATATTCTTACTGTGATGTTGTTACTTATTGGTTATGAGGTCGTAAATGGGTATTTCATACGATTTATTACTTTTATTTCATAGTTAAAGTACAATATTAGGTTAGATTCTTAGAGTGATATCATGTAGATATCTTTGTGGAGCTTAATAGTTACTTTTAAAGTGTATTCTTGGGTATCTAGTCCAGTGATGAGATAGGTTGTGTGGGTATCGCATAACATTGAGCTAGACTAGTTCTAGGTACAATGTATCAGGATATTTGATGGTATTGTAGCAGCAATAAGTATACCTTACGTGGGTTTTGTTTATGATAGTAGTTAGGCCGTATGGAATGTGATAACTTACTTGGACCTCTTTAAGTATGAAATTATTAAAAATTTGAAACCTCTTTAAATCAAATAACTCAAAATCCTCAAGTTAATAAAATTACATACGACAATACTAATCATAGAACCACTTGTCAAGGAATTAGTAGGATTTATTATCCTAATCCCACTCCTCAAGATATTCTTTTTGAAGAAGATTCCTTTAGAAATAAAAAAAAATATTTTGATGGTAAAACAATATATGAATGGAACACAAATTGTTTATATCAATATCAAAATTTTAAAACAGTTCATCAAATGTGAATGTATAATACTTTTTGTAAACAACATGATAATTCAGACCAAGGTACTGCTTGGTTCATTACTTGTGGATTTACAGGAACCTTAAAAGGTTGGTGAGATAATGATCTCACTCCGGTTTAAAGATTAAAAGTTATCAATTCTACAAAAATCATAAAAAATGAAGCAAATCAAGATGTGACTAAACAAGATGCTGTTTACACATTAGTTTGCATAATCACTGATAATTTATAGGGAAAAACGACTCTATGTACGATCGAAATCGTGAGATCCTAGAAAATCTTAAATGTCTTAATCTTGTTCACTTTAGATTATATAAGGATGGTTTCTTGCCAAAGTTGTCCAATTATCCAATGCCAATTCTAATCATTAGAAGTCCAAATTTATTGATGGACTTCCTACTTTCTTTGCAGAAAAAGTTAATACAAAACTTAGAGAACATGGATTTTATATCATTCCATATAATGATCATAATTATGGAAGTTTAATTCATGAAGTAATCTAAGAAGGATTATCCATTTGTAATGATAATAAGCTTAAAAATTAACTTAAGGTCCATAATTTAACTAGTAAGAAAGAATTAGGAGAATTTTGTGAGCAATTTTCCGATCATATTTCTCAACCTTCTTATTCGACGAATAGCAAATCTAAAGAAGTTAAAAAATGAGAAACTATTCCAATAAAAAAGAAAAAAAATTAAGAATAATAAAGATAAAAATAATGCAAATTATTATAAAAAAAACCTTTGAAATATAGGAAGAAATCTTTTTTCTAAAAATTCTGCAAAATATTCTAAATGTGGAAAAACTGGTCATTATGCCAATAAGTGTAAAACCAAAGAGAAGATTGATAATCTTGAAATAGATGAACAATTAAAACTTCAAATAAGCAAATTAATGCTTAACTCTATCCCGTACCAATTAGAAAAATAATCTTCTAATGATGAGATAAATGTTCTCCATAGTATTAGTTCTTCTAATGATGAATCTGAAATAGATTGCCAATGCAATCAACTATAAAATAAATGTAATAATCTCAAGGCCATACTTCAAATGAATGGTTTAAGTAATAATGTTCTAATAAATCAATAATAATCTTTGTTAGACATAATTGATCAATTTAATGATCTAGATACAAAAATCAAGTAATTAAAACTTGTTATGAATTTTCAAAATAGGAAGAACAAAAAGTTCAAGTCGTAAATGCCAATCATTACAGTCTTAAAGAAGTAATGAATAGGCTAAAATAAAAGAATTACTCTAAACTTTCTAATTTAATTAATCTTAAACAAGAGGTTAATAATATTAAAACTGAATTAAGACATTTAAAATTACAGCAAACTAATATGAAACTTGAAATTCGAGATATTAAGAATGAAATAAATTCTTCGAAACATGAAACTTTTCATTAAAATGAAATTGAAAATTAATATTCATATCTAATTAACCAAGTTACTAATAAAAGATTGTATATTTATATCACCTTGGTTATTGCTGATGAGTACACTTTAACTAATATTATTTATTTAGTTTATAGTGGTGCAGATATGAAATGCATACAAGAGGGATTAATTCCGACTCAATATTTTGAGAAAACTACTCAAGCCCTCACTAATTCTAGTGACAGAAGTATGCATATTAAATACAAACTCAATAAAAGTGTATATTTTTAATCAAGTGTAATACCCCGTACTTTTATGGATATTTAAATTACATAAGTGTAATTTACTATTTGAAAATTTAAAGTGTTGGATTATTATTGATGCGTGCTATATTTACTTACATGTTTATATCAGGTCGTAGTTGGGCAAAGCGAAAAGGAGTAATATTTTATTCGGATAAGTTCGCGTGAAGTTGTACTGGATTTAAAAATGTGAATTTTGATAAGTGACTCAGATGGGAATTTCGAGTTCACAGTTGGTCTTAAAAGGGTCGAGATAATCAAAATAGAGTATCCGGGGGTAGTGTTTGGGTTTCGAAGACTTTTTGGGCTAGTAGGGACTCACAATTGTGTATACGTGTCAATTTTGGGTTTAATAAGAGGAGTACCCTTATTTCTCTCCTAAATAGGAATGAGAGAAAGAGAGAAAGAAAAGAAAGAAAGAAAAGAAAGGAGGAAGGAAGAAAAGGGAAGAGAAAAAAAAGGAGGTCGGGCCAACTCCGACAGATTCCCGGCACGAGGTCGTCGGATTTATCCAACTAGGCAAGTGTTTAACTTGCTTTAATTATTGTAGTGTGTTTATAAATCCATATCATAGTTGGTGTGAAAAACTATATGATTTTGGGTTTGGGACTCTTGGATCAAAAATGGGATTTTGGGAAAGATTTCATATAATTTTGACGAGATAATGATCCTACATGAAATCTAAGTTAAAATCCATGTTAATGGTGTAAATTATGGTGAGAAATTGAAAGAGTTGGTAAATTCAAGAATTAGGGTTTAATTCTTAGAAATTGAATAATTCCATGAAATTAATTGTTGTGTTGGGTATATTCAAGTGAGTATATGTCATTTATGGTGTTGGGTGATGTTAGAATCCATAGAAATTGTGTTGGATGTGTTTTAGGATCAATTTTTGGGAGTTGAAAAAGATAAACTCCCGAACTGATTAGATAGCCAAACCAGTTAGTTTTTCTGGCCACCGGATCGGTTCATTTTTGGGCACCGTATTGGTTCATTTTCTGTGGCTGGATTGGTTCATTTTTGGTCGGACCGGTTCGTTTTTGGGATACCGGATCGGCTCATTTTTAACAATTAAATTTTGAGAGACTTTTCTTGGATTAAAAGGATGGGAAGAATCCCTTTTGAGAGATGTTTTTTTAGGGATCCTAGAAAGAGTAGTAGGACTTCTATATGACTAGATGAGTAGACTATAACCCTTGAGATTAGTGGGAATAAATCCAGAATATAGACCCGCGGAGTGTTTGGAGACGAACAAACCGCGGTAAAATGTTCCAACGGGTCTATATATATATATATATATATATGTTGATGATGTATGCGTGAATCCTAATATGTGAATAGGATGATAGTAGAATACGAGCTGGACATAAATAGCTAAAATTCGGGAGGAATTATTGTGTCGAGTGTATCATAAGCAAGTGGTATAAGCAGGGATAGTTTGATGTGTTGATATATATATATATATATATATATATATATATATACAGTTACGGATGTCGATGTTCCGGTAATGCTAGGTAGTAGTGTATTGGGGATGTTCCTTGTTTAGATTTCACTTTACGAGACACCCCATGCATGAAACTTAGTGTAACAAATTTTGATGTTCTAGCATTATTTAGTAGGTTCTTATTTAAATGTGATTGCGGGAGGAGATATATCTCTTAGGTCAAAATACGGAAATTTAGGGGTACATGTTATAGACTAGGGGCCTAACGGATTTGCATGACCGACAATGTTAGGTGGTAGTGTATCGGGGGGTTCCTTGTTTGGATTTTGCTTTGCGAGACATCCCACGCACGAAACCTAGTGCAACGTTGGAAGTGGGGAGATGTTTGGCCATTTGTCCATGAGTTTGGTACCTCGGTCATCATTATTGAATGTAGTGGAGAGATGTGCATTTTCTTTTCTGTTCTTTTCTTCTTTCTTTTCTTTTCCGTTAGTTAAGAGCTGGGTTGGAAGGTTTAGCCAAGAATCACGTATATGAGTGATTAAGGGCTTAGTTCACGTGCGATATATGAGCACGATGATTGTTTTCTTCTGAATTGATGTGGGGAAGACTATGATGATGAAGGTCCGATATGGACTCATGGTGGTGCCTTAATGAGAAGGCCATTTGTGTAGAGGTATATGTGTCTCTTGGGGTAAGGTATTGGTGGCATCTTACTGGAAGTAAATGCCTCAGTCGATAGTTATGGTAGGACGTAGATGTTTATATGTAGTAGTAGAGTTTCAAATTAGGATTCCGTCGATCCCGATCATGTGTCTTCGACCGTTACTTCTCGACGACTGACAATGCGAGGTAGTAGTGTAACGGGAGGGTTCCTTGTTTGGATTTCGCTTCGGCGAGACGTCCCACGCATGAAACCGAGCTAATGTCGGAAGTCTGGAAAGGTCTTGGACACTAGGGATATTTAGTATTATACTTATACGACTAGGTTAGGATAGATAGATTGACCTTAGGATTCTTAGGATGCTAGGCCCTTAGGACATGCTTCGTTAGTTTAGGAATTAAGGCAATTAGTGCCGAGCTTGTGTGGGTATCTCCTCCCGTAGTAGAAGGGTAGGATCGATAGTTTCTGAGATCGATAGCGATGACCTTAGTCTGAGTCCTAGGGGGACATTTCTATTCAGGGGTTTGCTAGTATGATAGCACGGTTTTTTATTATAGTATACCCTTTATATGGTTATGGGTTACGCCTGAATTTTGAGGGCAAAATTCCCCTTTAAGGGGGGGAGTATGTAACAACCCAGGTTTTCGAGCGACTATTTTATACTATTTTGCCTAATGGGCTAATTTTATAAAATAGGAATGTTGGAGTAAATATTATTTTCCCGTGAGACTTAGGGATAATATTTACTATGCTTTGTCTATTTACCGTTATGAGAAGGTAAATAGTGTTATATTGTGTATTTTGCGTCGTTATATGTAAAACGACGGTTATGACCTATATTTAAATTTGGGTATAATTAATGAATTAAAATGGATTTGGAACGTAAAAATAGTTCACACTTTCCCAAATGCCAAAATAGGGGGTGCGGTTGTTTTTAGAACAGTCGAGATAGTCGAAATAAGTGCCACGTTATATTTTTGGGTTTCGGGCATTTTAAGGGGTTATGACTCAATTAAGTGGTTACGAGTCATTTTAGTGGTGTATTAGCATTTAGGAGTGGGGGTTTATGTTTTAAGACCCGTATAAGTCCCCCACCCCTTTTTCTTTCTTCATTTATGTTAGAAGCCAAAGGAGAGAGAGAGAGAGAAGAGAGAGTTGGGAGAAAATGGGAGAAAGAGAGAGAAATGGAGGATTTGGGCCGAAATCCGTCGCTACCGGAGGAGTTCAGAGACTACGAACCTCGAGGCAAGTCTCTTACTTGCTAGATATTGATTTAATGTGATAAATTGCATGTATAGTTAGATTTTGGTGATTTAACCCATAAATGGGTATTTGTTGATTTTGATGATTAAACCCTTAAATCTTAGTTTTAATTTGATTTGAGGATATATTATTGCTTGTAAATGGTGTAGGATTGATTTGGTAGAATTAGATGTTGTTGATGTTGGGTAAAAGCAAAGATTTGGGGTTTTGGGATTTTAGGGTTTATGTAACCCGTCGCCCAAACTGGGCAAAATTCCAGGACCGAATCGATTCGGTCCCAAGGGCGAATCGATTCGGATGAGGAGAGGGTTACAGGTCTTGCAGACCGAATCGATTCGGATTAAAACCGAATCGATTCGGCAATTGCAGAAGGTCAGTTTTTGCTCACCGAATCGATTCGGCTGTTTAGCGAATCGATTCGCAAGGGCGAATCGATTCGGCCCAAGGGGCGAATCGATTCGGTTCCACTGTTTTTGTGAGATTTTTCTTATTTTGATTTTTATCCCTTTTTCTTTTAGGTCCAAGGGTTAGGAACCTTCCTTTGGGAAGTAATTAAGAGTCCTAGAGGGTGGTTTTGGGTAGACTAATGCCCTAAGATAATAATGGGATATTTAGGCTTACCGAGGGTTAAGTTGCGGAGGTTGACATCCGAATGATTTAGGAGATTAATCTAGAGATGGAATTGGAAGTTAAAATATTAAGGTTGAACTTTTGAGAGACACTCCATTGTGGAGACTCACTTTGAAGGCTTATGAATTACATAAACTATTCGAGGCTATTTTGAGGTTAGTGGCACTTTGGGGTCGTAGGTCATTTATAATATATGACTTAATAAGAATATATTGCACCTTCTAAACTTGGTGCCTAATGACTAAATGGATGATTTTTGGAAATGTAAAATATATGAGTTTTCAAAAATGGAAAAAGTAACGTTTTTCATAAATGATAATTTATGGATACACACCTCTCTAAATCGCTATCATAAGGGAAGTCGCGCGTGTTGTGGTGAAGCCCCCTGGCTAATGATGCAGGGTGGATATAGTCCCTAGGCCATGGGAGCGCTTATGGTTGTATATTTTCTGCGGGGGTAGGGAGATTCCGGGTGTGGTCTTGGCTACCACGCAGGCTCATGGCCGCTTCCCGACGTTTCGATAGGATCCCAGGTTGTCTTGGAGGCCCTGGAAGATGATAGCCATTTAGGGGCGCGCACAGTGGGGAAACCCGGACGGGCGGTCTTAGATTGCGTTATATATATATATATATATATATATATATATATATATATATATATATATATATATATATATATATAGCTATGATTCAATAATGTGGGACATTATTGGTTATTAAAGCATTTTATGATAATGAAATGGCTTTAATTTACATTTCCCGGATATAAGAAGGGAAATGGGATGTTAAATACATTTTCCGGATGGAAGAAGGAAAATGGATGGTAATATGAAAGTAAAGCATTTTTATGATAATAAAACTTGCTTTAAATTATGCATTTTTCCTGGATAGAAGAAAGGAAATAAAATTTGGTAAAGAAGGTTTTGAAATGAGATTAATTGGTAAACATTTGATAAAATGAAATTACCATATATGTATATTCCTAAATAAAGAATTAGGAATTGTGCCAATAGATGATGGAGGGGTTTTACTTTTATATTTTCTTTGTGTAGCTGTAGATGTGACCACCCACACTTGTGCACACACATGTATTTATTTATTTATTACTTCGTGCTTAGGGTCTAATGGATCTCGAGGATCAACCTTGCCTAAGTAGTAGTGTATCGGGGGGGTTCCTTGTTTGGATTTCGCTTTGCGAGACACCCCACGCACGAATAGGGCATAGTGTTGAGACTGGGGAGAAGTTAACCTTTAGTACTTAAATTAATTAGGACAGGGTCTAATGGATCTCGACGATCAACCTTGCCTAAGTAGTAGTGTATCGGGGGGGTTCCTTGTTTGGATTTCGCTTTGCGAGACACCCCACGCATGAATAGGGCATAGCGTTGAGACTGGGGAGAAGTTAGCCTTCTGTTCTTTCTATAACCTCAGCATCATTTATATTGCGCTAGGTTACTGCTAGTTGAGAGGTGAGAAATATTATTGTTATCTGCGAGAGATTTACGCACTTACCTGCCATGCATTTTAGTCACATGGTAATCATATCAAACCCGGCCCTGACCGGTTTCTATATTTCCTTGTTTCTGCATATTCTTTACCGTTACAGGTGTTCTCCCGCATGGACACCCGTGTTTACATCTCCATTTCCAGTTGTCTCGGAGCTACAGCATATTGCGGATGTTGTAGGATACTTGTAGTAGACGCTCCCCTCTATTGTACTCTAATTATGTTTAGTACTTTCATTTCGGGCGTGTTTGCCCAAGGTATTGCACTCATTTATTATATTGTAAATATTGGATTGTAATACTTAATGTATTATTTGTATTGGTCTGTGCACCGACAGCTTATTCGGTGATTATTTATTGTATTGTCATACTTTAGTCATCGATTTTTGATACCCACCGTTTTTACAAATGGGATTGTCTAAGTGTTTCTCTTTTAATTTAAATTTTTTTTTTGTATATGACAATCCGTTTTCTGAAATGATTGGTGGTTATCTCGTACTATTATGTTAATCGGCAGTGATGCTAAGAATGGACCATCTATGATTCCTGTATTTATTGGAGTATTGGGCTGGCCACCTATTATTTTAGTAGGCGGGTTGTCACAGATGGTATCAGAGCATTAGGTTCTAGAGTCCTTAGGAATCTGTGCGGATGTTTTACGCTTTCCGCGTTTCTCTCTATTTGATGTAGAGCCTTAAGAATAAGGTCGTTGAGTTCTCTTGCGAGATTTCGTTCTCCTGCTATGGTATGAGGACCCCGAAGATTCTTCTACGCGTTCGTGTGAGGCTTGTAAGTCGTAAGATGAAGGGCGTGGATGAAGGCCATTGTGAGGGCGTCATAGGAAGGAGTAGTATGGTGTTAGCCCTAGATTCGGGTGCGTATATCGAGCTTGTGATAGTATCGGTATATTTTTATATATAGTAAGTATATTTATATGGCTTCCCTAATAGGGAAGTTTTGTATTTTCTTTCTCACTCATTATGGGGCGAGTGGTGATATGGGCGGTACGTGCTACTTGTATTTGTGATAACCCGCCTACTAAAATAATAGGTGGCCAGCCCAATACTCCAATAATCACAGGAATCATAGATGGTCCATTCTTAGCATCACTGTCGATTAACATAATAGTATGAGATAACCACCAATCATTTTAGAAAACGGATTGTCATATACAAAAAAATTTGAAAGTAAAAGAGAAACACTTAGACAATCCCATTGGTAAAAACGGTGGGTATCAAAAATCGATGAATAAAGTATGACAATACAATAAATAATAACCGAATAAGCTGTCGGTAAACAGACTAATACAAATAATACATTAAGTATTACAATTCAATATTTACAATATAATGAATGAGTGCTAAACCTTGGGCAAACACGCCCGAATGAAAGTACTAAACATAATTAGAGTACAATAGAGGGGAGCGTCTACTACAAGCATCCTACAACATCCGCAATATGCTGTAGCTCCAAGACAACTGGAATGGAATATGTAAATACGGGTGTCCATGCGGAGGAGCACCTGTAACGGCAAGGAACATGCAGCACAAAGAAATATAGAAACCGGTCAGGGCCGGGTTTGATATGATTACCATGTGACTAAAATGCATGGCAGGTAAGTGCGTAAATCTCTCGCAGATAACAATAATATTTCTCACCTCTCAACTAGCAGTAACCTAGCGCAATATAAATGATGCTCAGGTTATAGAAAGAACAGAAGGCTAACTTCTCCCCAGTCTCAACACTATGCCCTATTCGTGCGTGGGGTGTCTCGCAAAGCGAAATCCAAACAAGGAACCCCCCCGATACACTACTACTTAGGCAAGGTTGATCGTCGAGATACATTAGACTCTGTCCTAATTAATAAATAAGTACATGTGTGTGCATAAATGTGGGAAATCACATCTACAGCTACACAAAGCAAAAGAAATAAAACCCATCCATCATCTAATGGCACACTTCCTAATTCTTTCTTTAGGAATATACATATATATGATACAACACTTTATCAAATGTTTACCAAATCACTTTCATCGTAACTAATTCATTTCATGAATTTGTTCCTTATTAGGAAATATAATCATACTTTTCATGCTCTAATGGCATTTATCACAATTATTCACTTTGTAAAAATATCTTCCTTATCAGGAATATGATCATCATCATAGGCTCTTTATGGCCTTACATCGTGCTCTTTATGGCACCCATCAAACATCAAGTCCAACTTGATTTAGAATAGTTATATTCATATATATATATATAACGATTCTAAGACCGCCCGTCCGGGTTTCCCCACTGAGCGCGCCCCTAAATGGCTATCATCTTCCAGGGCCTCCAAGACCACCTGGGTACCTATCAAAACGTCGGGAAGCGGCCATGTGCCTGCGGGATAGTCAAGACCACACCCGGAATCTCCTAACCAGCGCAGAAATATATATAAACAAACGCTCACATGGCCTAGGGACTGTATCCACCCTGCATCATTAGCCAGGGGGCTTCACCACAACGCGCGCGACTTCCCTTATGATAGCTATTTAGAGAGGTGTGTATCCATAAATTATCATTTATGAAAAACATTACTTTTTCCATTTTTGAAAGCTCATATTTTATATATTTCCAAAAATCATTCATTTAGTCATTAGGCACCAAGTTTTAGAAGGTGCATTATATTCTTATTAAGTCATATATTATTAATGACCTAAAACCCAAAGTGCCACTAACCTCAAAATAACCTCGAATAGTTTATATAATTCATAAACCCTCAAAATGAGTCTCCATAATGGAGTATCTCTCCAAAAGTTCAACCTTAAATATTTAACTTCCAAATTTCATTTCTAGGTTAATCTCCTAAATCATTCGGATATCCACCTACGCCACTTAGCCCTCGGTAAGCCTAAATATCCCATTATCATCCTAGGGCATTAGTCTACCCCATAACAACCCTCTAGGACTCCCCGTTACTTCCCAAAGGAAGGTCCCTAAACCTTGGACCTAAGAGAAAAAGGGCTAAAAATCAAAATAAGAAAATCTCACAAAAACAGGGGAACCGAATCGATTCGCCCCTTGGGCCGAATCGATTCGCCCTTGCGAATCGATTCGCTAGACAGCCGAATCGATTCGGTGAGCAAAAACTGACCTTCTGCAATTGCCGAATCGATTCGCTTTAAATCCGAATCGATTCGGTCTGCAAGACCTGTAACCCTCTCCTTATCCGAATCGATTCGCCCTTGGGGCCGAATCGATTCGGTCCTGGAATTTTGCCCAGTTTGGGCTACGGGGTGTAAGAACCCTAAAATCCCAAAACCCCAAAACTTTGATTTCTCCCAACATCAACAACATCTAATTCTACCAAATCATTCCTACACCATTTACAACTAATAATATATCCTCAAATCAAATTAAAACTAAGATTTAAGGATTAAACACCCAAAATCACCCAAAATCCATTTATGGTTTAAATCTCCAAAACCTAACTATACATGCAATTTATCACATTAAATCAATATCTAGCAAGTAAGAAACTTGCCTCGGGGTTCGTAGTCTCGGAACACCTCCGGTAGCGACGGATTCCGGCCCAAATCTTCCTTCTCTCTCTTTTCTCCCATTTTCTCCCAACTCTCTCTTCTCTCTCTCTCTCCTTTGGCTTCTAACACAAATGAAGAAAAGAAAGGGGGTGGGGACTTATACGGGTCTAAAAATATAAAACCCCCACTCCTAAATGCTAATACACCACTAAAATGACTCGTAACCACTTAATTGAGTCATAACCCCTTAAAAATGCCCGAAACCCAAAAATATAACGTGGCACTTATTTCGACTATCTCGACTGTTCTAAAAACGACCGCACCCCCTATTTGGCATTCGGGAAAGTGTGAACTATTTTTACGTTCAAATTCCATTTTAAATTCATTAATGATACCCGATATAAATATAGGTCATAACCGTCGTTTTACATATCACGACACAAAATACACAATATAACACTATTCACCTTCTCATACTGGTAAATAGTCAGAACATAGTAAATAAAATCCCTAAGTCTCACGGGAAATAATATTTACTCCAACATTCCTTATTTTATAAAATTAGCTCATTAGGCAAAATAGTATAAAATAGTCGCTCGAAAACCTGGGTTGTTACATACTCCTCCCCTTAAAGGGGAATTTTGCCCTCAAAATTCAGGCGTAACCCATAACCATATAAAGGGTATACTATAATAAAACCGTGCTATCATACTAGCAAACCCTCGAATAGAAATGTCCCCATAGGACTCAGACTAAGGCCATCGCTATCGATCTTAGAAACTATCGATCCTACCCTTTTACTACGGGGGGAGATACCCACACAAGCTCGGCACTAATTGCCTTACTTCCTAAACTAACGCCGCATGCCCTAAGGGCCTAGCATCCTAAGAATCCTAAGGTCAATCTATCTATCCTAACCTAGTCGTATAAGTATAATACTAAATATCCCTAGTGTCCAAGACCTTTCCCGACTTCCGACGTTAGCTCGGTTTCATGCGTGGGACGTCTCGCCGAAGCAAAATCCAAACAAGGAACCCTCCCATTACACTACTACCTCGCATTGTCGGTCGTCGAGAAGTAACGGTCGAAGACACATGATCGGGATCGACGAAATCCTAATTCGAAACTCTACTACTACATATACACATCTACGTCCTACCATAACTATCGACTGAGGCATTTACTTCCAGTAAGATGCCACCAATACCTTACCCCAAGAGACACATATATCTCTAAACAAATGGCCTTCTCATTAAGGCAAAACCAGTCCCTATCGGACCTTCATCATTATAGTCTTACCCACATCGATCCAGAGGAAAACTATCATCGTGCTCATATATCGCACATGAACTAAGCCCTTAATCACTCATATACGTGATTCTTGGCTAAACCTTCCAACCCAGCACTTAACCAACAGAAAAGAAAGGAACGAAAAAGAAGAGCAGAAAGAAAATGCACATCTCTCCACTCCCAACGTCGTTAAGGTTCATGCGTGGAGCGTCTCGCCGAAGCAAAATCCAAACAAGGAACCCCTCCACACAGTCACCTTAACTAGCCGGTCGTGGAGATAAGGCAATAGCATACACAAGCAAAGCAACCAAAGCAAGCAAGCAAGCAAAAACAAATAAAACAAGACACATAAAACAAAATAAGAATAAAAGAAAGACAAACTACACCCCATAAGCCATCTCTATAAGGTCTCGACCTGTATTCAGGAGAGATATTACAGAACAACTAGTCCTCCTCCTAAAACTAGAACTATGATAGCCTCGCGATATATTCACTTGCTATCACCCCAACCAGTCTAAGAATATCTCTACTCGTATAATGTATAATACAAGTAGCACGTACCGCACCTATCACCACTCGCCCCTTAACGAGTGAGAAAGAAAAATACAAAACTTCCCTATTATGGAAGCCATATAAATATACTTACTATATATAAAAATATACCGATACCATCACAAGCTCGATATACGCACCCGAATCTAGGGCTAACACCATACTACCCCTTCCTATGACGCCCTCACAATGGCCTTCCTCCACGCCCTTCATCGAACGACATACAAGCCTCACACGAACGCGCAGAAGGTCTTCGGGGTCCTCATACCATAGCAGGAGAACGAAATCTCACAAGAGAACACAACGACCTTACTCTTAAGGCTCTACATCAAATAGAGAGAAACGCAGAAAACGTAAAACATCCGCACAGATTCCTAAGGACTCTAGAACCTAATGCTCTGATACCATCTGTGACAACCCGCCTACTAAAATAATAGGTGGCCAGCCCAATACTCCAATAATCACAGGAATCATAGATGGTCCATTCTTAGCATCACTGTCGATTAACATAATAGTATGAGATAACCACCAATCATTTTAGAAAACGGATTGTCATATACAAAAAAATTTGAAAGTAAAAGAGAAACACTTAGACAATCCCATTGGTAAAAACGGTGGGTATCAAAAATCGATGAATAAAGTATGACAATACAATAAATAATCACCGAATAAGCTGTCGGTAAACAGACTAATACAAATAATACATTAAGTATTACAATTCAATATTTACAATATAATGAATGAGTGCTAAACCTTGGGCAAACACGCCCGAATGAAAGTACTAAACATAATTAGAGTACAATAGAGGGGAGCGTCTACTACAAGCATCCTACAACATCCGCAATATGCTGTAGCTCCAAGACAACTGGAATGGAATATGTAAATACGGGTGTCCATGCGGAGGAGCACCTGTAACGGCAAGGAACATGCAGCACAAAGAAATATAGAAACCGGTCAGGGCCGGGTTTGATATGATTACCATGTGACTAAAATGCATGGCAGGTAAGTGCGTAAATCTCTCGCAGATAACAATAATATTTCTCACCTCTCAACTAGCAGTAACCTAGCGCAATATAAATGATGCTCAGGTTATAGAAAGAACAGAAGGCTAACTTCTCCCCAGTCTCAACACTATGCCCTATTCGTGCGTGGGGTGTCTCGCAAAGCGAAATCCAAACAAGGAACCCCCCCGATACACTACTACTTAGGCAAGGTTGATCGTCGAGATACATTAGACTCTGTCCTAATTAATAAATAAGTACATGTGTGTGCATAAATGTGGGAAATCACATCTACAGCTACACAAAGCAAAAGAAATAAAACCCATCCATCATCTAATGGCACACTTCCTAATTCTTTCTTTAGGAATATACATATATATGATACAACACTTTATCAAATGTTTACCAAATCACTTTCATCGTAACTAATTCATTTCATGAATTTGTTCCTTATTAGGAAATATAATCATACTTTTCATGCTCTAATGGCATTTATCACAATTATTCACTTTGTAAAAATATCTTCCTTATCAGGAATATGATCATCATCATAGGCTCTTTATGGCCTTACATCGTGCTCTTTATGGCACCCATCAAACATCAAGTCCAACTTGATTTAGAATAGTTATATTCATATATATATATATAACGATTCTAAGACCGCCCGTCCGGGTTTCCCCACTGAGCGCGCCCCTAAATGGCTATCATCTTCCAGGGCCTCCAAGACCACCTGGGATCCTATCAAAACGTCGGGAAGCGGCCATGTGCCTGCGGGATAGTCAAGACCACACCCGGAATCTCCTAACCAGCGCAGAAATATATATAAACAAACGCTCACATGGCCTAGGGACTGTATCCACCCTGCATCATTAGCCAGGGGGCTTCACCACAACGCGCGCGACTTCCCTTATGATAGCGATTTAGAGAGGTGTGTATCCATAAATTATCATTTATGAAAAACATTACTTTTTCCATTTTTGAAAGCTCATATTTTATATATTTCCAAAAATCATTCATTTAGTCATTAGGCACCAAGTTTTAGAAGGTGCATTATATTCTTATTAAGTCATATATTATTAATGACCTAAAACCCAAAGTGCCACTAACCTCAAAATAACCTCGAATAGTTTATATAATTCATAAACCCTCAAAATGAGTCTCCATAATGGAGTATCTCTCCAAAAGTTCAACCTTAAATATTTAACTTCCAAATTTCATTTCTAGGTTAATCTCCTAAATCATTCGGATATCCACCTACGCCACTTAGCCCTCGGTAAGCCTAAATATCCCATTATCATCCTAGGGCATTAGTCTACCCCATAACAACCCTCTAGGACTCCCCGTTACTTCCCAAAGGAAGGTCCCTAAACCTTGGACCTAAGAGAAAAAGGGCTAAAAATCAAAATAAGAAAATCTCACAAAAACAGGGGAACCGAATCGATTCGCCCCTTGGGCCGAATCGATTCGCCCTTGCGAATCGATTCGCTAGACAGCCGAATCGATTCGGTGAGCAAAAACTGACCTTCTGCAATTGCCGAATCGATTCGCTTTAAATCCGAATCGATTCGGTCTGCAAGACCTGTAACCCTCTCCTTATCCGAATCGATTCGCCCTTGGGGCCGAATCGATTCGGTCCTGGAATTTTGCCCAGTTTGGGCTACGGGGTGTAAGAACCCTAAAATCCCAAAACCCCAAAACTTTGATTTCTCCCAACATCAACAACATCTAATTCTACCAAATCATTCCTACACCATTTACAACTAATAATATATCCTCAAATCAAATTAAAACTAAGATTTAAGGATTAAACACCCAAAATCACCCAAAATCCATTTATGGTTTAAATCTCCAAAACCTAACTATACATGCAATTTATCACATTAAATCAATATCTAGCAAGTAAGAAACTTGCCTCGGGGTTCGTAGTCTCGGAACACCTCCGGTAGCGACGGATTCCGGCCCAAATCTTCCTTCTCTCTCTTTTCTCCCATTTTCTCCCAACTCTCTCTTCTCTCTCTCTCTCCTTTGGCTTCTAACACAAATGAAGAAAAGAAAGGGGGTGGGGACTTATACGGGTCTAAAAATATAAAACCCCCACTCCTAAATGCTAATACACCACTAAAATGACTCGTAACCACTTAATTGAGTCATAACCCCTTAAAAATGCCCGAAACCCAAAAATATAACGTGGCACTTATTTCGACTATCTCGACTGTTCTAAAAACGACCGCACCCCCTATTTGGCATTCGGGAAAGTGTGAACTATTTTTACGTTCAAATTCCATTTTAAATTCATTAATGATACCCGATATAAATATAGGTCATAACCGTCGTTTTACATATCACGACACAAAATACACAATATAACACTATTCACCTTCTCATACTGGTAAATAGTCAGAACATAGTAAATAAAATCCCTAAGTCTCACGGGAAATAATATTTACTCCAACATTCCTTATTTTATAAAATTAGCCCATTAGGCAAAATAGTATAAAATAGTCGCTCGAAAACCTGGGTTGTTACAGTATTATACATTATACGAGTAGAGATATTCTTAGATTGGTTGGGGTGATAGCAAGCGAATATATCGCGAGGCTATCCTAGTTCTCGTTCTAGGAGGAGGACTAGTTGTTCTATAACATCTCTCCTGGATACGGGTTGAGACTTTATAGAGGTGGTTTACGGTGTGTAGATAGTTTCCTTTATTTTTATTTTTATATTTTTTATTTTATTCTCTTTGCTTGCTTTGTTTGCCTTGCTTGTGTATGCTATTGCCTTATCTCCATGACCGGCTAGTTAAGGTGACTGTGTGGAGGGGTTCCTTGTTTGGATTTTGCTTCGGCGAGACGCTCCACGCATGAACCTTAACGACATTGGGAGTGGAGAGATGTGCATTTTCTTTTCTGTTCTTTTCTTCTTTCTTTTCTTTTTCGTTGGTTAAGAGCTGGGTTGGAAGGTTTAGCCAAGAATCACGTATATGAGTGATTAAGGGCTTAGTTCACGTGCGATATATGAGCACGATGATTGTTTTCCTCTGAATTGATGTGGGGAAGACTATGATGATGAAGGTCCGATATGGACTCATGGTGGTGCCTTAATGAGAAGGCCATTTGTGTAGAGGTATATGTGTCTCTTGGGGTAAGGTATTGGTGGCATCTTACTGGAAGTAAATGCCTCAGTCGATAGTTATGGTAGGACGTAGATGTTTATATGTAGTAGTAGAGTTTCAAATTAGGATTCCGTCGATCCCGATCATGTGTCTTCGACCGTTACTTCTCGACGACTGACAATGCGAGGTAGTAGTGTAACGGGAGGGTTCCTTGTTTGGATTTCGCTTCGGCGAGACGTCCCACGCATGAAACCGAGCTAATGTCGGAAGTCGGGAAAGGTCTTGGACACTAGGGATATTTAGTATTATACTTATACGACTAGGTTAGGATAGATAGATTGACCTTAGGATTCTTAGGATGCTAGGCCCTTAGGACATGCGGCGTTAGTTTAGGAAGTAAGGCAATTAGTGCCGAGCTTGTGTGGGTATCTCCTCCCGTAGTAGAAGGGTAGGATCGATAGTTTCTGAGATCGATAGCGATGACCTTAGTCTGAGTCCTAGGGGGACATTTCTATTCAGGGGTTTGCTAGTATGATAGCACGGTTTTTTATTATAGTATACCCTTTATATGGTTATGGGTTACGCCTGAATTTTGAGGGCAAAATTCCACTTTAAGGGGGGGAGTATGTAACAACCCAGGTTTTCGAGCGACTATTTTATACTATTTTGCCTAATGGGCTAATTTTATAAAATAGGAATGTTGGAGTAAATATTATTTTCCCGTGAGACTTAGGGATAATATTTACTATGCTTTGTCTATTTACCGTTATGAGAAGGTAAATAGTGTTATATTGTGTATTTTGCGTCGTTATATGTAAAACGACGGTTATGACCTATATTTAAATTTGGGTATAATTAATGAATTAAAATGGATTTGGAACGTAAAAATAGTTCACACTTTCCCAAATGCCAAAATAGGGGGTGCGGTTGTTTTTAGAACAGTCGAGATAGTCGAAATAAGTGCCACGTTATATTTTTGGGTTTCGGGCATTTTAAGGGGTTATGACTCAATTAAGTGGTTACGAGTCATTTTAGTGGTGTATTAGCATTTAGGAGTGGGGGTTTATGTTTTAAGACCCGTATAAGTCCCCCACCCCTTTTTCTTTCTTCATTTGTGTTAGAAGCCAAAGGAGAGAGAGAGAGAGAAGAGAGAGTTGGGAGAAAAAGGGAGAAAGAGAGAGAAATGGAGGATTTGGGCCGAAATCCGTCGCTACCGGAGGTCTTCAGAGACTACGAACCTCGAGGCAAGTCTCTTACTTGCTAGATATTGATTTAATGTGATAAATTGCATGTATAGTTAGGTTTTGGTGATTTAACCCATAAATGGGTATTTGTTGATTTTGATGATTAAACCCTTAAATCTTAGTTTTAATTTGATTTGAGGATATATTATTGCTTGTAAATGGTGTAGGATTGATTTGGTAGAATTAGATGTTGTTGATGTTGGGTAAAAGCAAAGATTTGGGGTTTTGGGATTTTAGGGTTTATGTAACCCGTCGCCCAAACTGGGCAAAATTCCAGGACCGAATCGATTCGGTCCCAAGGGCGAATCGATTCGGATGAGGAGAGGGTTACAGGTCTTGCAGACCGAATCGATTCGGATTAAAACCGAATCGATTCGGCAATTGCAGAAGGTCAGTTTTTGCTCACCGAATCGATTCGGCTGTTTAGCGAATCGATTCGCAAGGGCGAATCGATTCGGCCCAAGGGGCGAATCGATTCGGTTCCCCTGTTTTTGTGAGATTTTTCTTATTTTGATTTTTAGCCCTTTTTCTTTTAGGTCCAAGGGTTAGGAACCTTCCTTTGGGAAGTAATTAAGAGTCCTAGAGGGTGGTTTTGGGTAGACTAATGCCCTAAGATAATAATGGGATATTTAGGCTTACCGAGGGTTAAGTTGCGGAGGTTGACATCCGAATGATTTAGGAGATTAATCTAGAGATGGAATTGGAAGTTAAAATATTAAGGTTGAACTTTTGAGAGACACTCCATTGTGGAGACTCACTTTGAAGGCTTATGAATTACATAAACTATTCGAGGCTATTTTGAGGTTAGTGGCACTTTGGGGTCGTAGGTCATTTATAATATATGACTTAATAAGAATATATTGCACCTTCTAAACTTGGTGCCTAATGACTAAATGGATGATTTTTGGAAATGTAAAATATATGAGTTTTCAAAAATGGAAAAAGTAACGTTTTTCATAAATGATAATTTATGGATACACACCTCTCTAAATCTCTATCATAAGGGAAGTCGCGCGCGTTGTGGTGAAGCCCCCTGGCTAATGATGCAGGGTGGATATAGTCCCTAGGCCATGGGAGCGCTTATGGTTGTATATTTTCTGCGGGGGTAGGGAGATTCCGGGTGTGGTCTTGGCTACCACGCAGGCTCATGGCCGCTTCCCGACGTTTCGATAGGATCCCAGGTTGTCTTGGAGGCCCTGGAAGATGATAGCCATTTAGGGGCACGCACAGTGGGGAAACCCGGACGGGCGGTCTTAGATTGCGTTATATATATATATATATATATATATATATATATATAGCTATGATTCAATAATGTGGGACATTATTGGTTATTAAAGCATTTTATGATAATGAAATGGCTTTAATTTACATTTCCCGGATATAAGAAGGGAAATGGGATGTTAAATACATTTTCCGGATGGAAGAAGGAAAATGGATGGTAATATGAAAGTAAAGCATTTTTATGATAATAAAACTTGCTTTAAATTATGCATTTTTCTTGGATAGAAGAAAGGAAATAAAATTTGGTAAAGAAGGTTTTGAAATGAGATTAATTGGTAAACATTTGATAAAATGAAATTACCATATATGTATATTCCTAAATAAAGAATTAGGAATTGTGCCAATAGATGATGGAGGGGTTTTACTTTTATATTTTCTTTGTGTAGCTGTAGATGTGACCACCCACACTTGTGCACACACATGTATTTATTTATTACTTCGTGCTTAGGGTCTAATGGATCTCGACGATCAACCTTGCCTAAGTAGTAGTGTATCGGGGGGTTCCTTGTTTGGATTTCGCTTTGCGAGACACCCCACGCACGAATAGGGCATAGTGTTGAGACTGGGGAGAAGTTAACCTTTAGTACTTAAATTAATTAGGACAGGGTCTAATGGATCTCGACGATCAACCTTGCCTAAGTAGTAGTGTATCGGGGGGGTTCCTTGTTTGGATTTCGCTTTGCGAGACACCCCACGCACGAATAGGGCATAGCGTTGAGACTGGGGAGAAGTTAGCCTTCTGTTCTTTCTATAACCTGAGCATCATTTATATTGCGCTAGGTTACTGCTAGTTGAGAGGTGAGAAATATTATTGTTATTTGCGAGAGATTTACGCACTTACTTGCCATGCATTTTAGTCACATGGTAATCATATCAAACCCGGCCCTGACCGGTTTCTATATTTCCTTGTTTCTGCATATTCTTTGCCGTTACAGGTGTTCACCCGCATGGACACCCGTGTTTACATCTCCATTTCCAGTTGTCTCGGAGCTACAGCATATTGCGGATGTTGTAGGATACTTGTAGTAGACGCTCCCCTCTATTGTACTTTAATTATGTTTAGTACTTTCATTTCGGGCGTGTTTGCCCAAGGTATTGCACTCATTTATTATATTGTAAATATTGGATTGTAATACTTAATGTATTATTTGTATTGGTCTGTGCACCGACAGCTTATTCGGTGATTATTTATTGTATTGTCATACTTTAGTCATCGATTTTTGATACCCACCGTTTTTACAAATGGGATTGTCTAAGTGTTTCTCTTTTAATTTAATTTTTTTTTTTGTATATGACAATCCGTTTTCTGAAATGATTGGTGGTTATCTCGTACTATTATGTTAATCGGCAGTGATGCTAAGAATGGACCATCTATGATTCCTGTATTTATTGGAGTATTGGGCTGGCCACCTATTATTTTAGTAGGCGGGTTGTCATAGATGGTATCAGAGCATTAGGTTCTAGAGTCCTTAGGAATCTGTGCGGATGTTTTACGTTTTCTGCGTTTCTCTCTATTTGATGTAGAGCCTTAAGAATAAGGTCGTTGAGTTCTCTTGCGAGATTTCGATCTCCTGCTATGGTATGAGGACCCCGAAGATTCTTCTACGCGTTCGTGTGAGGCTTGTAAGTCGTAAGATGAAGGGCGTGGAGGAAGGCCATTGTGAGGGCGTCATAGGAAGGAGTAGTATGGTGTTAGCCCTAGATTCGGGTGCGTATATCGAGCTTGTGATAGTATCGGTATATTTTTATATATAGTAAGTATATTTATATGGCTTCCCTAATAGGGAAGTTTTGTATTTTCTTTCTCACTCATTATGGGGCGAGTGGTGATATGGGCGGTACGTGCTACTTGTATTATACATTATACGAGTAGAGATATTCTTAGATTGGTTGGGGTGATAGCAAGCGAATATATCGCGAGGCTATCCTAGTTCTCGTTCTAGGAGGAGGACTAGTTGTTCTATAACATCTCTCCTGGATACGGGTTGAGACTTTATAGAGGTGGTTTACGGTGTGTAGATAGTTTCCTTTATTTTTATTTTTATATTTTTTATTTTATTCTCTTTGCTTGCTTTGTTTGCCTTGCTTGTGTATGCTATTGCCTTATCTCCATGACCGGCTAGTTAAGGTGACTGTGTGGAGGGGTTCCTTGTTTGGATTTTGCTTCGGCGAGACGCTCCACGCATGAACCTTAACGACATTGGGAGTGGAGAGATGTGCATTTTCTTTTCTGTTCTTTTCTTCTTTCTTTTCTTTTCCATTGGTTAAGAGCTGGGTTGGAAGGTTTAGCCAAGAATCACGTATATGAGTGATTAAGGGCTTAGTTCACGTGCGATATATGAGCACGATGATTGTTTTCCACTGAATTGATGTGGGGAAGACTATGATGATGAAGGTCCGATATGGACTCATGGTGGTGCCTTAATGAGAAGGCCATTTGTGTAGAGGTATATGTGTCTCTTGGGGTAAGGTATTGGTGGCATCTTACTGGAAGTAAATGCCTCAGTCGATAGTTATGGTAGGACGTAGATGTTTATATGTAGTAGTAGAGTTTCAAATTAGGATTCCGTCGATCCCGATCATGTGTCTTCGACCGTTACTTCTCGACGACTGACAATGCGAGGTAGTAGTGTAACGGGAGGGTTCCTTGTTTGGATTTCGCTTCGGCGAGACGTCCCACGCATGAAACCGAGCTAATGTCGGAAGTCGGGAAAGGTCTTGGACACTAGGGATATTTAGTATTATACTTATACGACTAGGTTAGGATAGATAGATTGACCTTAGGATTCTTAGGATGCTAGGCCCTTAGGACATGCGGCGTTAGTTTAGGAAGTAAGGCAATTAGTGCCGAGCTTGTGTGGGTATCTCCTCCCGTAGTAGAAGGGTAGGATCGATAGTTTCTGAGATCGATAGCGATGACCTTAGTCTGAGTCCTAGGGGGACATTTCTATTCAGGGGTTTGCTAGTATGATAGCACGGTTTTTTATTATAGTATACCCTTTATATGGTTATGGGTTACGCCTGAATTTTGAGGGCAAAATTCCCCTTTAAGGGGGGGAGTATGTAACAACCCAAGTTTTCGAGCGACTATTTTATACTATTTTGCCTAGTGGGCTAATTTTATAAAATAGGAATGTTGGAGTAAATATTATTTTCCCGTGAGACTTAGGGATAATATTTACTATGCTTTGTCTATTTACCGTTATGAGAAGGTAAATAGTGTTATATTGTGTATTTTGCGTCGTTATATGTAAAACGACGGTTATGACCTATATTTAAATTTGGGTATAATTAATGAATTAAAATGGATTTGGAAGGTAGAAATAGTTCACACTTTCCCAAATGCCAAAATAGGTGGTGCGGTTGTTTTTAGAACAGTCGAAATAAGTGCCACGTTATATTTTTGGGTTTCGGGCATTTTAATGGGTTATGACTCAATTAAGTGGTTACGAGTCATTTTAGTGGTGTATTAGCATTTAGGAGTGGGGGTTTATGTTTTAAGACCCGTATAAGTCCCCCACCCCTTTTTCTTTCTTCATTTGTGTTAGAAGCCAAAGGAGAGAGAGAGAGAGAAGAGAGAGTTGGGAGAAAATGGGAGAAAGAGAGAGAAATGGAGGATTTGGGCCAGAATTCGTCGCTACCAGAGGTGTTCAGAGACTACGAACCTCGAGGCAAGTCTCTTACTTGCTAGATATTGATTTAATGTGATAAATTGCATGTATAGTTAGGTTTTGGTGATTTAACCCATAAATGGGTATTTGTTGATTTTGATGATTAAACCCTTAAATCTTAGTTTTAAATTGATTTGAGGATATATTATTGCTTGTAAATGGTGTAGGATTGATTTGGTAGAATTAGATGTTGTTGATGTTGGGTAAAAGCAAAGATTTGGGGTTTTGGGATTTTAGGGTTTATGTAACCAGTCGCCCAAACTGGGCAAAATTCCAGGACCGAATCGATTCGGTCCCAAGGGCGAATCGATTCGGATGAGGAGAGGGTTACAGGTCTTGCAGACCGAATCGATTTGGATTAAAACCGAATCGATTCGGCAATTGCAGAAGGTCAGTTTTGGCTCACCGAATCGATTCGTCTGTTTAGCGAATCGATTCGGCCCAAGGGGCGAATCGATTCGGTTCCCTTGTTTTTGTGAGATTTTTCTTATTTTGATTTTTAGCCCTTTTTCTTTTAGGTCCAAGGGTTAGGAACCTTCCTTTGGGAAGTAATTAAGAGTCCTAGAGGGTGGTTTTGGGTAGACTAATGCCCTAAGATAATAATGGGATATTTAGGCTTACCGAGGGTTAAGTTGCGGAGGTTGACATCCGAATGATTTAGGAGATTAATCTAGAGATGGAATTGGAAGTTAAAATATTAAGGTTGAACTTTTGAGAGACACTCCATTGTGGAGACTCACTTTGAAGGCTTATGAATTACATAAACTATTCGAGGCTATTTTGAGGTTAGTGGCACTTTGGGGTCGTAGGTCATTTATAATATATGACTTAATAAGAATATATTGCACCTTCTAAACTTGGTGCCTAATGACTAAATGGATGATTTTTGGAAATATAAAATATATGAGTTTTCAAAAATGGAAAAAGTAACGTTTTTCATAAATGATAATTTATGGATACACACCTCTCTAAATCGCTATCATAAGGGAAGTCGCGCGCGTTGTGGTGAAGCCCCCTGGCTAATGATGCAGGGTGGATATAGTCCCTAGGCCATGGGAGCGCTTATGGTTGTATATTTTCTGCGGGGGTAGGGAGATTCCGGGTGTGGTCTTGGCTACCACGCAGGCTCATGGCCGCTTCCCGACGTTTCGATAGGATCCCAGGTTGTCTTGGAGGCCCTGGAAGATGATAGCCATTTAGGGGCGCGCACAGTGGGGAAACCCGGACGGGCGGTCTTAGATTGCGTTATATATATATATATATATATATATATATATATATATATATATATATATATATATATATATATATAGCTATGATTCAATAATGTGGGACATTATTGGTTATTAAAGCATTTTATGATAATGAAATGGCTTTAATTTACATTTCCCGGATATAAGAAGGGAAATGGGATGTTAAATACATTTTCCGGATGGAAGAAGGAAAATGGATGGTAATATGAAAGTAAAGCATTTTTATGATAATAAAACTTGCTTTAAATTATGCATTTTTCCTGGATAGAAGAAAGGAAATAAAATTTGGTAAAGAAGGTTTTGAAATGAGATTAATTGGTAAACATTTGATAAAATGAAATTACCATATATGTATATTCCTAAATAAAGAATTAGGAATTGTGCCAATAGATGATGGAGGGGTTTTACTTTTATATTTTCTTTGTGTAGCTGTAGATGTGTCCACCCACACTTGTGCACACACATGTATTTATTTATTACTTCGTGCTTAGGGTCTAATGGATCTCGACGATCAACCTTGCCTAAGTAGTAGTGTATCGGGGGGGTTCCTTGTTTGGATTTCGCTTTGCGAGACACCCCACGCACGAATAGGGCATAGTGTTGAGACTGGGGAGAAGTTAACCTTTAGTACTTAAATTAATTAGGACAGGTTCTAATGGATCTCGACGATCAACCTTGCCTAAGTAGTAGTGTATCGGGGGGGTTCCTTGTTTGGATTTCGCTTTGCGAGACACCCCACGCACGAATAGGGCATAGCGTTGAGACTGGGGAGAAGTTAGCCTTCTGTTCTTTCTATAACCTGAGCATCATTTATATTGCGCTAGGTTACTGCTAGTTGAGAGGTGAGAAATATTATTGTTATCTGCGAGAGATTTATGCACTTACCTGCCATGCATTTTAGTTACATGGTAATCATATCAAACCCGGCCCTGACCGGTTTCTAAATTTCCTTGTTTCTGCATATTCTTTGCCGTTACAGGTGTTCTCCCGCATGGACACCCGTGTTTACATCTCCATTTCCAGTTGTCTCGGAGCTACAGCATATTGCGGATGTTGTAGGATACTTGTAGTAGACGCTCCCCTCTATTGTACTCTAATTATGTTTAGTACTTTCATTTCGGGCGTGTTTGCCCAAGGTATTGCACTCATTTATTATATTGTAAATATTGGATTGTAATACTTAATGTATTATTTGTATTGGTCTGTGCACCGACAGCTTATTCGGTAATTATTTATTGTATTGTCATACTTTAGTCATCGATTTTTGATACCCACCGTTTTTACAAATGGGATTGTCTAAGTGTTTCTCTTTTAATTTAAATTTTTTTTTTTGTATATGACAATCCGTTTTCTGAAATGATTGGTGGTTATCTCGTACTATTATGTTAATCGGCAGTGATGCTAAGAATGGACCATCTATGATTCCTGTATTTATTGGAGTATTGGGCTGGCCACCTATTATTTTAGTAGGCGGGTTGTCACAGATGGTATCAGAGCATTAGGTTCTAGAGTCCTTAGGAATCTGTGCGGATGTTTTACGTTTTCTGCGTTTCTCTCTATTTGATGTAGAGCCTTAAGAATAAGGTCGTTGAGTTCTCTTGCGAGATTTCGTTCTCCTGCTATGGTATGAGGACCCCGAAGATTCTTCTACGCGTTCGTGTGAGGCTTGTAAGTCGTAAGATGAAGGGCGTGGAGGAAGGCCATTGTGAGGGCGTCATAGGAAGGAGTAGTATGGTGTTAGCCCTAGATTCGGGTGCGTATATCGAGCTTGTGATAGTATCGGTATATTTTTATATATAGTAAGTATATTTATATGGCTTCCCTAATAGGGAAGTTTTGTATTTTCTTTCTCACTCATTATGGGGCGAGTGGTGATATGGGCGGTACGTGCTACTTGTATTATACATTATACGAGTAGAGATATTCTTAGATTGGTTGGGGTGATAGCAAGCGAATATATCGCGAGGCTATCCTAGTTCTCGTTCTAGGAGGAGGACTAGTTGTTCTATAACATCTCTCCTGGATACGGGTTGAGACTTTATAGAGGTGGTTTACGGTGTGTAGATAGTTTCCTTTATTTTTATTTTTATATTTTTTATTTTATTCTCTTTGCTTGCTTTGTTTGCCTTGCTTGTGTATGCTATTGCCTTATCTCCATGACCGGCTAGTTAAGGTGACTGTGTGGAGGGGTTCCTTGTTTGGATTTTGCTTCGGCGAGACGCTCCACGCATGAACCTTAACGACATTGGGAGTGGAGAGATGTGCATTTTCTTTTCTGTTCTTTTCTTCTTTCTTTTCTTTTCCATTGGTTAAGAGCTGGGTTGGAAGGTTTAGCCAAGAATCACGTATATGAGTGATTAAGGGCTTAGTTCACGTGCGATATATGAGCACGATGATTGTTTTCCACTGAATTGATGTGGGGAAGACTATGATGATGAAGGTCCGATATGGACTCATGGTGGTGCCTTAATGAGAAGGCCATTTGTGTAGAGGTATATGTGTCTCTTGGGGTAAGGTATTGGTGGCATCTTACTGGAAGTAAATGCCTCAGTCGATAGTTATGGTAGGACGTAGATGTTTATATGTAGTAGTAGAGTTTCAAATTAGGATTCCGTCGATCCCGATCATGTGTCTTCGACCGTTACTTCTCGACGACTGACAATGCGAGGTAGTAGTGTAACGGGAGGGTTCCTTGTTTGGATTTCGCTTCGGCGAGACGTCCCACGCATGAAACCGAGCTAATGTCGGAAGTCGGGAAAGGTCTTGGACACTAGGGATATTTAGTATTATACTTATACGACTAGGTTAGGATAGATAGATTGACCTTAGGATTCTTAGGATGCTAGGCCCTTAGGACATGCGGCGTTAGTTTAGGAAGTAAGGCAATTAGTGCCGAGCTTGTGTGGGTATCTCCTCCCGTAGTAGAAGGGTAGGATCGATAGTTTCTGAGATCGATAGCGATGACCTTAGTCTGAGTCCTAGGGGGACATTTCTATTCAGGGGTTTGCTAGTATGATAGCACGGTTTTTTATTATAGTATACCCTTTATATGGTTATGGGTTACGCCTGAATTTTGAGGGCAAAATTCCCCTTTAAGGGGGGGAGTATGTAACAACCCAGGTTTTCGAGCGACTATTTTATACTATTTTGCCTAATGGGCTAATTTTATAAAATAGGAATGTTGGAGTAAATATTATTTTCCCGTGAGACTTAGGGATAATATTTACTATGCTTTGTCTATTTACCGTTATGAGAAGGTAAATAGTGTTATATTGTGTATTTTGCGTCGTTATATGTAAAACGACGGTTATGACCTATATTTAAATTTGGGTATAATTAATGAATTAAAATGGATTTGGAACGTAAAAATACTTCACACTTTCCCAAATGCCAAAATAGGGGGTGCGGTTGTTTTTAGAACAGTCGAGATAGTCGAAATAAGTGCCACGTTATATTTTTGGGTTTCGGGCATTTTAATGGGTTATGACTCAATTAAGTGGTTACGAGTCATTTTAGTGGTGTATTAGCATTTAGGAGTGGGGGTTTATGTTTTAAGACCCGTATAAGTCCCCCACCCCTTTTTCTTTCTTCATTTGTGTTAGAAGCCAAAGGAGAGAGAGAGAGAGAAGAGAGAGTTGGGAGAAAATGGGAGAAAGAGAGAGAAATGGAGGATTTGGGCCGGAATCCGTCGCTACCGGAGGTGTTCAGAGACTACGAACCTCGAGGCAAGTCTCTTACTTGCTAGATATTGATTTAATGTGATAAATTGCATGTATAGTTAGGTTTTGGTGATTTAACCCATAAATGGGTATTTGTTGATTTTGATGATTAAACCCTTAAATCTTAGTTTTAATTTGATTTGAGGATATATTATTGCTTGTAAATGGTGTAGGATTGATTTGGTAGAATTAGATGTTGTTGATGTTGGGTAAAAGCAAAGATTTGGGGTTTTGGGATTTTAGGGTTTATGTAACCCGTCGCCCAAACTGGGCAAAATTCCAGGACCGAATCGATTCGGTCCCAAGGGCGAATCGATTCGGATGAGGAGAGGGTTACAGGTCTTGCATACCGAATCGATTCGGATTAAAATCGAATCGATTCGGCAATTGCAGAAGGTCAGTTTTGGCTCACCGAATCGATTCGGCTGTTTAGCGAATCGATTCGCAAGGGCGAATCGATTCGGCCCAAGGGGCGAATCGATTCGGTTCCCCTGTTTTTGTGAGATTTTTCTTATTTTGATTTTTAGCCCTTTTTCTTTTAGGTCCAAGGGTTAGGAACCTTCCTTTGGGAAGTAATTAAGAGTCCTAGAGGGTGGTTTTGGGTAGACTAATGCCCTAAGATAATAATGGGATATTTAGGCTTACCGAGGGTTAAGTTGCGGAGGTTGACATCCGAATGATTTAGGAGATTAATCTAGAGATGGAATTGGAAGTTAAAATATTAAGGTTGAACTTTTGAGAGACACTCCATTGTGGAGACTCACTTTGAAGGCTAATGAATTACATAAACTATTCGAGGCTATTTTGAGGTTAGTGGCACTTTGGGGTCGTAGGTCATTTATAATATATGACTTAATAAGAATATATTGCACCTTCTAAACTTGGTGCCTAATGACTAAATGGATGATTTTTGGAAATGTAAAATATATGAGTTTTCAAAAATGGAAAAAGTAACGTTTTTCATAAATGATAATTTATGGATACACACCTCTCTAAATCGCTATCATAAGGGAAGTCGCGCACGTTGTGGTGAAGCCCCCTGGCTAATGATGCAGGGTGGATATAGTCCCTAGGCCATGGGAGCGCTTATGGTTGTATATTTTCTGCGGGGGTAGGGAGATTCCGGGTGTGGTCTTGGCTACCACGCAGGCTCATGGCCGCTTCCCGACGTTTCGATAGGATCCCAGGTTGTCTTGGAGGCCCTGGAAGATGATAGCCATTTAGGGGCGCGCACAGTGGGGAAACCCGGACGGGCGGTCTTAGATTGCGTTATATATATATATATATATATATATATATATAGCTATGATTCAATAATGTGGGACATTATTGGTTATTAAAGCATTTTATGATAATGAAATGGCTTTAATTTACATTTCCCGGATATAAGAAGGGAAATGGGATGTTAAATACATTTTCCGGATGGAAGAAGGAAAATGGATGGTAATATGAAAGTAAAGCATTTTTATGATAATAAAACTTGCTTTAAATTATGCATTTTTCCTGGATAGAAGAAAGGAAATAAAATTTGGTAAAGAAGGTTTTGAAATGAGATTAATTGGTAAACATTTGATAAAATGAAATTACCATATATGTATATTCCTAAATAAAGAATTAGGAATTGTGCCAATAGATGATGGAGGGGTTTTACTTTTATATTTTCTTTGTGTAGCTGTAGATGTGACCACCCACACTTGTGCACACACATGTATTTATTTATTTATTACTTCGTGCTTAGGGTCTAATGGATCTCGACGATCAACCTTGCCTAAGTAGTAGTGTATCGGGGGGGTTCCTTGTTTGGATTTCGCTTTGCAAGACACCCCACGCACGAATAGGGCATAGTGTTGAGACTGGGGAGAAGTTAACCTTTAGTACTTAAATTAATTAGGACAGGGTCTAATGGATCTCGACGATCAACCTTGCCTAAGTAGTAGTGTATCGGGGGGGTTCCTTGTTTGGATTTCGCTTTGCGAGACACCCCACGCACGAATAGGGCATAGCGTTGAGACTGGGGAGAAGTTAGCCTTCTGTTCTTTCTATAACCTGAGCATCATTTATATTGCGCTAGGTTACTGCTAGTTGAGAGGTGAGAAATATTATTGTTATCTGCGAGAGATTTACGCACTTACCTGCCATGCATTTTAGTCACATGGTAATCATATCAAACCCGGCCCTGACCGGTTTCTATATTTCCTTGTTTCTTCATATTCTTTGCCGTTACAGGTGTTCTCCCGCATGGACACCCGTGTTTACATCTCCATTTCCAGTTGTCTCGGAGCTACAGCATATTGCGGATGTTGTAGGATACTTGTAGTAGACGCTCCCCTCTATTGTACTCTAATTATGTTTAGTACTTTCATTTCGGGCGTGTTTGCCCAAGGTATTGCACTCATTTATTATATTGTAAATATTGGATTGTAATACTTAATGTATTATTTGTATTGGTCTGTGCACCGACAGCTTATTCGGTGATTATTTATTGTATTGTCATACTTTAGTCATCGATTTTTGATACCCACCGTTTTTACAAATGGGATTGTCTAAGTGTTTCTCTTTTAATTTTAATTTTTTTTTTTGTATATGACAATCCGTTTTCTGAAATGATTGGTGGTTATCTCGTACTATTATGTTAATCGGCAGTGATGCTAAGAATGGACCATCTATGATTCCTGTATTTATTGGAGTATTGGGCTGGCCACCTATTATTTTAGTAGGCGGGTTGTCACAAGTCTGACCGCTGGTACCCAGGATGATAATGTGATTGATTCCCAGGAAGATGATAGCATTTTAGAAACTGCATCCATTGAGTTATAGCTCTGAGGGATGGTTATTTTACTTATATAGTGTGTGGTATATAAGTATTGATATACTTGATTTGTATATTATATTATATATATATGAGGTGTGGAAACATATATATACATGGACTAAAATAAAGAAGGAAGTATAGAAGTATAGATATACTGGAGGTGAATAGTATATATATATATATATGGGATAAAATAAGGAAAGAAAGGTGAGTTGATTTTCGGGAGTATAAAATCTAGAATAAAATATATGAGATATATGTATATAAGTGTCACACCCCGCCTATTTCTGGCGTCGGCCGCCACCAAAACTAAGCCGGGCATGAGTAAATAAAATACCATCCTTAGCATGTGACATTTATGAGACATCAAATTTTAATCCACAATATAATTTATTTTAATTAAACCCAAATATGAAATGATATTCAACCGATAAAGCTCCAAAATGCGATTAAATCCATCACATAATCTCCCAACATCTCAATAATGAAATAAATCAATCCAACTGAAACTTATAACAACTTTGGAACCAAAAAGGCCCAATAACTCCAAAATAGTCTCATAAATAAAACGACTGAATGGAAAGAGAAAATCCAACTACTAAAGCAGTAACATAAATCCAGCTGCACCTCCAAAAGATCTCCAATGAATCCTATGCAGCAACTCCCAAAAATCCTGAAAAAGATTAGTTAACGCATGTGTCAGAGCCAAAGCCCCGAGCATGTAAACCGGCTACTCTACTCAAATAGGGTCCTTGAACCCAGAAAATAGTGCTATATATATCGACTATAACAATAGAATCTTTTAATTTCGAGATTAGTAATTACCATAAATAAATTCACAATTACCTGCCAGGTTTTCATAAAAGCCACACCAATATAATTTTAATTAACCCACCTTCCCAACAATGTTAACTTTTATTTAATTTAACCGTGAAGAATATTACCAATACCCGTCCCCTTGTCAAGTCCGCCGTCTGATCCGTTTTTATCCTGCGATTCTCGCGATATGACAAGGTTCCACGCACGCACCCGTCCCTTTGTCAAGTCCGCCGTCTGGTCCGTTTTTATCCAGCGACCCTCGCGATATGACAAGGTTCCACACACGACACGACATAACTCGTCCTCTGACCCGTTCGAACTGTTGGCCCTAGACACATTATGTCGCCAATAAATTTTTTTAATATCCGTTTTAGTCCTGCGATATTAAATTCTACATTCCTTGTTTTCATAAATCACATTAATTCCCCCCACCCTTATAAGCGATTTGAAAATCCTCAAAATAACCTTTAGTCCCAACTAAGGTTTCCCAAAACACAATATCGTCATATCCTAAGCAAAGAATGATTACAAAATTTCACTCCACCTAGATATCAATCCTAGGCTATCACAACAAGGGTATAATATAGAAAATCAGCCCCCACCCCAAATTATATAACCCGCATAGACTTACACTAACTAGTCCCATACCTAATTAGCATAAATCGTAATTAAGGCCCACTTACTAGTCCCATACCTAACAAGTGTACTATAACAAGGGTGAAAACCAATTATCTACCATACCTAACCTTTCCGAAATATTAACATATTTCCATAAAGTAACACAATTCCAAATTATAACAACATTCATAAGAACACTAAATTCCCATTTAAATAATTTAATTTAAAAAGTGGAAATCAAAGGCACCTAACTATTATGATTTTCATAATAATAACTACATGCAAGTCCTATCATGATCATTATTTTCCGACACAATAAATTTAATTAAACTACGATTTTCACATGAAATATCAAAATTTACTTTTAAAAGGGCTCCTCTACATGCACATGCCCAAAGTAAAATCGACTACACCGACACAACCCAAAGAATAACAAAGTTATAAGTATTCGGTAACATTAATTTTTCCATGCAAAACAGTCCCGAAATTGATCTCTTCAATATTTATATTCGTAACTTATTTTAGAAAAACATGAGTTTAATGGAGGCTACAATCAAGACACATAACACTAAGGGAAAAGAATAGGGTAAACATGCCTGAATAAAAGTTGATTTAGAAATCTGATCTTGAATGTGTATTCCTCTAAAAAATTTGACAAAGATTCGTTCTTGATGCGTCTTGAAAAAAAATCCGGTTAATCTTGACAAAACTTGAGTTGAAAGTTATGTAGATGGGGCTAGGGTTTTGAGGTTGAAGAAGATGAGAGGATTTTGATTTTTGAGAAGGCTAAAATGTGTTTTAAAAGATCTAAACTCGTCACTTTATGTTTATATACCGAAAAGAATTAGAGTCCTAATAAAATACAAATACTCGAAAAAATCATTACGGACGATCGGACCGTTAGAATCGCTTGAAATTTTAGTATGTTGTAGCGAACGGCGAGACATGACTGTTGACAAAAATTCAGCTTGATCGGACGGTCGAATTTCTAAAAATATTATTTTTACTAGAAAGTTTTATGTTTTGAGGCCTCTTAGAGAGTTTTATATTTTGAGGACTCTTCTAAATAATAAAAATTCAATTAAAACTCCATTTTAATTCCGATTCCAATTCCGTTTGAAAATTTATTTTTCAAATATAAAAACCAACACTTTAAATTATAAAATTTATAAAATGCAAAATTTCATTTTTCTCCGATTTCCAAAATTAATTTAAAAATTCCCATTTAAAAAATCCGGGTTGTTACATACTTCCCCACTAGCAAAGAATTTCGTCCTCGAAATTAAACGAAGCATACACATAAACACTTAAATCTCGCAAAAAAGAAAATAAGGCTCACATATGCCTACCCATAGAATGCCATAATTGGGCACCCATACACCCAATTCTACGCGCACCTACCCCACGAGCAACAAAATAATATATATTGCCTATATACATACACATAACTATGAAAATAATGGCGTACCACATGCTCTCAAAATCCCCCACTCGATCCTATATCCGAAAGTCATTAAAATTCTAACTTCCTCAAATTAAATCTCAACATCAAAAATCGATACATACGGTACCTAACATCTGTACTAAAATCTCCAAAATAATTATCGTCTCCAAAATACATTCTAAGGATCCCCACATCAAGATTACTAATTCTAAACTCAATGTCTACAACGTCCTTAACTCAAAACTTCACATCTTCAAGAAACACATCTAACATGTATGCTAGACCCTCTACCTTAAGAAGTGCGAATCATCAAAGGGAATCAAAGATCGGCAACACAGAAGCTAAACGGACTCATAACCTACGAGACCTAAGACCATGCTCTGATACCATCTGTCACACCCCGCCTATTTCTGGCGTCGGCCGCCACCAAAACTAAGCTGGGCGTGAGTAAATAAAATACCATCCTTAGCATGTGACATTTATGAGACATCAAATTTTAATCCACAATATAATTTATTTTAATTAAACCCCAATATGAAATGACATTCAACCGATAAAGCTCCAAAATGCGATTAAATCCATCACATAATCTCCCAACATCTCAATAATGAAATAAATCAATCCAACTGAAACTTAAAACAACTTTGGAACCAAAAAGGCCCAATAACTCCAAAATAGTCTCATAAATAAAGTGACTGAATGGAAAGAGAAAATCCAACTACTAAAGCAGTAACATAAATCCAGCTGCACCTCCAAAAGATCTCTAATGTATCATGTGCAGCAACTCCCAAAAATCATGAAAAAGATTAGTCAACGCATGTGTCAGAGCCAAAGCCCCGAGCATGTAAACCGGCTACTCTCCTCAAATAGGGTCCTTGAACCCAGACAATAGTGTTATATATATCGACTATAACAATGGAATCTTTTAATTTCGAGATTAGTAATTACCATAAATAAATTCACAATTACCTGCCAGGTTTTCATAAAAGCCACACCAATATAATTTTAATTAACCCACCTTCCCAACAATGTTAACTTTTATTTAATTTAACCGTGAAGAATATTACCAATACCCGTCCCCTTGTCAAGTCCGCCGTCTAATCCGTTTTTATCCCGCGATCCTCGCGATATGACAAGGATCCACACACGCATCCCTCCCCTTGTCAAGTCCGCCGTCTGGTCCGTTTTTATCCAGCGACCCTCGCGATATGACAAGGTTCCACACACGACACGACATAACTCGTCCTCTGACCCGTTCGAACTGTCGGCCCTAGACACATTATGTCGCCAATAAATTTTTTTAATATCCGTTTTAGTCCTGCGATATTAAATTCTACATTCCTTGTTTTCATAAATCACATTAATTTCCCCCACCCTTATAAGCGATGTGAAAATCCTCAAAATAACCTTTAGTCCCAACTAAGGTTTTCCAAAACACAATATCGTCATATCCTAAGCAAAGAATGATTACAAAATTTCACTCCACCTAGATATCAATCCTAGGCTATCACAACAAGGGTATAATATAGAAAATCAGCCCCCACCCCAAATTATATAACCCGCATAGACTTACACTAACTAGTCCCATACCTAATTAGCATAAATCGTAATTAAGGCCCACTTACTAGTCCCATACCTAACAAGTGTACTATAACAAGGGTGAAAACCAATTATCTACCATACCTAACCTTTCCGAAATATTAACATATTTCCATAAAGTAACACAATTCCAAATTATAACAACATTCATAAGAACACTAAATTCCCATTTAAATAATTTAATTTAAAAAGTGGAAATCAAAGACACCTAACTATTATGATTTTCAGAATAATAGCTACATGCAAGTCCTATCATGATCATTATTGTTCGACACAATAAATTTAATTAAACTACGATTTTCACATGAAATATCAAAATTTACTTTAAAAAGGTCTCCTCTACATGCACATGCCCAAAGCAAAATCGACTACACCGACACAACCCAAAGAATAACAAAGTTATAAGAATTCGGTAACATTAATTTATCCATGCAAAACAGTCCCGAAATTGATCTCTTCAATATTTATATTCGTAACTTATTTTATAAAAACATGAGTTTAATGGAGGCTACAATCAAGACACATAACACTAAGGGAAAAGAATAGGGTAAACATGCCTGAATAAAAGTTGGTTTAGAAATCTGATCTTGAATGTGTATTCCTCTCAAAAATTTGACAAAGATTCGTTCTTGATGCGTCTTGAAAAAAAATCCGGTTAATCTTGACAAAACTTGAGTTGAAAGTTATGTAGAATGGGGCTAGGGTTTTGAGGTTGAAGAAGATGAGAGGATTTTGATTTTTGAGAAGGCTAAAATGTGTTTTAAAAGATCTAAACTCGTCACTTTATGTTTATATACCAAAAAGAATTAGAGTCCTAATCAAATACAAATACTCGAAAAAATCATTACGGACGATCGAACCGTTAGAATCGCTTGAAATTTTAGTATGTTGTAGCGAACGGCGAGACAGGACTGTTGAAAAAAATCCAGCTTGATCGGACGGTCGAATTTCTAAAAATATTATTTTTACTAGAAAGTTTTATGTTTTGAGGACTCTTAGAGAGTTTTATATTTTGAGGACTCTTCTAAATAATAAAAATTCAATTAAAACTCCATTTTAATTCCGATTCCAATTCCGTTTGAAAATTTATTTTTCAAATATAAAAACCAAAACTTTAAATTATAAAATTTATAAAATCCAAAATTTCATTTTTCTCCGATTTCCAAAATTAATTTAAAAATTCACATTTAAAAAATCCGGGTTGTTACAATAAGGTGAGCATATTATACGAGATTGACAACACTAAGTTAAGAGTAGTGTAATAACTAGAGGACGTTATTTTATATGGACCGAGAGATTTATAAGTGAGAATTATAGTGTAAGCTTAGGAGATTACAAACGCAGGTAGTGGATATAGTGTATGGTATTTTTAATTTTAACGAGATACTAGCTAGGCTGGGTAGCGTAACTAGGACGGTTAAAATACATGCGATAGGTGCGCACTGTTAGATGAGAGGTGAGGGCTATTTCATGTGAGTGCGATACCAGTTTAATATTTTAATATTAAAGTATGTTAAGCATTTTCTAAAATATGTTTCAAAACCCGGGCTCTGACCCGCATCTATTTTTTCTTTTCTTCCCCTTTTGTTATACGTTTTAGGTGTCCAGACACAGGGACGTCTGGATGAAATTCCTTCGAGTCCGATGTTGCTGTCGCAGTTGTGGATGTTGGCAAGAAATTGTATCGACGCTTCTCTCCTTGTGATCTAGATAGGAGGTACTGTAAGTTATATTTGGGCATATAGCCCAACTGTTGTCTTTTATTTTACTTCACGCATTTTCGTTTACGCCTATTCAATATGGTTTTATTTATGTTTTACCGAGAGTTAGTGGCTATTTATTTATCCATTCAATTTGTTGTTTATTTTCCCGTGTGAATGGATTTACTTGTGCGTTTAAGTTAATAAGACTAGAAAGTTAAAATTTGATGCCATGCCTTATTAGTAATAAATTTTGTTTTCGAGAGTGATGCTGAGAATGAACCACATGAGATTCCTATTTAATTTGTTATAGGACTAATCACCCGGTATTTTATTGGGCGGGATGTCACATTAAGATATTTGTTTACATAGTACCATTTCACTAATTAGCAATATGGATCAACAACTCATATTAGGTAATCCATTTTTATCTTTACTTATGCATATGGGTAAAATTGATTCTAATGGCATTTACAGCACATTAAAAGGTAAACAAATTGTTTTTTATTATAACTTAACCAAAAATAAGAAAAATTAATTCTTTATACGATAATATATTTTTCAAAGAAAATCAATTAAATTTCTTACATAAAGAAATATCTTTTTTGGTTTTAATTCAAAAGATGGAACAACCAATGGTCGCACAAAAAAATAAAGTACTAAAATCAATAAATAACAGAAGTTTGCAGTGATATTCCCAATGTCTTTTGGAATAGAAAGAAAATATTATTTCTATTCCTTATGAACCAGATTTTAATGAAAAATCTATTCCTACAAAAGTCTAGTCAAATGAATATTGAATATCTTAATGTGACAACCCGGTATCCGAAATAAGGGGTGGCCAGCCCGATACTCCGGTAATACAGGAATCATGGATAAATATCATCCTCAACATCGTGACAACATAAAGAGTATACGGGATAACCACACAATATTTCAGAAAATGGGTTATCAAAAATTTTAGTTTTGTAATTTAAAGAAAGCATTTTAAACAACTCATACATGAAAAAGAAAGTGGAAACCCCCAAAACAATACACATTAATAACAAGTGTACAGTAAGAGAACCGACAAAAATATTAGTCAACAGAGTTTCATACAACGTACTACAAGTTCAATCAATGACATATTACATTCATTATAAATTTACAACCATTTGGGCCACACGCCCGAATAAGGACTGAACATAACTAGAAAACAACAAAGGAGGCGTCTACACAATATCCCGTAAAATCCGCAAAATGTCACGGCTCGTCAAAGGACACTGGAACTGGAAGTTCATTACGGGCGACCATGCGGTGGAGCATCTGAACGGATATGATATATATATATACACAACAAGAAAAAAAAGAACCGGTAAGAGCCCGATTTAATGTGATCACCAGATAAATGACAAGTATGACAATGATGAACAAATAAGCATGGATGATAAAGATAATATTCTAGCATGGTAACAAAGATAAATTAAGACAATTTAATGATTATAAGGGAAAAATAGATTATATATGCAGTTAAGAATACTTATCAACCGTTTTCATCTTTCATCCTTATCATTTTATCTCCTTTCCATTCCTTATCAGGAATACAATTATTGTCATGTTCTCTTTATGGCACGTATTTCAATTGTATGCTCTTTATGGCATATACTTTGCTCTTTATGGCATTCATGTTCCATCGAGTCCAACTCGATAATGAGAATGGTTATAAGTATGTATATATATATAACGATTCTAAGACCGCCCGTCCGGGTTTCCCCACTGTGCGCGCCTCTAAATAACCATCATCTTCCAGGGCCTATCATAAGACAACCTGAGATCCTATCGAAACGTCGGGAAGCGTCCATATGCCTGCGGGGTAGTCAAGACCACACCCGGAATCTCCTACCCATCGCAGAAAATATGAAACAAGCGCTCATATGGCCTAGGACTATATCCACCCTGCATTCATTAGCCAGGGGGCTTCACCTCACGCACGGACTTCCCTTAAGATGGTATTTAGAGAGGTATGTATCATACATTTTATTAATTTTCATTTCATGATTTAGTAAATAATCATTTACTTTATCCATTTTACATTTTATCAAATGCATTAAGATTATGTACTTCACATCATTATAATAACCTCGAAGAATATTCAAACTCCCAAGTGATTTCTCCCAAATGTCCCTTTTTGGACTTTATAATAAACCATCAAGTCAAACCTAGATCACATTAACTCCTAAAGTCTTCAAATTTGACTTTAAGATCTCCTAGATTCTTATGAAACTATACGAGAGAAGTAATGCCTGAACATTACTTTAAACCTCCCCCCCTAAAATGAACCCTAGATGAACCCCTTCGAGTCTAGGGTGCCGACCAAACTCAACTAATACTCTAAGACCCTATATTTACTTCATTTAAGAAGGTCCCTAATTACTAATGCTAAAGAAAAGGGTTAAAAGAATAGAAAACAAAATTTCAAATGAAGGACTTCCGAATCGATTCGGCCAGAATTCATGGCTTACTGCATAATTGCCGAATCGATTCGGACCAAGCCGAATCGATTCGGTCGGGAAAATGGGGTTTCATCATAACTGCCGAATCGATTAGGACCAAGACGAATCGATTCAGTTCATCCAATCCTGGAAACTGTCTCGCAGCGAATCGATTCGGTTCTGCAGAAATTCCTAATTTTGCTTATGGAGTCTTGGACTCCAATTTCCTTCCCAACTCAAATTCATTCAAACTAACTCATTTATTGTTACCAACACCAAATAAATGCTACTAACTACTACCTCAACCATCAATAATCATCCAAATTATTCTTCAATGATTCAAAGCCAACAAATACACAAAAACCTAAACTAGTGAAACCATGATCAATACACCATTATCACTACAAATCATTTATCTTAAACCACAAATAGCAAGTAGGAAACTTGCCTCAATCCAGGAAATGAAGATTTTCTTTGTGTAGTGGCAAGAATTCCTCCTCAATATTCAATCTCTTATACTTTCTCTACACTTTCTCTTCCGCTCTCTAGGTATAGGAAATGAAATTAGGGAAATAGAAGACTTAGTAAGACTAAGTCGTGCCATTAGTCAAAATCCCAACTTAATTGATCAATATTGCGATAAAATAACACGCAACTACATTTTTAAGGTATAATCAGTCAAAAGTGCCAAAAACCTCAAAATACAATATGGCACAATATTTGACTATCTCGCACATTCCGGACTCAACTACGGCCTCCAAATTATCATTTGGACAGTTTATAATTCATTTTAAGTTCCAGTCTCATTATTAAGCCAAATATCATTTTAATTCATATGATATTATGAAACATAACCTGGAAATATTCAACTATGGTTACAGTGCATATGCAAACACATAGTGAATTTTAACTTTTCTTCATTAAGTTAATACTCAATTCATACCCCAACATTTTATATCTAATTACCGTACCTAGTAAATAAATATAAAATATGTTCTCATAAGCGAGGGTTATTACATACTCCCCCCCTTATGAGGGAATTTTGTCCCCAAAATTCAAACGTACCTTATAGAAAGAGATGTGGATACTTCTCCCTCATGTCGTCCTCACGCTCCCACGTTGATTCTTTCGCATTGTGATGACTCCATTGGACTCTCACCAAGGGCACCACACGAGACCTCAACTTGCGCTCCCCATACTCAAAAATAGCAACCGGTTGTTCTTCATATGAAACGTCGGGTTGTAAGTCAATATCCTAGAAAGGAATGTGCCAAAGGGCACCTTCGCATCTCTTATACTTCTTCAAAGAGGAGACATGGAATACATCTTGAATTTGTTGTAAAGGCTCCGGCAAAGCAAGTTGGTACGCCACGGGACTAACTTTTGCAATGACTGGGAAAGGTCCAACAAAATGCGGCGCAAGCTTCCCTTTCTTCCCAAAACGCTTAACGCCCTTCATTGGTGACACTCGCACCAAGACTTGGTCTCCAATCTCCAACTCCACGTGTCTTCTACCCGCATCATCATAGCTCTTTTGACGGTCTTGGGCTATCCGAATGCGATTTCGAATGAGTTCAATCTTTGAAGAAGTGTCTTGGATCATTTCAGGTCCAAGAAATTTGTTATCACCCACTTCCAACCAACAAGCGGGCGACCTACATGGTAGGCCATAAAGAGCTTCATAGGGTGCCATTCCGATAGTGAATTGGTATGAGTTGTTATAAGCGAACTCAACCAATGGGAGGTATTGTTCCCAACCGCCCTTGAAATCAAGCATGCACATACGAAGCATATCCTCGAACATCTGGTTTACCCTTTCAGTTTGGCCATCTATTTGAGGATGATAGGAAGAGCTTAACTTCAATTCAGTCCCCATTTCCTCTTGGAAACTCTGCCAAAAGTGGGACACAAATATTTTATCTCGATCGAAAAGGATGTTTAAAGGTACCCCATGAAGTTTAACGATCTCCTCGATGAACAATTGGGCATAGCGAGCGGTATCAAAATTCGTACGCACGGGCAAGAAATACCGATTTAGTCAAGCAATCGACAATCACCCAAATGTAATCATGACCCCTTCATGATCTAGGTAAACCCGTAATAAATCCCATCGAAATGCTTTCCCATTTCCACACTGGAATCTCCAATGGTTGCAAAAAACCTGTCGGTCGCTGATGGTCGATCTTTACCAACTGACAAGTAGTGCATTGGGATACAAACTCCGAGATATCCCTCTTCATGCCGGGCCACCAATACTGACAGTGCATGTCTTGGTACATCTTATCCCCACCCAGATGTACCGTAAATTTTGACCCGTGAGATTTTGTCATCACCGCTCGTCTCAAGTCCCCTTCTTTAGGAACAATAAGTCTTCCATGGAAGCGTAGTCCACCCTCAGAACTAATCGAGTAGGACTCCGCTCCCTCGAACAATAATCGGTGTATATGGTCTTGGCAACTCTTATCTCTTCCCTGGGCTTCCACAATTTTTGCCATAATTGTAGGAGTAACGGTCATTAATGACATGAATGCTCTCACCACCGCATCCTCCTGACTGAGATCCTTCCACTTAGATTTCCATACATCAGCTAAGCCTTCCTCGGGTTTCCTACTCAAGGCATCCGCTACTATGTTCGCCTTTCCCAGATGATAATGGATATCAAATTGATAATCTTTCACGAACTCCAACCAACGACGCTGATGCATATTCAAATCTTTTTGTGAAAATAAATATTGCAGCGATTTATGGTCCGTGAAAAGACTAAACTTCTCCCCCAAGAGATAGTGCCTCCATATCTTCAAGGCAAAGACAACTGCGGTGAACTCTAAGTCATGCACCGGATAATTTCTTTCGTGAGGCTTTAGCTTACGGGAGGCATAAGCAATAGCCCGTCTTTCTTGCTGAAGAACACCTCCTAACCCTTAAAGAGATGCATCGGTGAAGACTAGATATTCAAATCCCAGTTTTGGCAATGCAAGGACTGGAGCCGAAGTCAACCTATCTTTGATCTCATCAAAAGCAGCTTGACAAGAATTGTCCCAAACAAATCTCACTCCCTTTCGGGTCAAGTTCATCAAAGGGCTAGCGATTTTCGAAAAGCCCTTAATGAACCGACGGTAATAACCCGCTAAGCCCAGAAAACTAGGAACCTCGGTAGGTGTCGTGGGCTGACCCCACTCCCTCACCACAATCACCTTGCTAGGATCCACCGATATACCCTGGGATGACACCACATGACCCAGAAACTGAACTTCCTTCAACCAAAAGCCACATTTCTCAAACTTCGCATACAATTGGTGATCCCTCAATCTCTGCAGGACCAACCGTAAGTGAGTAGCATGGTCAGATTCTATCCGAGAATAGACTAAGATGTCATCGATAAATACAATAACAATTTGGTCAAGGAAATCCAGGAATACCCTATTCATGATATCCATAAATACAGCGGGGGCATTGGTTAGTCCAAAAGGCATAACCAAGAATTCATAGGATCTGTATCGGGTCAGAAATGCGGTATTGGATACATTTTGTTCCCGTATTCTCAATTGATGATACCCCGTCCTCAAATCGATTTTATAGAAGTATGATGCTCCCCTAAGTTGGTCAAATAGATCATAAATGCGAGGCAAAGGTTATTTATTCCGGATGGTGACTTTATTCAACTCCCTATAGTCCACACATAATCGAAAAGAACCGTCTCTTTTCTTCACAAACAATACCGGAGCACCCCATGGAGAAGTATTGCGCCTAATAAATCCCTGATCCAATAGCTGCTGAATTTGATCTCTCAACTCCCTCATCTCCACAGGAGCCATACGATATGGAGTTTTAGCAATCGGTCGAGTCCCCGACATTAAATCAATTACAAACTCAATCTCCCGACTAGTAGGTAATCCCGGTATTTCCCAGAAAACATCTTCAAAATCTCTAACAATTGAAAGAGAATTTAGGGGAATAACTACATCCCTAGATGCATCCTACGCAATACAATATAAATAAGCACTCGTACCTCCTTCCATACAAGGCATAACAAACAAGAACATTTCTTGTCCCAGAATCGTGAAAACTATGCTCTTCCCGTAACAATTTACTATCGCACGGTATTTCACTAGCCAATCCATACCCAATATTACATCATACCCGACCATGTCAAGGACGAGTAAATCGGCCTCAAAGCATAAGTTACCAAGGTTAATCCCTATGTTTTTACAAACAAAGAAAATCAACGAACCATCACCCATAGAGGATTCAACACTAGTGAAAGTACTCTCAGCAGACTTTATCAAATCTGTAGTTTGAGCAAAACTCCTAGAAATAAAAGAGTGTGTAGCGCCCGTATCAAATAATACCCAACCCATATGCCCTTGGATGAGAAACTTACCCTCGATTGCTGGCGGTGCTGGAGGAAGCATAACCTCCTGAATATGGTAGACCCGTCCATACTGCAGTTGCCCCTGCTGAGGAGGAGCAATCGGATTAGGCGTCTGGGGCGGAAATTGAACATACGATTGTTGTGGAGCCCTAGGAAGATGCCCTCCAATCAACTGATGACACGACCTCTTATAATGGCCTAACTCCCCGCACTGAAAACATTTGTTCGCCGCATTCTCCTGGTTCTGCCCTTGATTGTTTCAGAACTGCCCCGAACCTCGGCCCTGCTGGCCTCTGCCTCCATTTCCACCTCTGCCTCCCTGTTATTGTGGCAGTCCGCCTTGACCCGGTCTGTTGTTATTGCCACCCGCATTAGACCCACCAAAGCATTGGTGTTTAGACAAATCCCCTTGCTGGGGGTCCCTTTCTCTCTGCTTACTCCCCGAAGATTGGGACGAAGAAGGTGTCCCCCCTCCAATCCCATTACCTCCAGGTTTCCCACTTGCCCCATCGCCGCAGCCTTCTTATTATTTTGCACAAATAGTCTATGCTCTTGACAATGAAGTAGAGCAACATTCATCACATCCCCAAAGGTTAATAAAGCCGAATTTCCCAACAAATGTTGTTTTATTCGCCAATGTAAACCTCCCACAAATTTGGAGATTCTCTTCGCTTCTGGAGTCACTTCATCCGGCACAAAACTTGCTAGCCGGGTGAACTCCTCTTCATACTCTGCCACGGATCTCTCCCCTTGAACTACATCTTGAAGCTTCCTTTACATCTCCCTTTGAACCGTGGGAGGGAAATACTTTCCATCAAACAAGGCCCAAAAATCAGTGATCGACATCGTATCCCTTTGCTCGGGTGTAGTCATTGACTCCCACCAATGTAAGGCTAATCCGATAAGCTTGAAAGTAACAAGGATTTGCTTTTTCTCCTTACTACATTCTACCATTCTAAGATGGCGTTGCATGTCTTTCTTCCACTGATTTGCCCTTATCACATCCGAACCTCCATCGAATTCCGGGGGATATCCCTTTAGAAAAGATTCCCTAACTCTTTCCCACGGAGAAGGTCCCGTAGGAGCTTATGCCTCTTGCCCCCGTGGTTGAGCTGGTGGTGCTTGCTGAGTCACTGCGGTCATGGCAACATTGACCGCTTGAGCCACAATGTTCGTTACATCAGCGGCACTAAAAGTTCCTTATGGTGGCGGTGGGGGGCCAATGTCCTCTCCTACAGCTCTATTTCATCGAGAAGGGCGTCCTCTCTTTGGCGGCATCTGAGATGAAGAAACGATAGAGTTAGAATATAATATAAAACAATCTATCTAGCAGAAGATCGCAACCGTACACAACAAACACTCCTAACATTAAGCTCCATTTCAAAGAACGTTACGGTAGAACGTGACAAGTCCGAATAGATCCTAAAGACTCTAGAACCTGATGCTCTGATACCATCTGTGACAACCCGATATCCGAAATAAGGGGTGGCCAGCCCGATACTCCGGTAATACAGGAATCATGGATAAATATCATCCTCAGCATCGTGACAACATAAAGAGTATACGGGATAACCACACAATATTCCAGAAAACGGGTTATCAAAAATTTTAGTTTTGTAATTTAAAGAAAGCATTTTAAACAACCCATACATGAAAAAGAAAGTGGAAACCCCAAAAACAATATATATTAATAACAAGTGTACAGTAAGAGAACCGACTAAAATATTAGTCAACAGAGTTTCATACAACGTACCATAAGTTCAATCAATTTCATATTACATTCATTATACATTTACAACCATTTGGGCCACACGCCCGAATAAGGACTGAACATAACTAGAAAACAACAAAGGAGGCGTCTACACAATATCCCGTGAAATCCGCAAAATGTCACGGCTCGTCAAAGGACACTGGAACTGGAAGTTCATTACGGGTGACCATGCGGTAGAGCACCTGAACGGATATGATATATATATATATATACACAACAAGAAAAAAAAAAGAACCGGTAAGAGCCTGATTTTATGTGAACACCAGATAAATGACAAGTATGACAATGATGAACAGATAAGCATGGATGATAAAGATAATATTCTAGCATGGTAACAAAGATAAATTAAGACAATTTAATGATTATAAGGGAAGAATAGATTATATATGTAGTTAAGAATACTTATCAACCATTTTCATCTTTCATCCTTATCATTTTATCTCCTTTCCATTCCTTATCAGGAATACAATTATTGTCATGTGCTCTTTATGGCACGTATTTCAATTGTATGCTCTTTATGGCATATACTTTGCTCTTTATGGCATTCATGTTCCATCGAGTCCAACTCAATAATTATAATGGTTATAAGTATATATATATATAACGATTCTAAGACCGCCCGTCCGGGTTTCCCCACTGTGCGCGCCAATAAATAACCATCATCTTCCAGGGCCTATCATAAGACAATCTGAGATCCTATCGAAATGTCGGGAAGCGTCCATATGCCTGCGGGGTAGTCAAGACCACACCCGGAATCTCCTACCCATCGCAGAAAATATGAAACAAGCGCTCATATGGCCTAGGACTATATCCACCCTGCATTCATTAGCCAGGGGGCTTCACCTCACGCACGGACTTCCCTTAAGATGGTATTTAGAGAGGTGTGTATCATCCATTTTATTAATTTTCATTTCATGATTTAGTAAATTATCATTTGCTTTATCCATTTTACATTTTATCAAATGCATTAAGATTATGTACTTCACATCATTATAATAACCTCGAAGAATATTCAAACTCCCAAGTTATTTCTCCCAAATGTCCCTTTTTGGACTTTATAATAAACCATCAAGTCAAACCTAGATCACATTAACTCCTAAAGTCTCCAAATTTGACTTTAAGATCTCCTAGATTCTTATGAAACTATACGAGAGAAGTAATGCCTGAACATTACTTTAAACCTCCCCCCCCCCCCCCCCTAAAATGAACCTTAGATGAACCCCTTCGAGTCTAGGGTGCCGACCAAACTCAACTAATACTCTAAGACCCTATATTTACTTCATTTAAGAAGGTACCTAATTACTAATCCTAAAGAAAAGGGTTAAAAGAAAAGAAAACAAAATTTCAAATGAAGGACTTCCCAATCGATTCGGCCTGGCCGAATCGATTCGGCCAGAATTCATGGCTTACTGCATAATTTCCGAATCGATTCGGACCAAGCCGAATCGATTCGGTCGGGAAAATGGGGTTTCTGCATAACTGCCGAATCGATTCGGTTCATCCTTCCCTGGAAACTGTCTCGTAGCGAATCGATTCGGCCATACCGAATCGATTCGGTTCTCCAGAAATTCCTAATTTTTCTTATGGAGTCTTGGACTCCAATTTCCTTCCCAACTCAAATTCATTCAAACTAACTCATTTATTGTTACCAACACCACATAAATGCTACTAACTACTACCTCAACCATCAATAATCATCCAAATTATTCTTCAATGATTCAAAACCAACAAATACACAAAAACCTAAACTAGTGAAACCATGATCAATACACCATTATCACTACAAATCATTTATCTTAAACCACAAATAGCAAGTAGGAAACTTTCCTCAATCCAGGAAATGCAGATTTTCTTTATGTAGTGGCAAGAATTCCTCCTCAATCTTCAATCTCTTCTACTTTCTCTACACTTTCTCTTCCTCTCTCTAGGTATAGGAAATGAAATTAGGGAAATAGAAGACTTAGTAAGACTAAGTCGTGCCATTAGTCAAAATCCCAACTTAATTGATCAATATTGCGATAAAATAACACGCAACTACATTTTTAAGGTATAATCAGTCAAAAGTGCCAAAAACGTCAAAATACAATATGGCACAATATTTGACTATCTCGCACATTCCGGACTCAACTACGGCCTCCAAATTATCATTTGGACAGTTTATAATTCATTTTAAGTTCCAGTCTCATTATTAAGCCAAATATCATTTTAATTCATATGATATTATGAAACATAACCTGGCAATATTCACCTATGGTTACAGTGCATATGCAAACACATAGTGAATTTTAACTTTTCTTCATTAAGTTAATACTCAATTCATACCCCAACATTTTATATCTAATTACCATACCTAGTAAATAAATATAAAATATGTTCTCATAAGCGAGGCTTATTACACTTAACCTTTGCAAAAAAATAAATTCAAAGTCTTTTAGATAAAAAGTTAATATTTAAAAGTTACTTTCCATTGAGTTACACAACTTTTTACTTTAATAGAGCTGCTGGAAAAGGAATGTGGAGTTCCTAGACTTGTATTAAATTACAAACCCTTAAATAATATTTTACAATGGGTAAGATATCTAATTCCTAAAAATATAATTTATTTGAGAGGCTTAATTCTGATGTCATATTTATAAAATTTGATTGAAAATCAGGATATTGGCACCTTCAAATAGCCCCATAAGATAGATATAAAACTGCTTTTGTGGGTCTTTCTGGTCATTACCAATGGAATTTTATGCCACTTGGTTTAAAAATTCACCTTCAAAATTTCAAAAAGTTATGAATGATATATTTAATCCTTCCACAAATTTTACAATTGTGTTTATAGATGACATACTCATCTTTGTCGGTTCAATAGAACAACATTTTAAACATCTTTAAATGATAAGAGATGTAATCAAACATAATGGCTTTGTTATTTCTACTCCTAATTTGGAACTTTTTCAAATAAATGTAAAGTTTTTAGGCCATAATATTGGTGAAGGTAAAATTATCCCTATTGATATTAAATTTGCTTCCAAATTTTTTGATGAGTTAAATAAATTCAACTTTAAAGATTTCTTGAAAATATTAATGATATTGGAGGTTATTATAAAAAATTTACACAAGATTCTGCAATTTTATATACCATGTTAAAGGAGAATCCTTCTCCCCGGACTAATGAACATACAAAGTTGTTCAAAATATTAAATTGGAGGTTAAGAAATTACCTTGCCTTGATTTAGCCAATCTAAATTATTTCAAAATTGTTGAAATTGATGCCTCAAATCTCGATTATGGAGATATTTTAACGAAAATTAATTCTTCTAATCAAACAAAAGAACTCGTTCGTTTTACTTCTGCCACGTGGAAAGATGCCCAGAAAAATTATACTACAATTAAGAAAGAAATTCTTTCTATTGTCAAGTGCATTTCAAAATTCCAAGATAATTTATTAAAAATTAATTTTTTTTCTTGGAATTGACCGCCGTGCTGCAAAACCAATTTTGTAAAAAGATGTGAAAACATTGTTTCAAAGAAAGTATTTGCTTGATGGAAGGATAATCTTTCTTCTTTTGATTTTGATATTGATTATATTAAGTTGAAAATAATTCACCACTCGATTTTCTAACTAAAGAATTTTTGCAGACTCTTAGAGTGGCCCTTATAGGGGTCGTGGAAAAGGTCGTGGGAAATCTCAAAGACCCGTAAAAGCTATTATGGTGGATAAGTATCGATATCCTCCTATGCACGATTTATTAGAATTTATGAGACTAAAAGTTGAGCAATGGGGAAAATAAAGTTTTCCAATACTTGGAAATTCCAGGACTGCTAAAGAAGTTTTGCAATAATCTACACCAAATTTCATCCTTAATAATAGGGTTGTTGAATTTATTTTGACCCTCAATAAAGAGGATGAACACTGGATGGTTGGCCTATGGGATATTAAGTCCCGCTACTTTGATTCGTATAATTATGCAATGCCAAATGGCAAATACACACACACACACACACACACACACACACACACACACACACACACACACACACACACACACACACACACACACATATATATATATATATATATATATATATATATATATATATATATATATATATTCATTTTAAAATTGGCTTTGTGAAAATTACCCATACCCATAAACAAAAGAACTAACCAACATCTCCAATTTTGTACAACAAAGTTGTTCTAAGGAAAATCCTCTATGCTTGAGAATGGGGTATTACCCCAATAGATCTTTCCACTTAACCTCAATTTAGGGGTATCCTAATATTATTAGGATCATATTGATTCTTGGACTAAATCATTTTACTATCAGAATTATGATCATAAATATACATGGCTCTTCAAACCGCGTATTCATTCAATTATGAAATATTATGCTATATGGGTGTTCCCATGGTGAGACAAATTTGGTCATAATATGGACATTTATTCCATACTTGGACCCAATTTTATCTAAGTTTAAGAGGGAACAATAAACTTCTCATAGGGTTTTCTACCATTGTATATTTTACTAAATGCAGTATTCCATGGATATGGAAGTGGAATTTGCAATGAAAAATAATCCATTTAAGGGTTCCTATTCTAAAAAGGATTTTTGCCTATCGATGGTGGCCACATGTTAATAATATTGAAACCATTTCCTCCTTTTAGGAAAAAAATCAAATTTTATATGGAACAAATTCCACAAAGCAATCCTCCTCCAAAATAAATGAGTTTAATATATTATATAATTGAAGACCTTAAACTCAAGATAAGAAGAGATTGTCCCAAATTAACTGGACAACAAATTATAGCTCAAGTTATGAATGATATGAAAAAGTCTATTTTTACTAGTTTTTTCACTACAAGCAATACCATCCAAATCAGATGATGATGTTTCTATGACCACGGGTTGAAATACATTTTATTATTTTCCCGGTGAATCACAACGTACTTATGAGGATCTAAAAGACATTGATCTAGAAACACCACATAATACCCCTACCATAGAAGAATTCTTTGCTTCCATTGCTAATCAATTTCCAACCAAGAAGAAGGATTAATTAAGAAAATTAATGAGTATAAATTTTTTCATAACCAATAGTATTATTGGTGGATCCCTCGTATTCTTATCCGAATATATTTTTATAAAAGTAGTGGGATCCATGTCTGAATAAATTAGTCGAATGAAGACAAACTGTTGTCCCATAATGGGAACCATAATTGACTCAAATCACAACAATCGACACTAGATGACAACCAAATAAGCTAGACACCTATCGGTGGTGGGACCAATGGTCTAATATGAGGAATAAAATTTTCCTTTTATTTTTTTATAAAAAGGATGTTTGACCCTTGTTCAAGGCATAATCTTTCTTTCCCCTCTCTATGAAATCTTTGCTCCTTATTCTCTCTAGATTTTCAGTTAATTTTTGACAATAATTTGTAGTTTTTTATTCATGTTTTAAATATAAGTTTGTATAATTATCGATCTTACCCTTTATGGAATTAGAGCCATGTTGATGGTTTACATTTTTGCTTAATGCCTGAAAAGGAATAGTAAAGTTATAATGGTTTAATATCCATCTCATGAATAGTAAGTTAGTCTTCATAGTAAAATATATGCTTTAAAATATATTATAAAGATATTTATAACTAAAATGATTAGAAAATTTTAATTATTAAATCTTTTGAAAACATTAATTACACCATATTGTTATGATTTTTTTTTATTATGGTATAGGACGTCATCTAAGTAAAGTTGGTGGTTTGTGGCCGTGTTGCCAAGATATGGATGTAACACCCCGCTTAAAATAATAACGGGTGGCCAGCCCTATACTACATTAAATCAGGAGTTTCAGATGGTCCAGTCTCAACATCAACTGTCGGTACTATATAATATAGGACTAACTACCCGATATCATATAAGCGAGACGTTAAAATAATTTAAAACATGCAACATAACGCAACCCAACACTATGAATAAAGGAAAGAAAGATGCAGGAAAGAACAGTAAGAAATGAAATGCTAGAATAAAATGAAATAAATAACTACAACTGAGTATACTACAAGGAAGTAAACTCGAATAAGCTGTCGGGTCACAGCAAATACAATGACTGAAATGGAATAAATATAAACATGTATATAAATATCCCTTGGGTACCAACCCGATATACAACATGAATCCTACCTAGATTTTTAAAGAAGTAGGAAGCGACTACATTCTGCATCCCGCAATAGTCCGCACCTGTCACGGCTCCCAAGACTCTGGATAGAAAGTCATCCGGCATCCATGCGGTAGGATACCTGTAATATTATATATATATATATATATATAGAGGCATGAGAGAAAAGTAAACGGGTCAGAGCCCGAGTGTGAAAAATATTTAGCAAGTGTGTTAACCGTGCATAATAAATATCGGTGCACATATTTCATAATTAAAGTGGAATCGCACTCTCGTGGAACCCCAACTCACCTCTAAAGGCGCGCACCTATTCGCGTCCTTAATTTTAATAGTTAAATTACCCCAATTTATAAGGACAACCTAACTTGTAATAGGCTTGGCCTATACCCACGAGATCTACCTTCCTATCCTAACCCAAGGATCCACCCCTTTTTATATACACTTAATTATTTTTACAAACATAGATGCCATATTAGGCTTAGTGGATTCCGGTTTATAATTTAATTAATTATAAATCTTAATAAATTACCCATATGTATTTGGGTAGAAACATATGATTTAATTTCGAATTAACAAGCAGGCAAAAATTATTATTGACACAACTTCCCTCCAATTTCAACGCCGTGCTGCGTTTCGTGCGTGGAGTGTCTCGCAAGGCGAAATCCAAACAAGGAACCACCCTGTTACACTACTCCTTGTCAACGTCAATCCTGGAGATCCATTATGCCACACATAAATATCGACAAAACTTCTCTCTACTCTCAACAATGTACTACATTTCGTGCGTGGGGTGTCTCGCAAAGCGAAATCGAAACAAGGAACCCCCCCGTTACACTACTCTTTGACAATGTCGATCATAGAGATCCATAATGCCGTACATATAATATAATGCTACCACTACTACAAAATCTCCAATAATATCCTTGGGATGATGTAACCGAAATATTCCTTAAATGCGATACATCAACCCCCATCAATCTAGTACAGCATAATCATCCAAGATGTACTCCACAAAGATTCTATATCCTTTCATCTATAGGATATATAAATATATATATAGGCATTTCATTCTAACCATATATATATACACACCATCATCCAATCCCATGACCATGTATACATACCATATATGATGTACAAAGGCCATGCACAAATAAATACCCGGCTATATATATAGCGCCGATAAACTGCATCAATGCTATCATCTTCCCAGTGCCCGGCTCATGTAGCAATACTGGGGCTACCATGGTGGGACTAAACGACACCCATCTCGTGGTAAACTCACGCACATGACGTCCCGAGAAGCGGTAATAGCTCCAAACCGGCAATGAGACGAAACATACCCACCACGTCTCATCCCAAAAATATAAAAATGTAAATCACATAATAACACGGGACGACTATGACCTGGGGAATATCCACACCCTGCTTTTCTAGCCAGGATGCTCACCCTCTACGCGCGCAACTTCCCAATGATAGCATGAGCGGGGTATGCTTAACCACATAAGTATATATATCATTCACATGCACAATATATATACATCCATATGATTCAATCATATAAATAAACCATCACATAAGGTTTAAATATCCATACCATTTATATCCACAACATAAGTATATCCATATATTCATATCTATATAGATCTATACACATATATTCACATATCCATATATATAACTAATTCTCGTTCATAAGTATGAGATATATAAACTCGGCTATAAGTATACATAATCCTCAATATACAAGCCGTCACCACAACTCATTTAAATTACTTCGATATGTGAAGAAAATCCCTCACTTGAAGCACATTCAATCATTTTTCCTATGATGAATAGTCTCCCAAAAATACATATACATATATCCCACATTAGGGTTATTACCCAAAATTTAGTGTAGGTAACAATCACTACACACTCCATATGTCTCCAAAACGCTTTCATGTCTCCAATACTAGCTTTGATTATCAATGAGTATATACATAACTTATAGTCTAGAAACCTCAACTTAGTACAATCCTATTTCAAGTATTGGAAACCCAATTCGGACTATGTTTCCTTTACCCTCATGATTACCCTTAGTCTAACACTTCTAATTTACCTCTTAAATTTACCATTTCTAAGGAGAATGCAACCACTCTCACTCTCATTAGCCCCCAATTAGAACTTAATAGAATCCTATCGTTATTAGGATTCAATCTAAATATCGGCCTATAACTTTCCCAACATACCTTCGCAACTCTCTCTAAGAGTTCTTAACCTACCATCATATATATACTTACTTTTGGTCTAATATTAGGATACTCAAACCCATTGAGGCTTCTCACTATCTCCATAAACACACACAATTCCTATGCAAACACATATTTTATCCCGGACTATATCGAGAATCCCCCTGATCCTAACATGTGAGAAACCCCTAATAAATCTCCACAATTATATCTCATACATCATAAGAGAAAGCCCCAAACCAACAAACCTATTTAAAAAGGGTTAGGGATCATCCTATAAAACCCCCGTATAACAGCCCATTAAGGAAGCCCCTAAGAATAAACTCCAAAAGAAAAAGGGGAAGAAAGAACTCCAAACTTTGGGCTAAAAACAGGGGTCCGATCGACCGGTCCCAGACCCCCGGTCGACCACGGGTCCAAATTTTTACCTACGAAGAAATGCAGTAGGCTTTTCCCTTAAGGCGCGGTCGACCGGTCCCATGGGCGCGGTCGACCGACCATACCAGTTATCTTGGCCGATTTTCCTATTTTCAGCAAACCCTAAATCCTCAAACACCCAAACATCATCAACAAATCCCCAAATCTTTAACCCAACAATATTATTAACTTATAAACTCATCCTACATTCCATCCCAACAATTTATATGTCATTAAACCCATGTATAAACATCAAATTCCCATTTTAGTACCCAAAACTTAGGTTTTGATATTTCTACCTAAAAACCATTTCTTTAACCCACAAATTATGAAATAAAATACAGAAATGACTTATTTAGCAAGATTAAACACTTGCCTCGATTTTGTAGAGGTTGGATCGTCCTCGATGTCGCAATTGGGCCGGAAATCTCCAAGCTTTCTTCCTCTCTCTCTTCTTTTCTTCTTCTTTCTCTCTTCTTTCTCCCTCTAGGGCTTTTTCTCTCTTTCTCTCAAATGAGAAATGGCTTCATCCGTAAGCCTCCAAATCCTTTAAAACATAAACCCAAATTTTAAATGTTAATACACAATTTAAATGACTCGTTTACTCCAATTCGAGCCAAACATACTTAAAAACATTCCGGAGCCGAAATAAAACCCAATGACAGCCATTTTGACTATGTAGACCCTTCCGGGATCGATGGTACCCTCAAAATCATCATCCGGAATACTTTAAAATGTCCTCTATTTTTGGGCCTAAGTTCCCAAATTTTGAAATTCTCCAATTAATTAAATTTTATTTTCCCAAAATTTAATTTCTCAGTCTCCAAAAATCGTGGGGTGTTACAATGGCATGGCTGGCCCTTTTTAGTCCCCTATAAATCATTGACAAACATGTACCACTATTCTGAATCATATTTTATATTGTGATTAAAGCTTCTTATATATTTTATTAAATTTATTTTATCATAAATACTTTTTGTAGATAAATTTATTTCCAATTTAGTTTATTATCTATATTGAATTCATAAATTTTCATATGCATATTAAACTCCTAAATTAAATCATTTACTATTACTTATTTATGTTTATGCATTAACATCTCTATAATGGAGATACAAGAGACTCAATATTTTTCTACCCCTAGTGAGTTTACTAAGAACTCGTCTTTTGTATAATTTGATGTTCAAGAAAATTTGAATAGATGTACAATTCCTAAATTCTGACAAAAACAATATATCATACTAATTGGTATAATTTTTATAGCAAATTAACTAACATAACAGTTGAGAAGACAATAAGTCTAGACAAGCAACATAAATCTATAGAGCTTTTCTAACCTAATGATCTAAAAGATCACATCAAGGATACAAATTATAATTTTATCCGTATAGGTTTAATACAAATGGACTTTAAACCTTTAACTCTTTCAGGCATGAATGCTTGCCTACAAGCCACTTTAAGAGATGCTAGATGTGCTGATTTTTGTAAATCTTTAATGGGTGTTATAGAAACTAGTCTTTGTAATGGACCTGAAACTATTGGAATAATTTCTAGAATATACTATAAAGTCATGAATACAAAGACACCCATTATCAGAGACTTCATGTAACACCCCATAATTTTAATAATTTTTATATTGAAATTAATTGGGATTTATTAATTAAATCGAGTAATTAATTTGAATTAAAATAAATATTATTTAGCGAGGCATGGGTTAATATTTATTTGTATTGAATATTAATTTGTGAATAAGTAATAATTTTATAAGAAAGTATTACGATTGTCGTGAGTGAGGAATACGACAATTACGATAAATTTAGTCAGGATGCGCGTATCAGTCGTGTCCGGACTTAAGTTTGGAAAATAAAAGGTAATTTCATTTTAGATAATCAAAGTGGTCATTTTGAGTGCGCTAGTATTTTCGTAAGGGTCAAAATAGTCAGAAAAGTGTACTCGGGGATTTAATTTGGGTCCCGGGGCATTTTTAGGCCAAACCGACACCCCGGATGAGTATTTTTGTCTTTTAAAATTTTGGGGAATATAGACCTACGAATTTTATAAGTGTATATCAGATTATGTGTTGGGGAAGTTAGGGTTATCAGTTACCAAACCAAAGAGAGGCTACAGGAGGAGGAAGGAGAAGGGTTTTCAGGGAGACTCTAATACTTTTCCACCATTCTTGCACCACCACCACCACCACCGTTGGGTAGATAGGAAGGAGAGGAACGCCACCTAACCCCCAATCTGAAGAGATTCTCACCTAAATATAGAGACAAGTTTTTATATTGCTGATTTATGATTTGATATATCATCCATCTTTGAGTATGATGATTTCCTTATGAATTTTAACCTTAAATTGGAAGATATAACTCATGTTCTTGGGTAGAAAATTTGATAAGCTTGATACCTCATACATGTAGTACAAAATTGATGAATTAAGATGATAAATTTATTAAGAAATCTAGAGATTTATTGAGGTTCTTAAACAAAAAGAATAAACTAGGGTTTTTAAAGTTTAATCTTGAATTAACTCAATTTGAAGTTTTTCTTTAAGGATTTTATGATTCTATCACGTTAAAAATCGTTTATACTTGTTGTTATGATGTTTGACACCTTTGGTTTGGAGTTTGGGATAGTGTAATGGTGGTTTAGATGATTAAAAATGATGAAATCTCGTAACAATTAAAGGACAAAGATGATACTTGTTACATCGAATCGATTCCAACAAAGGTCAAATCGATTCAGTTTCCTAGATTTTCACAGTTTTTTACTTTTTACTTAGAACTCATGGGAGATGATTGGGTTAACCTTTGAAGTAGTTCTAAATCCTAATGAGAAATATTCTAATTTTCAGTAGGCTAATGTTGGAATTGTGAATTGTTACACAAAGTGAACTTAAGGCTATAATCAATTAGGTAATGTGGTAATCAAACCTAATTCGGAGAATTACATTGTGTCACGGACAATTTAAAGGAACGTATGATCAAATCAGTAGGGAATGAATGAGTTACCTACTGAAATTACTTATGGGGTAATTAGTAACCTTTCGGGTATTGCGAAATAGTCCGCATTATACGGTGAGAAGTATGATGGTAAAGAAATGATACGTAGAATATTCGAGAGTACTATTGTACATATGGGATATCTGAGATAGATTATGTGTATAGCTATACTGAATATATGTGTATATATAGGTGGTGTGAATACCTACTGTTTGATATATTATGTATAAACATACCTAGGTTGCTTGCTATCACGGGAGGTTTTGCGTCGGGGATAGTCTTTTTCTGATGAGCCCATTGGGGGGATATTGACTTGTACCTCAGGACATAAAACTTATGGATTGAGCACCACTTGTGTGAATAAGAGTGTGACCGGTCATTTGGGTGTGTTAGGTATGTGATTAGCCAAAAGGCTTAGAATTATGTTCGTCTCCAATATGTGTGATTTGATTTATGGTTCGAGGGAGATTATCCAAACCGATGTTCTTATTTAGTACGTGATGTACCTGAACTTGATAGCAGAGTATGCCCGCACCGTAGGTCTCCACCTAGGGGTGTTGAGTACGTATATATAATAAGAGTGATGAAAATATATATACATGTGATTGATTCTACTATGAGTGTATTAATAGATAAGATAGATAGTGATATCTAAATTACTCAAAGCGTATGAGAACTTAATCATTAACTGGTAGTATCGTATTGTATGGGAACCATAACTTATTAGATGGGAGAAGAGATGTGAGTCAAACTAGTTAGGTGGGTAGCATAACTAGGTGGGTTAGAGTAGTACGTTAGACGTGCACAATAGTTGAGAGGTGATGATATCAAATGAGAGCCCACGGAGTTAACATGTATATAATATCTTATCTTGTCGCATTTTAAATACTTGCAAAAATGTTTTCAAATTGTTTTACTTGGGCTGTGACCCGTTTCAAATCCATTTTTGTAAAAACATTTTAGGTTCCCATCCAGAGGGATGCCAAGCATAGGAGTTCCTTCATTTGACGTGTTGCAGCTGATGTGGAAGTTACAGGGCTTTGCTAGTAAATGCCTCCACACTTATTCAATTATCATTTATCTCTATCTATCTCAGTTGGGCATATCGCCCATTCCCAGTTGGATATTATTTAGAGAGACATTGTATTTCTAGTTATTTCCAGTATTTGATGTAGACTTTACTTATGGATGAGTGTATTGGGATTTTTTCTGGAGTGTTATTCTATACTCAATTATTTATTGATTATGTTATCTTATCATCCATTATTTTGTGCTTGGAATGGTGAATGTTATTTATTGAGTTTATATCAAATTGCATGTTAATAATAAAGATTAAAATTTTGACACTGGGCCATTTGGGTATTAGTAATTAATTGTATTTCTACAGTGATGCTAAGAATGTAACCATTAATGATTCCTGTTTAATTTAATAATGGACTGATTACCCAGGATTAGAATAGGCGGGGTATCACACTTCAGTCCTTTTGTAAGTACAGTGTTAGTCGAGACTCATCTTGTAAATTCTAATGTTCATACACCTATAACAATTTCTTAGGAAGAAATAAACTTTCCAGAAAATTGGGCAATTAAAAATGTCATTCCTCCTCAACCACGTCAAAAATAAGATATTGAGGATATAATTGAAATCAAATACGGGAAATTCTTCTTAAATTTTAGAAAATACAATACGAGTCAATCTTCCAGAAATTACAAAGTTACTTATGTTACTTACTCCATCTACTACATGAATATCGATTTGTGAAGAAAATATTGCTAATTTACATAGAGATGGCACACATCTCCAAGGGATTTATACATCTGAAATTCAAATGCCTCATGGAATCTATTAGAATAATAATCGCAGATAATCTCTTACACCTACATAAATGAATTTTAATCTTTAAATGGGTTTTGTAATTACTAGAGTATAAATTAATAAAGAATTTCCACAACTATGTTATGCTAATTTCGTAAATGATATTTTTCTAAATTTAGCAACACACAATCACAACAAAATAAAATTGAATATTATAAATTAACTAAATAAAACCAAATAATTATTCCGTTTGTAATTTTGTTTTATATTTTCAAAAATGAAGATAATTAGGGTGAGGTAATTTATATGTGAGTACTTGTAGGACGACATGAGACATAAATGAGTCACATTTAACATTGCTACGTAAGATAAGATATTTCCTTCTTAATTGTGTGGTCTAACTGCATTATTTTCATTTAAAAAATCAGGTTGCTAACTGTTACAAGAGTATGGATGGGCGGACCAATTGCATGGTTAGCCTTATCGCGTTGTTAAAGCAGAAGATATGGAGTTACGTTTCACCTTATTTATTATATAGTTGGACCTTGTACACTTTGGTTTATTTTTCAAAGGTTTCTATTGTGGGCCTTGTTATGTTCCAGAGTTGATTACATTCCATTTTTGTTCGGGAGCAGTTGAGATATTTATGTTGTGAACTCATTCAATTTTTTTGATTCAGTTATTTGAGATTCATAAATATTATTTTATTTTATTCGAATATTTTTATACAGTTAGATGGTTTGGTTTCCTTGAGTTATTTATGCTCAGCGGGATATAAATATTTCTAGCGCTGAAGTTTGGTCCCCTGATATGATAAAATCATAAAACTTGTGCCAACCATAAAACTTGTGATAACTTTGTCCTCCTAAGTACCATATGAATATGTCTAGGTAACATCGGATGTCTGTTGTACGGAGGTTACCATAGAATGCAATGCTCATCCAAAGTTTTTTTCACACAAAAACTGTCGATATTAAAAACCTCACCTACCTTATGCTCCTCTAGTTTTTTATCCAAATAAATATTTTTGGGAACGATGAGCATTAACCTTGTTGTCGTCAATAATAACATGTTCATCTTCAAACCACCAAAATTATATAAAATAACATAAATAGTTTCAAATAAGAAAATCTATAATTCCCACACGTATATTAAAAAATGTATGGAGTAATAAAAGTTAGATGAGTTGGGAACATCTTTGCAAATCTAAAAAACAAGGATGGTTAGATTTTTGGGACCTGAAAGTTTTTAATCTTGATTTCCTTGCAAAATAAGATTTGAGAATTCTAACTAACCCAAACTCTTTAGCAAGCAGAATTTTAAAAGTCAAATATTTTCCTAATTGTACTTTTTGGAAGGCTAATAGAGGTAATAATTCCTCTTACATTTGGATGAGCATTTGGGAAGCGAGAGTGGTTTTAGAGAGGGGGGTCTATTGGAGAGAGGGTAATGGTGAGAAAATTAAAATTTGGGAGGATAAATGGATTCCTAAACCACACGTTTTGAAACCTTTTTCAAAACCAACCCAGGCATATAATATTTCTCTTGTTTTATTAACCCACAAACGGGTCAATGGGATTCATTACTAATGACTCGCTTGTTTACTCAATAGGAAATTGATGACCGTTTTGATATCCCACACAATTGTCCCTTATCAGTTTACAAGGAGATTTGGTACTCTGAAAAAAATAGAAAATATTTAATTAAAAGTGGGTACTGAATTGTTTGGGATATTAGCCTTATGAATGGTGTGCATTGTTTTACAAACTCATCTTATTCTTCTTATCCCCATAATTGGAACCTCATATGGAATTATTTGGTGTCAAATAAAGTGAAATATTTTATTTTCAAGCTTTGTAAAAACTCTCTCCCTACGGGAGATAATTTTCTAAAATAAAAAATGAAACCCCAAAATCAGGTTTGTTGCATTTTTAATGGTGGGACAAATTTAGCAGTGCATGTGTTTAAGGAATGTCCTTCGGCAATCGATGTGGATATTAGTTGTGGGTTGAATTATGATATTTTGAGTACCTTTCATGATAATGTGGGGATATTTTACTTGGATGATATTATAACTACCCATCATTTTGATCTTATGTGTATTGCCTTATGGACATTATGGTCAAAGAGAAACAATGTTTTTCATAGCACTAGTGGAGTTAATGCTATAGAATAGATCTATAACTTCTCAAATTTATGTAATGATTATAGGGATGTGTGGTTGAAGAACTACCCTTTTAAAAATATTAAGAGTGAAATTTGGAAGCCTTCTGATTTGGGTGTATTTAAAGTTAACTTTGATGCTGCCACTTTTAGTTCCAAAAGCTCGGGAATGGGTGTCATCATTAGTGCACTCCCATTGTTTTTAGCATCCTCGTGCAGTTGAACACGCGGAGGCCATAAAAACTCTCATTGTAGTAAAGTTTTCTATTCAATGTGGTTACTCACATTTTATTATAGAGGGGTACTGTCAGAGTGTGATTTTAAGGCTCCGCAATGAAGATGAAGATTGGTCCGCTTACGGTAATTATTTTGAAACTATTCAAAAGAGTATTCGACGGGGTTTCAACATTAATTTCCCCATTGGTAAATGGCTCGATAATAGACCAACCCACTTGTTGGCTCAACATGCCAAATTTGTAACAGAATTTTGTGCATGGGATATTGCTCCACCTTTTCTAGAAGATTCCTTACTCGTTGATGTCCCTTTAGTTTTCTTATTTATGATAATTTTTTGTTTACAAAAAAAGTTAACATTAAACTAATTAATGTTACATATAGGGTCCATGTGAAGTTGCTGATTTAACTTGTGCTATGTTGTGTTGGAGCTTTTGTTATGTGGATGCTAGTAAATGTTGGAACAAAAGTTCTTTATATGTAATCTTTAAAAAAAATCAGGAACCCACCCATAAAATATCTCCTTTTGAAAGAACAAATTGTCCACTTTGTATTCCAATAACACCCACTAAGCTACCCACTAATTTTCCCACTTTGCATACTATGATTACTCTTCATCTGACCAAATAATAAAAGGGGGCTTGATCTTGGTTTTAACAAGAAGAGATAGAGGCATCAAACTTGTAAAATAAAAATAAAAAAAGGAACTTGAACTTTGGTTTTGCAAACAAACTTGAAAGAATCAAATGGTTACTATCGAATTGTTTTTCTCATAAAAAATATTCCCCCAATTTCAAAACTGTGATATTAAGCAATTAATTTAGAATGGATGTTAGTATGTTATATGACTATAGTGTATGGTTATATGAGACACAGTTGATTATGGATTTGTTTTATCTTGGAAACGACGTGACTTTATACTACCTTCACAAAGAGGGTAGAGTCGCGAAACATCTTAAAGAGAGTGACCTAGTCCGCAACTCAACCCAAGAATCGTCTACGATAGATTTTATAATCATTTGAGTTAATATTGTTTATTTTTATTATGCAATATATATTTGGATTCCAAATCATGCGGTTCATATTTATGATAATCGTATAAGGGAATAGTTTCATTTTGAGCAGCAGACTAAAATAAATTATGATTTTCTTATTCGGTTTCCCCATAAAACTATCTGGCATGAATAATAATCACAATACATAAATTGTCCCAACATGTTGTCAGTAAGACATATAACTAGGAACCCACCAAGAACAAAACCCATGTGGATAATCATCTTCCTCAAAATTATCTACATCCCACATGAGAGGAAACATAAAAGAATATTTGCTTCTAATCAACCAGTGTTAAAAATGGTCAAGAACAATAACTACCAACCAATGTCTGAGATGTTAAAAAGATGTAAACAAATTCATTTAAGATTTTATTGGTGTTGTGGAAGGACATTCAATACCCAATGAAGCAACAAGTGTTTTTTCGTGCCTACACAGGTACACTTAGAGCTAAAATCACATTTTTACTATTTTTGAATGCAAATAACTAAAAGTATTGGATTTTTCTTTATTTTTATGATGTACAAGTGGGGCCAAAATATTAATTTTATTTTTTAATTTTTATTGTAATGATGTACTCTCGGACTATATGACTATTCCTATGAGACTATTCTAGAATAAGTCAAGATTAATTTAATGTCGTCATTATTGGAGTTTTATTCTTAAAATCATATTTTAATGAATTTATTAACTATTATTAAGGATTGTCTTAGCTTATTTGAAATCTGAATCAATTTTTTTGATTGACTTATATTTGTTTGTAAATATATTGCAACTATTAGTCCATTATACTTAGTAGGATTTTTAGTGAGTTGGGTATGGATAGTATACAAAAGATCAGAATTTTGGTTCTAGTATGATTGAACAATTCACAACCTATATAAGGGTTCGAACCCTATCCGTAAAGTTGCGTGTAATCTTAGTTGTTTATCTTGAGTATGGGAACTTACTAATGGTTTAAGAACTTATCTCATAGTTCAATGAAGTTTGTACTGGTACATCATAAATGTATTGAACATGACCATGGATAAAATTTAATTCTAAGAGCTCACTAGATCAGAATTGCACAATCTCATGATTTGCAAACTGTCCATAAATTCTTAATCTCGAGGGATAGGAGGATTGGAATATTCACATAATCATTCCCTTAATTTGGTAATGGGTGAAATTTAATTTTTTAGGTCAGTAAGTCCTGTGAGTTGAGCAGTCATTATGTGAATATGTTCAATATTACGTTTTGGAAATATCCACATCCAGAATAGATATTATGGATTGTAATACCCCTTTGAGAAACTTATAACTTTTTATTTAACCAATAAACCCGACTAATGGATTATTTAATCGGCAGAGTATCAAATAAGTTAAATTTGAGAATAAATAAACAATAAGATGTTTGTGAAAATTAATTTGGGGGAGGGGGAGGGTAATGAATTTCACCAAGAAGTTTTTGATAACTTAACACGTGGAAGCTTATTATGTAATATCCAATTTTGAAAATAAAGCCTCTTATTTGAATGATTTTGAGATAATTAAATTGGAGTGTATGTGTAAATATTTAGAGGAATTAATTACAAATAAAGAAAAATAGGCAATAAATTACGGAGATTAATTGATTTTTTTGGAGGCCAATTTAATTATTGGCCTTGGTTCTCTGGTATAGTCCTAATTATAAAAGTAAGGTCGTATTTCTCAATTTTTCCAAAACTCCTTAGCCAGACTCATGATCACTGGAAGTTTCTTCCCCCCTCTCTCTCTCTAGGTAAACCCAACCCTAACTAGGGCTAGCATGTCAATCCCCATGAAAACCCTAAGCAAGTCGATCCAAAACTTCCTAATCTAATCAGTAATACCTCAGTTTTGTCTAAATCATTCGTTAGTGTTCTCAATCTTATGTTGATCCTAAATTTTCACTGAAATCTCCTTCTAAATATCGTGGTGAACCAGCTATCATCTTCTCAAGAGAAAACATCCAATAATTCACAGAGCCTTTCAAACTTGTCGTGGTAGGTAAGTTATCGCATGGCAGACCTACTATTGAGTTCATAAGAAATATAGTGAAGCTTTGGATTAAAATAAGCCTTACACATAGGTATTTTATATCATAAACATGTTCTTATAAGGTTTAACTCTGAAGAAGATTTTGTACATTTATGGATGAGAGATCAATGGATTATTGGGAAGTTTCCTATTAGAACATTTAAAAGGACACCTATTTTTTGTGTTGATAATGAGATCTCCATAGCCCTAGTCTGGATTTCTTTTCCAACCCAACCAATTCATTTCTTTGCCAAAGAATCCTTGTATTTAATAGCCCAGGTTGTTGGGAATCCATTAAAGCTAGATGGATTTACTCTAACTGTCAACAGATCAAGTGTATCCTTGATTTGTGTCATATTAGACTTGCTTCTTGAAAGGACAAATCATGTTTGGCTAAGCTATGAAGATTATGGATTTTGGCAAGAAATAGTGTATGAAAATATCCTTGAGTATTGTGGTAAATGCTATAAGATGGGACGCAATGAAGAAAAATGCATATTCAATAATCAACAACCAAAGCTACCCATAAAGAAGATTAATGAAACAACTATTATCAAAAAATCCCCAGAAAAAGAATGGAAACTCCTTAAAACAAATGACAATGACTAGCCCAAAGAAAATGCTACTCCCTTACCCTTTAATCCTCCATTTAAGCCTACTGAAGCTCTTAAAATCCTTGAAGTCAGTGATGAAGAGAACCATGTTGAAGTATATATCCAAGAAATAATGCCTATAAGTAAGCCATGCCAAAAAATTAAAGCAAGAAGAAAAGTCCCATACAAAGTCATTCAAGACCATATAGACAAGATCAAATTTGTAGATTTTGATGAAGAAGCTGTCAAAATTATAGAAGACGGTTGTCTATCCCCCAGAGCTATAAAACTTTTGATCAAATTTAACAAATCCTTGCATTATAGCCTGACACTCTCAAACTCTAAAGAATATGTTGATGTTGAAGCATATCTTATGGAGGAACTTATCTTATTTTCTAAGAATCTGGAATCCAAGATGGAAAAGTTTAATAATAAAGAAGAGAAGTAAAGGAAGAAAATTCAAGACTAGACTTCAACTAGTCAACTTAGTGTAGCTCCAAAAGGTCTAATAGCTTCCTGTCCTAAAACAGTCAAAATATAAGATCCTATATGTAAAAGAATCACTAGAGCAGTCCTTACAAAGGACAATCGCTTAAATCCCCCACTTTCTAAATGATCAATATAATTATTTATAACGATAGGGGAGTTGAAAAAAAAGAAACCAAAAGATGGCTTAAAAAACTATGTAAGTTCCATCAACTTCCTTTTATAGATATATTGGAGCCAATGATAAACCCGTATAAATAGTAAGATTTAATAAGGGAGATGCAATTTTATGGTGGAGGGGACGATGCGAATAATTTGATTTGGTGGTTCTAGAGATATGTTGTTAATTGCAGCATTATACATCTTTTAGATTTCAAAATTATTGTGATCTCCCTAGAGAGATTAGAGCTTCTATTTTATTAGTTTCAGAAAAGGTCTTTGTTTGATTTGCTTGTAAGCCATGTGAGAGGGCTTTTCTCTCTACAGTTGCAATAAATTTCCTGATTTATCCACAAAAAAAAAAAAGGGATCAAGATATCCTACTCCAAATATAACATCCTATGTTGTCTTCTATAATATTTGTGAAAATTGTGTATGATAAGTTCACTAGGAGTGAAAGAATCCAACTTTGGATCAACATTGAAGCAAATTCAATGTAATACCCGCGCCCAATATTCTATTCATTTCCCACGTAATTTGTAATCATATGAAACTCTTTGGATTTGAATCATTAATACATGGGATTTTTTCTCTATATACAATTAATATTTTGGACATAATGTTAAATTTGGAAGTTATTGGGTGAAATCGAAGATTTAAGGAATCTGGGTAGATCGAACGAACCTGAAGGTCGTCAGAATGAGGTCCTTGTCTCGTTCGAACGAGAATACTAGTGGTTTAAATAAAAATTCCACCTTGTTCAAAGTGGACATCTAATGATGATCAAACGGCCCTCCTCTACATAGGGGCACAACCTCGTTAGAAGCTCGTTTGAAGGACTGATCGAACGAGAATCTAGTCTCATTCGAATAAGGTCCCATTCTCGTTCGAACGACCTGGGTAAAAATCAATCTATTTCACTTAGCTTAATGTGATGTCGCATTTTTAACCATTGGATGGATGACGTGTCAATGTCTAGTGACTTTGATGAGAAAAACATGTTTGGCATGTTTGGGGGGAGTTTTAAATGGTTTTAAGTGGGATTTGTGGGGGTTGAAAGAGGAGAGGTTCAGGTTAGTTTCCCTCACCATTTTTCAGCATCTCTCTCTCTATATATATATACAAGTTCCATACACCTATCTTCTTCCTCTCCAACCATTTTTCCCATTGCCAAATCTTGACACCACCTCCAAAACATAATATACACGATTTCGAATCCCTTTTCTACAATCTTCCACTATGTTTCAAGGAAGAAAGTGGTGGAGAAAAGCTTATAAAGAAGATTTTTAGAGCCATTGAAGGAGATTAGGAGTTTTAGGATCTTTCAAGTCATTCCCTATGTATTTCTCCTTTTCTAGTTTAAGGTAGGGTTTTTCACTTCCAAAGTTTTCATGGTTTCTAGGTATGAAAGACATGTAGGATGAATGATAGATGATTTTAAATGACTAAAATGAAATTATTTGATGAAATATTGTAGTCATGCAAAAATGGAATTTTTAACAAGACAAAACCTTAGAAGGGTCATTTTACAAATATTTTGCACTTTACCTTGAAAATGGAAGAAAGCATGTGAAATACATAAACCCATGATTTTGATTTATCTAAGTGCATTTTGAGGTATTTCTAGGCTTGAAATCCTCTTTCACATATATAGAATCATGTAGTAAGGTAGATGATGATGTCTTAGACTTGTTAAAGTGCTATAATGGGTTTTATGAAAAAATGGATAAATGTAGAAAAAAATCCCTAAAATATGTTAAATATTATTGTAATGAGTAAACAATAATATTTGGAGGCACATGTGATAATGGGGCAAAGTTATGGGCATTTGGTTAAAAATGGTCTTGAATGAGTAAATCTATTTTATGTGGCAAAACATAAAATAATAATATAATTTTTGACATAAAATCGTGGAAAGGATGTTTGAAAGAAAAACGTTAAGTTCTAGTGCCAAAATGAAATTAAATATGTTTTTCACAAAAATTATGATTAAAGGGCAAAATGGCTATTTTTGCGAAAATGAGGGTCCTAGTGATTGGACTACCTCTTAGACCTTATCCGTCGAATTTTTGATGAAAAACGGATAAAGTGAATAATGTCACGTTGATGAAATGAATGAATGACTTGAACTGTAGAACAAGAAAAATGGTAAAAAGGGGGAATAATGTGGACATTAGATAAAATGTTAACACACATTAAACTGAACTCGGATGACATGGGAATCACCAAGACTTTGAAAAACGTGCTTACGAAGTGCATCTTCCCACACTTACCTCTACTACCAGTTCATCTCCTCCTCCATCTGGCTCCTCTGAGCCAATTATTTTGGAAGGCAACCCCAAGGAGGAACACATGATCGATGTGTCTGATTTCCATCCAATCGATATTAGTTTTCAAAATTTATGAAATTTTGCACGCGACCAATTGGGAGGAATCGTATCTATGATTGATATATAAAGGTCTGTGATAAGAACTCAAAATTTGGGTGAATTCTCTATTTACGGAGTTGTATCCAGAATGGATGAATATTATTTTCTGACTTTTCTAACAATATCGATAACATTAGTGCCCTATCGGTATTATGAATGGGAAATATATTATCAATTGCCTCATTTCATCATTTTGGTAAGGAAAACATAATATGATCGAGCAAGTATGCTTGTGAAAGACCAACTCCACGATTTGTAAGGTAATTAAAGGGATCAATTTTCCTATTCCCATACATGTAAATAGGAGTTCCCTCTATATGGCGTGCACTAATAAAAGATGTTTTAGTGCATCCAATTGCAAGCTCTCATAATCTTATTGAAAGTATTTATTATCGTCACTCGGTTTTTCTAAAAAAATATATAAAAGAAGGGTGTGGATATGAGTCATAGATGTAATGGATCTGATTAATCCTAAACTAATGATTGTTTTTCAACAGATCAGTCATACACAATAAGTCCCATTTACGTTTTTTTTATTTAAATAGATCCTAAAAATACTATGTGTCCATCAAATGTGCAAGACCTTCCACCAATTTGTGTTCAATCGAAAATAAACCACTTAAGGATGCGGTGAGAACGACCACAATAGTTAACCAAGTAGATATATGCATTAATATTCATCCCTACAATATCAACAAATCCAATTTAAGTCCATTTTAATTAAATTTACCTTAAAATTATTATGTGTCAACCAAATGTGCAAGCCCTTCCACTAATTTGTGTTCACCTAAATAGCAAACATTACAGAAGGGGGTGAACATGACCACAATAGTTAACCAAATAAATTATTGTATTTATATTCATTCGCACAATATTAACAAGTTCAATTTAAGTTAATTTTAATTAAATTAATCTTAAAATTACTATGTGCCCACAAAATATACATTCCCTTCTACCAATTTGTGTTCACCCAAACAACAACTACTTAAGGAAGGGGCGAACATGACCATAAAGTTAACTAAGAAGTTATAACTATATATAATACTTTGTTACATAAAATGAAAGATAAGTAAAATTATTTGAAATATTAAAGTACCTAGAATCAGTTGAACTTCAATAATTTTTCTCCAATTGTATGCGCATGTGGAGTGAGAAGAAAATGTGTTAACATATTATTTAATAATATATATTAACATATTATTCAATCATATATGTTAACATATTAGTCTATTTTAAACATGTAATTTTTGTGTGTATATATGTGTAAAATTGTGTGTATATATATATGTGTGATTGTGTAAAGGTATATATATATATATATATATATATATATATTCATTTTATCGCGAATTATTTCATTTTTTAGCTTAAGTATTAATTTATGTGAGTGTAAGTGTGTGTGTGTATATATGTACAATTGTGTTAAAGTACATTATATGTGTTCACGTACGTGTATATATATGTGCGCGTGTGAGTATATATGTATATGTGTATGACTGTGTGTGTATATATGTATATATATATGTGTGATTGTGTGTATACTTATGTCTAATTGTGTAAAAGATATATAGGTCACTTCTCTTTGTTCAATAAGAGGAAGTGGTAATTTCTCTTCTCACCTAGGTGTTTATTGTGAAAATGAAGCGTAACCCTTATATATGGTAATATTAAAATATGTTTTGATAGGATGATAATCAACAAGTTCAATAATGAAAAGAAAAAAATGCATAAGGGAGGACATCAACTACAAAGAATGCGATAAATAACATCGTTCACCCAACCTGGGCTACATCCACCGAAGCTATAGTTGTATTTCACTTAAAATGATATTTAATGTTTACAATTGCTCAAATATCAATCAAACTCTCAATCTCTCTAGGTGTTTACAGTGTTTATAACTCTTTTGGAATCTCTCCCAGTCTCTTGAAGCCTACCCTAGAATATCTCTTCTATCTTTCTATATACTTTTTCTCTCTCTCCCCACAATTCTTTTATCATCCCTCTTAGTAAGATAACGTGATTTATATAGCATGTCTTTATTCTGCGAAACCTTGAGCCCATGTCCCCTGTCTTAGGATGCCACTGCTAGTAAACTACACCCAAATATCTAGTGGGAGACAAAATAGTTAATCATTCCATAAAGTAATATTAAAACATTGAATGAAGTATTATTCTAATAAAACGTGTTGGTTGCACTATCCAATGCATTATAAAAAAACTCTACCAATATGGGATCATGTGCCGATGGCAATATTCCCTTAGGTCAGATAGTGATTTTTGCATTAGTGGACATTTACAAGTCATAAGCATTATTGATCGTACAACAAGCTCTCTGGGATGAGCTGATTCGTAGCGTGCTAGATGGTGTGGCGATATCTTGGTTATTATGATCTTATGAGCTATTTTCTTCGGTAATCTTGACCTCAAGCTTCTTTGATTTTTGTCAAACTCCATCTTTCAAGTGTTCTGATCAACCTCCTCTATAAAGAACCCAATGAACTTCTTTCTTACCTTCTTGAAACATATTATCTCCGAGCAAGGAGTTTTATAAATAAACCCCTCATACATTTCCCTCTTGTAAAGAATGTTATTGTGTAAGCAAGAAGTTTCAGTACGACACACCTCCAAACTTATCTATTCATTATTCACTGCTTCTCCATTTTGAACCTTGATCCGAGGAACATTTATGCAATGAATCTCAAATGTAAGAACCTTCTGCCGAAAGACCTCAAACTGATGAACCTTATTTGTACACGTGTCCATTTCTTATTACTTGTACTTCACACATGCCACGTTGCTAGTTGTCATATCTTTTCATTAAATGCTAAGATCATTAAGTCTGGCATTGTCGTTAACCATTTCCACGTGTAACCCTAATTTATATTTTTGAGACATTGGTTTGTGCAACCATCATCTTGGACCCAAAATTTAAACGGTTGTCTTATTTTATGAATCGTCAAAATAAAATGAAGCGGTTGGGCTTTCTTCTCAGCCCATAAAAGTTTTTATCTCTCTTCCTTTAAAAATCCTCTAATTTCTTTTTGCCATTGACGTTTACAAATATTTCTTCTATAAGAAACTCTTCCTGTTTATTTTCTATTTAGGAGATTATAATTATTTTAATCTTTTCCCCTAAAGTTTTTGTACCACCATGTTTGTTTATACCCTTCTCTTTTATCCTAAATGGATTCATCAAGTAAAGTTACAGACATTTCCCATGATATTTGAGACATTGATCCATTGTCTGAGCTATCCAAGAGGGAGGCTCTTTTTAACTGCCATTGTCATGCTCCATTATTTGGCAAGGTTGATAAGTTTTTGTAAGAAAACAAGGCTTTCTCTATGCACTTGAAGAGGTTGGAGGACCCATTGCTCATGGCCGAAGAACAAGAGAATCGCTCTGAAGGAGGTAACCTACCTCCCTATGGTATTTTAAGACTTCATTTGGACAAGGGGATTTATCCTACTCCAATGTTGAGTTCGAAGCACCTGGTGGTTTTCTTGAAGGTTTTTCCACTTGGAGAACTTATATCTATAAGAAGCATAATGACACTCTTCTTAAGGTAGGTTTTTTGAACGTTGCTTATTGGTTAAGGGATTTCACCCTTTCTAAAAATTATTTTGCTCTCCATTTATTGATCTCTCGATGGAACTATTTGTCTCGCACATTCATTACAGCTTAGGGTGATTTCACCATCACCTTGGAATATGTATGTGAGCTCATTGGAATAGAGCATTATTGTTCCATCCTATACAATGATCAACCTTTGGATAACAAGGAAGTTGAAACTCAAATAAATCTAGATAGACTTTGCCACGAGTGCATAGGTGATTCCTCTAAGGCAACTTTTACTCAGTTAATCAAGCATTTTAACATGGTCCCACCTAATTTAACAAGGGATCAGAAGGCTGGATAAAAGGCAAAGCCTGATGTGTCATTTGGTCCCGATAAAGATCAAACTTCTGAGTTAGCTGCCTAAATTTTATGTCCTCTCTCTCGTTTCTTCCCTCCTCATAAACCTAACGATCAACCATGAAGGGACTTGATCAATTTTATAGTCAAGTGGCCTGTGGAGTGAGCATTACTATGGATGTTATAACTTTGGGCTCATTATATACTTGGATAGATAGGACCCATTTTGACATGGATCATTCTATTAGAGGGTATGTTGTTTTCAATTTTGTGAACAACATTCTTTTAATGGGGTTTATTTATAGAAGGTTCCCCAATATTTCCCTCATGGAGCTTCCAATTTATAAATCCCCAGTTAGATGCCTTAAGATATTACGTTTGAGTCTCAAGAAAAGAAAGAATGATTTTCTTCCTGTAATAGATGTATATAGTGATTTTATCATGAGACCTTACGCCGAGGAATGCCAAGTCATGGTCATTTTTAAGGACGAAACTTACACCATCTGTTCAATCGCCTCTGGAGAATCTGTAGGTGATGATCCCTCATTGGATGTGGTTATTTTACTTACACCCACTCATCTTCCTTCCTTTATTGAGTGAGAAAGAGAGGGGGAGAGAGAGAGAGAGAAGCTTACAACCCCCATCGTTGTGGGAAATAATTTGGCTTTAATAAAGGAATTACTCTTTCCATTTGCCAAAGTAGAAGAGTTGATGATTCTTTTTCCACCTCTTGCCTTTAATTTATGCACTGGAGTGTCTTTTCACTATGCATGGAGTTTTATAGTAAAATGGTTATTCCTTCTAGGCAAAGGCATGGTGATGTTTCCATGAAATGGCCTTGGTACTTTTGTCCATTCCATCTCAAATAGTTTGGAGCTGTCATTAGGACCCAACCACTTTATCCCATTGTGGAATGTTTTGGGCCTAACGAACTTGGCCTAAAAAAAGCTCAATTGATACCCTGGAGTTGGAATTGAGTACCACCAATCTCAATCCACCTATAGAGTTTCCTCATTTTCCCCCAGTCAGTGAGATTGCTAAAGTGGCAAATAAGGAAAAGAAAGCTCAGCAAGTCAATATTAGCATAAAAAGGAAAGTCCAAATGGATGAAGGTCCCTCAAATCCAAAATGGTGGTTGATCTTTGATCTAAGATGGATTATGTTCCTATTACTCCAGTTGTTTTATCTAGCATGGAAAGATGTCATCATGATGATAATTTCACTATTTTCATGTTTATCCAAAGCAGGTTGTTCCAGAAGTTCCAACGGAGGAAGGTCTCCTAATAAATCTATCTCCTTAACGAAAGAAACACTTGAGGAATAAACTCAATCATGCACGAGTGATAGTAACTCCAACTCCTTCTCCTCAAGGTTCCTCTCAGCATCCCCCGAATGATAAACTAGATGAAGTTATTGGAGTTAATTCCTTGTATAATGTCATTCTCGAGTCTTATTTTCTGTCCAAATGGTATGTATTATAAGTGTTGAACTTATTACTTGTTACTTCAGTAGTCTTCTCTTAATCTATATTCTTGGTTCTTCTTTCACAGGATGCTCCTTTATCCTTAAGGATTATTGTTGATATTGATGATAGACCACCCCCAAATTATAACTAAGTTAAGTTCTTGGAGATACTTTCTTTGCACCGTCTCCAATGTATTGTTCTCCAATGACTAGGCTTACTTACTGTAGGAGATATACACCTAAGAAAGATGCTACTGCTGCTTAAAAGTTACTCCTGATTAAAGAGCCTGTAGTGGAGTTAAATATTACAGCTAAGCCTTTCAGTCCTTCAATTATGGAAGAGTTGCCTCTGATTGGGGTTCCTCCAATTGACTCAGTTGAGGTAAGTTTGTGTTCCCCCATTCAAGTATGTTGTGTTTTTATAATTGTAGATAAATGTGATGGCTGCAGTTGTGATTCCTTTGGATGAGCTTCTTCTTATCCGTGAAACCCTCGTTGAGGTAATTGCCTTATTAGGACAATATATTTGCCCTCTCCTTATTGTTTGAATAAAATTTTGATGGGTTCTTTCGGTTTGTTATTTTTCCAGGCCGCTAATAACGAGGAGGGTGATTAGCCATCTCCTTCACTTGAGGTTGATTCGTCCTCACTTCCTCTTGGTGCAGCGGTGGAACCTCAAGCTTCTTCAGAGAATATGGTTATTCCTCCTTTTATTGATGAGGTAACTCTTAGAGAACCTTTTTTTTATACTTAACTCAATTATTTCCAAGGTTCCTCTCAACATTTACATTTTGTAAGTCAATATAGTATCTTACTAATAAGTTTTTTTCCATCTTACTTTACTCTTTGTAAGTCAACTTAGTAGCTTACTACTAAGATTTTTCTCAAATACTTTAGTTTTTATAAGTCAACTTAGTAGCTTACTACCGAGGTTCCTATAAAACACTATACGCTTTGTAAGTCAACTTAGTAGCTTACTACAAAGGTTTTTTCTTAAAATTTTAAATACATATTCTTAGTGATTTAGCACCAATTGTGCTAAGGTTTGTGCTAATTCTTGTGTTTCAACTGTTCTTACAGCATGTCATAGAGAGAAACCCTCTTGAAGCACTTTCTCTTATTGTTCCTTCTATTTAGGTAGATCTGGTTGTTCTAGCTTGTCTCACTCATCCTCACATGCTGACCAAGGTTCTACAGCCTAGGTTCAAACTGGGGAGAGTGAATTTGTCTATGATTTTTTATGCCTAATGTGTCTCTAGCTCACTTATGTCGGTAAGTGCTTAATGGTAGTACTATCATTCCTATCCCCTTAAGGTTGGTTCTAGATCAATTACTGATCTCTCATCCAGAGACCTTTACCAGTGAGTGTGTGAGGACTCATCAGTTAACAATGATATATCATTTTCACGCGTTAGTTGTTGTTATTTCTAAGATTGACCAGACTCCCCCCTTCTCTCATTATCTTAATCAATTTATGGGCGATGTCAAATCTCTGAGGAAGGATGGATTCAATTTTTCTTGGTTGATCAATAAATTGAGGGACATAAAAGAACCTCAGCTAGCATCCTATCATTTTAGCTACCTCAAAGTGGTGGAGGATTTGAAGGCTAAAGAAGGAAAACTAGAAGAACTCATCCCTCAGCTTGAGAAGTGTAATTAAAGAGTATATGTATAAGAAGAGGCTTTAGATAATTCCAAGAGATAATGTGAAATTGTGCTCAAATAGAAGGTTGAGATTAAAGTGAACATCTCTACTATATCTCAGGATCAACGAAAAGTTTCTCAGGATATAGCTACTTCAGTGGGGGAGGATTTCTTCATTACTTCTAACTTAGGATTTTTGTGAGGGTGAATTCACTAATTTGTATCTCTGGGCAGTAGTCCCATTTTGAATTATAATTATCTTAAATTGGAATATAAAAAGAAAGTTGTTCTTCAATCTCATGGGTATATTTTTATTCCACGTTTCAACATTAACTTTCTTTATATTACATGCAGTAATACTTCTTCACATGTGAATAATGAAATTACAAGTGTTTCTCTCAAACATGATAGATTTTCAACCATTTGTTATTAACCTTGAACATTCTGTCATCTTCAATTTTTGAAATTAGACAATAACCTAGATCATATGCCTCTCAAACTACATACGGTCCTTCCCAATTTGCTGCAAACTTGGGAAAAACAAGTCTTCTGATATGATTAATAGCTGCCTTTAACACCAAGTTGCCTTTTATAAACTTTTATGGTTTTAAGAGGTCCTCATAAGCTTTGGAAAGTTATTTTGCGTAAACTTGAAAGTGTTTCCTCATATTGTCTATGTGCTCATCCAATACCTCTAGTTGAACATGCCTACCTTAAGGACGCATGTTGATTCGCAAAGAATATCTAGAAGATGGTGCTTCTAACTCCACTGGAAGAATTGTTTTAGCTCCATAAACCAAAGAGAAAGGCGTGTAACCTGTTGTCTTGCTCTTGGTTGTTCGGTATGCCCAAAGAACCATCGAAATCTTATCATCTCATGCTCTAGGAAAATCCTCCATCATTTTGGCCAAAATATTGACAAAAGTTTTGTTTTCATCTTCTACTTGACCATTTCCATTGGGATAAGCTACTATTGAAGTATAGTGAATAATGGAGTATTTATCATTCAACATTATCACCTTTTTGTTAATGAAGGGAGTTCCATTAGTTGAAACAATGACCTTGGGAATGTCAAAATGATAAATTATGTATTTTTTAATAAATTATGTCACCACTCCTATTGTTGCCTTGTTCAGAGGTACTGCTTCTTTCCACTTTTTAAAGCACTCAGTGGCCACGATAATCTATATTTTTTCCCTAAATGGGGGTTTAATTATCGCCACTAGGTCAAACTCCCAAGTGTGGAGAGGATTAGATGTTGCCAATGAGTGCAATACGACCGACGGAACATGGATTAGATTTCCATGTAGTTGGCAAGCCTTCCGCTTTAAAAAAAAACTCACTTAAATCCTTCTTTATTGTTGGCTAATAATATCCAAGTGTCATGAGTTGATCATATAATTTGTATCCTCCAATGTGAGTTGGATCGTGATCTTATTTGAGGACCTCTTTTGCTTCCTCTTTTATGATGCATCGTAAGGGCCTATTGAAATACCCTCTCCGATAGAGATTCTCCTCCCGAAAGTAAAACCTTGGGGCTCTTGTTTTAAGTGTTATGGCATATTTTTTCTACGTTCATCCTTCTTAGATGCCTCTCTATTTTGACTATGAATAAATATTTGATCAACTTTTGGATGATTTTTCAATATGGAGCTAGACTTAGGTGCTTCAATTCATATTCACTATTCATTTATTTGATCACCAAATTTGAATCTCCTTTGATACAGAGTGAACGAATGCCCTTTCGAAAGGCCTCAAGCAGGTCTAGAATCTAAGCTTCACAATTTGCTTCATTATTTAAACAAGGAAAATCGAGTTTAAAGGATAAAGAGATCTCCTCTTTTCCTCTAGATTAAATTACCCCAGCTCCTCCTTTGCCTTGAGACGATAAACCATCAAACTCCATTGATCATTCCTCAAAGTTTGCCTCATAAGGGTTGGCCTACAAATAATCACCAGGTAAATCTTCATGAGGAGGCTCAAACAATCCTAAAGGAAAAATAGTCAATAAATCTGCGAAGGCTTGGATTTTTATTGCGCGAGTAACCACACACTTCAGATCATATTTTGACAGAATGAGGAACCATCTTGTTGTTCTTCCAACGAAGAGAGTTCGTGCGAGCAATACTTAATTGGATCACATTTTATGACTATGTTAATAGTGAAAAATAACATATAATGCCTAAGTTTTTTAGCCAAAAAAAACAAAATCCAAAAATGTCCCTCCACATTAGTATATTTTTCCTTAGGGCCATGAATGATCTTACTCACGTAGTAGACCGGTCTATCTTGTCCATTAACATGATGTGCTAACAAAACACCGATGGACCGTGTGGTAGAGGTTAGATAAAGTAGCAAAGGCACTCATGTCTTAGGTGGAATCATCGTTTGAGGAGAGGTGAACAATTTCTTAAGATTGTCAAGATAATACTGGTGAGGTTCCTCCCATTTGAACTTCATGGCCTTGCGAAACAACTCCATCAGTGGGTGGGTGATCTCAGAAAAACCTAGAACAAATCTCCTCAGGTAGAAAATCTTTCCTAGGAAACTTTTCAGCTTTTTTTTTTGTCTTTGGAGAAGGCATATCAAGAATGGCTCTTCGCTTACTTTGGTCCATTTGTACTCCTTATTGATCAATCACAAAACCTAAGAACTTTTCACTAGTTTCCCCAAAGGAATATTTTAGTGGGTTTGTATTTAGCTTGTACTTTCTACATCTATTCAACACTCTTCTCAAATAAGCCAGATGCCAATTCTCTTTCTTTGAATTGTTGACTCAATCATCCACGTAAAATTCCATAATGTCACGAAAAAGGTCAAGAAAATAGCCATCTTTATCCTCTAACAAGTTCCCCTTGCATTTTTTAGACCAAAAGGCATGACATTATACATGAAGTTTCCTAAAGGAGTTCTGAAAGCCTTTTTCGCATCATCTGGGTCCATTTGATCTGGTTGTAGCCCACATTGCCATCCATAAATCTATACATCTCATGATTAGTCATTGAATCAATCAAGCTATAAATTGAAGGTATAGGTAACTCATCTTTGGGGTAAGCTCTATTAAGATCTCTAGAGTCAACACAAATGAGAATTTGTGTTCTATCTTTCTTTCCCACTAGCAAAATATTGGAAAAACTAAATTAAATGTTGAATTGGCTAAATAAATCCAATTGTTAGCAACCGTTCCACCTCAGCCTTGATTTTAAGGTCCAAATCAGGCTTGAATGTTTTGGTTGATTGCTTGATCGAGATTTCTGGAGGTAGGACATTCAACTTGTGGCAACTCACTTCTTGATCCAACCCGGTATCTCATTGTATTTTCATGCCAAAACATCTTTGAATTCCCAAATGAACTTGATCATCTCCAGCTTCTTCACATCTTCTAGGTCCTTCGAAATGAAGATTGGCCTTGGTTCATCCTATCCTCAGCTAAATCCATTTTCTCTAACTTTTGGACTTGTGGCCATCCCCGATCCCCGCCGCGGAGGGAGGAAGGATCCTTCGGGTCCCGCGCATCCCCTCTCGGGAGAGCACTTCGGCCGGCGTCGATTTTGTGAGGTGTGAAAAAATGTAGAGAGATTCAGAGTCGCCAGTCTATTTTACTCAAAACAGGCAAAAGAAAAAGGGGAAGCCACCCCGAAGGATGGCTTCCAAAGACATACTGGTGCGTGCGAAACCAAAATGATTCGGAAAGGGTTCGGAGGCTTAGTTACAAAATGGGAAGGTGTTAGGCACCCATTCTGCCCTTTCGGTCTCTCATGGATATTTGCTATTTTCCTTTATGTTTCCCCCCGTGAAATGTGTGCATGTGTATATATATAGAATGGAGGTAGGAATCTTCGACTTGTATCATGGAAAAGATAAAGCGAGTCATCCATAGGAAGATATAAAAGTAATATTAGAAAAATAAGATTTACGCGGCTACCCCTATGTTGATCGTTATAAGGGAACGATAACGCACATGGAGTAATACGTCACTAAGACTAATAATGTAAGAAAAATGGATTTAGAGAAAATAGGAAATGAAAGAAAAAGTGAGAGAAAAGACTCGAGTCTCGGGTTTTACCCCGAGACGCCTAAGTATCCTATAAAGGCATCAAAGTCCACGTAGTTCGCATATAAAGTGAGGGGTGGGGTTTAACCCATAAATCCAAAATGGAGAAATCTCTTATTTGTAAGTGTGTGTGTGTGTGTAGAAAAAGTGTTTTAGTTGTGAGAAAAGTGTGGAAATAGTGTGAGAATCCCTACTTGGAATTTATGAGCAAACCCTCTTTTTCTTGTTTTTTGGGTTTTTATTTATATGAAAATAGGAGATGTGCAAGAATACTAGATAAAAAGTGTATTTATGGTATGTGAGATGAGATTATAAAAGTGCTAAGTAAGAAAACAATTTATTGGGAATTCAAGGGAATTTAAGAGAGAGTTTGAGAAAGTTGGACCTTCTCGAAGATCTTGAACGTTGGAGAGAAACCCTTGATCTTGGATGATGATGGAGAGTGGTTAATTCATCAAGTTTGATGAAAGGGATGGTGAAAAGTGGAAGTGAAAAAGGGATTTGGAAGTTGAAATCACGCTGCCTTCGAGAGAGGTTTCTGGGATTCGTTCAGAGAGATTTCTATCAGATCTGGGCTCTTTTTGCAAATAAGGCCAAGGCCTCCTTTTATAGGCCCAGGGGTCTGCCGATCATCATTGCCATGGCACTACCTATCGGCAGGTGCCAATAGGCAGGGTCTGGGAACTGCCATTTGGCAGTGCGCCTCAGGGTTTTTCGGAAAATTGGCCGGCGAGGGCAAACCGTTGGTCAGAATCATGCACAGGGCATACCGTTGGAAAGGTAATTCAGAGACCTTAGAAAGTCCTTTGGATCGCTCTCGAGTTCGGGAGTTGAATTTGGGTCAAATGTGGCTCGGAAGCGTTTATCGGTCCATTGGACGAGGAATCGTGCGGACGCAAATGGATCGTTCGTCCGCATGGTAAGTCCGAATCGTGCACGGGGCATACCATTGGAAAGGTTAGGAGATGTACTTTGATATTCCAAAGAGTTTGACCCGGTTTAGAGAGTTGACTTTGGTCAACCGAGCTCGAGAAGCGCTCGGTGGCTTCCTAGAGTCAAACGGATCGTTTGTCCGTATGGAAAGTCGGAATTGGGCACGAGATGGATCATTGGAAAGGGTATTCAGTGCCCTTCAAATATTCATTCAGCCTCGGTCGAGCTGAAGGGTTTACTTGGGTCAATAGAGCCCGGGAGCGCCCGGTGGCCTCTCGGTAAGGTTTCGGATGCAAACGAATCGTTCGTCTGCATGGTAAGTCAGAATCATGCACGGGGCAGACCGTTGGAAAGGGTATTCAGTGCCCTTCAAAGATTCATTGAGTCTCGATCGAGATGAGGAGTTTGACTTTTGGGTCAAACTGAGCCGGGGGGTGCCCGATGGCTTCCAGGTCAGTACTCGGGATGTGACCTGGGTTTGCGATGATGAGTGGAGGTACTAGGGACCTAAGGAGAGTTAGGGGGTAACAGAGTGAGGTGTCCATAGAGCCCCTCGACGGGTGAGTTTGGAACAAATGATAGCCGTCGATTAGACACCGCATGATTCCTTTTGAGGGAGTATGACCAATTCGGAGGGTCGAGGTCGATTCCGAGGACCTATGAAGTATGCTGGGGATGATCAATTCTATGGATCAAAGCTGAATCTACGGGCCTAAGGAAGTGAGGGTGACCAATTCAGCGGATTGAGGTTAGTTTTGAGGACCTAAGGAAATGAGGATGACCAATTCAGAGGGTCGAGGTCAGTTCTGACCTAATAGTGGTTACGACCGAGGACCAAGGTCGATTCTGACCTAATTTAGATGACGATCCAAGATCGGGGTCAATTCTGACCCAAGAGTGGTGACGACCGAGGACCGAGGTCAATTCTGACCTAATTTGGATGACGATCCAAGACCGGGGTCAATTCTGACCCAAGAGTGGTGACGATTGAGGACTGAGGTCAATTCTGACCTAACTAAGGTGACGATCTAAGACCGGGGCCAATTGTGACCCAAGAGTGGTGACGACCGAGGATCGAGGTCAATTTTGACCTAACTAAGGTGACGATCCAAGATCGGGGTCAATTCTGACCCAAGAGTGGTGACGACCGAGGGCCGAGGTCAATTCTGACCTAGCTAAGGTGACGATCCAAGACTGGGGCTAATTGTGACCCAAGAGTGGTGATGACCGAGGATCGAGGTCAATTCTGACCTAACTAAGTTGACGATCCAAGACCGGGGCCAATTCTGACCCAAGAGTGGTGACGACCGAGGACCGAGGTCAATTCTGACCTAACAAAGGTGACGATTCAAGACTGGGGCCAATTTTGACCCAAGAGTGGTGACGACCAAGGACCGAGGTCAATTCTGACCTAACTAAGGTGAAGATCCAAGACCGGGGCCAATTCAGACCCAAGAGTGGTGACGACTGAGGACCGAGGTCAATTTTGACCTAATTAAGGTGACGATCCAAGACCGGGGTCAATTATGACCTAAGAGTGGTGACGACCGAGGATCGAGGTCAATTATGACCTAGCTAAGGTGACGATCCAAGACCGGGGTCAATTCTGACCCAAGAGTGGTGATGACCGAGGATCGAGGTCAATTCTGACCTAACTAAGTTGACGATCCAAGACCGGGGCCAATTCTGACCCAAGAGTGGTGACGACCGAGGACCGAGGTCAATTCTGACCTAACTAAGGTGACGATCCAAGACCGGGGTGAATTCTGACCCAAGAGTGGATAAAGATTGTATTTTGATTCTACTGTAGAAAGATCTTTGTGATTCCGATTTGACTTGGGGAGCTGATAGCTGGGGTAAGCTTTATAGGAGACCTCGCAGGGGGGAACAACCTATTTTGGGTGCTGTGAGAGAATTCCGCTGGGGAAGTGATCATGTGATCCTTAGGGATTTTTCGGAGCCTTGCCGGGTGGAGTTTTCACTTAGCTTTTGAGGATTTCGCTGGGGAAGAGGGGTTCCGTTTGGGGGATAAGAATTGGATTTGAGGTTCCGCTGGGGAACGGTGAATGAGCTGGGGAAAATTTGGATTGCCCTTTTGGAGAGATTGCTCGGGGCGAGTGGTTCTTCTAATTTCTACTGGGAAAAATACCCTGTGATAATGTATCACACCGGGTAGCCGATGGCCGGGGAGGCCTTTTGTAAAGTCTGACGAGGAGGTGATTAGGTAGTCCGGGCGCCTTGCCCGAGAGGTCATTCGCTTGGATTTTGAGGGCTCCGTTGGGGAAAATGGTGTGTCGCCTGAAGGAGTGCAAAATTTTCTTTATGAAAACGTTCTAAATCCCTCTTGGGATTTTTAGGAATTTTTCGGGGATTTTTCGAGGCTTCCTGGTATTTTCTGGGAATTTTCGTACGAAATTTTATGGTGGGTGCCAGTCGGCATATACTGAGAGGTGCCATTTGGCAGTGGCATGGACTTTTGGGCTGCCTCGGGAAGGTGAGGGGACAGTGCTGATCGGTATGGCAGGGGTAAGTGCCGATCGGCATGGAGTTTGGCCTCCTATATAAAGGGGTGAATCCCCTTCATTTTTCACAGGTTCTTGCCTCCTCTCTTTCTGCGATTTCTCTCTGGGAATTGTTCTAATGTTTTGATCTTTAAGAAATGGCCTCTTTTGTGAGTACCACTGTCCATCGGGAGTGGTTGATCGTTGATGACTGGGCGAATGTGGATTGGAGGGACAAGGTACCTATTGCTTTGGGAAATGAGAATGACTTTGATACATTCGAGCCGGTTGCGGATGAGCGGACCTTGCTGTGGGAGTCGTCACGTCATCGCTCTTTGAGAGTGATTCCCGGTGGTTATGTAAGTAACCTGACCTTTGGCATTCTTTCCTTTTTGAGTGATTTTTCCTTTTTTCTTTGACCGTTGATTGAATTTTCCCTTTTGCTAGTCGGATATTTCCTTAACGAACATGCGTGCCCGCGGGACGACGGGGCTTAGGTATGTTTAGGAGCATCTTCCACCCGTGGTGTGCTGGATGGTATCATCAGCGGGTTTTGGGAGGTTGGCGGTTGCGCTGGATGAGACGCCTCATTCGACAGCAGTTTTGTGTGCATTGGGGGAGAGGTGGTGGGACACTACCCACACTTTTCATTTTGGCTTCGGGGAGATGACGGTGACTCCCATAGATGTGCAGCAACTGATAGGGATGGATTATGATAGGGAGCAGATAGAGGTGGATCGCTCTTTACGGGTAAGGCTGGAGGCGGTGTATGCGGCACTCGGTGATGTGAGGAGGATAGTCTCTGGGGATTCTATCCGGCTGTCCTTGCTGAAGGATGTTTTGCTAAGCAGGGTGGTTGATGTGGAGGACGGGCTGCAAGTGAGGAAGATGGCCCCGTTGTTCATCTTATTGGTGCTGGGAGGTTTCATGGTGGCATCGAGCGGTGACGTCGTCCATTTGTGGTTTCTACCGTACTTGAGGATGTTTTCAAACATCCCTTCCTATGATTGGGGGAGTCTGACCTTGGTGACCCTTTACTCTTCTTTGGATGCATTCAGTCGGTGCTGCCGGCAGACTTTTACTGGAGCCACGTATCTCCTGGAGGTATCCTTTACTTTGTGCATTTTCCTTTCATGCATTCGCATTTTCTTTATGTGTCTCTTTTTGCTTGTGAATTCAGACGTGGTTTTATGAGGTGATTGGGTGCAACACCCCACTGATAGCTCTGAAGGATGACACTATTGGGGACTTCTGCCGACTATACAGATGGCGTAAGGCCAACCGGAAGTCGAAGGGATCTCTTTCCCTGGAGGCGGTGCGTCAGGTCTTGAATGACCTGACCAGTGGTCGGGTAAGGTTTTTTCCTTTTCAGTCTTGGTTTTTTGCAACTTCTGATTTTGTATTGGCTTATGCCTGCTTGGGGATTTTCAGGTGACCTTTTATCCTTGGGGGACCGCCATTCAAATTACGGGGGTGACTGGGGTGAATGCGTAGATGAGGCATTTGTTGGCGCATGAGTTCGGCCATTCCTGGTACCTTGGGGAGAGGGTGATCCGTCAGATTGCTGAGGAGGAGGTGGTGCTGCCTCCTGCGCAACCTCCTACTTCTATGAGGCGAGAGCGACAGTTATTGGAGGATGAAAGGATCGCGACGATGATTGGCGAGTCCTATGCGTTGTATACTGATACGGCTGCGCCGTATGATTATATGGACTTTGTGACGAGCTGGTTAATGGCGCCCAGTATACATTATGCTTTGCCTTTCCCTCCTGCTGGTTCGAGTCGGGCGGTGGGGTCTTCCCACAGTGGTGGTGGTTCGTCGGCACCTGCGGCGGCGACAACCTCGGAGGTCCCTTTTGTTCGACTGCACACTCCTTCGTACAACATCCGGCGGGCTTATGGAGGGATAGTGCCAATGCTGCACCGTCCTCTTGCGATGGATCCGGAGGAGCTGGGCTTGACAGAGGAGGTCCTTCGTCCTGCGGTAAACCTTTCGGTCCTTTTCCTTTCTTTTTTTTTTCTTTTTTTTTTGATTTCTTTTGCTTGATACTGATTCTGCCTTTTCTTGCAGCAAATCCGGGTGTCGACCACTTGGCTCAGGGACATCAGAGACTGGATATCATCAGCGATCGCCCATATTCGGGATGCTGTCCCTGTTCCTTCTTGTTTGGTGCCGTCAGCCTCGTCCGGGGGAGACTTTGGCTCGGGTAGTGGGGGTGCATCGTCTCGTCGTAGGGGGAAGAGAGTGCGTCGCAGGGGTGGAAGCTCGAGAGAGAGAGAGAGAGAGAGAGAGAGAGAGAGAGAGAGAAAGAGAGATAGAGTGTGGGTTCGGGCTGAGTCCCATTGTTTTTGGCTTTTTCTTTATTTTTTGCAAAATGATGTAACACAGAAAACATATATATGCAATGCAATGTAGTTTTTTGGCTATCTTTTATTTTAATGATGAATGAATGCATGCACATGCGCCTTTTAATTTGCTACTGAGACCGTAAAATAGGAGTATTCTTGGAATTTTTCAAAGGAAAGTTGTTTTATTTAAAACGGGGAATCCCATAAGGAGGGAACAGGATTCTCGAAATTCTTTTGAGAATATCAATTTATTTTTATGGAGTTTTTCTAGTTTGACAAAAAAGGAAAGGAGGAGATTTCCAAAAATGGGGGGTTGCCGATCGGCAAGCACCCTGGCCTGCCTATCGGCAGTTCAGTCCAGTCCCATCAACTGGAAGTTTTGATTGGTACCCTCTTCATCCTTTAATACCTTGTGGGGTAGGATTCCTTTGGATTTCTGCAGGGATTATGTCCCTTGTGAGGATTTTTAAATATAAAAAGGGAGAAGGGTGGAGTGTTTTCCTCACACCTTTTGCATTCTTACATACCCACCCATCATCTTTTAGTCTTGCGAGATGGCTCTCCCTGGTAGCATTGAGTTTGTCAATTACCTTGAAGCCTTGGAAGCTATGTGCTCTTATAATGTCGACTATGATTCTTTCAACATGTGTCGAGTCTCCTTGTGGCGTAATCGACCTTTTGAGTGGAATATGCTGGTGGCGGCAGTACAATTTTGGTATCCCGAAGACCATGTATTCCGCTTTGGGTTGGAAGAAGTTTGTCCTACCTATGAGGAATTTTTTGCCATACTGGGCGTGAATCCCAGTGTTGTCGCGGCTTTACCTGAATTTTCCCGTTCTCTTAGGGATTTGTTGGCCGAGCTTCTCCATATTTCTCCTTTGGCGGCCAAGTCATTGGTTGTCAGAGGAATGATCTCCCTCCCGGCGGTGTTGTAGTCCGTGCGTTCGCGGGAAGTAAGTGATGCTTGCTACGCTGGAGCCGTTGTTCTGGGCCTAGTTTCAAAATTGCTGTCGGTGACTGGGGAGGTGCGCGTGGACTCATAACTTGCAGCCATTACCTCATGGATGTCATACTGTCGCAATCCTGCGGCGGTGATATTGGCGGAGACTTTGAATGGCCTGGATTCCTGGAGAGAAGGTCGTTCCGACTTTTTAAAGGGTAGCCCTGTGATGCTGTTCATGTGGTTTTCTGAAAGATTCCGCTTGTCGACTCCTCCAGAATATCCTTTGTCGGCTGTACCCAACTTCTTTTCGCGCTACTTCATCCGCATGGGCCTGTATATTGAGAACTGGGAGAATTGGCTTGTGGAGCACGGGGCTCGTGGGCTGTATTGGTCAGTGCCTTGGTGAGGATAGTTGCAGCCTGTTCTGGAGCTAGGATAATATTCATATGTGCGGCTGGTTGGTCTCAGGCAGACCTCTTTTTATTTCCCTTGGCGACTTTTGTGCCAATTTGGCTGGGCGTAGGTCGTGCCCCCTCGGACCTCAAATTTCTTTTCGGTAGAAGATTTGACTGAGCGCCTGCGTCTGTTGCTTGGATCTCTGTGGGAAAATCAGCGTCCGTCGACCCGTTCCTCTCAGTCTGTTGGGAAGGTTTGCCATGTCCCCAAAGATGATATGAAGTGGGTGTGGAGGAAAGTAGTCAGCAAGATGTTTGCAGTAGAGACTGGTCAGAGGTGGTTTGTTTTATCTTACTCCATAGAAGGGGGTGTTGTGGTATTTTCGAAGATGGTTAAGGCTCATCGGTCCATGGAGTGTTTGCAGCACTCTATTCAGGTAGGAGAAACTTGGGGTCCTCAGGATGTAGATGATGAGGGTGCAGGCTCTTCGGGTACCTGTGGGTAGGACTCATAGGGAGTTTATTTATGTAACAAATGTGGGGGATTTTATCTGATTTTTAGGGTAGTAGGGGGGAAAGGAGTTATCCGTTCCTTTTTCTTATGTAATCCGTACTGTAGTTTCATATTAATGAAATAAACAAGTTTCTGATCATCCAGCTGTGCCTTTTGATGAATTTCGTATTTTGAATTATCTATACCAATCGCTAAGGCATACATAATCCTTTTGTTCAAGTAGATGTTTAGAATGAACTGCCGTTCTCGTAGATAAGAAAGGAATATATTTTTGTGAAAAAGAAGGGGCTGTGCTCATGTGGCGAATATGAGTTGCCTACGTACCTCTGGGGTTTTTGAAAAGTTCTTATCTATTTGAAAATAGTTTTTGCAGAGGATCAGACCCACGTAGTTCTGGGTAGAGGGAAATGAAGAGTTTTTTTTAAAATAGAAGGGGGGGGGGGGAGAAGAGTCGTAGCGCGCCGAGATTTCGGACTAGGGGTAGAATTTCTTGAGACGGTCCAGATTGACTGGACGAGCCATCTCTTCCCCATCCAGGTCGGTGAGCATGGCGGCACCGCCAGATAAGATCTTCTTCACAATGTAAGGGCCACTCCAATTGGGTTTGAACTTTCCTCTGGGGTCCCAGATGGGTTTGATTATCTCCTTGAGGGCTAAATCCCCCACCCGAATATCGCGGTCCTTGAATTTCTTGTTGAACGATCGCGCTATTCGGCGATGATACCCTTGTATGTGGTATAGAGCTTTTAATCTCCGTTCATCTATGAGGGTCAGCTCATCAAGACGGCCTTGGAACCAGTCTTCTTCACTAACCTTGCTTTCGAGCATGGCGCGTAGCGAAGGTATTTCCATCTTCACAGGTAGGACTGCTTCCATGCCGTAGACCAGGGAGTAAGGGGTGGCCCCAGTAGAGGTTCGGATTGAGGTTCGATAGCCCCAGAGGGCGTACGGGATCCGATCGGCCCAATCCCTACAACTTTCGGTCATCTTGCTGATGATGGTTTTGAGGTTTTTATTGGTTGCTTCAACTGCACCATTGGTCTGAGGTCGGTAGGGAGAAGATTTGTGTCTCTGAATCCCGTACTCATTGACTATTTCTGTGACTTCCGCCTCGAAGTGCAAACCATTATCCGACACTAGCTCGTGTGGGACCCCATATCGGCATATGATATTTTTCTTGATGAATTTGGCGACCTTGTTGGCATTTAATACTGCGTATGACTCAGATTCGACCCATTTGGTGAAGTAATCGATGGCAACCAGGATGAACTCATGCCCGTTTGACGCTTTTGGTGTAACCTTCCCTATGATGTCGATACCCCAGGTGGAGAATGACCAGGGAGAAGTCATTTTGTATAATTCCCGCGGAGGTAGATGTTGGAGATTGGAGAACTGTTGGCATTTAGGGCACCTCCGAACATAGGCGGTGCAATCCTGGGCCATGGTGGTCCAGTAGTAGCCTTATCGGATGATCTTTTTAGCAAGCATGTGACCGTTCATGTGGGGCCCGCATTCCCCGCTGTGGATTTTCTGCATTATCTTTTCAATGTCAGCCCATGCGATACAGTGCAAATGAGTTCCATCGAAATTCCTCTTGAGTAGTGCTTTATGACAGATGATGCACTGAGCGGCCAGCCTTCGGAGGGTAGCTCGGTCGTTCTTGTTAGAACCCTCTGGATACCTACCGTACCTGAGGAGGCACCAAATATCATAGTACCAATAATTGACTAGCTCAGGATCTTCTGAGGTGGCAAGCTCAATGTGGTAGCAATGGGTTGGTTTGTCTTGCTTTTGAACTAGGAAGGGGGGGCATTATTATTCCCTCGGGCATGTCGACCATGGAGGCCAAGGTAGCGAGAGCATCGCCTAGGTTATTCTTTGCTCGGGGTAGGTAATGGAAGGTGATATCTCAGAATTGGGAGGACAACTCTTCTAATTGGGCATGAAAGGGTTGGAGCTTTTCGTCCTTGACTTTCCACTTTTTGATCACTTGACCTATGATGAGGGCAGAATCCCAATATACATCAAGGTATTGAATACCTTTCTCGAGAGCGACCTTGAGGCCTACTGTGCATGCCTCGTATTCCGTCATGTTATTGGTTCAAGGGAAATTCAATTTAATGGCAATGGGAGTGTGGGAGTCATCTGGAGCAATCAGAAGTATCCCAATGCCATATCCCCTTTTGTTGGCAGCACCGTCAAAGAACATTTTCCATCGGAGGCAGTCTTGAGTGGTGCAGAGGACATTTTCATCTGGGAATTCGAAGATCCAGATATCTGTTTCTTCTACGGGGTGATCCGCGAGGTAGTCAGAGATGGCTCTTCCCTTAACGGATTTCTGTGTGATGTACACGATATCGAACTCGGTTAGGAGCATTAACCATCGGGCCAATCGACTGGATAAGGCGGGTTTTTCGAGCAGGTATTTGATGGGATCCATTCGGGATATAAGTTTAATGGGGAAGGCGAGCATGTAGTGCCGTAACTTTTGGGTGACCCAGACAAGCGCGACGCATACTTTTTCTAAAGCAAACGGCTCTTTCTTTGCCAGAGTCTTCAAGGTACTGGGATAGCAAAGCCCCGGCTGCAGTGTCGGTTATGGTTAGGTATAAGAGCAAAGGGAGACCAGGCTGTGGTAGCATGAGAACTGGAGGTTGGGTTAGGTACTGTCTGATTCGATTAAAAGCTTCTTGGAAGGCCTCATTCCAAACCTTGTTTGAATCCTTTCGGAGGAGCTTGAAGATTGGTTCACAGATGGAGGTTAGCTGGCTGATGAACCGGCTGATATATTGTAATTTCCCAAGGAAACCTCGGACTTCCTTCTCTGTTCGGGGAGGTCTTATCTCAAGTATGACCTTCAGCTTGGCGGGATCTGCTTCTATCCCCTTCTCACTGACCATGAATCCTAAGAGTTTTCCCTTTGTAACGTCGAAGATGCACTTCTGTGGATTAAATCGCATCTGATACTATCGCAGTCATTCTAAGAACTTTCGGAGAGCGGGAACATGACCTTCTCTAGTTTTGGACTTGATAATCATATCATCCACGTACTCCTCGACCTCTTTGTGAATCAAATCGTGCATGATGGTTGTGGCAGCCCTTTGGTAGGTAGCCCCAGCATTCTTGAGACCGAATGGCATAACGGTATAGAAAAAGGTTCCCCATGGGGTGATGAATGCGGTTTTCTCTTGATGGTCGGGGTGCATATTAATTTGGTTATATCTGGCAAATCCATCGACAAATGACTTTAGAGCATGACTGGTTGTGTTGTCCACGATCATGTCGATGTTGGGTTGCGGATAATCATGCTTCGGAGAGGCTTTGTTTAAATCTCGATAATCCACACACATTCGAACCTTTCCTCCTGATTTTGGTACAGGTACAATGTTGGCTAGCCACGTGGGATATTCAATTACTCGAATGAAACCCGCGTTCAACTGTTTGATCACCTCTTCTTTGACCTTAAGCGACCATTCGGTGCGGAGTTTTCTTAATTTTGTTTAACTGGCTTGGAATCTGGGAGAGTGGGGATCTCGTGCTGAGCTATTTTGGGGTCAATACCGGGCATGTCGTCGTAGGAACATGCGAAGACATCCACGAACTCCTTTAGCAATTCTTCGAGTTGTGCGCGCTCATGCTCGTCAAGGGTGGCCCCTATCCTAATCTCGCGCAGTTGGCTACTAGAAAATAACAACAGTCTCTTCTTCATTAACTTGAACGCGGTTATGTTGTTTATTATTAACCTTATTTAGATCAGTTAAGAATTGTTCATTTGCAAAATCATCGTCATCAAAAGCTTGATTAGAATCTAAACAATTAATGTAAGGCACAAAAAGATACTTAAAATCTTCGTTTATTTCATTGATAGTAAAAACAACATTGAGGACCTCATCAAAAGAGGTCTCGATTACATTTGAGCAATGATGGATAACAATAGAAGAAATAGGGTAAACATTGGGGTTGGGGGATATTTCAAGAGGTAGAACTGGCGCAGCATGCCAGTTGAGGAGAGGTGTATCATCAACTTTGATCAGACATGATGGGTCCCTTGATGTAGTTCCTGAATGAACCATGCAGAGTGCCAGCCCCAGTGTCTGCAGGTTGAAGGAATCTTCGGAGTCAATTTCTTCAGTATCTTCAGTATCTTTGATAAGCAGTTGTACGCGGTGCTGGAAACTTTTGTCCCATGGGTAGCTATCTTGGAAAAATATCTCCATTTCAGGCTTCATTTTCTTGTCTATGCGGTCGTACCATGGTTCTGGAAAACCACAAAAGGGGAAATCCTCGCCCTCTTTGATGAATCGTCCATTTAAGGAATCACCTGAGATAGTCCGGACGAAGTCTAACCCTCTTTTTGATCGAGTCTGGCGGATCATTCTGAGCTCTTGTTCTGATGGTTGATACCCCAAGCCGCAAGGAGGGAAAGCTTTCTTCAGTTCGATTGTGCTCAAGTATCCCCTACTGCCTTTGTCCTAGCCCCAGTCCGGGCATGAAGTGCATGTTTCTGAACATCTGAATCACATTGACATTGCCATGAGGGTCATATTCTAGACAAACCCTTTCTTTAAAATCGTCCCCTGCCGAGAGTAGGGATGGCTCAACTCGGAAACCTGATAGGAGCATATCATTTGACCCATGCTGTATCTCAAGAATTGGACTGTTGGTGCCTGTGCCCTCGGCGTTACCGTCGTCACCCAAGATGGTGATGACTCGCCCATTGCGGAAGAACTTCAATTTCTGGTGAAATGAGGAAGAGACACCCTTTATACTGTGGAGCCAGGGTCGTCCGAGCAACAGGTTAAAACAGGTCGAGATATCGATGACTTGGAATTCGATGACATGGCTTATATGACCAGCCCCTATTACAAGTTTTATGGATCCCATCACCTCACGACGGGTATTATCGTAGGCGCGCACGGCAGCGGAGGTTGGAGCGAGGTCACTTTCTTTCAGACCTAAACATTTGAAGGTTCTTAGTGGGAAGACATTCAAAGCGGATCCATTGTCAATGAGAGAAAGTGGTACCACCTTCCCCATAATTTCGACGGAGATGTTGAGTGCATGATTGTGATTTGGCCCAATTTTGGGGATTTCCTCTTCATAAAAGTACAACATTCGGGTAGAGGTCAAGGATCCGACCAGGTTCACCACTTCTTCTGGTGTGGTAGAAGGAGGAACTATAGGTCCAACGAGTAATTTGATTAAATCATTTTTGTGTAACTGGGAAGACATGAAAAGACCCCATAGGGTGATGTTATCTTGAGTTTTCTTCAGTTGATCGAGGATCTTGCTCTCCTCGAGGGTTATTTCCGGCATAGGAAGGTCTTCAACTCCCTTCCCCTTATCATTTATTGGTAGTGAGTTGGGAACTTGGTAATGTCTCCCAGATCTGGTCATGTGATTTACTGAAGGAGGGAAAAACTTAAATCCAGTTTCCTCATCAATCTCAGGTTGTTCTGCCACCTTATCTATTTCTCCGAGGAGTTCTTCAAATGATATCATCCCACATAAGTCAGCTATTGGGCCAACTCTTTCTGAAACTTGTTCTTCGCTCGAATCTTCGAATTCTTCCCCCCATTCGGTGGCAACAATTTTGTTTTCCCCTGTGAAGTCAATGCATTCCATGACTTCAACGGCTTCCTCATATAGGTCTTCCCATTCTATGGGGATGTATAAGGGTGAAAGGACCAGGTTCCCTTGCAGCTTCAAAGTGTCAAGTAACTCGGTGATACTGCAAATGTTATTGGTTTGCCTGAATGCTTTCTTCATGATCCGGACAACATCATCTAAGCAGACTTCGTCGGTTGGTACCATCCACCTATCTGATTCTCGGGCCCATTTTCGTGCTTCCAAAACAATGTACTGAACCTATGGCATTCGATAATCATCTGTGAGGGCAATTTCAGCCCGAACTCTAGGAGTTAGTTCAACACATCTGATAATTCCATACTTCCACTTTCAGAACAGGTCCGGACAGTGATGCACGCTCTGGTAAGGAGTGACAGTGCCTGATCAGCGGGGCTAGTAGGGTGTAGGAGGAAATATGAGCAAAGTTGAAGGGGTTTAGGAGGGTATAAGGGTGTGATCTAGGTTGGAGGATCGAAATTCAGGTTTTCTTCCAAGAAGATGGCATTGGATTGATTTGGGAGTGGGTTATGAATGGTGTTTGGTTTAGGATTGGCTAGTGGGGCGATGGTACCCCGGTCAATGAGATCTTGGATCATGTTTCGAAGGTGGAAGCATTGGTCGGTGGTATGGCCAACTGTTTGGTGAAAGGCGCAATGAGCATCGATCTTGAGATTTCTGGGAAGTGGATTCGGTAATGGACGTGGATCCAGGGGATTTATAAGGTTCCGACCTAACAGGGCTTGGTAAACTTTGGAGAGGGGAGCATGAAGCTCAGTGTATTCCCTTCGAGCGGGAGCAGGGCATCTTTATGGTGCCCATGATGTGGTTGGTTGAGAGATGTTGTTGATGGTTGAGACTGTAGCATTAGTAGGCTTATCATATTTTCTGGGGGTGAACTGTCCGGACACCTTCTTCGGTTCAACTTCTATTTTGGCAAGACTTTCCTCGATTTCTACCCCTGCTTCTCTAGAGCTCGAAAGTGGGGGTAGTACTGTCCTCCCATGGTTGCTCGGACATGGGGCAAGAAATTCTTCTTCACTATTTTGACTTGTTCTTCCTCAGATGGCCGATTGGTCATGTTAGCTGCTTTTTCCCTCCATCGGGCTATAAAGTTACTGAATGATTCTCCAGAGTTTTGTTTGAGCAGCTCTAAATCACGATGGGTGACCTCAAGCTCTTGGTTGTATTTGTACTGCGACATGAACTCTCGGGCTACATCCTCCTAGCTACGAATTCTGAATTCCTCAAGAGATCAAAACCATCGGGGGGCACTATCCTTCAAAGTTTGCTAAAACAATTGGGCCATCACTTCTTCCGAAGCCCCTAGTAAAGTCATGGAATGATGATAACTACGAAGATGAACAATCAGGGGACCACTCCCTCCAAACTTCTCGATATTTGGCATCTTGAACTTCTCGGGTAACCTTGCTGTAGGATAAGGAGACATATGGGTGTAGTCCATGTAATTTCCAGAGATCCTGACTTGGTCAAACTTCTTGGTGAGCATCTTAAGATCTTCTTTGACTTTATTCAACGCCTCCTCCTTTGGATCAGCAACCACAAACAAGTTAGCCATAGGCTGGGCAATGTTTGGCATTGGAAGCTGGGCAGGCGGTGACCCATTAGCAGGAGGGGCACGCGGAGCGTGCTGATATTCTTCCGGGATCCAGATGGGCTCGGGTGGACCCATAGTACGAGGGAATAGGGCCTCGGGCTCTTGAGGAATAAGAACTTGGTTTCGTTGCATTTCTCGGACCTCAGCTTAGAGTTTGTCAATCTTGGCCACGAGCTGAGCTAGGACTGTAAGCAGATCCAGTTGTATGACTGGTGCTTAATCTGCATTCTCCATGGAAGATGAATGGACTTCGGATTCGGAAGAAGTAGTAGAGGAACGGATGAAACTCCGAGGTGATTTGACTGAAGACCTAAGCCAATAGGGAGCCAGGCCAAGGGCGTGTGATCAACCTGAGAAGGCGCATGATGAGATTTATTTTTTGAGAAAAGGGGAAGAGATTATTTTTGGATTTTTGATAAAAAGGGAGAAATGCTTTTGTATTTTTGATAAAAAGGGAGAAAATGTTTTTGGGATTTTTGATAAAAAGGGAGAAATGTTTTTGGATTTTTGATAAAAAGGGAGAAATGTTTTTGGAGACGGAACTCAGCATGATTATTATGATTATTATGTGCTCACTTGTATTTAATTCTCCTAAATGCAGTGCCGGACGGTACCCCAGCCTGGAAAAGTGGGATTTTAATACATGCAAAGCTATGTTTGGACTTGTAACCAGGCTCAAGGACAGAGTCCCGTTTTAAAATGCGCGAAAATTGGGTGGAAGATCGACCCGGAATTTCAGCAGAGTTTCGGGTTGAAACCGGCAATCTAAAGTGCATGTCCTAGGTTTGACACCTATATGTGGGTATGCAGTTTGGTTGGGTGAATAGGCATGGGTTCCCCCTTTTGGCGTGGCTTCCACGATATACGTCTTTCTCTTGCGGGCAATCCGTACGTATGGACAAGCCATTTGATATACCTGAGTGTACGTGAATTGCCTCACCATATACCTCGCGAGGACGGTACGTGTGAGAGCGAATTCGATATACTCGGCGTCCGTGAACGAATTCCCTGCGATATACCTCCCATTATGACTTCGGCCAAGCGGTACGATGCGGGGGAACCGTTCGATATACGTCGAAGGTACATGGCCAATGGAATGTGAGAGTCATATCGCTTAGGCTAACTGCGACCTGCCGGACCAGCGCCCATCACGAAGTGACCCTCCAGTTACTGGGTAAAATTTGGTCAATATCAATGCTCTTTGGTGATGTCATGTGAATCATGCATGATTCTCTTATTAGTATCTAATGATGAGAATGCCTTTCTTGATTATACCAAATAGGGAGCAGAGTACAAGTACCCCAAAAGGTACGCTAAGTATGGATGGGTGGTGCGTGCAACATGGGGATATACATGTGATCCTAGGTGCACGTGGTGTGAAGTGTACATGGAGAACTTTCTACAAGTGTGTGAACATAAGCATAAGCATGGGATATATATGAAAAAGGGGAACATGCAGATATGGGGGGAAACATAAACAAATATAGCATCCATGTAAATAGAGTCAAGCCTTTAAAATAAATAAAGTCCCCAGCGGAGTCGCAACTGTGACCATCCTCGATCCCCGCCGCGGAGGGAGGAAGGATCCTTCGGGTCCCGCGCGTCCCCTCTCGGGAGAGTGCTTCGGCCGGCGTCCATTTTGTGAGGTGTGAAAAAATATAGAGAGATTCAGAGTCGCCAGTCTATTTTACTCAAAACAGACAAAAGAAAAAGGGGAAGCCACCACGAAGGATGGCTTCCAAAGACATACTGGTGCATGCGAAACCAAAATGATTCGAAAAGGGTTCGGAGGCTTAGTTACGAAATGGGAAGGTGTTAGGCACCCATTCCGCCCTTTCGGTCTCTCATGGATATTTGCTATTTTCCTTTATGTTTCCCCCCGTGAGATGTGTGCATGTGTATATATATAGAATGGAGGTAGGAATCTTCTACTTGTATCATGGAAAAGATAAAGCGAGTCATCCGTAGGAAGATATAAAAGTAATATTAGAAAAATAAGATTTACGCGGCTACCCCTACGTTGATCGTTATAAGGGAATGATAACGCACATGGAGTAAAACGTCACTAAGATTAATAATGTAAGAAAAATGGATGTAGAGAAAATAGGAAATGAGAGAAAAAGTGAGAGAAAGGACTCGAGTCTCGGGTTTTACCCCGAGACGCCTACGTAGCATATAAAGGCATCAAAGTCCACATAGTTCGCATATAAAGTGAGGGGTGGGGTTTAACCTATAAATCCAAAATGGAGAAATCTCTTATTTGTAAGTGTGTGTGTGTGTGTAGAAAAAGTGTTTTAGTTGTGAGAAAAGTGTGAGAATCCCTACTTGGAATTTATGAGCAAACCCTCTTTTTCTTGTTTTTTGGGTTTTTATTTATATGAAAATAGGAGATGTGCAATAATACTAGATAAAAAGTGTATTTATGGTATGTGAGATGAGAATATAAAAGTGCTAAGTAAGAAAACAAGTTATTGGGAATTCAAGGGAATTTAAGAGAGAGTTTGAGAAAGTTGGACCTTATTGAAGATCTTAAATGTTGGAGAGCATCCCTTGAGCTTGGATGATGATGGATAGTGGTTAATTCATCAAGTTTGATGAAATGGATGATGAGAAGTGGAAGTGAAAAAGGGATTTGGAAGTTGAAATCACGCTGCCTTCGAGCGAGGTTTCTGGGATTCGTTTAGAGAGATTTCTATCAGATCTGGGATATTTTTGCAAATGAGGCCAAGGCCTCCTTCTATAGGCCGAGGGGTCTGTCGATAGGCAGGGTTTGGGACCTGCCATTTGGTAGTGCGCCTCAGGATTTTTCGGAAAATTGGCCGCCGAGGGCAAACCGTTGGTTAGAATCGCGCACGGGGAATACCGTTGGAAAGGTAATTCAGAGACCTTCGAAAGTTGTTGGGACCTCTCCCGAGTTTGGGAGTTGACTTTGGGTCAAATGTGGCTCGAAAGCGTTTGTCGGTCCATTGGACGGGGAATCGTGCGGACGCAAACGGATCGTTCGTCCGCATGGTAAGTCTGAATCGCGCACAGGGCATACCGTTGGAAAGGTTAGGAGATGTACTTTGACATTCCAAAGAGTTTGACCCAGTTTGGAGAGTTGACTTTGGTCAACCGGGCCCGGGAAGCGCTCGGTGGCTTCCCTGAGTCAAATGGATCGTTCGTCTGCATGGAAAGTCAGAATTGCGCACGGGACGGACCATTGGATAGGGTATTCAGTGCCCTTCGAAGATTCATTCAGCCTCGGTCGATCTGAAGGGATGAATTCAACAGAGCCCGGGAGCGCCCGGTGGCCTCTCGATAAGGTTTCGTATGCAAACGGATCGTTCGTCCGCATGGTAAGTCAGAATCGTGCACGGGTCAGACCGTTGGAAAGGGTATTCAGTGCCCTTCAAAGATTCATTGAGTCTCGATCGAAGATGAGGAGTTTGACTTTTGGGTCAAACTGAGCCGGGGGGTGCCCGATGGCTTCCAGGTCAGTACTCGGGACGTGACCTGGGTTTGCGATGATGAGTGGAGGTACTAGGGGCCTAAGGAGAGTTAGGGGGTAACAGAGTGAGGTGTCTACAGGAATTATGGTTTTGGATGATCTTTCATGCAATTAGGATTATCTTCCACCTCTTTTACAAACTCTTGAATGTTTGAACTATCAATGACAAGATATTATCCTTGATTATCAATAAAAAAATGTTCATACTCTGGTTCATCTTCCTTATGATCTTTTAGCTTCCCTCTCACACCCTTAAAGGCGATATCCCACCCTTCCATCACCGAGTACCACCTTCTTGAATTAGCTTGAAGAAGCTGGTGGTGCCTTCCTTTTCATACAGTTTTTTATTTTCTCAAACACTGATCTATTATCTCTACTCAGTGCACTATGTCGCTTCACCTTTTGAACCATTGGATATATCCATGGATTTATTCTATCTCTAAGTTGTTGATAGAGAGAGAATGAGGTTTAGGATTAACCTATCCTTCCATTATAACTTGCATAGCTTCTTTGAATTCTTTATCTAAATCTCTCAGGGGTCCTATTCTGTCTTTGATAGAAGGCAATCACACCCCTTCAATATGCCTTATGAGGATACGTGCGCCCTCATTTAACTCATTATAGAAGTCAGCATCTACCAAATATGCCTCCTCATTTGTAAAATGATTTTTGGTAGCTTGTATCACAATATCCATTCCATTGACATTGGCTTTTGCACATTAATGGTATGTTGAAGGAACTAAACGATGGTTGTGCATCCAAACTCTCTCAATAAATAAATGGTATGAGGTGGCTGACTTAATCACATGGAATTTAATGTGTGATGTGATATTTCCCATCATTATTCTAACATTTACATAACCAATAGACTTGGAAGTTTGGTTGTCATAATGTGAGATTAACAATAGTATTTCCACCAATCTTGTCTCTGAAAAATTATCTGCATAAAATGAGCTAATACGAATGATGTTAACCTAAGAACTTCCATCCATCAAAGCTCTAGATAAGCGTATGCCATTGATGTTTGTTGTTACATAAAAATGTATATTATGAGGGAACCTTATTGATCTATCTACATCTGAGAAAGTGATCTCAGGAATCATTCTTCTAGTCGATGTCCAAAATATCTTGAGTTATTTCCGACCATCTTTCTGTAGGTATCCCAACCTAATCAAAGGACCACAAATTTTTTTGGTGATTTCGATATAGATTGATACTCCAGGATTGGATACACCTCGTATTCCTCTGCCTAATAAGATTGCTTATTATCTCTACCACTTGGTTAATCATAAGCAATGACTACACTAGCCATTTTAAGCAAAAAACTATTATAAATATGTCGCTCATTCGACCTTCATCTTACTCATTATATACAACAACCCTATGTTCCCCATGAGCCTAGTAATGGGTTGTTGTTAACGTTTCGTTGAGGGATGTGCAGAGTCCCTACTAGTAAATGTTTATGGATGATCTTTCTCAACTTAAATCATGAAACCATGGGATGATCAATGTGCAAATAGATCTGAAAATAGTTGGGATTAGCTTGAACGTATGCTGCTAAAGAAAAAGGCAGAGCATTTCTGGGTGGGAAAACCACTCCATCACCCACCATTGTATTATAATAACTCATTGATTCTTCAACACTACAAGGAAATGAGGGTGTATCCTCACGATAAAACTTCCTCTTATTATTTTTCTTCTTATCATTCTTACCCTCTTTCTACATCCATCAACATAATTAACTAGTGGAAACTTCGGTATATTTTGGGTTGCTTTCATGAAGGCTTGGAAAGTGCCTTCCCAAGTTTTGTTTATCAAATGACAAATAAACTCCACTAAAAAAACCTTTCACATAAATTTAAAGGAGTTTCCCCTCTGCTGCATCTTCTCGTCCATCTAGAGATCTTTCTCTAAATCTTTTTATGTAAGCCATTAACTCCTCGCTTGGACTTTATTTCTTATGAACAAGTTGTGCTAGAGTAAACTCATCATCTCCCAATAAGAACTTCTAGAGAAATTGGACGTGAATATCCTCCCATGTATCCACCCTCCTTGGGTCCAAGTGAGAGTACCATGTGTAATCTTTATCAGTGATTGATTTTGAGAACTCCCTTAAATGCAACTTTTTATTATTGCAATGAGCACCTAAATTCTCCACAAATCTATTCAAATGTTCCTTTGGGTTTACTCCTTTACAATTAAACTTCTCAAATATAGGAGGAATGTACCCCTTAAGGTAAGTTTCACCATTATATTACTCTGTATAAGGAGTACAAAAATTTCATAAATAGAGGCCGTCTCCCTAAATGTTTTGTGAGGATGATGCCAAAATCTTGACCTCTTCGATGGTTAAAGAAGGTGGGAGAATTATTTCCACCATTTCCTTCTTGACCTCTTCGATGGTTAAAGAAGGTGGGATAATTGTTTCCACCATTTTAGCATGTGGTGGAGTTACCACGAGAAGAGGAGTAATAACAACTAGAGCTTCAACGATTGTTGTTAAAGAAAAACTAACCATGGCTAGAATAGTTGGGCTAAGAGGGGTAACGGTAACTCTCGTTAGAGGAGAAGACGATAGCGCAATTGGTGTATCGTAGGAATTGGGATCTAACGTGGAACCAAACATCTCCATTCCTTGCTAGATTTTAAGGAAATCCATAAACCTGGGCACAAGATTAGTTATTTGGTTGGGTCCCAAAACAAAGCTCATGGAAGAGTGTCCCCCAACAACGTTCCTCATAATAATAATTACTTGAAGGACCTTAGTAGCATTTGTTATAACAACCTGCTCCTCCTCATGTTGAGAATCATCAAATGCAACAGTACAGTTTATATTCTCATTCATCATTTCTAAAATAATACCTCCCCAGCAAAGTCGCCAAATTTAAGAGGTCACTTCTCATTGTGCAATAAGAGGAAGTGGTAATTTCTCTTTTCACCTGGGTGTTTTTTGTGAAACTAAGGTGCAACCCTTATAGATAGTTATATCAAAATATGTTTTGCAAGAATGATAATCAACAGGTTCAATAATGAAGAGAAAATTTTCTTATGGGAGGAAATCAACTTCAAAAAACGCGATAAATAACGTGGTTCACCCAACTTGGCTTACGTCCACCAGAGATAAAGTTGTATTTCACTTAGAATGATAATTAATGTCTACAAGTGCTCAAATATCAATAAAACTCTCAATCCCTCTAAGTGTTTAGAACTCTTTCGGAATCTCTTCAAGTCTCTTGAAGCATATCCCAAAATATCTCTTCTCTCTATATCTTTTCTTTCTCTTTCACCGTAATTTTATTGTCCTCCCTCTTAGTAAGAAAAGGTGATCTCTCACCGGGTATGGGAGGTGTTATTTACTCGAGCCTCAGTTAGAGCAGGATAGATTGTGTGGCTAGTAGAGTATCGCGATATGTAATATTTTTCTTAGATACATATATATAGGCGTTATATATATTGTATTTTGTTAATGATTACGTTTGGGGAAGTTAGGTGTATGGGTGCCTAATTGTGATATTCTACCGGTAAGCATATGTGAGCCATATTTTCTTTTGTAAGATTTACGCGTTGATGTGTATGCTTCATCTAATTTTGAGGACGAACTTGTGACAACCCTGCTTTTTATATCTAATTTGGTTATCTCCGCCCAATTAAATTAAAGTGGAGCGTCAATATGTTGGCATTAGAAACAAAATTTCAAATAAATACAGTAAAGTAAACATGTACACTCCCATATGTGTAACCAAATCACATCATAGAAACTATAGGATCCACAAGTAATATCAGTACTGAATATAAAATGCCCAAACATACGGGCCCAAAAATAAACTAGGTAAAGTGTGTAATGTAAACCTCTCAACACTATCAAATCCCTAACAATGGGAAATCTCTGATACCGTACTCTAAGGAAGAGTGAGAAAATAGGATAAGGACCAGCGTCCACCACTACAGGATCCTAAGAATAGATGCGAGGTCATCCAACTCCACGGTCTACTGTCCAACAGGGTGAGGACCTGTATAATACATATATATATGGGAGAGGGGACATAGAAACAGGTGTCAACAGCAAGAAAATCTATACAGTTATAAGATGCACGTATGATGAACGCATACTCAACAAAACTTGTCTCCAGTAATTAATTCGTTCAATTACCCAACCAATGCTCCTATGTCGTGACTACCCAACCCAAACTCGAGTAACGTGTAATCTCATATCGTATCGTGATTAATTATTATTAATCTCATTTCAGTATTTAACATATCAAAATATTTCCTTCAAGTATAATATCAAATGCTTCAATTCGGGATATTACCTTAAGACACAAGCATAATATCTCACACAACAAGTCATGTCGGGTGACTATCGTTACCCAGGGGAACAAGTCGTAAAACTAGGACTACACACGAATATTCTCCAATATTACGTGGCAAGGGCAATCATACTAAGTCCTAAATCACATGGCGTTCCAAGGTCTTTCTATCCGACCCGCATTACAACCATGTGTCCGGTTCCAGTGGTTTATCTTCGACACGACACTCGATCGGAACCTAGTCGGAACAATCACAAAAAAAATCGCATTCAACATGTGCCTACGTCGACAGGAGGACTAGTCTAGTGTATACTCGACAATATACATGTAAAACAATTTCACGCTTATGTATATATATATTTGTGTCAAGTCTCTTACTCGAGGTATATAACATAATTTACATCATTAATTTAACAATTCAACATCAAATCATTTCAAGGTTATATATCCCTAATTAACCATAAGTATGTGATCAAGTTTGGATATTAGGCACAACATCACAATTATCTTACTAACAACATGAAAAACATTACGACTCTTATTTTAACAACATGCTGCCTAGAATTTAAAATACAGATTCGAGGCTCTTTCGATCCGTTTTTGGAAAAACTTAAAACTACAAAGTTGTTCGGAACATGATTTTCTACAAGGACACATGAGCCTGCTACCGTATCCCTCTTAAAATAGACCCGAAACTAACATATAATATTCGCCCCTGTTGTCGACAACATTCTGCCCAGAATTGTAAAACGCTTATTTACGGCTTTTTCGATCCATTTTCGGAAAAACTTAAAACTATAAAGTTGTTCAGAACATGATTTCTGACAAGAACTTGTGAGCACACAGTCATTTACGGTTTAAAACAGACCGAAAATTAACTTGCAATAACCACCCCTTTTTAATTTCGGATTTGTATAACCACCCCTTCTTTCAACTTGCAAAACCAAATCATGTTCATACACTTTTTCATCAAACATTTTAGATTTAACAATCTAGATTAACTTCCCTTTGGTTTGTGTAGGGAGGTGTTGATGAAGAAGATGACAACCTCTTCTTCTTCCTTTCTTCTTCTTCTTCTTCTTCTTCTTCTTCTTCTTCTTCTTCTCTTTCTCTCTCCACCTCTCTTATACACACAAAAGAGAAGAATAAGCCCTAACCCTTTCTATTTATATTTTAAGGGTAGTTTTCGGATTTAATTAAAACCTAGGGTGTAAAATGACCACAATACCCTTTTTCGAGTCACTAAGGGTCTAAAACTCCCAAAACACAAATATAACTTTCGGGTACTTAATTTTAACTATTTTGACACATTTGGAAATATTGGTGCACTCGAAATGGCCATCCGAGTCACTTATCTAAAATATACTTTTCGCACCCAACTCTTAAGTCCCATGCTCAAAATTCGTAAAGTAGTCGTTATCACTCATTAACGACATAACTTAAAATTATACGTTCATATTTACTCTTCATGCTAGTAAACATATATGTAGATAACATTATCACTCTAATTAATATTTATCATAAGTCAATTTAATTTTCCTATTTAATTATTTGATTTCTCACATGTAGGTAATTAATTATGCATTAATTTAATTTTTCTATTAAATCATTTTGATTACGCGCACACACAAGTAATTAATAATGCATTAAAACTATGGGGTATTACATTCTCCCCCTCTATGAACGGGATTTCGTCCTCGAAATCCAAAATAAAACAAATCAATTTCAATTCAAGTCAAGCAGGTAGTTTCGTACGTACCTTCCATGAAGAGATATGGGTGACTAATTCGCAAGTCATCCTCTCTCTCCCAAGTGGCCTTAGACTCATCATGATGACTCCACAAAACACGAACAAGAGGAAAGACTTTTGACCTCAACTGCTGCTCACGACGATCTAAGTTCCTAACCGGCCTCTCTTCGCAGCTCCCATCGGGCTATAGCTCAACCCCGTCTAAATCAATGTGTAGGTGTGAGTCCTCGGGACGTAAGAACTTCCTCAACATGGATACATGAAAAAAACATCATGTACCCGCTGGAGATGGTCAGGTAGGGCTAAATACTAAGCGACCGATCCCACCCTGTCCAACACTATAAATGGAACCACGTATCGCGGTGAAAGCTTCCATTTGGCACCAAAGCGAACAATGCCTCTCATGGGTGAGACCCTTAACAGCACTTGGTCCTCAACGACGAACTCTAACTTCCTCCGCCTTATGTCAGCATAAGTCTTCTAAAGATCTTGCGCGGTTTTCATCCGTGCACGAATCAAGTCATCCTTCTCCGAGGTCTCCCTAACATTATCTGGACCCAGCATCTGGTGCTCTCCGAGCTCTAACCAACATGTAGGGGATCAACAAGGCCTACCGTATAAAGCCTCGTATGGTGCCATATCAATAGTCTGTTGATAACTATTATTGTATGTGAACTCCATCAGTGGCAAATGCCTATCCCAACCACCTTTGAAGTCCAACACACAAACTCGCAACATGTCCTCCAAAATAACCACCTTTGAAGTCCAACACACAAACTCGCAACATGTCCTCCAAAATATGCTTCACCCGCTCCGTCTGACCATTAGATTGAGGGTGGAATGTGGTACTCAAACTCAACTATACTCCCAATTTATACTCATTTAAAATCCATATAAATTATTTCTCAACTTCTACTATTTTAAATATCAAATCTTCATCAACTTACTAAACATATAAACTATACAAAAACATTCTCTTTTACTAGAATTTCTCATATTCTAGTTATTGACATAAAAATATATATATATATATATATATATATATATATATATGAGTTAATAGCATCTAAGTGCTAAGGACTAAACTTCTTCCAATTCTCAATATTGCACTGCGTTTCGTGCGTGGGATGTCTCGCAAGCGAAATACAAACAAGGAACCCCCCCCCCCCGATACACTACTCCTTGGCAGTATTGATTGTCAAGATTCATTATGAACTCAATACATGACGCAAATAACCCCAATTTACTAAAATAATATAAATAATTAATTATTCACAACTCTCAACAGTGCACGGCATTTCGTGCGTGGGACATCTCGCAAGCGAAATCCAAACAAGGAACCCCCCGATACACTACTTCTAGGCAGTGTCGATTATCGTGATATATATATATATATATATATATATACTCATATAATTATCTACTCTTCATTTTCACTCTAACATATTCATCCCAATTTAATCCGGATTTGATCTCCCAGAATGAGATTCAATCAACATTCTTATATCTCTTTACTCTAGAGACAAATATATGATATATTATCTCATATATATTAATTATACTATACGCAACAAGTATAATAATCCATCCACCAGGCTATAATATAAATAGCTTAGCCATTCTCATTTACTAAGCAACCGTGGATTATCTCAAGTACACATATATGTTAATCACAATACATATATCCATATCCGGCACCCATAGGCTTAATAGCGGTGCACACATACTCTACCATTATCAAAATACCATCAAGACCATTTTATGACTATTCACTAGTCTATACATCACCAAAATCGAACATCTTACACTTGGTTTCAGAACGTGTCTTTAATCACACACGGTCTAAGTAAACATCATGTCACTAACTACTCACTCGTTCTCTAATTCACATTAAAACATAACGAGGGCCACAACATAGACACATTCCCATATCTGATGGATTCAAAATCAAGCACCACCATTATCAAGGTGCAACAAATTAGTACCCCCAATCTCAGGGTGATAACATAAAACCTAACTCATGGATATATCACCAACTCAAGAGATCTCACTAGCATAAAATGAAATGCCTATTGAACACTCCCTCGTGATGTTCTCACTCGACAACTCGTCCTTAGAGATTCGCTACTCATCGTAGGGTTCACAACTGGTAACTCCAGCTCAAGTCCATCCCTTAGCACAACCATATTCACGTTTCGCTCTCGATAACTTTTAACAAATATACATATGTTACAAAATAAGATAACCACAACTTATCGAACACCCATTCTAATCTAGGGCTTTACGAAGAACACTGAACTCCAATCATTACAAAATATGGAAAGAAGACTCCCTCGACAATTCTGTACTTCTCCAATGTTAATCCTCGTATGACCTTGGGATACGGACTTCCTCATCCCTAGTGTCCATGGCCAAGGCATCGTAACAGTACTGATACCTTCTCAAGAGCTTGTTCGTGATAACTCACCGAAACATTTCACTCTGAACATATGAGTACCCAACCCACTAACATATCTTGTACATGACTGAACACACACTTAATCAGCCTTAAGTTGATTCCATTACGGATTTTATCCAAAAAGAACACTATGGAACCACTGTGTCATCCCAATACGACATCTATCACTTCTGTGGAAAACGTGTAGGTTTACATGGCTACCAAACTTCCCTGATACCAACACAATATTTCAAGGATAATCACTTATCCATTCTAGATTCAGACTCGTGAATCTCTCATTATACATCATCAAACAAATGAATCTAGTCCATCCTTTTCACAAGTACAATAACACTCTTGCGTACACCAAAATTGAACCCCTCGGGTCATACTTTGACGGGGTGGGACATACACCGATTTGGAGTAATCCTCTCTCAAATTACAACCCTTCCTTTACATGTTCATGAGTAATAATATACTCTTATTATCACAAGACTTACTTCTTTAACCATTCATTTATTCATACATCATCGAATGCCTCAACAGTCTGTCCATCATGGGTGGAACGAGATAATTTCTTCTCAGGAAAATGTCACGACAACAACTGGACCACATCATTTTGAGGTATGCCATATCTAAAGCTCTACCCTTCCACATTGGAAACAACTTCAAACAACTACACATGCAAGTGGTACCAATAACTCAGTGGTACTACAGGGTGGGCTAAAACTTATACCAACTTCCTTACACCCATAAGAGGGATGATATTCAAAGTTGATAATGCATAGCAAATATACGGGTGTTTTCTCCCTCTAAAGCACCAAAATTCAATTCAATTTTTGAGTTCAACATCGGTTCCATCGCCTACTGGTGGGCGATGAAACTACGATAGTTGCACGCGAATTGCGATCTCATAAAATTCTTGGACCCTATGCCCTCCCAGAGTTCACGTCTCATCAAATCACCATCTTAAAAGATAGTAAGTGAACACGTATCCTAAAAACAATTTATTCAAGTGGATCACTAGTCATAATTATAACAAGCACTCACACATGGACCTCACGCGTACTATCATGTGGTCGATCGGAGATTCACCTCATGCGTGGGACGTCTCACGAATGAAATCCAAACAAGGAACCTTCCCTATACACTAGGCTAGCTTCGAATCGCCCATCAAAATAGCAGCGTGAAGATCTTCCAATTCATCGTATACAATACCTAATCGTAAGGCTCCACGTATCAAGGAAACGATACGTAAAAAACGTAACGGATGCCCTTAGATCCCTAAAGGCTCTATAACCGTGCTCTGATACCAACTGTGACAACCCTTCTTTTTATATCTAATTCGGTTAGCTACGCCCAATTAAATTAAAGTGGAGCGTCAATATGTTGGCATTAGAAACAAAATTTCAAATAAATACAGTAAAGTAAACATGTACACTCCCATACGTGTAACCAAATGACATCATAGCAACTATAGGATCCATAAGTAATATCAGTACTGAATATAAAATGCCCAAACATACGGACCCAAAAATAAACTAGGTAAAGTGTGTAATGTAAACCTCTTAACTCTATAAAATCCCTAACAATGGGAAATCTCTGATACCACACTCTAAGGAAGAGTGACAAAATAGGATAAGGACCAACGTCCACCACTACAGGATCCTAAGAATAGATGCGAGGTCATATAACTCCACGGTCTATTGTCCAACAAGGCGAGGACCTGTATAATACATATATATATGGGAGAGGGGATATAGAAACGAGTGTCAACAACAAGAAAGTCTATACAGTTATAAGATGTACGTATGGTGAATGCATACTCAACACAACTTGTCTCCAGTAATTAATTCATTCAATTACCCAACCAATGCTCCTATGTCGTGACTAGCCAACCGAAACTCGAGTAACATGTAATCTCATATCGTATCGTGATTAATTATTATTAATCTCATTTTAGTATTTAACGTATCAAAATATTTCCTTCAAGTATAATATCAAATGCTTCAATTCGGGATATTACCTTAAGACACAAGCATAATATCTCACACAACAAGTCATATCGGGTGACTATCGTTACCCAGGGGAACAAGTCGTAAAACTAGGCCTACACACGAATATTCTCCAATATTACGTGGCAAGGGCAATCATACTAAGTCCTAAATCACATGGCGTTCCAAGGTCTTTCTATCCGACCCGCATTACAACCATGTGTCCGGTTCTGGTGGTTTATCTCCCACACGGCACTCGAGCGAAACCTAACCAGATCAATCATAAAAAAAATTGCATTCAACATGTGCCTACGTCAACCGTAGGACTAGTCTAGTGTATACTCGACAGTATACATGTAAAACAATTTCACGCTTAGTACATATACAATCGTGTCAAGTCTCTTACTCGAGTTATATAACATAATTTACATCATTAATTTAATAATTCAACATCAAATCATTTCAAGATTATATATCCCTAATAATCATAAGTATGTGATCAAGTTAGGATATTGGGCACAACATCACAATTATCTTACTAACAACATGAAAAACATTACCACTCTTATTTTAATAACATGTTGTCCAGAATTTAAAATGCAGATTCGAGGCTCTTTTGATCCGTTTTTGAAAAAACTTAAAACTACAAAGTTGTTCGGAACATGATTTTCTACAAGGACGCGTGAGCCTGCTACTGTAGCCCGCTTAAAATAGACCCGAAACTAACATATAATATTCGCCCCTGTTTTTGACAACATTCTTCCATGAATTGTAAATTGCTTATTTACGGCTTTTCCGATCCGTTTTTGGAAAAACGTAAAACTACAAAGTTGTTCAAAACATAATTTCCTACAATAAATCGTGGTCACACAGTCATTTACGGCTTAAAACAGACCCAAAATCAACTTGCAAAAACCACACCTTTTTAATTTCGGATTTGTATGAGTTCAATTTGTTTCTAGTTTGATGTATCCTAAATCATTTACATATTAATCACATCTCATCAATTTCAAGATTTAGGAATTCAAATCATGTTCATACACTTTTTCATCAAACATTCAAGATTTATCAATCTAGATTAACTTCCCTTTGGTTTGTGTAGGGAGGTGTTGATGAAGAAGATGACAACCTCTTCTTCTTCTTCTTCTTCTTCTTCTTCTTCTTCTTCTTCTTCTTCTTCTTCTTCTTCTTCTTCTTCTTCTTCTTCTTCTACTACTACACACAAAAGAGAAGACTAAGACCTAACCCTTTTTATTTATATTTTAAGGGTAATTTTCGGATTTAATTAAATCATAAGGTGTAAAATGACCACAATACCCTTTTCCGAGTCACTAAGGGTCTAAAAACTCCCGGAACACAAATATAACTTTCGGGTACTTAATTTCAACTATTTTGACACATTTGGAAACATTACTGCACTCGAAATGGCCATCCGAGATCTAAAATATACTTTTCGCACCCAACTCTTAAGTCCCATGCTCAAAATTCATAAAGTAGTCGCTATCACTCACTAACGACATAACTTAAAATCACACGTTCATATGTACTCTTCACGCTAGTAAACATATATATAAATAAACATTTCCACTCTAATTAATATTTATCATAAGTCAATTAAATTTCCCTATTAAATTATTTTATTTCTCACATGTAGGTAATTAATTATGCATTAATTTAATTTCTCTATTAAATCATTTTGATTACGCGCACACACAAGTAATTAATAATGCATTAAAACTACGGGGTATTACAGAACTTCTTTGCTAGTGGAGAAGTATGTAACACCCTGTGTTTTTATTGATTGATTTTAATTAATTTGGTGAAAAATAAAATCTTGGAGTTAATGGCCTTTAAGAATTTAATTGGGTTTTTAGTAAATTTTTCAATCGGAAATTAATTCGGGTCTTCTATAAAAAAAGTTATAAGGTTTTTATTGAAAAATCTAACTGGCAGGTGCGTATTTGTTCAGCTAATGTATTTTTATCAGAAAATTAAGTTGGATTTTTAAAAGATTTAATTTTTGGATTTTGGGGCTCGTTCAAACGACAACGCAGGCCGTTCGAACGACGCTGAGGCGGTTGCTTGGTTAGACTCCTATTTGTTTCCAACTCTGAAACCCTTTATATACTAAACTGATATGGGTCTAGGACTTCAAAAATCACTTTTCTCTCAAACTTTCTCCAGAGAGATTTTCCAAAACATAATTCTCTCATCTTCAACCCCTAGCCCCTACTTTTCACAAGTATTGAAGATTCTATTGGTGTTTTCTCAAGAGGATTTCAAACTTCTACTCATATTTTCATTCATCTAATTTTAGGCATGGATACTCTATTTCTTTCCTTTAGTTTTATGCGTTTTAAGTGTTGCCTAAACCGTAATTACATGTTTTTTCTTAAAATCTATTAGCAACCTAATTAGAGAAAGTGGACACTAAAACTTGGGGTTGTTTTTAGAAAATATTTTAATATGAATAATATTCATCACCCTTGGGTATGTAGGATTCATGAGTGCATTTTGGGTTTTGTTGGTGTAGGTTGCATGTAGAAAAATCCTAGTTTTCAATTAAATGAATTTGGGGGCGTATAACTCATGTAGTTGTGTGGGGATAATGAAATCGGAATTATGGTGTATTAATGATGAATTCTCGGTGTATTTAATTGAAAATAATTAAATGGGATTAAGTGGGTGTTTATGTCGATGCGATAATTAAATTAAGATTTAATTGAATTGGACTATTATGCGCATTTTTATACGTTGATTAATTATGCTTGTTTGTGTGACTTGTTGGTATTATTAAATTGTCTTTGTGACGATGGGTTGTTTGATATTTTTTCTCTCCTTATATTTTAGGATGCCTTCTAGGTATGGGACTAGTGGGTAGGCCTTTTGATGATTTACGACTGTTGGGTATGACACTAGTGAGGGTAGATTATTACGACTTTATTATGTCGGGGGTGGGCTGATTTTTGTCACTTTATCCTCATTACGCTAGCCTAGGCATGAGACTAGGTCGAGGTTTATGTTAAAAATTCATCTCTATACATAGGGTAGGACGTATTGATAACTTGGGTACCCTTAGGTATGGGACTAAGGGTATTTTGAGGATCTCACATCGATTATAAGGGTGGGGTGATTTATAAATTGTGAAATTGAGAATTAATGCCTATGATAAAATCGGGTATTAAAATTTGTGGTGACATAATCTGTCAGGGACCGACAGTTTAAATGGGTCAGCAGACGATTTATGTAGTGTCGTGTGTGGAATCTTGTCATGTGGCGGGGTCAATAGTTTAAACGGATCAAAGGCCATTTGACAAGGAGAAGTGTAACACTTTTGTGGATTACCACCCGGAACAGGAGGACCGCCATAATAAAAAGTAAGAACAATAATAAAAGTTGGTTAATTTAATTAAATTAACATCTTGAGACATGGGAATTTAAAATCATATTGGTGTGCCTTTTTAAATGTGGATGTCTGCGGGTAGTTAGTAATTTATGTTTATCGCGTTTAATTATCTTGCTTAATTTAAAATAATATATTTTGATATTTATTGCGTATAATACTACTGTCTGGATTCAAGGATCCTATTTGAGGGGAGTAGTGTGTGTTCATGCTCAGGGCTCTGACCTCGTGCGTTGACTAACGTTTTCAGGATAAGTTTTGGAGAAGCTGATTAGGATTATCGGACTTTATCATTTGGAGGTGCAACTGGAGTTATTTGTTTTATTGCATTATTTAGTTAGACTTTCCTTTTCAGTCGTATTTAATTATGAGACTTCATTTTAGTTTTATTGGGCCATTCGGTTCCAAAGTTGTTAGAGGTTTTCAATTGGATTATTCAGATCTTTATTATTAAGATTTTATTTATTCATTATTAGAGATTGGATTTATTTGGAGTTTTAGCATGTGATGGATCTTTTATCGTTCAATTGTTATGATCAATTGTGATTGACTCAAATTATTTATCTTATGGAATGATTTATTTATGTCTCATATTTGTCTCATTCTAAGAATGGTATTTATTTTGTTCACGCCTGGCATAGTTCGGCGGTGGTGGGTGGCCACTCCGTCTGTCGGATTTAGCAGGGTGTGACAGATGTTATCAGAGCGTGGTCTTAGGTCTCGTAGTTTATGAGTCCGTTTTAGCTTTCGCGTTGCTTATCTTTGATTCTCGATTTATGATTTGTACTCTTATTCATTCCTAGTCTAATGTTGTTTTGTTCCTATCTTTTCAGATGGAGAACACAAGGAGAGCTAGGAATAGGAAAGAGGAGTCTGTTTCTGGTCCCACGACTCAGGAGAGGCGGCGTCAATTTTGGAGGCCGAGGAGTTAGCGGCTATCATTCATGAGTCCACGACGATCTATTTGGAGGTGGGGAGACAGGGATGTGTGACCTTAGAGGCGCAACAATAGGCTACACCCGTTTCATCTTGGGATAGGGTGAGAGCCATCTTTCTTAAGGGAAATCCTCCCGCCTTTAGAGGGGGATCTGACCCAACAGTTGCTCACTAGTGGAGGAGAGATATGGAGAGGCATTTGAGGATGGTGGACTGCACGGATGTGCAAAAGCAGATGATAGAGACATTTAAGCTAGCTGGGGATTCTTTGCAGTTGTGGGAGAGTGCCACCACGTGGAAGGATAGGGATCAGTTGGGATATGCAAAATTTTCTGATCAACTTCAATAATAAGTACTTTCCATATGCAATTAGGAACGCGAAGAAGAGATAATTTATGGAGTTGGAGCAAGGTTCAAAGTCGATTGTTGAGTATGAATAGGAGTTCACCAATTTATCTATGCTTATACTAGAGGAGGATAACATTGAGGTGAAGAAAATAGAGTGTTTCATTAAGGGATTTTCCTGGTCGATTACGCAGATGGTGTTGGAAAATTCGGCATACACTACCTTTGCTCATGTGGTGGATGTCGCAATGTTTTTATGGAAAGAGAAGGACAATTACCAAAAGAAGTTGGGAAAGAGACAAGAGTCTAATGGACAAGGAAATGAGAATAAGGCTCGCAATGATCAAGCATGGAAGAGGCAGAGGACCAATCAGGAGAAACAAGGATAAGGAGAAAAGCAGGTGAATACTAGATGCTATAGACCTTTTAAGGGTGAATGCTTTGTATGTGGAAAAGTAGGACATACAGCGGCGAGGTGTTACAAGAGAGAGGGCCATGAAAACCAAGGAGTACAAGCCCAACAAGGTCAAGTTACACAAGGACAACGAGGGCAGGGAGTCCAGGGGCAGCTAGGACTGAGGCCTCCAGTCTTAGAAGCATCAGGTGTTCAGGGAGAGCCAGTAGTACAGGAAGCTTCAGGTGCTCAAAAGCACCAGCAGCACCGGCAGCATCAGTAGGTCAGGGAGTGATCGCAACACCAAAACAAACCGTGTATGGGAGGTGTTATTTATTTCATCCTCAGTCAGAGCAGGATAGATTACGTGGCTAGTAGAGTATCACGGTACGTAATATTTTTCTTATATACTTATATATATAGGCGTTATATATATATTGTATTTTGTTAAGGATTACATTCGGGGAGGTAAGTGTATGGGCACCGAATTGTGATATTCTACGGGTAGGCATATGTGAGCCTTATTTTCTTTTGCGAGATTTACACAGTGATGTGTATGGTTTGTCTAATTTTGAGGATAAAATTATTTACTAGTGGGGAAGTATGTAACACCCCGTGTTTTAATTAATTGACTTTAATTAATTTGGCCAAAAATAAAATCTTGGAGTTAATGGCCTTTAAGAATTTAACTGGGTTTTTAGTAAATTTTTCAATCGGGAATTAATTCGAGTCTTTTATAAAAAAAGTTATAAGTTTTTTATTTAAACATATAATAGGCATGTGCGTATTTGTTCAATTAATGTATTGTTATCAGATAATTAAGTTGTATTTTGAAAAGATTTAATCGACAACGCATGTCGTTCGAACGACGTCGCATGTCGTACGAACGATAGGTGTCCTCGTTCGACCGACGCTGAGGCGGTGGCTTGGTTAGACTCCTATTTGTTTCCAACTCTAAAACCCTTTATATACTAAACTGATACAGGGCTAGGACTTCGAAAATCACTTTTCTCTCAAACTTTCTCCAGATAGATTTTCCAAAACCTATTTCTCTCATCTTCAACCCCTAGCGCCTACTTTTCACAAGTTTTGAAGATTCTATTGGTGTTTTCTCAAGAGGAGTTCGACTTTCTACTCAGATTTTCATCCAACTAATTTTAGGCATGAATACTCTATTCCTTTCCTTTAGTATTATGCGTTTTAAGTGTTGCCTAAACCGTAATTACATGTTTTTCCTTAAAATATATTAGCAACCTAATTAGAGAAAGTGAACACTAAAACTTGGGGCTGTTTTTATAAAATCTTTTAATATGAATAATATTCATAAACCTTGGGTACGTAGGATTCATGAGTGAATTTTGAATTTTTTTGGTGTAGGTTGCATGTAGAAAAACCCTCGTTTTGAATTAAATGAATTTGGGGGCATATAACTCATGTAGTTGTGTGGAGATAATGAAATTAAAATTATGGTGTATTAATGATGAAATCTCGGTGTATTTAATTGAAAATAATTAAATGGGATTAATTGGGTGTTTATGTTGATGTGATAATTAAATTAAGATTTAATTGAATTGGACTATTATGTGTAGTTTTATACATTGATTAATTATGCTTGTTTGTGTGACTTGTTGGTATTATGAAATTTCCTTTGTGACGATGGGTTGTTTAATATTTTTGCTCTCCCTATGTTTTAGGATGCCTTCTAGGTATGGGACTAGTGGGTAGGCCTTTTGATGATTTACTCCTGTTGGGTATGAGAGTAGTGACGGTAGATTATTACGACTTTATTATGTCGGGGGTGGGCTGATTTTTGTCACTTTATCCTCTTTATGCTAGCCTAAGCATGAGACTAGGTCGAGGTTTATGTTAGAAATTCATCCTATACATAGGGTAGGACGTATTGATAACTTGCGGACCCTTAGGTATGGGACTGAGGGGTATTTTGAGAATCTCACATCGATTATAAGGGTGGGGTGATTTATAAATTGTGAAATTGAGAATTAACACCTAAGATAAAATCAGGTATTAAAATTTGTGGCGACATAATGTGTCAGGGACCGAAAATTTAAACGGGTCAGCGGACGATTTATGTCGTGTCGTTTGTGGAACCTTGTCATGGGGAGGGCTCGACAGTTTAAACGGATCAGAGGCCATTTGACAAGGGGAAGTGTGACACTTTGGTGGATTACCACCCGGGGCTGGAGGACCGCCATAATAAAAAGTGAGAACAATTATAAAAGTTTGTTAATTTAATTAAATTAACATCACGGGACTTGGGAATTTAAAATCATATTGGTGTGCCTTTTTAAATGGGGATCTTTGCGGGTAGTTAGTAATTTATATTTATCTCGTTTAATTATGCCGTTTAATTATCTCGTTTAATTTAAAATAATCTATCGTGATATTTATTGCGTATAATGCTACTATCTGGATTCAAGGATCCTATTTGAGGGTATACGTGTGTATTCATCCTCGGGGCTCTGACCTTGTGCATTGACTAACTTTTTCAGGATATGTTTTGGACAAGCTGATTAGGATTATTAGAGTTTATCATTTGGAGGGTCAGCTAGAGTTATTCATTTTATTGCATTGTTTAGTTAGAATTTTCTTTTCAGTCGTATTTAATTATGATATTTCATTTGAGTTTTATTTGGACATTCTGTTCCAAAGTTGTTAGAGGTTTTCAGTTTGATTATTCAGATCTTTATTATTGACATTTTATTTAATCATTATTGGAGATTGGATTTATTCGGAGTTTTAGCATGTGATGGATCTTTTATCGTTCAATTGTTATGATCAGTTGGTATTGACTCAAATTATTTATCTTATGGACTGATTTATTTATGTCTCATATCTATTTCATGCTAAGAATGGTATTTATTTAGTTCACGCCCGACATAGTTCGGCAATCAAATTTAGCGGGGTGTGATAGTGTCCTCCCTAAAAATTCACCATAAGCTTAGAAAAAATAAGGGTCTCGATAAATAGACGAAAATTTTTACTCTAAAACACCCTTTTGTACAAAACACCACATAAGTACCTAATATTTATACAAAACACTGAAAAAAATATAACACGACATGTACGTTCACCCATATGAAAACCCAAAAAATTTCAAACCACATTTTTTCCCTTTCCCTCTCTCTCTCTCTAACTTTTCTCCCAAACCATCATCCCCTTATATCATACAAACTAGAACTCCAAAAACACATAACACCACATTACCATCAAGCTTCATTTTTGGTATGTTACACTATTAAACCTTACTCCCATTACTGGCCTGCTGTCATTTTATGCTCTCATTTTGTGTATTAAACCCTAGCATGCAAACTACATATAAGAAATCAATTATAAACTCATTAAAATATAACCCTAATTAATCTAGTTGAAAATATATTTCATTTTCACGAACAAACCTAGGATTTAACACAGTTAAAAAAACCTAGGGTTTAACGATTTGAAAAAAGAAAAAAAAAACTGGTCTTCACCTACGGTTTCTCGTCTCCGAAGGTGCCAACAATATTCAGTCATATCCAATCGTGATTCACCATATACGGCCAGATCTCACCGTGGTTGTAGGTTGCACGACCAAACCCAACCGTGTGTCTATTTTCATGGTCAAACCCAACCATGTGTAAATATTTCACGGCCATATACAACCGTGGTTTCCTTTTCATATAAATGGGTATATTTTTAGTAATTATTATTTCTAATTTTATTTATAATCTTTTAAAATACCAATTTATTTCCTACTTCATATATATGGGTATATTTTTAGAAATTATTATTTCTAATAAATAGGTTTTCCTAATTATTGTTTCTAATTTTAATTCTAATCTCTTAAAGTACCAATTTATTTCCTATTTCATATATTCATATTGGTACCAATGTTCATTTGCTAATATAATTTGTTAATTTCTTCTATATGTCATATAATTGGAGAGAAACAAAAATCCTCCTATCGCATTCAAGCGAAATAGTAGGTTGGAGGCGGCTAAGGAAGTACAACCACCCATATCTTCCTCTAATAGTAGTAGTTTCAGTGAGGCCACTAATTCAAGCAAAGAATAATCTCTGACGACTTCGTTAGATAAAGTGGTAGGCAATTTACTTAATGTTGAGGTGGGTGCTATTTTGAAGTCAATTAAGCAAGTAGCTGAGGCGGTTGTAGGTGATTTGGTTGGGGTTAGTGAAGGGGGTGCGGTAGGAGTGTAAGATAAAGATAAGGAGAAAAAAGAATAAGATAAATCACGAGAGAAAGAGAGAGAGAAAGAAAGTGATGAAGAGAGAGAGGAGGAAAGTGAGGAGGAGAGAGAGGAAGAAAGAGAGGAGGAAAGAGAGGCATAGAGAGATAAAGAGAGGGAGGCAATGAGAGAGGAGGATATATAGGAAGAAAGAGAGAGAGGAGGAAAGGAAGAAAGAGAGGAAGAGATGGAAGAAGAAGAAGGAGAGAGGGAAGGAGAGGACGAGTCTTCTTCCTTGGAAGATGAAATCCAACCGTCCACATCGAAAGGGCCATAGAAGAATGTCCGTAAAAAATTAAGCCACTCTGATACCCAACTGCTCGAGGGATACACGCCAAACAACCCCGAACTCCCAAAAAATTATCTTAACCATATCGGTTATTCTATTTGGAATAGAGATGAAGAGACGGGAATAATGAAGTGCGTGTACCACTAAAAGAAATTTACTGAGTGGGACATAGCCAAAGAGGATGAGCAGGTAATAGAGATGGTGAGGAACTCGATTTTGTACGGTCTGATTAAACACTCCTATTGGTACATAGACTATGTATCGGTGTTGACATTCATCGAACGGTGGCAACCGAAAACAAATTCATTTCATATATCGTTTGGCGAGATGACCATCACCCTAAATGATGTGTAGCATCTCCTCCAAATCCCGATAGTAGGTAAATCGGTGTTTGATACTGTTTCGAAGAAAGACAAGGAGAAGACGGCCCAAATCCAATAGATTACAAAATATTTGGATTGTACCTAAGATGAGGCCAAGGAGGAATGTAAGTCTGTATACGCTCTTTATTTTGAATGGTTAATGAATTTGTGTAAGGGGAGGGTTAAGAAGCTAGGGGAAAGTGCTTCAAAGAGGAGGATTGAGCAGGTTGCTAGGGGGTACTTGATTTTTATGGTTGGTTGCTTATTATTTCCGGACAAATCGGGCAACCGAGTACTAGTGTACTACCTACAGTCTTTGTGAAAGGTTGGCAAATGCAAAGACTATGCCTGGGGGATGGGTGAATTGGCCCATTCATATCGGCAATTGGGAATTGCCTCTCAGGTAGACGTTCGGCAGGTGGCCAGATATCTTCCCCTTTTCATGGTACATATTTTAAATTTAGCACGTGTTTTTAATTTTGTTTTGTAATACAATAATTTCCTAATTAATATGTCTATATTGAAATTTTATTTTATTTTGACTGTAGGAGTGGATATACGACCACTTCAATTTGGCGAGGGGGATTAGAAATCTCCATTTTGAGCATAGCGAGCCGCGCCTATGCAAATAGAGGGCGCAAACAGTGTCAGGGGATGCCTTTGCACAATTACTAGAGTTAAGGAAGCCTTAGATGATTTAAAATCTTCAAACGTAGGTATTAGTTGTTTTAAGTTCAATATTTATTTTCATTATTTATGTATGTACTAACATTTAGAAATATGTGTAGGTTGTATAGGATCCCTACTCCGAACAAAATTAAGTCCTACCCATTTCAGGAGGTCTCATGGTACAACGACCTCCTTATCTGTTATGATGTCGGGGAACCTACTACCTGGAGAGGGTCCTACACCAAGATGGACGTGTTAAAATAATTCCTAGACTGCCAATGCTCCCTTTGTCAGAGGAAAGGGGGAAGACCTAGACCTGATACAAATTAAAGTTTGATATCGAGAAATGGTATCAAATTAACTGGGTCGACCATGTTCAGTTCGATGCCAGACATTCGACCCTGGTGAGGTCCATGCCTTGGTAATGTGTGGATGGCTACATGTCTTGGTACCTACAAATATCCCATCCATACATTCAAAATCCTGAGAATAGAATACGAAGGCCGAAGCTAAAGCACTCGGATAAAATGGTAAATGTTTTGAAATTTATCTGTAAATTGATTTCCTTTGTTTAAGAATGGTCTAACACAGTTAATGATAATTTATATATAGGCTAAGGGGATAGATGTATTCATTAGCCTGCTCCAGGAAGCTATTGAGGGAGGCTCGAACCAGGAGGTTACGGATGTCCTTGAACTATCAAGTGCAACACTTGATGCCCTGCTTTAGGACAAGAGAACAAACGTCCATACAGAAAAGGGAAAGGCCCTCGTGCGTGAAGAAACTCGGACCAAAGCATGGCACGATCCTTCCCCCAAGCAAAACGTCCCCAAGCGAAATGTCCCCCAAGAAAAAACCACCTCGACGAAGCATTTAAAGAGAAAATAGACAAAATTTGTTGGAAAAATTTGAAAGCAACTATATTTAAAAAAAAATTGTTTGTAAAGTATCACAAATTTTGTTATGTGTTATATGTTGGAAAAACTTCGAAACAATTGTGTTGGAACCACTTTGAAACAATTATGTTAAGTGTTATGTGTTTGATTGTTAACAAAATCGTGTTATGTGTTATGTGTTATGTATATGAACGTTATGTACTTGAATGTTATCACATGCTTGAATGTTAACAATACGATGGGTTCTCACCGTGCATTATTTCTATACGAGATGGTGTGACCGTGATACTAATACCCACGGTGTGGTGTCACCGTCAAATAAATAATCACGGTTTCATTAAACCGTGTAAGTTGGGGTGAAAAAATAGCCAAAGTCTCTGTATAAACCACACGGTGAGAACAAATCGTGTAATAGTCACATACGGCAGCTTCTCACCGTCATAAGACATGTCACGGTTTCATTAGACCGTGTAAGTTGGGGTGAAAAATGGTCCAAGTCTCTGCATATATTTCACGGTGAGATCATACCGTGGAATATGTACTTATGGCTACCACCAATAGTAGGGAGACTTTCCATGGTTTCATTAGACCGAGTAAGTTGGGGTGAAAAAATAGCCAAAGTCTCTTTATAAACCACATGGTGAGAACAAACCATGTAATAGTCACATACGGTGGCTTCTCATCGTCCTAAGACATGTCACTGCTTCATTAGATCGTGTAAGTTGGGGTAAAAAATGGGCCAAGTCTCTGCATATATTTCACGGTTATAGTAGATTGTGGAATATATACTTAGGACTACCACAAATAGTAGGGAGACTTTCCACGGTTTCATAAGTTGGGGTGAAAAAATAGCCAAAGTCTCGAAAAAAAACTGTGCAATAGTCACATACGACGACTTCTCACCATCATAAGATATGTCACGGTTTCATTAGACTGTGTAAGTCAAGGTGAAAAATGGGACAGGTCTCTGCATATATTTCATGGTTAGAGTAGACCATGGTTGTTTTATTCACGGTGTGGTGTCATCGTAGGCTCCTAATTACGGTGTGGTGTCACTGTGTAAACATCTATACGGTGTCAAGGGATCGTAAGTTACTTAAAATACTCCAAGATTGCTAATTTATCACATATATAACCAATTTATATTATAATAATGATTGTAAAAAGATACAAAAAGTTCCAATTAATAATTGGTAATACAAAAAGTTACAATCCATATACATATAATCAATGATTGCAAAAAGTTACAAAAAGTTACAATCATTGGCCCTAGACTTTCTTCAACAACCAATTTACATATAACCAATCCTGATAATTAGAAAAAGTTTCCAATCCTGATAATTAGAAAAAAATTTCAATCCTGATAATTATAAAAGTTAAAATCAACCCTAGGAATTTCACCACTGAATTTAAGCCTCCGTCAAGTCCCCATCCTCATCCGATGATATCAAGCACGGTTCATCTCTCGTCGCAATATCTTTAGGACATAGGTTCTAAAAAGATTAAAAGTGGGACTTAAACAAAGTAGGCCACTGAAGGGCATCTTGACTGGACCTTGATTTCCAGTTAAAGGTAATTGGTGGTAGGGGCAAAATCTTATGCATTTCAAACTCACCCAATGAATAATTGACGAGTTCAGGATATAGATGATGCGATTGTCTTCCATCCTAGGTTTTGACCCAACGTCGAATGGAACAAAAGTTAAGCATTGAAATTTGGATATAAACACAACCATTAGCTTACGTGCATTCATCGCAAGGTAGCCAAACTCTGGAATTATAAACCATCGCTCGCTTGTGCATGAGTATCTAAAATAGTCTAATCTCCTCTCATACTCATCAATATCGTAGGAGGTCATCATCGTTGCCCAAAATGTCTTGTACCTACATAGTTCAGACAAAAAAGCACTACGAATAGCATGAGAATGTTCAAGTCCATTCCCAACACCCTCCCCTTTGGAAATAGCCCTATATCCACAACTTCCATCAGATTTTACATCATATATATCCTCCATAAATGATCAGAAGAACTCTGGAACATCCTTCATATACATCTTCTTCTCCCAAGACCACATCTCCGATTTCACACCTGTTAACGGGTTAATGTTTATGAAAACTTTTTTAATTTCCCTTGTGGACAGAACATCTTTCTCCCAAGCACAAGGGGTTCTTTTTGTAGATATATTGGCAGAATTTTTCACCTTAGGTGGCCTACCCTTTTGACGAATTTCTACAGGCTCCATCAAGGGTGTGCTAGAGGGTTCAACAATCTCTACTAACTTTCTTAGCATCATATTTCAAATAGCTTCACCTGCCTCATTCCACCTTTTCTTAAATAATATCATCTTGGGTGTATAGTCAAGGTTACGATACCGAGCGATGTTCGGGATAATGGAAAGTTTCCTCCAATGATCGTCTAGTGCCCAAAGTGGAATTTCTTAGCCTAGCTTCTCCCATTGAGCCAACTCATGGACACATGGTAATTCTCATATGGTGCGAAGTACGTGGGAGCATCGTATGTTCGTATATTGGGTGTTAGAGCCTGATGCACTCAATACCAATCGCATGGAATCTATCTCAATAACAATTATATCCAATGCAAAGTGTGATGCCCTACTATGGATCTTGGGCAACAATGCATCACTATGTCCATGCTTGGTGGATTGAAGTGATGTCTGAAACTCGGTTTGAATTTGAGTTACTTGGTGGCCAAATAATGAGTCCATACCCTTCCACACCGTCACAAATGAACGGGTGATATTTATTAAGTGTTTTTTAAGTTGAGCATGATAACCCTCTGCGCTGTTAGTTATTCGGTTGACATGATGAGGTACGTGATTAGTCTATGCATGCGCGAACTAAAAACGAAAAGGAATACAATTCTTTGATATGTACCCAACCATGTTCAGGTATTTTTTCCAGTTTTGTCGAAAAGTCGTCCATACATTCTCAAAGTTATTTGTAGTCTCTGACTCCAACACCTCAATCCAACCTTGCATGAATACCTTCTTATCCTAGTCTTCAATATTGTGTTTCAAACATGCACCTTGAATTTTCTTTTGTACATGGAATAAGCATAGAAGAATGGTGGCAAGTGGAAACACGCTTGGCAAAGCGTTTAGACAAGCTTGTTATTTGTCGGAGATAACAACTTGCCACAAAGCTTCTGGCTCGTATAATGACTGCAAATGTTGTAGATCTCATATAAAATTCTCCTCCTTCTCACTCTTCATAAATGCAAATGCAATGCAAAATTGATCGGTAGAGGTGACCTCAATCATCTCAAATAATGGCATATTGTAACGGTCGGTCCTGTAAGTGAAATCGATCACAAACAGACTCGGGAAGCATTTCACCAACAAGCAAGAGGTGGGATGTGTGAAAAATAAATCCTCCACCACATAGGTTTGCTCATTCCTTCGATGCCAGTGTACATAATTCTTCTCCCCAATAAAATGCATCAACTGTTGCATGGCGGTGAGACCTTGCATCTCAACATTCTTCATTTTGCTTTTAGCGTTATATATTGTTCGTATTGATGAACAATTGTACTCTGACCTCTTTTTCAATGTATTTTCTTCGGGCCAACCCTATTGTTTATCATCTCATTTGCAATATTCCACTCTTCTTGGAAAATTCAACCGACATATGGGTGCCCAGCAAGTGATTTTGACACCACATGGTTGTGTAGCCCATAGAGAACTTCAACCCCAAACGACCATTATTGTGCGAAACCCCTTTTAATATAAATGGGCAATCACATTTTCACATTCCGGAAGAACACTTCCTCTTATTTTCCAACACCTTGTATTTTTGGGTTTATGAAGCTCGCTTCGCTCACAACCAAGTATGACCCTACCCTTACGGACTATACTGGCCTTATTGAATTTCAAAATTATCACGACCGCATGAAGCTTGCGACCAACTTGTTGACACCAATCAATCATCTTGTCTCGGTCATCAAAAATCTTCACAAGATGAACATTGTTAAATGAAAGGACATTTTAAGTGAAGATTTTCGGTATAATTGTAAAATCATGTTGCAGAGCCGATCTCGGTTGTGAATTCGATTGTATGATCTTGATTAATCACATTAATATCCAATCCTTCTTCTATTTCCGCATCCTAACAATGCACACAATCAAATTATGTCATACAATAATGTTATACATTAAATATCTCAAAGTGTTGGAAATTAACTACGTGATATGGTTTTTTTACCATAAACAATGTGAAATCTGGAAATAAATCACGCAAACATTTGGGTGAGGTTAATGTCGTTACTTCTTCGATCATACTCGGTTCACGCAGATTTGCTTTCTCGGTGGAAGCACATTCAGTAGGTACACTCGGTACAATGAGATTGTCTATATCTTGCCAAAATGTATCATCTAGAATTGAGTTATCTAACTGAAACGACAATACAATAATCAGTATATGAATGAATGGCAATATAATAACTGTTACATGAATTATATCTATATTGAAATTTTATATCCATATTGAATATTCATATCTATATGCAAATTTTATATCTACATTGAAATTTTATAAATAAAAACAATACCACAATCAACTATAACCGTGGATATAAAAGAACGACCAATAGAGATCGTGGTGTATTTGTTACGGCCAAATTACAACCGTGGGTATAATACCATGGCCAACTAAGATCGTGGTGAACTTATTACAGCCACCTGAAATCGTGAATATACAACCACAACCAAGTGAAACTGTGAAATTAAAACCCCGACCAAGTATCATTACACGGTCAAGTGTAACCGTGTGATAGTCTACGGTCAAATATAACCGCTATGTGTCATTACACGGCATCTTGGGATCGAAACTCATTGTCACTTACGATGACGGGAAATCGTAAGTGCAGTCAGTTCAATTTTTTTCATCTTTTCATCATTTTAAATGGTGTTTTACGAATTATATAGTGCGTAGAGGTGTTTTAATACCTCAAAATCATCAAACGAGCATTGGATATTCCAAGTTTGGAAATCTTGATCATCAACTTTCTTTTCAAACACAACGAAGACCACAACAACACAACAAACACACGAAAATGGAGATCTGGGAAGAAATGGTGAAGATGATTTTGGCTAGGTTTAACCGTAGGTTTGAGGTTTTCGGTGGGAAGAGGAATCGGTTTGAAAATGTGTCTTTTGGTTGATTGTGGTGTTTTAGATATGTTGTGTTAGTTTGTGTTTAATTTTTTGTTTAGTTTGGGGTATATTAGACATTTTACAAGAAAAAAGGTACAACACTTTTGGGTGTTTTGGAGTAAAGTTTGGGTTTGATTTTTATGTGGTGTTTTGGAGATATTTTTTGGTGTAAATATCAGGATCCAAAAAATAATCTAGAAAGCAAATTACTAATAATTGTAAAAATATGTAAGACGTTCAATAGTTCTATAAAACATCCAGTTATGTTAGTATCCGAGATACATTCAGCTCCATAATTAAACGCACATATAGTACATAGGTGTTTCCCTCCTTTCTACATAAGATAGAGATAAATGTGGATAGTTAAACATTGTGTTAATTTAATCAACCATATAAGTTGTAATAGAATTTTGAGTTATATTCCACCTTGTGGATACTAAATTTAAAGCAGCTAAAAAAATTAAAAATAAATTCGTGATAAGCATATACATAATTAATCAAAATGAACAACTTCCAGTATTCACAACAGTAAAGATTTTACTACTTGCTCAATTCTATTTATGTCAACAACATGTTCATACAAATAGTTCATAAGGGAGTTCTCTCAATACGAAACAGACAACAGGGAAGTTTAAGAAAATTACCAATGGAGCCGGTCGGGGTTGAAAATGATACAGATTCTAAGACTCCAAATTAATTTAAAAATAAACCTAAATTATAGCAATTAAACGTCATGAATAGGGCACTGATCCGAACCCTAAATCGACACATTCTTAATATCGATTAATATAACTACTTATGAATAACAAAACAAATTCAACGAGTCTTGCAGTAGACAATCTTACACTTTGTTATGCTCAAATTTATAAATATTACTATCTTAAGCAAAATCCAACATAGTGAACTACAGAGTTCAACAAGTGTAAACTACATGGAAAAAAGGTAACTTCTAACATTAACCTAGGAATGGCATGTAATTTTTTTTCCAAAGCATCCAATGAACTTCAAATTAATTATAATGGTATACCCCAACATATCCAACCCATTAGTCTAGAGAGGTTTTGTGGCATTCTCACTGAGAATAAGATCATAAGGCTTTTGGCATTCTCAATGTGAAATCATTTAATTCGTACAAAAAACAGAACACCAAACAACAAAAATTCCCATTAAGACACTAAATATTTTGTCCACTAACCAAAAATGAAGAACATCTAAGATCCGCACCTGAATGTTAACAATTTTTTTCCTCATTGACTCTTGAATACTTTTTTTAAGATGGAACTACACAGATCAAATGATAAAAAATAAACTAACAGCATGGCATGCAGGTGTATGCATTGTCTTCATCTCCATGAATACCTTCTCTAGAAACTTAAGTACCTGTTTTAACACAACTTAAGTTCATGTTCGAACTTAACGGTATGATTTGATTCTATTTGGTTCTTAAATCTAAGAAGCGTGGGTATATCATATTTACACACTTCACAGAGTGGGTTGGACTCAATCTTGGGTGCAACGTGGCACTATTTAAAGCATCAGATATAACCTCCAACATTGAACCTCAACCATTTGATAATTTAGATAAAACCCGCTCTTGATATATTATCTTATTATATATACGTATGTAGTTTGAATGTTGAGATGCTCCCAAATCTCAAATCTAATTTTCTCAATTTTTTGACTTTTTAAAATTATAAAATAACATGTGTCCCCATGGGACACTTTTTCGTAACCAACAGAATTTGAAAACTTAAAGGGAATGCATGATTTTTATTTTGGCCATATACCAAATAGTCCTTCGAACATTTTTTAAACAAGTTTAGTCCAAGACTTTTTATTTTGCACCAAAAAGTCCTTCAACATGCCAAAAAGGCTTTATCATGCCGCTGGTGCGGAGTCCTTCACCATGCCAAAAAGGCTTCACCATGCCACTGGCATGGACCTTTAAAGATAAGAGAATAAGTACTTTTTGTTACAAAATAAAAGGATTTGACTAAATGTGTATTAAAAAATGTTTGAGGAACTTTTTGGTATTTGATCATTTTTATTTTTAAATTTGAATCTTTCCATACAACCATATATTGAAAAGCTACCCCGTAACTACCACCACAATTTTCACTCTTGTATACCTTGCCTTCCTCACACATCCCATACTCTGTATTCAAAAATCCTGGTTGGGATAAAAGTACTTTGTGTGTTATTTATACAGACTTATATAAAACCCATTTATCTCCATCATGTAGTCACTCCGGCCTAAGTTTGTTCAGTTCAAGCTGTAGTTTGTTCACTCCGGTCTTTGGTTTTAGAGTTGGTCACTCCGGCCAGAGTTTGTTCACCCCTGCACAAATATCCGACATGTAGTTAACAAATATTCTGGTACAAACTCAGTTATCCGGCGTAGTAGCAAACTTAGTTATCCAGCAATAACCAACACGCCATCTCTGACAAATCACTATCTCCGACGTCCCCATATCCAAATTTTTACGTGCATGAACTTAACTGCACAAACTTAAATTGCTGTATCAAAATGAGGAGCTTTATGGCTCTATTTTTCTTACTGGGAAGCTTCTTCATTCTAAACATTTGAAGTAAGTCTCTCTCTAAATTAAGACATATGTTGATCAACTTTCGTTAGTTAAACAGTGTAACCATTGAATCCTTCTCCTAACCATAATTCCATGATGTTGATACAATGCTACCAACATAACTGTGGGGTCATTGTGCACATATATAAATGGAAACAAAATGCCAACATATCCAAAGTTAGGGCCGGCCCTGAGATTTGTAGTACCCTGTGGGATACTCAATTTAGGGCCTTCCAAAAAATTATTGTACAAAAATATTAAATACCTAAAAACTCATTGAAAAATTGTTCTTCTAGCATTTCGACAAAATATTGTACAAAAAGATTGTGTCACCTCTTCTATTCTTTTTTGTTTTTTTCGTTTTTAATATCCGGATGCTTGTTTTTTTGGTAACATTTCTAAAAATTATAAATTTATAAATAAAAATAAAATATGCAATTAATAACGAATCTAATAGATAATTTTAGTCTAGAAATATCTCAATTGATTGAATATAAAAAATATGGAAAAATGTCACCTGTTTTGAGCATTTTATTCCCTCTCCAATTTCATCGACTTGATTAATGTAGAAAGAAGCAACCTGATTGTTGATACCAAATTTAGTCTGCTGACATGGCTCAATTGAGTGAAGACACGTGGCAATCTGCGTGGTAATAACAAACACTTCCGAGCAACACCTTAACTTCGAGGAACTCAACTTCCCCGACCCACTCAGATACTCCGAGCAATAGATGCTCTCCGAGGAACCATACTGCAATGAGGAACTTTGCTTCCCCGATCAACTCAGACGCTCCGACCAACAAGAGTTCTCCGAGGAACTTTAATACACCGAGAAACTTATGAGTACCGAGCTACTTAGGCGGTCCAAGCTGCACCTCGAATAGAGCATTAATAGCAGGATAACCAACAGATTGACTGCGCATTAAATGCTTATTATTATCATACAGATGTATACGCCTAAAGGACAGCTATGTATTACCCTTTCACATGAATAGCCTGAGGGCTATAAATACATTGTATCATCCTCATTGTAAGGGGACCGGGAATTTCTTGACTAAACTGGTAATCAAGAATTCCCAAACAGTCAGCAATAATAGAAACAGTGGATGTAGGCCATTCTTATAAGGCTAAACAACTTTAAAATTTCTTTGTCTCATTTTATTTTATCTGTGATTAAATAATTAGATATAATATAATTTTTTACATCAACAGATTGACGCCGTCTATGGGAAACGACTGGTAATATCATTTTTCATAAAAAACAATTCATTACAAATGGCTGATAATCCAGAACCCAGCAATCGAAACGCTGGAAGCCCTTCAAATCCACCTGCTCCGCCGAACGTTCCAGATCTGGCGGGAATAATGACAAATCTGGCCCAGGGCCAGACAACCTTGCAAGAAACTATGCGACAACTCATACAAACCCTTCATGGCGGAGTATCAACCCATTCAGGACATCGAAGTGTTCAAAGAAATACCCGTTTACTTTCTTCGCGTACTAGGCGTACCGATTCATATCGTACTGAGGAGTCTGAAGATTTTTCTTATCAACCTGGACGAACTTCGTCAGTACGAGCCACAGATACTGAACAACGTATCACTCTCTCTCCAGAAAGGACTAGTGGGCTAGAAAGGTTAAGCAGGGTATCTCCTTTTGATCGATTAGGCCCTAGGAGGAAAAAAAGTCCTCCTAAGGCTGCGTCGAGGAGCTTTCGATGATCATCAAACTTAAGGGAAGGATCTGCCCAGTCGCGACCAGCTGCTCGTCAAGATAAATCACAGGAAGCCACCTCAACACGATCAGTTTCTCGAACCAACAGGCCCGAGGAAGGAAATGATGCGTGGAAAGGATCTATTCAGAGGCTGGAAGACAGACTAGGGGAAATAGCTAAGGCCAAGAACCCCTTACAACGAACTTTTGTTTAAGGGACACCCTTTGTCCAGGCCATTGTGGATTTTCCCACACCGTCAAAGTTCAAAGCACCTGTTGTGACTCCCAAATATGATGGAAAGACCGACCCTGTTCTTCATGTAGAACAATACCAAGCTGCAGCCGACATCTATGTTGTTCCAGATGAGATGAGATGCAGAGCATTCTTAGGAACTCTTACCGGATCTGCTCAAATATGGTACAATAATCTTCCTCGGGGTAAGATCTCAACTTTCGTTCAACTGGCCGAGTTATTCATTGGAAATTTCTGTTTTGGGGCAAAGCTAGTTAAACGAGTAGCGCATTTGTTAAGTGTTAGACAGAAAGCTGGTGAGAGTACCAGAGATTATATAACTCTTTTTAATAATGAGAAACTCGAAGTCATTGATTATGAAGAAAAGACAACTATTACCGCCTTGATGAGTGGGCTGCTGCCCAACAAGTTGTACTACACTTTGGCCAAAGATCCACCCAGAACCATGTCAGAACTGATGGCAAAAGCGGCCAAGATCATGAATGCCGAGGTGGCTATGGTTGCGAAGAAGAAAATGGACGCCAAAGAAACCAAAGTGGAAGGTGATAAAGTTAAGAAGAAAGATCATAAGAACAATGGTGGTGAAAATAATAAAAAATAAGGTCGTCATGGGAGGTATTGAAGAAATTTGATAATTACACTCCTTTGAAGATAGACATCAACCATGTTCTAGAAGAAATCAAGAACAACAAGGAATTAAACTGGCCAGAGAAAATGAAGACAGAACCTGACAGGAGGAATAAGGAAAAATATTGCGATTTTCACAAAGATCATGGACATATGACCAAAAATTGCATAGCTCTTCAGAATGAGATTGAAACACTTATTAGACGAGGAAAATTGGCAAAGTATGTTGATCGTGGAAAATTGGCAAAGAAATTTATTATAAGTTGATCCAGAAGACGACCCCGATCTTCCCAAGAGACCAAGGCAGCCAGAACGTGAGGTATTTTCAATATGCTTTGGGTCATTTGATTGTAATGTTATTACAGGTGGAGATGCCGGAGGAGGAGACCTTACTACAGAGAGAAAAGCTTACCTCTGTGAGGCTCAAGCTTGCTCATACATTCAACGAATTAATCTAGCTGAGGAGGATCGTCCGAGAAAGGTAAACAAAGAGAATTTGGTCATTGGTTTCTCAAAGAACGACCTCGCAGGTGTTCTATATCCTCATGATTACCCATTGGTGATCAAAATGAGGATGAAGGAAGTAATGATTTCAAGAGTACTGGTAGACAATGGTATCTCGGCAGACATCATGTTCTACTCGTGCTTCGACAGTTTAAATCTAAATCTATCTCAACTGGAGCCTTATCATAGACCCCTCCTCGGTTTTGCTGGCGAGAAAGTTTTTCCACTTGGGACGATCAAATTGGATATATTCATTAGTACATGGCCCGCTTATCGAACAGAAAGAATATGCTTCTTCGTGATGGATAAAAATGTTCAATCAGCCTACAATATCATCATGGGAAGGGTAGGATTGAAGAAGTTCGAGGCAGTGCCATCTACGGTACATCAATGCCTAAAATTTCTAATAAATTTTGGAGTAGGAGTTGTGAAGGGTGATCAAAAAGTAGCTCGGGAATACTACTATTCATCTGCCGAGCAAGAGGAACTGGAGGAATCAAGGAAAAATACTACTACATATCAAGTGGGGGAAGGTGCAAAAATTGAAACGTTGGATCCTAGTGATGAGTCCCAACTTGTGAAAGGCCAGGTGGTGGAAGCTACTGAAAACATCATTCTGGACGACGAGCACCCTGAACGAACAACTCAAATAGGTTCGTTGTTGGAGGCCTCACTAAAATAGAAATTGATAACTTTCCTAAGAAGCAGAAAGCAAACTTTTGCATGGAGTCATGAGGATATGCTCGGAATAAACCCAAATTTTTTATATCACGAACTCAACGTGAATAAGGAGATCAAGCCAGTAAAGCAGAGAAGAAGAGTATTCAGTCCCGAGAAGAATCAAGCTATATAGGAAGAGGTCGAGAAGCTCCAGAAATCTTGCTTTATTGAGGATGTTAAATATCCAGACTGGTTAGCAAATGTGGTGATGGTAAAGAAAAAGAACAATAAATGGAGGATGTGTGTAGATTTCACCGACCTCAACAAAGCATGCCCAAAGTACCACTTTCCCTTACCCCTAATTGATCAATTAGTAGATGCTACCTCGGGACACGAGCTGTTGAGCTTCATGGATACATATTCTGGATACAACCAGATTAAGATGAAATTTGAAGACAGGGAGAGTACTTCTTTCATTACCCCTAGGGGAACTTACTGTTATAACGTTATGCCTTTTGGTTTGAAAAATGCAGGTGCAACATATCAGCGGCTGATGAACAAGGTGTTTGCAGAACAAATCAGTTGCAATATGGAAGTCTATGTTGATGATATGCTCACAAAGAGCAAGAAATTTGCTGATCATCTAGTTGACTTAGGCTAGACCTTTGATCAACTAGATAAATATCAAATGAAGCTGAACCCGACGAAGTGCATATTTGGAGTATGAGAAGGCATATTTCTCGGGTACATTGTCAATCAACGAGGCATTGAAGCAAACCCTGAAAAGATCAAAGCTCTGTTAGAGCTGCGATCTCCAATGATGAAGAAAGAAGTGCAAAGTCTTACAGGACGAGTAGCAGCACTCAATAGATTTGTATCGCGAGTAACTGATAGATGTATCCCATTCTTCAAAATGCTCCGAAAGACTTTTGAGTGGAATGATGAATGTGATAAGGCTTTTCAAGACTTGAAGAAATATCTGGGAGCACCTCCACTATTGTCCAGGCCAGTGATGGGAGAAAAATTGTACTTGTATTTGGCAGTGTCAGAGAATGCAGTTAGCTCGGCATTAATAAGAGTGGAGAATGGAGTGCAAAAACCGATTTATTACACTAGCAAAGCCTTTCGAGGAGCAGAGATCAGATATCCAAAGCTGGAAAAATTGGCACTAGCATTGATCGAGGCAAGTAGAAGAATGAAGCCATACTTCTAGGCTCATACTATAGTCGTATATACCGATATGCCATTGAGGCAAGCTCTTCATAAACCAGAAAAATCGGGAAGATTGATGTATTGAGCAATAGAGCTCGGTGAATATGACATAATTTATGAACCCAGATCATCGTTTAAAGGGCAAGCAGTAGCAGATTTTATAGCAGAGTTCACCTATCCTGATACCCCCGAGGAGCAAAAGCTGCTCACCGATCAACCTGTGGATGTTACAGAATCATCAAACCTAATCCCAGACCAACTTAGGTTGGTAAAAGGGCAAGTAGATGTTACATAATCATCAAACTCAAGCCCAGACCAACTTAGGTTGGTAAAAGGGCAAGAAGTTATGATCGATGAACAACAAGAAATATTAGGAGAGGGTGAAAGGAAGCAACAAATTTTCCACCGAGGAACTCTGTCAGATCAGAAATTTGAAGACGAGTTACCTATATGGAGTTTATATGTGGATGGCTCATCTTGCACAATAGGCTGTGGGGCAGGGATTGTTCTTAATAGTCCAGATGAGGTCGACATGGAATATGCCCTACGCTTCCAATTCAAAGCTTCGAATAATAAGGCTGAATATGAAGCCATGATTGCAGGTCTTAATTTGGCAAAAACCATGGGGGCAGAGTAGGTTATTGTCTTCAGTGACTCGCAATTGATCATAAATTAAATGATGGGAGTATACGCAACTAAAGGAGAATTAATGATCAGGTATCATGCAAAGGCAAGGGAATTGGTATCAGAATTTGCTGCTATTCAGCTGGTCATAATACCAAGAATGGAGAATGCGAGGGAAAACGCCTTAGCTCGATTAGCATAAGCTACTCATACCGAGCTACGAAGAATAATCCCAATTGAAGTTTTAGCTGGTCGGAGTATAGATAAATATTTGACGATGAATTTTATTACCCTTAATTTAGGACCATCTTGGATGGATTCCATCAGGGCATATATCGAGGAGGGGGAATTACCAACTGAAAAACTTACAGCCAAAAAACTGAAGTTTAAAGCTGCTCGTTATGTACTGAATAATGGTATTCTGTACAGACGAGGAATTATAGCAGGTTTGCAAAGATGTGTGCATCCCATCGAGGTGAAAGACTTGATTGAAGAGATCCATGAAGGGTCCTGTGGAGCCCATGTAGTAGGTCGGACGCTTTTACAAAGGGTTACGACGTAAGGATATTACTGGCCAACGATGAGGGCTGATTGTATAGCCTATACTAAGAAATGTGACAAGTGTGAGCTCTTCTCCTCCATCCGAAGAAATCCTCAAGCGTTGTTGACACCCATTACTTCCCCTTGGCCATTTGCTATGTGGGGAATTGACTTGGTCGGACCACTTCCAACAACCAGAGGAAGATTTAAATATCTCGTCGTCGCAGTGGATTATTTTACTAAGTGGGTAGAAGCTGAGCCTCTCGTCGACATGACGTACGAGAAGGTGTATCAATTTATTTGGAAAAATATCATCTGTAGATATAGTCTTCCCCATGCATTCATTACCGACCATGGAACACAATTTGACAATGAGGAGTTCGTTGCCTATTGTCATCAGTCAAATATCTTGAAGATCCACTCGGCACCAGGCCATCCCCAAAGCAATGGATAAACTGAAGTAACAAACAAAACGCTACTAAATGGCTTAAAGAAAAGATTGAATTACGCGAAAGAAAATTGGATCAACGAGCTACAATCAGTACTATGAGCTTACCGAACTACTCCCCGAATAGCAACAGGGGAATCTCCATATATACTGGCATTTGGAAGTGAAGCCGTTATACCTGCCGAGTTGGGTCTCCCGACACACAGAGTACTAAATTTCAATTCCCCTGTCAGCGACTTAATGAGAAGATTGGATTTAGACATGCTTGAGGAAGTTAAAGAAGAAGAAGCCATCAGGAATGTTGCTTACCAACAACGAACAACTTTGTTCTACAACAAGAGAGTAAAGAAGTGCGACCTGAAAGAAGGAGACTATGTGCTAAAGAAAGTGATTCAAAAGCACAACAAATTGGAAGCAAACTGGCATGGACCTTACCGAGTTACAGAAGTTGTTCGACCAGGAACCTACAGAATAACAACTTTAGAAGGGTGGGAGTTTAAGAATGCATGGAATGTAGAACACTTGCGCAAGTATTATCAGTGATGTAAACTCTCATGAAATACATTTTCGTTAGTATGAATAAAGTGACAATGTTCTGCCCAGTTCTCTCCTTTTGTTGGAAATTTTTGTGGAATACTAATGCTACACACTACTCAACAAAACTCAGACTACTCAAAACTATTCCTAAAAATGCCAACTAAGGTTGGTTAGGAAGTAAAACTATTCCTAAAAATTCCAACTAAGGTTGGTTAGGAAGTAAAACTATTCCTAAAAATGCTAACTAAGGTAAAATACCAACTAAGGTTGGTTAGGAAGTAAAACTATTCCTAAAAATGCCAACTAAGGTTGGTTAGGAAGTAAAACTATTCCTAAAAATGCCAACTATGGTTGGTTAGGAAGAAAAACTATTCCTAAAAATGCCAACTAAGGTTGGTTAGGAAATAAAACTATTCCTAAAAATGACAACTAAGGTTGGTTAGGAAGAAAAACTATTCCAAAAAAGTGCCCAAGTTGGTCGGTAAGAAAAAATCCACTAACTATGGTTGATCGGGAATAAAAATCCACTAACTGTAGTTGGTCGAGAAGGAAAATTTACCGACCTTGGTTGGTCGAAAACATTTTATGAGTACGAGAAAGTGATCGAGCAAAATTTTTGATACTCGTAACTTTTTAAATTACTACCAAATTGGTCGAGAAACAAAACATCATTAAGTTTGGTTAGTTGTCAAATGATTACCACAAATTCAAACTAGTCGACAATAAGTTTTAATCAACTCTAAGTTGATCGACGAATAACACAATGTTGTTATCTTTTTAACAGATATACATATATAAAGTGTTTTACAACCACAAGGCAATGGCAATCAAGATTGCGAACAAAAATAAAAGTCTTTCATTAAAACCAAAAACAGAATACATTGAGAATGAAATACAAATTAATTATTACATCAAGATTCCTATTCTATTGGTTTCTTCCCCTCTGCTTTTGAAATAGGTTCCTCGCCAGCAGGAGGATCGTCTAAAGCATAAGGGGAGTTTATGAAATTAAGATCTTTAAGCATCCTGATGTTCATCACAGATGGTCGATCGAGTAGGTGCTCGGGGCGAGATATTTCAGCATTGGAATGGAGACTATAATCGCCAAGGTATTTGGAAATCAAACACTGAGGGATTGCCCGGGCAGGGATCTAGCTCATGTCGAGTTTGAAGGGTGGCACTGGCAAGTCGAGCAACCCAGGATTATGATAATCCCACAAGTAGTGACCTTGTTCCAGTTGCAGTACACCCAGGGCATTCAACCACCCTTGTTTGTAACCTTCATTATTCGCATTTTGGATCCGATCATCCAAATGATAAAGAGCCTCATTGTAGCCAGCCATCCAAAATTCTCTGGGATGATTGTGGAACTGATAAGTCAACCTTTCCAACTGCTCGTGAAGACTTTTTATAAAGAGTTCTTTATTCTCCAAGGCAGACTTTTGTGCAGAAAGCTGCTCGTCCAGATTCCTGATCTTCTTAGACATCTAAGCCAACGTCTGGTTCTTTGCCATCAGTTGGAAGGCCTGGTTCTCCAGAGCAGATTGAGTTCTCTGTTCCTCGATAGTAACTCGAGCAGCTCTTGCTCGTCCCCGAGGAGATCTTGCTCATCCCCGAGTAGATGTAGAAGGGCCAGCTCTCTTCAAGGTTTCTAATTCATCCCTCAGGTTGGCATTTTTGACCTCCAAGAAAGAGAATCCCTCGTCGTTCACAGGGACCAAAGCGTTTGAGGTGGAAGCTGAAAACTTCAACTAAGACACCTCTCTTTGCAGGTTATTATTTTCCTGCTCTAACAACTCAGCTATCTGTCTGTGCTCTTCGACCTCAGCCTTCAAAGTTCTCCCCCTCACATCGTAAGCAGCAAACAGTTTATCATATCCCTTATCAGCACTGAGTTGCTGATACTTCTTCTGGTATCCTTCGTGCAAAAGGGCTGTAGATTCCTTATATTGTTGTTGAAGCTCTTCAAGAGTTCCTTAGAGATTTTCAATCATTTCATAATATGATACATTGTTAGCCACTGCACGGTTAAGCAGGCACTTCAAATACTGGTAGGCTAAAATTGCTTGCTCTGAAGAAACTTGACCGAGGATGTCAACGATTTGTGCTGCACTCATATCTGTAAGACCAGCTTTGAAGTACTCATTGCATTGCCTCAATAATTTTGTATCATGAGCAGACAATAACTCCATCCTGGCCATAAACCAGTAAAGGAAGAGAAAGTAAGAATCAATAAGAGTTCAAACAGAGCATGAAAAAGAGAAACAACAGTATGAATAGGCGAAACTTCAAATTTTATTACATCATAAAGGATAAGTACAAAATTCAGAGTTACATTTGATAAAGAAAAATAAACAGAGAGAAAAATCCGAACAACTCTACACCTTTTCCTTGTCTCCCAAAACTTTCTTGGGAGGCTGGGACGAAGAGGTAGGTTGCTCGGATGGTACAGATGGTTGTTCGGGGAATGCTGGAAGTTGCTTGTTTGAAACAATGGATGGTTGAAGTTGCTCGCTGGTGGACTGGATAGTTGGAGAATGAGGAATTTGATCTCCCATCACCATGGAGGATTCCTCAGAGGCGGCTTCATCCTCTTCTTCTTCTTCAGGAGTTGGAGGGGGGCCCGGGATGTGTCGCTGAAACAGGTCAGAATTTTCATCGACCTTCATCTCTTGCAGAGCAGCGACCCAGCCATCCCTAAAGTATTTGCGGCTACCATATTCCACCTGTGACATCATGGCATCCAAACCTTTATTCCACCCCTTATCCCAGCCAGTACTGAAAGACTTTTTTATAGCCAACTTCCTTTTCGCTTTCTCCAAGGAAATCTTCTCGGAAAGAAGATCCTCGTTAGCCTTCAGCTTATTTTCTATTTCTTCCTTTTGACGACCTACTTCACGAAGTCGGCCCAACTCTTCTTCAGCATTTTTGAGCTTACTTTCAAGCTCCCTAGCATTTTTGAGCTTCTCATCGAGCTCTTTATTCTTTTCTTCCAAGTTTTTTATTTTCTTCTCCAAACCTTTGGAGACTTCAACAGCTTGGTTCCTCTCCTGCTCGGTGTAATCAAGTTTCTCCTCTCAAGCAGCCTTATCATCATCATACTTCTGACGAGAATCTTTCAAAGACTGGTTCAGGCCCACCAAAACTTCCTCTACACCAGACGAGGAGCTTAAAGTTTTAATAGCTTCATCTTTCTTTAAAATGGTATTAAAACAGGTCACCAACTGGGAAAAGAAAATGATATCAAGTCAGTACACAGATGTAACAAGGGAAAAATGAAAGTTGAGGACAATGATACTTACAGAAGCTATATGACGAGCAGCTAATAAGGTAACCATGTCCCGAGAAAGATTTTCTTCCATACCTTTGATCTCGGGAATGATCCAAAACTTCACCGAGCTCATGGCAGAGCTCGGGGCAACAAAAGTGGGAACACCACTTCCAGTAATCGGGGGCTGAGAGATGGATTCAGCCAAATTGACCGAGGAGCACTTCTTCAGCTTCCTCGGGGGAACATGAATGGTCTTGACTAATGATGTAGTCTTAGTCAGAGAGATAACAATCACCTCACTTGGAACAGCGGCCTTTCTCGGAGCCACTGGGGGTTTCTCGGCAACCTTCACAGTAGTAGCCGTAGGGGATGCATCAATCTTCTTTGTCCCCTCTTCTGGAACATCATGTTTACTTCTCTTTGCCTCTCCAGCAACAGAGGAAGATTTCTCGAAGATGGAAGGAGCTCTTCTTTTCTTCATTCTTTCACTCAGAGGGATATGAGACTCAGGTGAAGAACTTGCAGAAGCAGGTACTGGTTCTACCTCACTTATCACCGGACAAGAAGTAAAAGATGAGGTGTAACTCTTATACTGCAACAAATATGAAGCTGACATGATATGCTCATCAGCAACAGTCTGATGCAAACCCCAGATAAGTTTTAGATGTTTTAAATTAACTTTTGTCTCTTTTGGAGACCTTCTTTTGTTGTTAACTGCAAATAAATGAAAATTAAAATATCACTGACACATTTTATCAAACACAAAGGAAGCATAATTTCAAAAATAAAATAAAATAAAAACAACCTATCCCATTGCCATAGGGAGGACATCTAGGACCCTGGTACACATCATTTCCAGTCAGTGGAGGGTGTTGCCAATTTTTCATAACAACCCCGTGCTCGAAGTAATCCCTATTGGCATGTGGGAGATTGACCACTAAAGCCCTATTTAAAAACATAGTTTTTAAATAAAAAGTATTGTCACCAATAACCCATCTATAACAGAACATAATTTCTAGAATTCCTATACGAGTTCCATGAATTTGATTTAATCTATGAACTCTGTTAACTATTCTCCACGTGTTGGGGGCTATTCTTGCAGGAACCACGTCAAAATATTGACAGAATTCCAGACATAAAGGGTTTGGGGGAAAAGAAAAGCCAGATTCAGCGACAAAGAGACTGGGGAACCAATGTCCCTCAGCCAAACGAAAATAATATGAAGGCTTAGAAAGTTCCTCCAAAATAACCCATGAAGGAATAGATAAATCAGAACGAAACTTATCAAGCGACTCTACAGGGTAAACCATGATGAGTAAAGGAAATCAAAGAGAAAGAAGAAGATCTTACAGGAAAAAGGATGAGTCTGTTGACAACGAATGATGAAAGGGATGAACGCACAGGAGAGAGAGGCAATGGAAAACTCAAAGAGACAAATTAGAAAAAGTAGAAGACGAGGGGATTTTCTGCAACTCTTAAATACCCTGTCTTGGGAATGGGTAAAGATAATGATTACAAAAAGAGACGGTTACGTTACCAGCGTCTAAAAAGACAAAAAAGGGCGCGGGAATCGAAGCGATTATGAAAATTCAAAAAGTCCGATTCTACGAATTTGGAAGGAGAAATAAATACAAAAGAAAATACTCCTAAATTTCAGGATGACCATTTAAAACCGCCATATTTCGAGAAAGAATGTTCCACACTCCTCAAATTTCGAAATGTGAAACATTGGGGGCTTCTGTTGATACCAAATTTAGTCTGCTGACATGGCTCAATTGAGTGAAGACACGTGGCAATCTGCGTGGTAATAACAAACACTTCCGAACAACACCTTGACTTCGAGGAACTCAACTTCCCCGACCCACTCAGATACTCCGAGCAATAGATGCTCTCCGAGGAACCATACTGGAATGAGGAACTCTGCTTCCCCGATCAACTCAGACGCTCCAATCAACAAGAGTTCTCTGAGGAACTTTAATACACCGAGCAACTTATGAGTACCGAGCTACTTAGGCGGTCCGAGCTGCACCTCGAATAGAGCATTAATAGCAGGATAACGAATAGATTGACTGCTCATTAAATGCTTATTATTATCATACAGATGTATACGCCTAAAGGACAGCTATGTATTACCCTTTCACATGAACAACCTGAGGGCTATAAATACATTGTATCATCCTCATTGTAAGGGGACAGGGAATTTCTTGACTAAACTGGTAATCAAGAATTCCCAAACAGTCCGCAATAATAGAAACAGTGGACGTAGGCCATTCTTATAAGGCTGAACCACTTTAAAATTTCTTTGTCTCATTTTATTTTATCTGTGATTAAATAATTAGATATAATCTAATTTTTTACATCAACACTGATAAAAAAAAATTGCATAAAAAACAGATTAGTAAAACATTGATGAATTTAAAAAAAAACAGATTATTAAAAAAATAATAATAAAAAAGATTAACATATGTATAAAAAAATAATGAAAAAAGAAGAGAACATCTTGCAAAAGAAGACAACTTACATTTTGCTGTAAATGCAAAAGAAGATATCTCCAAGTCCAACTTGCATACAATAGTAAAATGGTAATGGACAACCTCCAACTTCTGCAAAAATTAAAAAGAAAGCTTGCAAGAGAGAGAGAGAGAGAGAGAGAGAGAGAGGGAGATGTAAGGAGAGAGGAGAGAGGGAGAGTGTGGGATGGAAAAAGAAAGAGAGAGAGAGGAAACCAAAAAGATGTTGTGGGTAGTTGAAAAAATGACTCCTAAAAAACGGGTAATTTTAAATGAGTTGGGTGAGTTTTTTTGGGAAGTTGTTTCATTCTTTTTTTGAATAGTTGAAAAAATGGGCCCCTAAAAAACTAAACTCATTTAAAAAAAATATTTTTTAATATATAAAAAATATTTTTGAACCCCTAAAATACACATACACTGGTACTTATTGTAAAATGGGCCCTGTGCTACTGCCCAACTGGCACATGGCCAGGGCCGGCCCTGTCCAAAGTAGATGCAGATAACCCACCATTAAGAAATTGCTAATATTATGAAAAAAAAATAATAAATCGATTAAAAATAAGGTATCTTATTATATAAACAGATGTAGGTGTTTCACTCTAAAGCCTCCAACATCCCATTCCTAAATTTCCTATTTTTTTTTAAATTCAACGAATACACATGCTACTATTAAAATATCTCACCCATACTGAAAAAAAATAAAGGGGGGGGGGGGGGGGGAAATAGGTTGCTAACAACCACCCACAAAATTCATAACTTCCAAAAACCTCTCTTCAACTCTCTAAAAAATAATGTCCCTCTCATCAAACTGCTACAGATCAGAGAGGTTAGGAGGTACATTGGGTAGCTATAGATTTATTTGGGTTCTATGGGGGAAACACAAACAGGAAAAATGGATAGGCTACTTTGCATGTATTTGTGGGGAAGGTGGTGAGTTAGCAACGTGGCAGGTAGGAAATGGAAAGAAAAGGGGCATGCATTTATGTGTCTAACTTGATATGGGGGTTGTAGGTTTATGAGGGTAGATGTGTTATTTTGGAAGGTGAATGAGCGAGAGTGAGGATTGGAAGAAATGAGAGGGAATAGTGGGGGACATTGGGAACCATGAGTAGAAAAGTAAGGGATGTGAGCTTAAATGGTTTATGTAGATTATATGATGTGTATATATAATATAAAAATGAAAACATATAGGGATCATCTCTGGTGCGGACTAAACCGTGTGGACTTTGTCCTTTTTTCGAACGTAATTCCCTCGTGGTCCCAAAGATAATTTTGTTATTTTTCTTAGTGGTCCCCTCTTGTCTTATAGTAAAATCCCTTTTCAAGACTACAATTATAACAAATTTATATTTCAGACCCAAAATTGGCATCAGACCTTTAAGAGTTTTAGAACCGCACCAAATTCCGACCCAATCCCAATTGTGGTATCAGAGCCAATACGCTCCTTTTCAACTTATAGTAAAAAGACTTTAATGCCCTTGGGATTTATCCCTCTCATTTATAAAGATATTTTTGGAACTAATCCGGATTACCAACCTATACCCATAACTGATTTAGACCTAGAAGGTTGCTTAACCTCACACATAGACGATTTTTCACACACTGAACACATCCCAACCAAACATGTAGATAGTAGACAAGTTTCTGCAGTGCTATTAATAACATAATAGATCAAAATAAGTGTATATTCCTTATTTTAAGACAATTAATTAAAGACACTCAAACCTTAAAAATAGAAATAAAAAATATCTCTAAAAGAATACAAGAAATAGACAGCCAAATCCCAATAGACCTTGTACAAGTACTACAAGAAATAAATATTAAGATTAATCATATAGAAATCCTTAACAAAGACATTATAGAAATGAAAACTTTGAACAAAATCCAAGAAATTGAGCTAATTAAACTCACTACGGAACAAGCGAAGCTTATTCCTAGATTAAACAATTATCTACCTAATGGAAATAGTTAGATCACACTGAAATGAGATCACCTAGAGAACTCTCCATTCAGACCTTAGCAGATTTTTACCAAAGAATTCTAGAAAAGTTAAATGATCATAGATTTTATTACAAGATAAATGAAAATGAGATTTTCAATGCCGCCAAAGCATCAAGACTTATACTTAAGAGATTAGATTTAGTCTCTAAATCAATATAAGCTACCCAAGGCTATAATAGTAGCTTTGTTAAAGACTTACAATTAGATTTAAAGGCCAAGATAGAAGGATTAACTACCTTCTATACAGACTTTGTTAAATTTCAACAATATTTAGCAAATTATCTTAACAATATGGAAAGTCATAACCTATCCATAATAGATAATATTGTAAATGAACTTAGACTAAATATGCACAAGAAAAAGGAAAATATGAACAAATTATACAGGGAATTAAGGTGATTTATAATAAACTTTCCCAAGAAGAATTAGACTCTCCATTTATTTTAATATGATTAGATAAAATAGAAAAAACTGTAGAAACCATTTAAGCTAGAATGGAACAAAAATTTGTGCAACAATAAGAAAAAGATGATGAGGTAAAAGACTTTATTAATAAGATTGTTAATTCTCTTGTTAATATTCTTGCTAAACATAATGAAGATATTAACAATAATCTAAGAAATGAGAATAAGACCTTTAAAGAAGAAATCCTTAGCCAGATAATGAGACAAAAAGATTATTCAGACTCTTGAGAAAGAATTGAAAAAATCCTTGAACAAAAACAGGTAACCGCCTGTAAATTTAGAGAATCTCTTTATATAGGAACTAAGGAAGGAAAGACTATCACTAGAAGAATCATAAATGATGGATTAGATAAGACTAGTAAGATAGTTAGCCCTATCCCAAATATTGGACATAGTAATTGTATGCTCCAAAGACTTAAAGATTCATCCTCCAATGTTAGAACATGGTGGAAGAAAAGAAACTTCACCAATCCTCTCAAATGGAAGGAATGGGGGGAAGTTGATTGGAAAGTTGTTGAAGATTCCATACATAATGGACAACTTCCAGCAGTTAGATACATAGACTTGTTTAAAGAAGGAGCCACTCCCAATTATAACATGACTTATCATTGTAGAAATAATGTGTTAGATAAGTCCTATACTGAGCTGCAAGTTTTTAATTCAGAATGGCTAAGAGCAAGAGGAACTAATAGGAAGTTCCAGTTCCTAACCTTTCGACTCTTTTAAGCAAGAATCCAAGGATTAAATAGACCTCAAAATAATATCAACATATTATGTTGTTTAATAGATAAAAGATGAAAATATTTTGAGAAAATCCTTATTGGGATTGCCCAATTAGAAATGTCGGACAATATATGATACTTTAATGTCATTCGGATAATTACAGTAACCGTAGACACAGCCAAACATTTTAAGTTAATCTTATATGCTAGTGTCTATGAAGACTATATTATCCCAGATGCTAATATTAATATAGAATTCCAAAGCTATGTGAAATTATCCCAATTACCTTACAAAGGGATGCAATCGGGAATTCCTAGCAGTAGACATAATGAAGAAATGTTAGTTTGAACAAATAATTCAGACTACAATCATACGTTCAGTATTAGGAATATTGGACCTATGAAAGAAAAGGCTAAGAGCCTTTGAAAATTATCAGAATTTTAAGAAACTAAGACTATACATAATAAACTGGTGTTTATTAATCAAGAGGATGTCACTGGAAATGTTACTATCCAGTTTGGTCCTCCTAAGATTATCAATAAGAATATCTAGACTGAAGAAGTTAGATTTAGGAATATGGGAGAAGCCATAATCAATGATCCGTCAGAAGGAGAATGTAGTAGTAAAGAAACTTCTAGTTTACTAATACAAGCTCCAGTAATTAGACCTAGAAGATCATTTGAACAGAAAGACTTAATTAGAGAAAAAGCTAGAATCCAAAAGTTTGGACATAATCCCTCGTAATTAGACATGAAGACATTTGAAGAACATCTTAATAGAAGTCATTCTGTTCGGATCCAAGATAGAGATAGATTTAATATGATAGCCCAAGACCATATATTAAAATTAAAAGAATCCAAGAATACTAAAGAACTTCTTAGAAACCTAAGACTGGTGGAAGAAGGAGAAGAAAGATTAATGCCAGCTACACAAGTAGGTCCTAATAAACAAGAGTTAAGAACTAGTAATAGGCTAGATGATGCTCCTAAACTTTTTAGTAAACCAATAGGAATAAATATTCCTATATACTCAAGCACTCTAGTAAAGACCAAACCTGATTATATAAAAGACTTTTCAACTAGTGACAAGAGTTTTACTCCTGTCAAGACTATGACAAGTCAAGCCATAAATTCAGTTGGGATATACCTTAACTTAGATAATGTCCAAGATAGGAATAATGCCTTAGATGAATGGTGTAATCAGATGAACATATGTTTTGCATATAATGAACAATGGGATGCAAGTTCATGTAAATAATACGTTGAGAAATCCATTAGGGGTATTGCAAAAGATTATTTAGATAGTTTAAGAAAAGCTATAGATGAAGAATCCCTAGCTAAGATTGAGAAAATGAAAGAAGACCTAAAAGAAAGATCAATTGAAGAATATATTCAATTATTTACTTCAGAATTCATTGGAGCTAGTCATTTAGCTCAAATCAAAGAACAAGACTTAAAAAAAACTAAGTTAGCTCTCCTTAGCATTTACAAATTAGATAAGATCAATGAATATAGAAATAATTATGAACATCTATATTACCAAATTAAAGAACTTGGAGAGGCCTTAAAAGATGAATATTTTAGAAAGATACCAGCCATACGACAAATCCTAATTAATGAATATAGGAATTGGACAGGAGTAGCTGGAGTTAAGAATAAAACCCTTGGTGAAAGAATAGATTTTGCCAAAGACTATATCATATCTATAAGACGAGATATAACTTAAATAAAGTAAATAGAAGAGACTTTCAAGCAGATACCTCCTATTAAAGATGAAAGAGACGTTACTCCAATCGAATGGGGATGTGGTAATGAATAAAAGAAATTGAAAAAGAAACTATAGTGGAAACAAAGGAAGTTTAAGGCTAGGCCATTAGGATTTTCATGAAATATAGATTTAGAGCATCTACTACCTTTAGAGAAAGGAACTCTAGAACTAAGAAAAATAGATTTAACCAAAGACGATATTTTAAGAAGAACACTAGTAAATATAAGACGGGTCCTAATTATAGAAAAGAAAAAGAAGTAGCTCAAAGAATGTTGTACTTGTGGCAAAGAAGGACACTTTGCTAAAGACTGTCCTAACAAAAATGATAAAGAAAGTATTAAGATTATTAATACAATATTAGACTTTGTAGATCAAGAAGAATTAGACATTCTATATGCTATAGAAATACCAGACATAGAAAATGATGATAATACTAGTATCTATAGTGCATACACAGACAGTAATTCAAAAGATTATAATAGTGACAACGATGAGTATGAAGACTCCCAAGATACTTTAGACTTATACATGATGCAAACTAATGAAGATGAACAAGATGACGAATATATAGACTTTGAAAAAGCTTGGTATACATGTATATTAATCCCTTTTCTAAAGAAAAGATGGACAGTTAGTAATCCTGAGTTAATAACCTATATACCTAAATGTTATTTTGATGAAAACCATTATTGCACATTTGAAATGAAATGTAGCAAGAAAGACTTTAGATGTGTAGAATGCTTTGAGACTATACAAACATAATTATTTATGGTCTGTGTTATTTGTCAATTACACTACCATGAAAATTATTGGAGAACTATATTTAGAGCAATTTATACTAGCCAGTATGATGCTCAAATAGACCAAGATATTAAAACATATTATCAAGACATTGATAGAAATATAGCCAAAATATTACAAGAAAATGAAGACTTAAAGGGAAAGGGAATTTCCTGTGATTTAGGAGAATACTGCTCTGATAGAAGTATTGAATATTTAACATCATTAGATTTTATAGATAAACCTCATAAAGGAATATCTATTTTAGAAAAGAATAATTTAGGAATTTCTACTAAATGACATGCTTATTTTGTAGAATTATTTCTACAACACAAGCCTATCCTAAAAGACTTTCACCTTTTATAGATACATGATGCTCTCAGAGTATTTTCAAGACTAATGCCTTCCTTGAAGATTATTTTCTAGATAGTAATCAAGAGATCCATGCTAAGGTAGATAATGGAGAACCATTTACCTTATATTTTCAGACTATTCCTATTTATTTTAAATTAGAAAATCAGACTAACAAAACTGTTAATCCTCAGTTTTGGATAATGGATCCTCATCCTAGCTTCACAGGAAACATTATTTTAGGATAAGACTTTATTAGTAAATATCATGATTATACTCAGTATAACGATAAGATATTAATTAGTGATAAAGATGAATTTAATAATAAAGCCCCTCTAAATCACAAGACTGCCTTTGACCTTATACAGGTCAAACCCAATTATAGACCAATAAAACATCAGAGTTCTCCAGCTGAGCATGGTGGACCTAGACCTACTAACCAACAAGAAGACCTATAAATAACCAAACCCTTACAAAAAGAATGTAAGTATCCAAACCAAAAGTGTTATAAGCAAATAGCGCTTATACAACAAGAAATTTTAGATTGAGCCCAACAAACCTTATTAAAGGTTCAAGCTATATCCAAACAGAATAAAGTGGATATAGAAGTAGAAAAGGAAAAGATTAGGCAATTGGCAGAGCCTACTTTTGGAGAAAATCCCATTGCTAAGTGGGATAAAGATCAAAGCTATTGTAAAATTGTCACTATTAACCCAAATGCCACTATTAATGGTGGAACCTATGAGAAAGGATATTCACAAGAAGTCAGAGAAGAATTTAAAAAAAGATATAGATGAAATGCTTAAGCTAGGCATTATTAGGGAAAGTAAAAGTAGACATAATAGCCTTGCCTTCTATGTTTGAAATGAATCTGAACGAAAAAGAGAAAAAAGACGTATGGTTATAGATTATAGACAACTAAATAAGAATTATGAATTTGATTCGTATAAAATACCATATAAGAATAATCTAATCAATTTGATTGAAGATAGAATTATATTCAACAAGTTTGATTTTAAATCAGGCTTATGGAAAATTAAGATACACCCAGACAGTATTACTGAGACAGCTTTTAGGGTGTTCCAAGGAAAATATGAATGGCTAGTAATGCCATTTGGATACTTGAATGCTCCTCAAGTATTCCAAAGAAGAATGGATAATATATTTAAACCATATTTAGAATTTTATTTTGTTTACATAGATGACATTCTTGTAGCTAGTAAGACTGAGATGGAGCATGTAGACCATTTAAAAAAGATTATTTTAAAATTAGATAAACATGGTATTTTTATTTATGAAAAGAAAATACAATTATTTCAGACTGAAGTAGATTTTGTGGGAATGAATATCAATAAAGGAAAAATATCCTTAGTTGAACACATAACCAAAAAGATTCTTGACTTTCCAGACCATCTCAAAGATAGAAAACAATTACAATCATTTTTAGGATTGCTTAATTGTGCTGCAGACTCTATTAAAGACATTGCTTCAAAAAGACAAAGCCTAACTTCCAAATTAAAAAGGAACAGACAAGACTAACCCTTTTTATTAGACTAAAGATGATTTTGAAGTTATAAAACATATTAAAGAAGCAGTCAAAAATATCCCTTTACTTGAACAGCCCAATGTTGAAGACCAATTTATAGTAGAAACAGATGCATCTGATAAACAATGGGGAACAGTATATTTTGCCATTGATCATTAGACAAAAAAGAAGAAACTTTTTAGATATAGTTCTAGAACCTTTACTGATCCAGAAACAAAATACACTTCCCATGAAAAAGAAGTTTTAGCTATAATAAGGGCAATATAAAAATATATGCTTTTTCTTAGACCCAAACATTTTACTGTTTATACTGAGTCTTCTTATGAAGTAAAATTTAGAGACTTAGACTTGTCCAAATCAAGGAATAATAAACTTATTAGATGGCAACAATTCCTTAATGGTTATGACTTCTCTATTATATATATTAAGGGAAGTAAAAATACCATCCCAGAAATTATATCAAAAGAACAAATGTTTGCTAACACTAATATGATCTCATGTTTTATGTTGTAAACAGAAGACCTAGACATCAAGAGTTCCTCTAGAACAAATAGATTGAACAAAGAAGACGTTGCAAATTATCTTAGATGCATAAGACCAAATGCTGGTGTAATGAAAAGACAGGCTCATATTCAAGACTCTCAAAGAAGACCAATCCTAGAAAACTTTGATGATATCATAGTTCCTCCTGGAAAATCTAGACATGAGATTATTTTCGAGAATAGACTTATTGGAAAGATGTGCTTTCCTAATATAGACCAGACCAAAGATACCCAGACTTTATTAAATTTAGACGAGAATTTTCAGATGGTGAGAATACTCTTATAGATGCCCTATGCTGGAATGTAAAGAATAGACTATGGGTAGAATTCAAGAAGAATTCGGTAGCCGTTTCCAAATTCATGAGAACGCAAAGACTTACAGTTACTCAACTTAGTGTTACTGCTACTCCTAGACCTCAGACTCAAATGTATGCTCAGACTCTTGGAGAATCCTCCAAAATTATACGACCTGATAATTTTTGTTATCAGAAAAAGACTTTTAAGACTAAGATTGTTATACCATCTGGTCATAATAATCTTCCAATTTCAGAAGACTGTCAGAAAGAAAGATAATAGCATTATTGAATATTTCAATATGTTATTATCCGAGACTAATAGAGACGACTTAATGGTTAGATGTTTCTTCAAAGACGTTCCAAAAATTTATCTTCTTGTGAAAGAAGATACAACCTAGATAACCTTAGCAAACTATGTCTTCATTAGACTCATTCAGATAAAGACTGTAAAAGACTCTATTGCTCTTAGAAAAATAGTCCATGAGTATGTTAAGAAGGTAGATGACTTTCTTTCCCTGTTTGTCAGGATCTACCAGATTGCTCCAGGTTACTGTAAAGGAATGAGAGTTGAAGGATTTAGACTTATTAGATTTTCTAATTATTCATTTGAAGACGTTGAGATTCTATCCGAAGACGAGACTAAAGATTTAATTATTAATAAGTCCAAACTCCAGATTTCCCAAGCTATGGAGACGATAGAAATCAAAGAACTGTTAACAGGAGAATACATATTGTACAATGCATACCATGAAGAAGACCTCATTATCCAAGCTGATAAGCCATTTAATGGAAGGCTCAAGAAAGAATCCAAGGACATGGTAGAGATAGCTTTGCCAGGTAGCCTTAGAATGGTAAGACTCATTGATGAATTCTTCAACAATAATGCTCTACCAGATGAAGACAAAGATAGGGAAAAAGAAGACGAAAAATGGGACAGAGAATGGTTCCACCCTACCCAGCGAATTATCAAAGACTGAAGACTCAATTATTTAAACTGCTTTCTATAAAGAAAAAGATTTGTTGCAATCACAAGACGACGAAGACTTATCCCACATGGGCCATTAGATAGATCCTCCTGCCAGAATTATTAGTAAAAGACAAAGATGCTTTCTGTCAAAGACTTTAATAATTGTATTTCTTTAAACCGATTAGCTTTTAGCATCCGGTTGCCAATCAAATATAGTGCCCTTGTGATTATAAAAGGGAGCGGCCAGTTTGTAAGAAAGGAGGGAGTATCAGAAGTAAGAAATAGTGAGTAATCTTAGAGAAAGAAATATATACACGAGTGAGTAAACCTCTCATAGTTAGGGGATAGGGGAGAGTTGTATTTACTTATGCTATGCAATAAAATTATTTTCTTTTTCCATAAATCTCTTAGTTTAATTGTTATTATTCTCTAATTGTCTCCAACTTTCTGTTCATCGAGGACTATTGTGTGGAACCTTTGGTGTAGCACATAGGTGTTATACTACTGAATCACCATCAGGTGCCGATTTTCCAAGAGCCATTAGCCAGGTGGGAATTAGATATGGTGTTATATAGGAAGGAAATGGCTCCAAAGCCAAAATAGTGGATTGAGGTGCAACACATAAAGAGGGAGTTGCAGGAAGCTGAGACCGGAGAAAATTATAACAAATCTGAAAAGACGAAGGAGAGAAGATAAAAATATTGCTGACCAAAAGGAAGGTATAAACTCGAACCAAACCCCTAGCTATTTTACATATTATTGTTATAAACCAAAGAAATTTTCATGAGCCTACAAATCACTACATACTTTCTAGCATTTGTTAATCAAACAAATTTAGACTTAATAAGAGAAATTCAAGAGTGGACTCTTATAGAACCTAAAGATAAAGAACTTATAGAATCTGCTTTAACATATGCAGGTGGTACTTTCAAATATATAGACCAAGTTATTGAGTGGTTAGTACTTGAGGTGCCTAGAATAGAAATAATTAGAACAGGGATCCATGATCTCTTTGAACAAAAGATAAGAACTATAGAGTTCGCAGAATAACTTTCAAGACCGAAAAAATATCAGGAATACACTAGAATACTTGAAGATAATATAGACGTATTAAAATATATTAAACATACAAGGTTAGCTGAAATAATAACTATTTTAATTAGATCGGGATGAATCCGTCCTCTTCTTAAAAATGTAGAGACAGTTGCCCCTAGAACATATCGTAGATTTTTGTCATCCTACGGTGATAATGATTTAGACAAATTTATAAATAACGATATAATTGATATTGTTAATCATATATATATAAAGAAACTAGACTGATAAAACCTCAATATCGCATAAGGTATTTAAGACTAGAATATTTTCCATCAAAACCGCTTGCAATTTCCCGACTCCCTGAGGAAAATATTTATATAAATAATGCTCATTATTTCGAATTTCAGTACGATAGTGACGGAAGAAGCTGGAGAAGTAGCAGTTCTGGAACTTCTCTTAGACTCCCAGATTAATTAGATAAAGCTTAAAGCCGCTAGAAGTTATTGAGGTAAAAATTTCTATTCCCTAAAACTTAGAAAAAGGCAAAAGAATATAAAAGACATTGCGGTCCCCAAAAGGTGGTCCTAAAAAGACAAAGTGGTCCCTAGTTAATTCTTGGACGGTAGCATGTCTGTAAACTAGGTCCTTATGAGAGTCGGACTTAAAACATACATATATAACTATAAAAAACAAATATAAAAGCACAAATTTATTAAAATACATATTACTAAATATAGCATACATATAACAAAATATTTAATAATTAAAATACTCATAAGAAAGATATACACACACACATATATATATATAATGACACACTCATACTTACATATAATATATGATTAACACAAATATAGATAGGAAAACACACAAAATATCTACTGTTCATTTACTTCCAGAACGTGCAACTTGTTCATTTTACATATATATCAAACAGTTTTTGTTTCATGTAGTATGTTATTTTGTGCAAGATACATGATTTTTTTTATTGTCATTTAGGACGCTTTTGTAGACACCACATTCTAGTACCCCCCCCCCCCCCCCCAAGTCTCTCCTTAGGCTCCTAACGCTTCCACCGCAAACCTGGGTCGCACTCCGAGTGCCCATCGAGCGCTCCCGCGCCCTGAATCGACCCCATTTGACCTCGATCAACTTCACCATCAGAGCGAAAGCACTTTGAACACAAAACCGCATAACCGTTAGGATGAACGATAAGTTTTCCCCTGAAAAATGACCCGGAGGCCATTGGGCGCTCCCGGATTCTGTATGACCAAAGTTAACTCTTCAGCTCACATGAGACTGAATGAATCTCCGAAGGGCACTGAATACCATTTCTAACGATCCGCCTCGTGCGTAATTGTGACCTACGGTACGAACGAACGATTTGTTTTACTCCGAGAGGTCACCGGGCGCTTTCGAGCCCCGATTGACCAAGGTCAACTACCAAAATCGATTGAAAATCTTTATAATGTCGAAGTACATCTCTTAAGATTTCCAACAGTCCACCCCATGCGCGATTCTGACTTATCATGCGAACGAACGATCCGTTTGCGTCCGACGATCTCCCCTCCAAAGGACCAATATGCGCTTCCGAGCCACATTTGACCCAAATTCATCTCCCAGACCCGGGAGCGATCCAAAGAACTCTCGTAGGTATCTGTAATCCCTTTCTAACATTATTCCCCATGCACTATTCGGATCAACAGTTTGTACTCTATGGTCATTTTTCAAGAAAATTTCGCTGCCAATTGGCAAGTCTTAGACCCTTCCTATTGGCACAGTATCAAGGGTGACCTGCCAATAGGAACCCTCTTGAGTACGCTGATTGGCAGCCCCTGACCCTATAAATAAGGTCCATTATCTCATTGTTGAGGACACAACAAAAATCCATTAGCATCAGTGATCTCAGCAACATTCTCTCGAAGTCAGTGAAGCTCCATATGAGAAATCTCATTCAAGCCTAAACACCCATCGTTTTCACACCCAATTTGGCAAATATCCTTCTCTCTCATCAAAATTCAAAGGAGTTCATCCAAGATCCAAATTCAAGCTCCAAGAAAGGTCCAATTCTTTCTCCCTCTCTTTTAATTTCTTGTTTTATATAAGTTACCTTAGATTCATAATATAGTTTCATTCTAGCTCTTACATATTAACTTCTACACTTTTATTAGTATATCGCACATATTTTATTTTTTATAAAATAAATAAAAGAGGGCTACACCCGTAAATTTCAAACGGAATTATCCACCACACCTTTTCCAAAACAAGAAACACATTTTTTACACATACACATAATAAAATTCCGCTCGAATCTATGGGATAAACCCCACCACTATTCCTACATTCGAACTGCGTGGACTTTGATGCCTCTATAGGCTACGTAGGCGTCTCAGATTAAAATCAGAGACTCGAGTCCAATTTTGCTAATTTTCTAATTCCTCTTATTTTTCGTAATCCTTAAAATTACTCATTATCATATATATATATATATATATATATATATATATATATATATATATATATATATATATATATATATATATATATATATATATATATATATTTAACATACTTGTTCGCGTCTCATCCCACACATATTATCGTTTCCCAATAACGATCAATATCGCGATGAATATTCATATTCTATCTTCTACCTTTATTATTACTTTGGAAATATTCCTATGGATGACCTCACCCTATCTTTTCCATGGTATGGCTCGAGCGATTCTAATCTCCATTATATAAACACATTCATACACTTCATGGGGATAAAAAGGAAAATATAAACATTTTGCTCATGAGAGACCAAAAGGGTGGGATGGGTGCCTAACACCTTCCCATTCCGTAACTTAGCCCCCGAACCTCCGATCTATTGGTTTCGCATGCATCAGTTTTGTCCTTGATGCTTCTCTCTTAAAAGTGGCAACATATTCTTTTGCCTGTTTTGAACAAAATAGGCTGGCGACTCTACCTCTTCACATTCACCCCACATCGGAGACGGCCAAATCCCCATTTTTTATGAAAAGGGTGCGAGATCGCGACACAGCCTCCATCCTTGGGGAGGGGGATCCTCTTCCTCCTTTCCCCGGAGCCAGAGCCGCATCGACCGGGATGTCCACAGTGCCGACTCTGCTGGGGATAATGTTTAAGTGGGCTAGACTCTATTTACATGGGTGTTCTATTTTCTTGTACATTCCCATATTTGCAAGTTCCCCTTTATTATTAATGTCTACCTCATGCTTATGCCTCTATTCACAAACTTGTATAAGATTTTCCATGTACACTTCACACCATGTGCACCTAGGATCACGTATGTTGCACGCATCACTTATCCATTCTTGGTATACTTTTGGTACTTGTACTTTTCTCTCTGTTTGTCATGATCAAGAAAGATACTCTCACCATAAGATACTAATAAGATAATCATGCATGATTCACACGACGTCACCAAAAAGCATTTTTATTTACCAAATTTTGTCCCGTTACTAGAGAATCACTTCGTGATGGGCACTGGTCCTGTAGGGCGTAGTTAGCCTAAACAATATGACTCTCAACTTCCATTGGCCAAGTACATTCGACGTATATCGAATGGTTCCCCCGCATCGTACCGCTTGACCAAAATCGTGACGAGCGGTATATCATAGGGAACTCGTTCACGTACGTCGAGTATATCAAATTCTCTCTCACATGTATCGTCCCTGTGAGGTATATAGTGAGGCAGTTCACGTACACTCAGGTATATAATAATGGCTTGTCCACACGTACCTATTGCCCTCAAAATCAAGACGTATATCATGGAAGTCATGCCAAAAGGGGGAACCCTTTCTGATTCACCCAACAAAACTGCATACCCACATATAGGTGTCAAGCCTAGGACACACATTTTAGATTGCCGGTTTTGACCCAAAACTCTATCAAAATTTTGGGTCGGCCTGCCGCCTAAATTTTTGTGTAATTTCCAAACGGGACCCTATTCGTAAGCCTGGTTACAAGTCCAACCCTAGATTTACATATGTTGTAAACCCAACTTTCCCAGGCTCGGGTCCCGTCCGACATTTCATTTTGCATATTAGGAGAATTTAATACAAGTGGGAACCTAATAAAGATAATAATCATGCTGAGATCCATCTCTAGTATTTTCCTCTATCTTTTTCCCCAAAGAATCCAAAAACATTTTTCCTCTTTTATCAAAAACATCTTCATCCTCATCTTTTCCAAAAAAAAATCAAAAAAACATTTTCCTCCTTTTCTAAAGTTTCCCTTTTTCTTTTTCAAAAATAAATTCCATTTTTTTCTCAGGTCGACACATACCCTTGCCCAGTTAAACATCCCCGAAGTTCTATTAGTCCCTTTGCTTCCTCCGAGTCCGAGACTCACCCGCCTTCCATGGAGAACACGGATCAAGTGTCGAATGTACAGTCGGATTTGTTAATGATTCTGGCTCAGCTCACTGCCAAAATTGATAACCTTCAAATCGAGGTTCATGAGATGCAAAGAAATTGGGTCCCTGTCCTCGAAGATCCTGAGGTTATTTTCCCTTGCTCCATGGGTCCGACCGCACCCGAACCTATTTGGATACCTGACGAATACCATCATGCTCCGCGTGATCCTCCTGCTAATGGGACGCCACCAGCCCAGCTTTATATGCCAAACCTTGCTCAGACTGAGGGTAATTTACCCATAATTATTGATCTGAAAGAGGAAGAACTGAACAAGGTCAAGGAAGACCTCAAGATGCTAACCACAAAATTTAACCAGGTCCGAATCTCAGGGAATTACATGGACTACACCCACATGTCTCCATATCCTAAAGCGAGGTTACCAGAAAAATTTAGGATGCCCAATATTGAGAAATTTGGAGGTAGTGAGCCCTCAATCGTTCATCTTCGCAGCTATCACTGAGCCATGACTCTCCTAGGAGATTCCGAAGAAATAATGCCTCAGATGTTCCAACAGAATTTGAAGGATAGCACCCTCCATTGGTTCCTATCCTTTGAAGAATCCAAAATTCACAGCTGGGAAGATGCTGCCCGTGAGTTTATGTCCCAATAGAAGTACAACGAAGAGCTAGAGGTTACCCGTCATGACTTAGAGCTACTAAAATAGAATCCTGGGGAATCAGTCATCAACTTCATAACATGGTGGAGAGAAAAAGAAGATACCATTACTAATCAGCCCTCTAAAGAAGAACAAGTCAGTATTGTGAAGAAGAACTCCCTACCTCGTGTCCGAGGAACAATGGGAGGACAGTATTATCCTCACTTTTAAGCCCTCCGAGTAGCAGTAGTAGAAGTGAAAGAAGGTTTTTCCAAGACATAATTCAAACCGAAGAAAATCTCGGGACAGTTTGCTCCTAGAAAATTTGAAAATCCTGCTAGTACCTCAGACTCTACCATTAATAATATCTCTCAGCCTACCATTTTGTGAGCACCAAAAAGTTGCCCAAACCCAATCCAAAAAGAATATACAGAGCTCCACAGTCCTCTATCCAAAGTCTATCAGTCTCTCTTGAAACTAAACCTGATCAAACCCTCAGACCCTCGTCCATTACCAAACCCGCTTCCAAAGAACTTTAAACCAGATGCCCATTGTGACTATCGCCAAACTGCTAGCCATACCACCGACCAATGTTTTCATCTTAGAAACACAATCTAAAGCCTAATTGATCGGGGTATCATCGCCCCATCAGCTAATCCTAAACCAAACACTACCCATAATCCACTACCAAGTCACACAAATGCCATTTTCCTAGAAGAAGACTCATAACACGACCCATCTACCCAAATCATACTGAGTAAATCATCAGTCATACCCATATACTCTCCTCAACCTCTCCAAACATGCCCATGTTTCCTCTTACACCTTACCAACCTTGCCGATCAAACCTTATCACTCATCACCAAAGCTTGCATCGTTATTCTAACCCGTTCGGGAGGTAAAGACATGGAATTATCGAAAGTGCTGAACCAACTCCTAGAGTTTAGGATGAAATTGCCCTCCCAGATGACCATCGACTGTTAGAGATTCAGTGGGTTATTCTTAGAAGCTCAAAAATGGGCTCGAGATTCAGAAACCTGGGTAGTGCCAGCCGACAAAGTCAGTCTTGATGACCTGGTCCAGATCATGGCAGATTTGTTTCGATAAACTGGTGATATTTGTGGCATATCTGAGCTGCTCGACGCTTCAAAATTATAAGGTCACTTGGTTACCTCAGTCTTGCATTTCCCTAACGAATGGGAGGACTTATACGAAGAGGCCATAGAAGTTATAGAGTGTATTGACCTTGCACGGAAAGATAATATCGTTGCCACTGAATGGGGAGATGATTTTGAAGATTCAGATGAAGATCTAGATTCAAGAAAGACTAGTCTGATAGCCAACCTATGCGGAATAATATCATTCGACGAGCTGCTAGGAGAGGTCAACCAGGTAGTTGAGTAACATGATATCGATGAAAAAATTAGATTTCTATTTTTCCCCTATTTTGTGAACCACATGACTAGGTAAGGGAGACATTACCAGAATTAGAGCTTACAAGCATCAACAAGAGATAAAGGGAAACGTGTTGAGAATCTCCCTATGCCAGAATTGACCCTTGAAGAAAGAAAGGTCCTTGATCAACTGACACAAAATCAAGCTAACATCACTCTGTGGGTACTTTTCATGTCTTCCCAACTACATCGAAATTCCCTGATTAAGCTACTCATAGGACCCACAAGACCTCCCTCTACCACACCAGAAGAAGTAATGAACCTAGTTGGATCCTTGACCTCTACTCGAATGCTCTCCTTTTCTGAAGAGGAAATCCCTAATAATGTTCCCAACCACAATCATGCTCTCAATATCTTTGTCGAAGTCATGGGGAAGACTGTTCCCCACTTACTCGTCAATAATGGATCAACTCTAAATGTTTACCCGTTAAGAACCCTCAACTGCTTGGGACTAAAAGTGATCAACCTTGCCCCAACCTATACTATCATGTGTGCCTACGACAACACCCGTCGAGAAGTAATGGGATCTATCAATCTTGAAATAGGGGTTGGCCCTATAAATCCTGTTGTTGAATTCCAAGTCATCGATATCCCAAACTATTTCAATTTGCTTCTCAGACGAGGCTCCATAGATTCAAAGGGGTGTCTTCTTCCCTTCATAAAAAATTGAAGTTCTTCGCTAATGGACAAGTTATCACCATCTTAGAAGATAGTGACAACATCGAGAATGCAAGCACCAGTAATTCAGTACTTGAAATACAACACGGGGTGAACGATAAGCTGCTATCAGGCTTCCAGGTCGAACCACTCCTACTCCCAGCAGGGAACGACTTCAAAGACAGGGTTTGTCTAGAATATGATCCTTATGGAAATGTCAATGTAATCCAAATGTTCAAGAATATGCACTTCATTCCTAGATTGAGGCTCGAGCAAAGGAAACAAGGGATAATTGAAACTATTGTGTTGAAGGAGGCCTTTTCTTCCTATGGCTTGGGAAATCAACCATCAGAATAAGACACGTCAGCCTCGACTGAATAGAAAATTAAAATGCGCCAGAACTATCTCTAGAGATTCCCTAAATGGAAGATTCATTAAAGAAGGTGAAGATTTCCCCTTATATGGCTTCCCTGAGCCATGGTATGACCCTATAGAAAAGAGGATGAAACCAGGAATGGAGATCTCTTTCCAAGACAGCTACCTATGGGACGAATGTTCCCAATACTGTGTGAAACCACTCACTGAGGAAACCATAGCTGATACCGAGGATTCTGAGGATAGAAATTCCGAAGACTCTTTCAACTTGCAGATCCTGGGGCTGGCACTCTGCATGATCCACTCAGGGACTACATCATCCGACCCATCCTACCTCATCAAAGATGCTGATACACCTCTTCTCAACTGGCATGTTGCACCTGTGCCACCTACTGATATCCAACCTAACCCTGATGTTTACCCCCTTTACCCTTTAGTTGTTTCCTCCCACTCTAATGTAATCGAGACCTCCTTTGATGAGGTTCACAATGCTATTTTACCTATCAATGAAATAAATTAAGATTTTGAGTATCTTGTTGTGCCTTACATTAATTTTCTTGATTCTAATCAAACTCTTAATGAAGATGACTTTGCAAATGAACAATTCTTAATTGATCTAACTAAGGTTAATAACAAGCAACATAACCGCGTTAAAGTTATGAAAATGTTGTTATTAATCTCGGTACTAGTAGCGAAATGCGCGAGATTAGGATAGGGGATACCCTTAATGAGCATGAGCTCACATAACTCGAATAACTACTAAACGAGTTCGTGGATGTCTTCGCATGGTCCTACGATGATATGCCCGGCATTGAGCATGAAATAGCACAGCATGATATTCCAACGCTCTCGAAATGTAAGTCTGTCAAATATAAGTTAAGAAAGCTTCGCACCGAATGGTCACTCAAAGTAAAAGAAGAAGTAGTCTAGCAACTGAACATGGATTTCATTCGTGTAATTGAATATCCCAAATATCTAGCCAATATCGTACCCGTACCGAAATCAGGAGGAAAGGTTCGCATGTGTGTCGACTATCGAGACTTGAATAAGGCCTCTCCGAAGGATGATTACCCATTACCCAACATCGAGATAATTGTGAACAACATTGAAAGTCATGCTCTCAAGTCATTCGCTGACGAATTTTCTGGATATAACCAGATCAAGATCCACCCTGATCATCAAGAGAAAATCGCATTCATCACCCCTTGGGGAACCTTTTTCTATATTGTCATTCCATTTGGTCTAAAAAATACAGGGGCTACTTACCAAAGGGCGGCCACAACCATTCTGCATGATCTGATACACAAGGAAAGTAGAGCTCTATGTAGATGACATGATCATCAAGTCCAATACTAGAGAAGGTCATGTTCTCGCCCTTCGAAAATTCTTTGAACGACTGCGAAGATATCAAATGCGGCTTAACCCACAAAAATATGTCTTCAGTATTACCAAAGGGAAACTATTGGGATTCATGGTCAGTGAAAAGGGAATAGAAGCAGATCATACCAAGCTAAAAGCCATACTCGAGATGCCACCTCCCTGAATGGAGAAGGAAGTCTAAGGATTCCTTGGGAAATTACAATACATCAGTTGATTCATCAGCCAATTAACTTCCATCTGTAAACCCATCTTCAAACTCCTCCGGAAGGATTCAACCAAGGTCTGGAATGAATCTTGTCAAGAAGCCTTCGACCGAATTAAGCAATACCTAACCCAACCTCCAGTGCTCATGCTATCGCATATTGATCTTCCCTTACTCCTATACTGAATCGTGATCGATACCGTAGCCGGGGATCTGCTAGCCCAATACCTTGAAGAAACCCACAAGGAGAAATCCGTCTACTATGCCAGTCTGAAATTATCCAATTATGAGGTTAACTACACTACCTTGGAAAAATCATGTGTCACCCTCGTCTAGGTTACCCAAAAGTTACGGCACTACATGCTCGCCTTCTCTATCAGAATCGTATCCTGAATGGATCCCATCAAGTACCTACTTGAGAAGCTCGCCTTATCCAGTCGAAAGGCCCATTGGTTGATGCTTCTAGGCGAGTTTGATATCACTATGTCACACAAAAGGTTATGAAAGGAAGATCCATCTCTGACTACCTTTCTAACTACCCTATGGAAGAGGCCGATGTTTGGATTTTAGAATTCCCAGATGAGAATATCCTTTGTGCCTCCCATAAAGATCTTCAATGGCAAACTGTTCTTTGACGGTACTACCAACAAAAAGGGGTATGACATTGGGATTCTCTTAATTGCCCCTGATGACTCCCACACTCCCATCGCCATCAAATTTGATTTCCCCTGCACTAACAATATGACTGAATACGTGGCATGGGCGGTAGGCCTCAAAGTTTCCCTCAATAAGGGAATTCGATGCCTCAATGTCTATAGGGATTCATCCCTCATCATTGGCCAAGTACTCAAGAAATGGAAAGTGAGGAATGAGAAAATATTACCCTTCCATGCCCACCTTGAAGAACTGGCTTCCCAATTCCAAGATATCACCTTCCACTACTTGCCCCGAGCAAAGAACAACCTGGTTGATGCCCTTGCCACCTTAGCCTCCATGATTGACATGCTCGAAGGAATAACCATGGCTCCCTTCCTTGTCCAAAAATAAGACAAACCAACTAACTGCTACTGCATTGAGCTCTGCACAGAGGAAGAATCTGAAATAAACGACTGTTGGTACTATGATATTGGTGACACCTCAAATACGGTATGTACCCCCAAGGAGCTGATAAGAAATACTGACAACTCTCCGCAGACTGGTCGCCCAGTACATTGTTTGTGAGAAAGCACTGTTAAAGAGAAACTTCAATAGCACCCATTTTCATTGCATCGCAGGGGATGACATTGAAGATATGATAAAGAAAATCCATAGCGAGGAGTAAGGACCCCACATTAATGGTCATATGCTTGCTAAAAAGATCACCCGACGGAGATAATACTGGACTACCATGGTACAGGAATGCACAGCCTACATGCAAAGATGTCTCAAATGGCAATAATTCTCTAACTTACAGCATCTGCCTCCGCGAGAACAGTACAACATGACTTCTCCTTGATCATTCTCCATATAGGGCATCGACATCATAGGGAAAGTTACACCTAAGGCATCCAATGGGAATGAGTTCATCCTATTCACTAATGACTACTTCACCAAATGGGTCGAAGATGAGTCATACGCAGTTCTGAATGCTAAGAAAATGGTCAAATTCATCAAGAAAAACATTATCTGCCGATATGGGTCCCACACGAGCTGGTATCAGGAAACGGGTTACATTTTGAAGAAAAAGTTACAAAAGTGGTCAATGAGTATGGAATTCAGAGACATAAATACTCTCTATACCGACCTCAAACCAACGGAGTAGTTGAAGCAGCCAATAAGAATCTCAAAGCCATCATCAACAAAATGATCGAGAGTTATCGTGATTGGGCCAACAGGATTCCTTACGCCCTTTGGGGTTACCGCACATCAGTCCGAACCTCTTCTGGGGCTACCTACTACTCTCTAGTCTACGACATGGAAACAGTCCTACATGTGGAACTGGAAATACCCTCGTTGTGCATCATGCTTGAAATCAAGGTCAACGAGGAAGACTGGTACCAAAGCCGTCTTGATGAGATGACCCTCCTAGACAAAAGGAGATTGAAATATCTCTACCACATATAAGGGTACCATCACCATATAACGCGATCATTCAATAAGAGAGTCAAGGACCGCGGTGTCCGAAAGGGGGGCTTATCCCTCAAAGAAATAGTAGAACCCATCTGGGACCCCAGAGGGAAATTCAAGCCCAATTAGAACAACCCATACATTGTGAAGAAGATCTTGTCCAGCGGCGCTGCTGTGCTTATCAACCTCGATGAGGAGGAAATGGCGCACCCAGTCAACCTGGACCATCTAAAGAAATTTTACCCCTACTTTAAAATCTTGGAGCGCTACGACTCTTCCCACCCCCCTTCTATTCTAAAAAAATATCTTCATTTCCCCTTACCCAGACATATGTGGGCCTGATCCTCTAAAAACATTTTCAAAAATGAATTTCAAAATTTTTTCAAACCCTCAGTGGTACGTAGGCACCTCATTCACTTCACATGAGCCCGTCCCCCCTTCTTTTCATAAAATGCTATTATTTTCTTATCCCCGAGAACGACAGTTAATTTTAACATAAACATGAACAAAAGGATTATGTATGCTGTAAGGACATTTTTGTTCATTATCAATGTATTATGTCGCACGCCGTTACACCGTTGAAGAAATTCAAGATTCAAGATTCAACGGATCCGAATATCAAAAGAAGAAGAGGAATCATAGTCTGACAGCCGGACCGATCCGCTGAAATAAAAGAACCGATCCGGCTAACCGGACCGGTCAGCCTAAAGACCCGGACCGATCCGCTTGTTTGTCAGAAGGCCAGTATACCCCGGACCGCAAGCGAACCGATGAAGCCTGGAAGCGAACCGATCCGATCATCAACGGACCGATCCGCCTCAGAATAAAAGAACCGATCTGGTCAAATCGGACCGATCCGCCTCAGACCCGGACCGGTCCGCCTGGGATAAACTCAAACAGATCGTGTTCAGTTTTTCAAGGCCCGAGCCTTCTTATTTAATCCCACTACGGGAAGTGTTTTTTTTTTTAAGACTTTCACACGATTTTATGAGTTCTAAAAACTCTAAAGTCTTCATGGTATTTGAGTTCATTGATTCATACCTTTGATTCACACAAATTCTATATCTTCCTGAATCACCTTTTGGCAACCCAAGAACACACTTTTGCTGTTCAACCCTTGTGGAGGAGACCGTTCTTCTTCTCCATTGCAGCCCTACTGGACAGGGATATCTCCAGTCGCCGACTACAGAATCCGATACCTGAGGGTAATTCTTAGTCACTTGTATTTTCATTGTAATCCGATTGTAAGCCGTTTTCTTACAAATTATAGTGAAAATAAATGGTTTTGCCCCTTTGGAGGATTTTTCCTCAATTGCATGTGTTTGAATGTTCTTGCTTAGATTATCATCTTATTCAATCACATACTGTTGCATGTTTAGGGTTTGTTTTGGGTTAAAAGGGTTTAATATATAATTTGCTCATTTGAACGCAAGCACATACGTTCTCAAATTGGTATCAGAGCAGGTTACGCTAATCTATCGCGTATTCCTATTTTCCGCAAAATTTTTCTAAGATATCAATTTTCTGATAAAATTGATTTTTGAAAAAGTGCGTGTTCAAATGGAGAAATTATATAATAAAATGCCTATTTTTGACGGGACAAATTATTCTTATTGGAAAGCCCGAATGAAGTCGGCTTTAAAAGCCATTGATGAACGTGTCTGGATTTTAGTAGAAAGAGGGTGGACTCCTCCCTCCATGACTGTTGATAATGTGATTAGTTTGAAACCTGACACTTCTTGGACTGATGAAGAATTTAAATGGTCATCTTTTAATTCTAAGGGTCTAAGTGCTATTTCTGGGTCTGTCACACCTGATGAGTTCAAACGCATAATGACGTGCACCACGTCAAAAGAGGCATGGGATGTTTTACAACTCACCCATGAAGGAACTCATGCTGTGAAAGAATCTAAGTTGCAAAATTTGACAACTCAATTTGAAACCATCACCATGCATGAATCTGAATGCTTTGATGAATTTTATGTAGACTTTCTGACACTGTGAATACTAGCTTTAATCTTGGTGAACATATTCCTAATGCTAGAGTTGTTAAAAAGATTCTTCGTTCTTTACCTAAGCGTTTTATCCCTAAAGTCACTGTGCTAAATTCTATGGGTAATTTAAATACGCTAAAATTGGAAGAACTTGTAGGAGATTTGCAAACTTATGAAATTGATATGTTCCCTAAAACTGCTAAATCTAAAGATAAGGGAATTGCACTTAAAGCCCAAGAGAGAAGGAGTGAGGGGTCGGTTAGAAAAAGGGTAGAGTCGTCTAGAAAGAGAGAGACTAACACGTCAGATTCTGAGTGTGATTTTGACCTAGGTGATTTGGCTCTTTTTGCAAAAAATTTCAAAAGGATTCTCAAATTTAAGAAAAATGGCAATTTTAAAGATAAAAAGAAATTTGAGAAAAATAAGTTTGAAAAGAAAAATGAAAAAGACTCCAAAAATCCTCCTAAGAAAGAAAGTGAGAGATGTTTTGAGTGCGATGGTAGGGGTCATAGAGCCTTTGAGTGTGCCAATAGTCTGAATAGAGAGAAAGGGAAAGTTGTCCTTAATGCTACCCTTAGTGACAACAGTGAGGTCGAGACGGTGGATTCAGGAGATGAGTCACCGTATGAGTGTAACTTCACCGCATTCATGGCCAGTCAAGTGAGCACTCCTAGTTCTCTTCACGACGATGAAGATGATGCTTCACAGGGACACCTCGACAGTGAGATAGATGTGAGTGAGGGGGAGGATGACTCAAGTGAGAGCGAGAGTGATATTCAACGTGCCTACGCTGAGTTATATTCTGAGTCATTTAAAACTAAAAAATGTAACAAAGCGCTAGTTCTTAAGATCACCGGCTTAGAGGAAGATTTAAGAAAGGCGAGAGAAAGAGAGTCCTCCACCGTTACCGCCCTGAGAGAGAGAGAATCTACCTGTGTCGAGAAAGAGATTATGTTTAGAGAGAGAGAGAGTGTTTTAGAGAAAGAGAGAGGGGACTTGACTAAACAAGTGGCTAGTCTTACGAGTCAGCTCCATTCCTCCGTGGAGACTCGGAAGAAACTTGAAGCCCTTGTTGCCCAGCTGACTCATGATCTTGAGAAAGCACGGGAAGTCAAGGTACAAATCGAGGACAGATCTGGGAAGATGGGAAACATGCTCCTCGGCCCCACTTTAGGTTTTGGTGATCGGCAAGGAATTGGATATGATGGTGCCTCCACGTTCCAAATTGCACCTGGACCAGTTCCTGAGTTTACTACCACTCCTTATGGTCACCGACAAAAACCTCGAAGGAGAGTTTGACCAAGAAAGGCAAACCAAGGTCTGCCTTTGACTATACTCTTTTGTACTTATTGCAAAAGAAAAGGCCACCTTAGGGAGTCTTTCTATAGCATGGGTCGGACACGACGTACTATTGCTCCACCACGTCATACTGATGAGTTTTCTAGTCTGAGAGAGCGAGTTGAGTTCTTACCTGCCACGACTCAGAGATTAATGGAAGAATTCTGACAGATGTCTTTGCCGTTAGTGAATGTTTCTCACATTCCAGCTAAAACCAACAACAACAAAGGCAAACAAGAGGTCATCTCTGCTTCGGTGCCTAAGAAAGATAAAAAGGCCTGTGTTGTTCATGTTGCTCTCAAAGCACATAATACCTCACAGTGGTATTTTGATAGTGGGTGCTCCAGACACATGACAGGTGATGCCTCATTTTTTATGACTCTTGAGGACTATCAGGATGGCAGAGTCACCTTTGGAGATGGGAGCAAGTCTAGCATTGTAGGACGAGGTACTGTCGAGTTACCTGGATTTCCTAAGCTAGAAGAGGTTTTGTACGTAAAAGGTTTGAAAGCAAATCTTCTCAGCATTAGCCAGCTGTGCGACGCTAACTTTGCAGTAAAGTTTGATCGGGATACTTGTAAAGTCTATAATCAAGCCGGTAAACTATTAGTGCAAGGGGTGAGGACCGAGGATAATTGCTATGGGACTGAGCCCACATCCTCACTTGTCTGCAACAGCGCCACGATCACTCATATGGATCTGTGGCACCAACGTCTAGGTCACGTGAACGTTAGAGATCTCAATCGTTTAGCTAAAAAGTACCTAGTACGTGGCTTACCATCTCTTGGAAAGTCAACTTCGACCGTTTGTGGACCCTGTCAGTTGGGAAAACAAATTCGTAGTCCTCATAGGAAGTTGAACTCCATTATCACCTCTCATGTTCTTGAGTTGATTCACATGGATCTTATGGGTCCCACTCGTACTGAGAGTCTAGGTGGTAAGAGGTACATCCTCGTGATGGTAGATGATTTCTCCAGGTACTCCATTGTAGGTTTTCTGAGAGAGAAATCCGATGCTGTAAAATTCTTAACGACCAAGTGCCCTGTCCTGCAAAATCAACACGGTGTCACTATTAACAGGATGCGTAGTGACAATGGCACTGAATTCACAGAAGCAAAGGTAGACCTTTACTGTGACAGCCTCGGGATCAAACATGAGTTTTCTGCTGTGAGAACTCCTCAGCAAAATGGGATTGTTGAGAGAAAGAATAGAACGATCCAAGAGATGGCTAGATTTATGCTTCTAGGTCGTAAAATTTCTAGGAGATTTTGGGCAGAGGCAGTGTCTACTGCATGTCACACGGTGAATAGGGTGTATATGCGTCCACACACACTTCAGACTCCTTATGAGTTGTGGACTGGCAAGAAGCCCAACCTGGCATATTTTCGTGTTTTTGGGAGTAAATGATACATCCTACGGGATAGAGAGAAATTAGGAAAGTTCGACTCCCGAAGCGACGAGGGAATATTTCTAGGATATTCATCGAATAGCAGAGCGTACCCGGTTTTTAACCTGAAGAGCTCTAAGGTTATGGAATCAATAAATGTCACCGTGCAAGATGACGAACCTTCGATGATTATTGATCCTAACCTTCAGTGTGAGAATGAGGATTGTTCTGACAGTGATTTACCTGTTCCTCTCTCACACTCTATGGACCCTACTCCTGCGCTAGGGGACACACCTGCTTGGGTTCGCAAGAGTCATGACCCATCTTCCATTGTTGGCGATCCCACTCTAGGGGTCAAGACTCGTGCTCAGCTAGAGAACGTTGTTAGCCATCTTTGCTACACATCCAAAGTCGAGCCCAAGAACCATAAAGAAACACTCAAGGATAAACACTAGATATATATGCTATGCAGGATGAGTTGCTTCAGTTTAAAAAGAATAATGTCTGGGAACTTGTCCCCCGGCCTAGTGAGACTAATGTGATAGGTACCCGGTGGATTTTTAAGAACAAAATGGATGAAAATGGTACCATAATCAGAAATAAGGCTAGGTTGGTCGCTCAAGGCTACACACAGATAGAGGGTGTAGACTTTGGGGAGACTTTTGCTCCTGTTGCGAGGCTTGAGTCCGTCCATCTTCTGCTCGCCATCGCATGTCATCTGCGCTTCAAGTTATACCAGATGGATGTCAAGCGTGCCTTTTTGAATGGCATTCTACAGGAGGAGGTTTATGTGGAACAACCAAAAGGGTTTGAAGACCCTCAGCACCCAGAGCACATCTACTATCTTAGGAAAGCCTTGTATGGTTTGAAGCAAGCACCCCGTGCTTGGTACGAGAGGCTTACTTCCTATCTCTTAGCTCGTGGCTTCAAGAGAGGGGGAGTAGATATGACGTTGTTCGTCAGGAGAGATGAAGGTGCTATTTTGGTTGCCCAGGTCTATGTGGACGACATAGTCTTTGGATCCACATGCTCCCAGCATGCTCACCACTTTGAGGAGGAGATGAAAAGTGAGTTTGAGATGAGCATGGTTGGTGAGCTTACATTCTTCCTTGGTCTCCAGGTTCGTCAGCTAGAGGATGGGATGTTCATCTCCCAATCCAAGTATGCTAGAGACCTAGTGAAGAAATTTGGTTTAGACTCCGCTAAGCATGCACGTACACCTATGAGTACCACTACCAAGCTTAGTAAGGACACTTCAGGCAAGGACGTAGAGCAAACCTTATATCGGAGTATGATAGGTAGTCTTCTCTACTTGACTGCCAGTCATCCCGACATCGCCTTTAGTGTTGGAGTCTGTGCGCGATATCAGGCGTCCCCTAAAGAGTCACATTTACTTGCTCTAAAACGTATTATTAAATACGTAAGTGGGACTCTATCATACGGTATTTGGTATTCCTTTGATACCGATGACCGTTTGTCCGCCTATTCGGATGCTGATTGGGCTGGGGATGTAAATGGTTGTAGGAGCACTTCTGGTGGGTGTTTCTATTTTGGTTCTTCTCTTGTCTCCTGGCTGAGCAAGAAGTAAAATTCCATCTCTTTGTCCACTGCGAAGGCTGAGTACATAGCCTCCGGGAGTTGTTGCACACAACTCTTGTGGATGAAGCAAATGTTGGAGGATTATGGGATTTCACAAGACACCATGATCATTTCTTGTGACAACACGAGCGCGATACACATATCTCATAATCCCGTCCAGCATTTGCGCACAAAACACATCAGAATACGTGAGCACTTTATTCGTCAGTTAGTTGAGGAAAACACTGTATCCCTGAGTTTTGTTCCCACCGACCGTCAGTTAGCCGACATTTTCACGAAACCTTTAGATTCCCTTAGATTTGAGAGTCTTAGGAAGTCTTTGGGTATTTGCACAGTTGACTGAGGGGTTGGTCTATGTCTAGAATAGGATGCTTCTTCATGTTCATATCATATGCTTCCTATTGCTAGTCTGTTTATATGTACCATTGCTTAGTTGTACAGCTTGTATTTATTCTTTTTGCTGTTTATATTTCTTTTAAAAAAAAAATTAATAAGCACAAAAAGATTTTATTTTGATAAAATTTTTGAAAAAGACCAAAAAGATTTTTATTTTTATGCTTCTTTTATGGATGAGCATTTAAGGTAGCCAAATCACAACTTCACTTCATTTATCCATGTGACTGTTTGATAGAGATTTGAGACGCTACATCATTTCATCCATGTGCTTTACTTAGTATGGAGTCTTTGAGATGTAATTAGTGATATCTTCCAACATGTTTGACTCCTATATCCTTTATTTCACACATGCACGGCTATATTTGATTTTTGCACTTGTCTATCTCATATTGGCTTGAGTGTTTCCATCTCAATTCTGTCTATACAATGTACAATATGCGATAAAACTTGACAAGATTGGAATGCATGTAAAAACCATTTTGGTGAGACTGTGTGTTTTTGTATAACGGGGAGGGGCTGCGAAAGGTAATCATCTATCCTTTGCGCAAAAGACACCGTTAAAAAGGACCTAAAAAATGGAGGAATTTTAATATCCGAGGTCCAAAGAGGTTAAAAGAGCCCCGAAAAATTTAAAGGCAATAAAAAGCAATTCATGCCAAATATGGGCCACTTAGGTTTCACCATCAATACTCCAAAGTTTGAGAATTTAGAATGCCTCTATTCAAAATTATATCTGAGGGAGTTTGGTTGGAGAATCTTTAAAAGGGTTTGCACTTCCTTGAAAGTCCTGAAAAAGCATAAAAACATTTTAGACGTTATTGGTGTGAAAATAACTTTGAGCTTTGATTTGTTGATTTGATTGAGTCAATATCTTATATTGTCATTATTTTACACCAAAGGAAGCATTTGAGTTCATTCGCTAGGAATATCCAATATTCATCGTGCACATATGTCATGTTTGTATGCATTGATTTTCCTATCGAATTTGATCACACCACTTCATTCACGCTATCATCTACTTGGTTGCTTTGTGTTCATTCATGGTGTGATTTTATCCGAGTGACACCCCGCACTTGCTTATTTGATTTATTTCTCTCATTTGTCTATTTGGGAACATCATAAAAAAGGGGAGAAAGAATTATCTTATTATGGGGGAGTTTTGAAAGTTTAAGAGTTTGCTCATAAATTGGTATATATGTTCTTATTTCAAACTCTATATGTCACTTGGTATTTTGCTTTGTCTCATGTGTGTAGGTACTACATGGATTATCATTGGATTGCACACCCTGATGAGAAAAGCATTGTGATTCCTGCTGAATTGAAGAGCAAATGCTGTAGTCTTATTCAATTGTATCTTTCCAGTTTTGGGTTCATGGAAGGGTAGATTTGTATAGGCACATTTTTAGTTGTTTTGATAATTCGGATGTTTGTTTTTATGTTTGTACCGGCATAGACATAGGGGGAGATTTGTAAGGACATTTTTGTTCATTATCAATGTATTATGTCGCACGCCGTTACACCGTTGAAGAAATTCAAGATTCAAGATTCAACGGATCTGAATATCAAAAGAAGAAGAGGAATCATAGTCTGACAGCCGGACCGATACGCTGAAATAAAAGAACCGATCCGGCTAACCGGACCGGTCAGCCTAAAGACCCGGACCGATCCGCTTGTTTGTCAGAAGGCCAGTATACCCCGGACCGCAAGCGAACCGATGAAGCCTGGAAGCGAACCGATCCGATCATCAACGGACCGATCCGCCTCAGAATAAAAGAACCGATCCGGTCAAATCGGACCGATCCGCCTCAGACCCGGACCGGTCCGCCTGGGATAAACTCAAACAGATCGTGTTCAGATCGTGTTCAGTTTTTCAAGGCCCGAGCCTTCTTATTTAATCCCACTACGGGAAGTGGTTTTTTTTTAAGACTTCCACACGATTTTATGAGTTCTAAAAACTCTAAAGTCTTCATGGTATTTGAGTTCATTGATTCATACCTTTGATTCACACAAATTCCATATCTTCCTGAATCACCTTTTGGCAACCCAATAACGCACTTTTGCTGTTCAACCCTTGTGGAGGAGACCGTTCTTCTTCTCCATTGCAGCCCTACTGGACAGGGATATCTCCAGCCGCCGACTACAGAATCCGATACCTGAGGGTAATTCTTAGTCACTTGTATTTTCATTGTAATCCGATTGTAAGCCGTTTTCTTACAAATTATAGTGAAAATAAATGGTTTTGCCCCTTTGGGGGATTTTTCCTCAATTGCATGTGTTTGAATGTTCTTGCTTAGATTATCATCTTATTCAATCACATACTGTTGCATGTTTAGGGTTTGTTTTGGGTTAAAAGGGTTTAATATATAATTTTCTCATTTGAACGCAAGCACATACGTTCTCATATGCCTTAGCGATTGGTATAGATAATTCAAAATCCAAAAATTCATCCGAAGGCACAACTAGATGATCAAAAACTTATTTATTTCATTATCTGAAATTCCTGTACGATTAAATCGGCATAAAGAGTCAAACGACTTCCCCAGCCAAAAAATCAAGAAAATAACATGCCCTACTACCCACGAAAATCACTCCAATTATTCTAGAAAACACAAGACAACACCTTCTAAAAAAGCTTCACAAAATCCTACCCATAGCGGCCAGAGGAACCAACATCACCATCACCTGCATCCTGGACTCCCCAAACATCCCCTGCATGAATGGAGTATCGCAGACGCTCCAGGGAGTGATAAGCCTGAACCAACTTGGGGTAGATCACAACGCCCCACTCCATGGTGTCATATATAGAAAACCACCTCTGACCAGTATCCACGGCCATCATCCTGGCCACTACCTTCTTCCACAAACACTTCATGTAGTCACCAGAGACATGCCAGACTCTCCCAGTACATTAAGAAGGATGAGTCGACGAACAATGATTCTCCCATAGGGAACCAAACCGTATGCGCATACGCTCTGTCATATCCTCCACAAGAAAGAAGTTTGGTGTCCGTGGTGGCACAATTTTCTCCTAACCATATTGGAACAGCAACCGCCAAGGAAAGTAGAAAGAGGTCTGCCTAAGGCCAACTAGCCTGACGTACTGGTACTCTCAAAGATCTAAAATGGGCAACAACTCTCCCTACCAAGGCACGGACCATCGTAAGCCTCGTGCCCCGTGCTATACAAACCCGTTCCCCCAACTCTCAATGTCCAGGCCTACAGTAAGGAAATAATGGGAGAAGAAATTTGGAACCGCCGACAAGGGATACTTAGGTGGGACCGCCATATGAAACCTCTCTGACAACCACATAAACAACATCATAGGGCTCCCTTTCAGAAAGTCAGAATGACCCTCCCGTCATTCATCCAGACCATTTAAGGTCTCCGACAGTATCACCACCGTAAGATTATGACGGTACGACATCTAAGAAATAATAGCAGCCAATTAGGGGTCCACCAGCGTTTCTCCAGTCAATAATAAAACTTTAGAAATAAGGCCTAGGATGACGGACCCAGCATATCCAGTAACACCCACGTCCTGCAAATGCACGGACTGCAACACCTTTGGAAGGGAGATCATTCCTCCCGTAACCAGTGGTGTGGATGCCAAAAGCAAAATATGAAGAATCCCGACCAATAAATCCCTAGGAGAACGAGAAAACTCAGGCAGAGCCGTAGCAATGACGTGATTTATCCCTAGTATGGCAAAAAATTCCTCATAGGTAGGACAAATCTCATCCAACCTGAAGTGGAAGACATGATCCTCGGGATACCAAAACTCGATAGCCGCCATCAACATGTTCCACTCAATGGGTCAATTACGCCACAAGAGACTCGTCACATGTGAAAGGTGACATAATCAACATTGTTAGAACACATTGCTTCCAAGGCTTCGAGGTAGTTAGAAAACTCAATACTACCAGGGAGAGCCATCTTAAAAGAATAAGAGATAGTAAGCAAATAAGAATGTGGAAAAGAAAGAAGGTGAAAGTGTGAGGAGGAAAGCCCCATCCACACACCCTTTTATACTTGGAAACTCCCAAGCCAAGATAAGGAACCCTGCAGAAATCAGAGTAAAACTTGCCCCACCAAGTGCCAAGCAATTGAAGAAAGTTCAATAAAAGCCTTGGATTGATTGGACTGGACTAACATGCTGATAGGTAGGAAAGGGCCGATCGATAACCCCCCATTTTGGGAAATTTCCCTTTTTCCTCTTTTGTCAAAATAAAAAATACCAGTAAAAGTAATTTTTATCTTAAGGAAATTCCTAATTTCCTTCATACTTATGCCTTACTAATCTCATTTCAAATAAAATACTTCTCAAAATCAATTTTCAAAGTTCTTTTTATGGTCTCGTCGGCAAAGTAAAAAGAGCATGTGCATTAATCACTAAACAAGAAAATTAACAAAAATTTCATTCTTTCATTTGCATATATTTGGCTGTGTTACATTAACATTTTGCAAAAAAAGAAGAAAAAACAACGGGACTCAACCCGAACCCAATCTCTCTCTCTCTCTCTAGAATCCCCCATCCCTACTGCGCACCCTCTTTCCCATACGGAGAGATGACGTGTCCCCACTACCAGAGCTCGATCCTCCACCAAATATGGCAGATGACACCAAGCGAGAAGGAACCAAAATCGACTAAGTGGTCAAAGTACTAATATGCTGCAATTAAGAATAGAAAAGATCAAATCAATCAAGTATGAGGAGAGAGAAAGAAATCAAGTAAATAAAAAAAGACATACCACAGGACGAAGAACCTCCTCTATCATACCCAACTCCTTCAGGACCATCATATAAAGGCGATGCTGCAGACGCACTGATCCTGCATCAGCCCCTTAAAGGTTGTAACTAGGGGAATGCATTTGCACAAAAGAAGGCCCTGAAGTCATCACCATCTCTGACGTAGCCGCACCACCTACGCTATGAGAAGACCCCACCTGCCAACTCGATCCCGCTCTAGGGAGAGCCAACTTGTGACGAAGTCCATGTAGTCATACATCACCGCTATGTCAGTGTATAGGGAGTATGGCTCTCCCATCATCGTAGCCACCCGGTCGTCATCGGATATCTCCCGTACATGCCTCATAAACATAGGGGGCCTCACTGGAAGCATTGCAACCTCATCCTCCATAATCTAACGAACCATCCTCTCCCCTAGATACCAGAAGTATCCAAACTCATGCGCTTGTAGGAACCGCATTTGCGCATGTCCCCTAGTCACCGCGGTGTGCTGAATAGTTGTCCCCCGGGGATAAAAGGTCACCTGAAAATCCCCAGAAAATGTGAAGGATGAGTGTTGGTAAAACTCCATCAATGGAAAGAACAGTCTCGAGGACAAAATAATGCTTACCCGCTCGCTCGTCAGGCCATTCAAGACCTGATGTACCACCTCTAGAGAGAGTTTCTTCTTCGACTGTCGGTTCGACATCCGCATCAATGACGCTGATCGGCACTCCCCTGACCCTATAAATAAGGGCCATGACCTCATTGCTAAGGATAGAGCACAAATCCAACATCATCAGTGATCTCAGCAACATTCTGTCGAAGTCAGCGAAGCCCCATATGAGAAATCTCATTCAAGCCTAAACACCCATCCTTTCCACACCCAATTTGGCAAATATCCTTTTCTCTTATCAACATTCAAAGGAGTTCATCCAAGATCCAAATTCAAGATCCAGGAAAGGTCCAATTCTTTGTCCCTATCTTTTAATTTCTTGTTCTATATAATTTACCTTAGATTCATAATCTAGGTTTCATTCTAGCTCATACATATTAACTTCTACACTTTTATTAGTATATCGCACATATTTTATTTTTCATAAAAAACCTAAAAATAAATAAAAGAGGGTTACACCCCTAAATTCCGAACGAAATTATCCACCACATATTTTCCAAAACTAGAAACACGTTTTCTACACATACACATAATAAAATTCCGTTTGAATCTATAGGATAAACCCCACCCCTATTCCTACATTCGAACTACGTGGACTTTCATGCCTCTATAGGCTACATAGGCGTCTCAAATTAAAATTCGAGACTCGAGTCCAATTTTGCTAATTCTCTAATTACTCTTATTTTTCATAATCCACAAAATTACCCATATATATATATATATATATATATATATATATATATATATATATAACACATACTTGTTCGCATCTCATCCCACATATATTATCGTTTCCCAATAATGATCAATATCGCGATGAATGCTCATATTCTATACTCTAACTTTATTATTATTTTGGGAATATTCCTATGGATGACCTCACCCTATCTTTTCCATGGTATGGGTCGAGCGATTCTATTCTCCATTATATAAACACATGCATGCACTTCACAGGGATAAAAAGAAAAATATAAAGATTTGCCCATGAGAGACCGAAAGGGTGGGATAGGTGCCTACCACCTTCCCATTCCTTAACTTAGCCCCCGGACCTCCGATCTATTGGTTTCGCATGCATCAGTTTTGTCTTTGATGCCACTCTCGTAAAAGTGGCAATATCTTCTTTTGCATGTTTTGAGCAAAATAGGCTGGCGGCTCTATCTCTTCACATTCACCCCACACTGACGACGGCCGAAACCCCCTTTTCGAAGAGAAGGGTGCGAGATCGCGATGCATCCTACATCCCCGAGGAAGGGGGATCCTCTTTCTCCTTTCCCCGAAGCGAGTGTCGCGTCGACTGGGATGGCCACAACTTTAATGAGAGGAAAGTTCACCATTTAGAATAGGGTGACAATTCGTGTGTTTTGGATCGTGTTTTGGATAAACACGACAGAGTTTTTTGGACACGAACACACAATGACACGAATTTGTATTTTTTTTAACCAACACGAACATGATCCAAATTAAACATGACACAACATGACATGTCATGAATGATTTCCTAAATTTTACATTGAATTAAACATAAATAGACACGATAACCCAAAGAAAAACACGATTACCACAATAAGAAACGATGATATGTCTAAAACGACTCATAATTTTAACACGAACAAGACACGGCATGACACGACTTCATGTAAAAAAACCATGACATGAATACAACATATCGTGTCAATTTCAGGTCGCTGTGTGTCGTATTTTCTTGTTAATTCGGAAATTGTCGCCCCTACATTTAGATATTAGAAAATTCATCCTATCGCAATTTTAGGAAGTGTTGTACTATTATTATGTCACGTATTAAAATGTCCCCATATTTACGTCTTCATTAAATCACAGTGCCTAACGTGATTCTTGGCAATTTTTTTACTCTTTCCTGAGTTTTTTGTATTGCACGCATTTTAGCACTTGCCCAATTAATTCTTGCCCGTGCATTGCACGGGCTACCACTAGTATAGATATATGTGTATGATTGTGTGTATATATATGTGTGTGTGCAAGTCTATAAAATTAAGTATATATATATATATATATATATATATATATATGGTGGGGGGGAGGGGGGGTATGTTTGTCGTGTGAGTATATGAAGGACTTTATTTATGTATAGGAATTCATGCATTTATATATTTATTTTATCACGAAATATTTTCTTTTTACTTTTAGTATTGATTTGTGCGAGTGTAAGTGTAAGTGTGTGCTTGTGTGTGTGTGCGTGCGCGCGTACGATTGTGTTAAAGTACATATGTATACGTATGCGCGTGTGAGTATATGTGTATGAGAGAGTGTGTGTGTGTGTATTCTTAATCTTCCAATTTCATCCCCAAAATCTAACATAACTCATTAAGAGTATGATTAATTCAAATGTTACTATTATAGTGCATATGAAATATCCAAACATGTGAAACTATGCTACCGTATTAAAGAACCAAAAACAACATGTGATTATACCCTTATACCAAACACATATATGGATTTAGATTTCATTATACCCAAATGAGTATAAATATATAAATAAATAAAATGTACAAAAATTACATAATAAAATGGGTCCAATTTCAAATTTATACCCAATATCAATTTCAAATTTACACAACATAATGGGTTTAATTTCATATTTGTATTTAATTTTTGTAAACCCTAATTTTTTCTAATACAAACACACATGTAATAGAGAGAGAGAGAATCACACACACAAAAACCAATACATACAAAGACACACATAAACACACACATATATATACATAGAAAGAGATAGAGAAAGAGAGTTTTACCGTGAGTCAAGACAGAGTGTGAGCGTCGACGAGTGGAAAGAGAGGGAGCTCTAGTGAGAGAGAGAGTGAGAAGTGAGAGAGAAAAAGTCGTCTGTGAAATGAAATAAAACCATAAGTGTTTTATTTATACTAGATATTAGGTCACTGATTTGGACTGTGTCCCCTAATATAATGATTAATTTTTTTCCAGTTCCTCTTGTATGGTCATCGTTCCCAGTCGTGACCTATTTTTTCACCCACACCTGGTCACAATCCCAAACCATGACCATTTAGAATTAAATACATGTCAAAGTTGAGGTCACAATTTGGTCACATTTCCAGCCGTGACCATATTTAACTAATATCTTATAACACCCCGTAATTTTAATGATTTTTATATTGGGATTAATTAAATTAAATGGGACATTAATTCGATTTAAAATAAATATTAATTAGCGAGACAAGGGTTAATATTTATTTATACTGGATATTACTTAGTGAGTGAGTAATAAATTAATAAGAAAGTAGTATAAATGGCGTGAGTGAGAAATACGACAGTTAAATTAAATTTAGTCGGGACACGCGTGTCAGTTGTGTCGGGACTTAAATTCACGATATAAAATGTAATTTAATTACAGGTCATACAAATGGTCATTTTGTGTGTGCCAATGTGTCCGGAAGGGTTGAAATATTCAAAAAAGTGTACTGAGGATTTTGGCTTGGGTCACGAGGCATTTTTAGGCCAATCCGACACTCCGAAGGGGTACTTTTGTCTTTTGAATTTTTGCGGAAAAGAAACCTATGAAAATTCTAAATGTATATCATCTGGTAGGTTGATTCTACTAGGGTTAGAAGTTACAAAATACAAATAGGTTATTAGAGGACGAAAGAGAGGAGTTTCAAGGCCATTCCACACCATTCTTACACCACTACCACCACCAGCGTTGTGTAGATCGGGAGGAGAGACCAATGCCACCGTGTTTTTGTTAAAATTCAGACCTGCTATTCGAGGCAAGTATTTATCTTGCTAATTTTGAGCATATATAACATCCATGTTAGTGTAGGATGAATAATCTCATGAATACATAAACATTGGCTTTAATTTGGGAGATTTAATTCATGTTCTTGGGTAGGAATCATGATAGGTTTAATCCCTTTATCCATGTAGAACGAATCTGGTGAATTGGTATTATGAATATGTGAAGAAATCTGAGTTCTTGTTGACGTTCTTGAATAAAAAGGATAATCTAGGGGTTTTGGTGATTAATGTTGAATTAATTCGATTTAAAGGATTTCCTTGATGATTTAATGACTTAATTACATTAGAAATCATTTATACATGTTAGTTTATGGTTTGGTATATTTGGTTGGGAGTTTGGAATTGTGTAATGGAGTTTTGGAGAGTTGGGAAGGGAGAAAGATGCAAAAACTAAATGAAGAAGATGAACTACTGCTGTTCAAATCGATTCAGCCTAAGGGCGAATCGATTTGGTTTGCCCATAATTTGGAAATTTCCCTAGTTTAGCCTTAAACTCGTAAATGATGATTCGGGGAAACTCTTGGGATACCTTTAAAATATAATTTGTGGTATCTTGATTTTCAGTAGGCCAATGTTAGTATTGAGACTTAGTCATATGAGAAGAACTTGGGGCTAAGATTAGTTGGGCATGGTTTATATGTAATGAATTCGGGGAATAAGAATAAGTCAAGGTGAAGTTGGGAGAACCTATGACTTAGACCAGTAGGGTACGAGTGGATTACCTACTGAAATACTTTAAATAATTATTGGCACACTTCGACTAGTAGGGGATACTGGGGAATATACGATAATGAGTTAAATGGAAAATCAATAATACGTAGGATATTCGGGAGGTATATATACTACGTACTGGATATATATTATAGGGTGTGTGTACACCTATGCTGATGTTTTGTGTGTGTGTGTATATAAATATTTATATATGTTGTTTAAATAACTATTGTGTGAATACACATAGGCTACTTGCTATCACGAGAGGTTCCGCGACGTGGACAGTCTTATCCTGATGAGACCATTGGAGGAATTTTGACTTTTACCTCAAAATATAGAACTTAGGGATTGAGCACTACTTATGTGAATGAGAGTGTGACCGGTCATTTGGGTGTGTTAGGTGTGTGCGTAGACCAAAGGCTTAGAGCTATGTTCACCTCCAATTTGTGTGAATTGTGTATGTACGATTCGAGAGTGATTTCGAGCCTGGTGTCCTTTACTTAGAACGTGATGTACCAGGACTTGATAGCAAAGTATGCCTGCATCGCAGGTCTCCACCTAGTGATACCGTATTTATATATATTACTCATGTGATGTAAATATATATACGTGTGATTTATTCTACTATGGGTGTATTAATAGAGAAGATAGCTAGTGATATCTAAAAGTAATCTAAGTATGTGTGAACTTAATAATTAATTTGTGACTCTTAAAGAATAAAAGGGATTGAAAATTCAGTAACGTATAGTATGGGAAATACTGTAAGAGCCGCTACAGTGGAATAAATGCGAGTTCTCAAATAAATCAATTTTAATTGTGTGTCAACCAAATGAGTTTTAATGAAAGCCCAGTTTTAATTCAGTCCTAACACATGCATCTAAGTACAATGAAATCCTAAAGCAATAAGCATGTAAATAAAACCAAATTTCAGGAAATATCCCCCACGGGGAAAAACCTTTCATTTCTAGAACTTTGAAAAGTTTACAAGACCATTGACTTACATACAACTTCCCTCAAGTGTAACGCACGGTGCCTTCTTCAAACCTTAAAAACATCGGCTAGAAATCTGCAGTGGTTCACGTGCAGTTATACCATAAGGACACGCAGTCTGATCAACCCAAGAATACTCGCAAACAATCCCTATGACATGCAGTCAAAATGCTTTATAAAGACTCCCTCCACAATAGCACGCAACCCTCCGGTTGTAGAGATCTCCCCACAAAGTATGAACAATAGCAAAGTTCTGTTCTTGAGTTCCAAAACAATTCACACACAAAGATATTAGGATTTTGTGAATTGCAAAACAAGAGATTGAACTCTTTTAATGTTGGAGAATCAAGTAAAACACTCAAAATCGTATTCTGTTTAAAACCAGTGTTTCTCCACACAAAATCCAGTAGTCTGACACCCTTTAAATACTAAAAATCAAGGCGGTGATGTGTCAGAAAATAACTCTTCTCATTCGAATGACATACGGTGTCGTTTAAATGAGATCCTTATCTCGTTTGAAAGAGATCCTATCTCATTTGAACGACCTATCAAACGAGGTCATGATTGTAGATAATTTCGATATGAATGCGTGGCTTCTAGTTTCATATTTTTTTGATTTTTTATGAATTAGTTATGATTTTTCTATGGAAAGGTGTTCGAGAACAAAATCTTTAGATAATATGAATTCAAAAAAAAATTAATAAAAACTTTTAAAGCTCCGCTCCAACACTTAGAAAATATTTTATGAAAAATAATACCAATACTCCAAGTGCATTATTAAGGTACTCTAAAACGTAACCTTACCAAAGTTAACCTTGCGGAGACTGTTTGTTGAAGAACCTTGATTATTCGGATCCGTCTTGATGTGAATGTGATCTTGATCTTCTACGATGGTGTAGCGATATACGACATATAAATTGATAACGGACAAAAATTTCCTTACAAATACGGGTGGGCACAACGAATTATTAGACGGGAAGAGGTTTATGTCAAACTAGTTAGGTGGAGTAGCGTAACTAGGTTGGGTTAGAAGTACACGTTAGGTGTGAACATTAACTGAGAAGCGAGGATATCGAGTGAGAGAACGCGAAGCTAAAATGTATATAATATATACACTTAATGCATTTTAAATACTTTCTAAATATTTTCAAACTGTTTTAGTTGGGCTCTGACCCGTTTCAAATTCATTTTTGTAAAAAAAAATATAGGTCCCCAGCCATAGGGGATGCCAGGCTTAGGAGTTCCTTCATATTTGACGTGCTATAGGTGTTGTGGAGCTTACAGGACCTTGGTAGTAGACGCGTCCATATTTATGAACTCTTATTTATCATTTCTCTATCTCAGTCGAGCACGCCGCCCATTCTTAGCTAGTGGTTATTTCAAAGACATTGCCCTTCTATTTTATTCCAGTATTGAACTTGTATTTTTATTATGGATAGTTGTATTGGGATTTTTCATTTGGAGTGTTTATTCCAGGAACATTTATTTATCTCGTTGTTTTATCATTTACTATTATGCTTACTGGAATGGTGAATGCAATTCATTAGATTAAAATCATTTGTAAGTTAATAACGAGATACAAATTTTGACACCAGGCCATTAGGGTATTAGTAATTGTGGCCATCCCCGATCCTCGCAGCAGGAGAGACGGAGAAGAGGGAATCTTCAATGTCGAGAGGATCTTGGTCCCGCACATCCCTCTCGGGAGCGTTTTGGCCGGCATCGATGATGAGGTGAAAAAGGTAGAGAGATGGAGTCGCGAGTCTATTTTACTCAAAACAGACAAAAGAAAAGGGGTCCATCCCGAAAGACAGCGTCCAAAGACATATTGATACATACGAAACCAAAAATCATTTGAGAAGGGTCCGAAGGCTATGTTACGAAATGGGTAGGTGTTAGGCACCCATTCCGCCCTTACGGTCTCTCATGGGTTATTGCTATTTTCCTTTATTTCCCCGTGATATGTGTGCATTTGTATATGTAGTGGAGATAGGAATCATCGACTTGTATCATGGAAGAGATAAAGCAAGTCATCCGTAGGAATGTTCCCAAAAGTAATATTAAAAAATAGGATATACGCGATTATCCTAGAGTTGATCGTTATAATGGAACGATAACGCATGCGGGATAATTCGCCACTAAGAACAAATATATGTATATATATATAAATAAAATCTAAGAGAGTTAAGTAAAAAAAACTTGAAAAATAGAAAGTGGTAGAAAAGTAGGAATAAGACTCGAGTCTTGGGTTTTACCCCGAGACGCCTACGTAGCCTATGGAGGCATTAAAGTCCACATAGTTCATATGAAAAACAAGAGGTGGGATTTATCCCATAAATACAATCGGGGACTTCTCTTATATGTGTGTGTGTGTAAAAGAGTTTTTTAGTTGGGAGAAAAGTGTGAGAATTCCCGTTTGGAATTTATGAGCAAACCCTCTTTTTCTTGTTTTTTGGGTTTTATTTGTATGAAAATAAGATATGTGCAAAAATACTAGATAAAAAGTATATTAGGATATGTGAGATGAGGGAATAAAAGTTCTAAGTAATAAAACAAATTAATGCAAATTTAGGAGAATTTAAAGAGAGAGTTGAGAAAGTTGGACCTTCTTGAAGATCTTGAGCTTGATCTTGGATGTTGGAGAGAAACCCTTGCACTTGAGTGATGATAGAGGGTAGTTAGTTCACCAAGTTTGATGGAAAAAGATGATGAAAGGTGGAAGTTGGAAAGGGATTTGGATGGGAAAATCACGCTGACTTCGAGAGGGGTTTTTTGAGCTCGCTGAGAGTGATGGATTTGAGATCTTGGGTTCTTTTGCAATGGGGTCAGGCCCTCCTTTATATAGACCCAGGGCATTATCGATCGGCATAGTCCTGGTCCTTCCAATTGACATGTGTTTTTAGGCACACTGCCGATAGGCAGGTTTTGGAACCTACCGTTTGGCAGTCTCTTTTAGGTTCCTTCGAAAAATAGGTCGTAGAGCGCAAACTATTGATCTGAATCGCGCACGAGGTGAATTGTTGGAAAGGTACTTCATATACCTTTGAAAGTATTTGGACTTCTCTCGGGTCCAGGAGTTAACTTTGGGTCAAATGTGGCTCGGATGCGTTCGTCGGTCCTTTGGACAGGGGATCGTCGATCGTATACGAATCGTTCGTCTCTATAGTAAGTCAAAATCGTGCATGGGATGGACCGTTGGAAAGGTTAGGAGATGTACTTTGACATTCCAAAGAGTTTGACTCAGTTTGGGAAGTTGACTTTGGTTAACCAAGGCGTGGAAGCGTTCGGTGACCTTTTAGAGTAAAACGGATCGTTCATCCATACCATAAGTCAAAATTGGGCTCAAAATGGACTGTTGGAAAGGTTTCAGCGCCCTTTGAAGATTCATTCAGTCACGATCGAGATGAAGAGTTGACTTTGGTCAAACAGAGTCTGGGAGCGTCCAGTGACCTCCTAATCAGGTTTTGGGGGAAAATATGTCGTTCGTCCGCACCGTAAGTCAGAATCGTGCATCGAATGGACCATTGGAAAGGGGTTTTGGTTCCCTTTGAATATTCATTCAGTCTTGGTCGAGCTAAAGAGTTTGATTTTTGGTCAAATGGAGCATCGGAGAGCCCGATGGCCTCTAGGTCAGTACCCGGGGTATGACTTAGGTTTGTAGTGATGAAGGGAGGTGTTAGGTACCTAAGGAGAGGTTAGGGTATACTAGAATGGGGTGTCTATAGATCCCCTCGATGGGTGAGTTTGGAACAAATGATAGCCGTCGAATAAACACCGCATGATGACTTTGAAAGAGTGTGACCAATTCATAGGGTCGAGACCGATTCCGAGGGCTTGAAGATGAGGGTGCCCAATTCTGCGGGTCAAAGCCAATTCTAAGGTCTTGAATATGAGGGTGACCGATTCTACGAATCGGAGCCAATTTTGAGGGCTTAAGGTTAAGATGAACAATTCTGCTGGTGGAAGCCAATTCTGAGGGCTTAAATTGAGATGACCAATTCTGCTGGTCGAAGCCAATTCTGAGGGCTTAAGGTTATGATGACCAATTATGTGAGTCGAAGCCAATTCCGAGGGCTTAAATTGAGATGGCCAATTCTGCGGGTCGAAGCCAATTTTGAGAGCTTAAGTTGAGATGACCAGTTCTACGGGTCAAAGCCAATTCTGAGGGCTTAAGTTGAGATGACCAATTCTGCAAGTTGAAGCCAATTCCGAGGGCTTGAGATGAGATGACCAATTGTACGGGTCAAAGCCAATTCTGAGGGCTTAAGGTTGTGATGACCAATTCTCCGGGTCGAAGCCAATTCTGAGGGATTAAATGGAGATTTTCTCAGGGAACTCTGCTAGGGAAATTACCTCGGGATTTTGATTTGATATGAGGAGCCGATTACTAGGGAAATCCTCGTATCTTTTGGAGATTTTTCCATGTAATAGCCAATTTGATGTTGTAAATTCAACTGGGACGTGATTAGGTGGTCCATGGTTTGGACGGTTTGCTCGGGGATACTTCAGGGGTCCTCTAGGGACGTTGTAGGGAGGAGATTCACTTGGCTTTTGAGAGTTTTGCTGGGGAAAAGGGGTTTCCTCTTTAAGGAGTGTGAAATTTTCTTGGTGAAAATGTTCTGAATCCTCACCGGGATTTTTAGGAATTTTCAGGGTTTTTTGATATCTTTTGGGAATTTTTATCTAAAATTTAAGGGGGGTGTCGGTCGTTACGGTGTGTATGGTGCCATTCGATGGTGGCAAGAACTTTTGGACTGCCTCAAGAAAATAAAGGGGCAGTGCCGATCGGTAGGTGGGGGTACAGTGCGGATCGGCATGACCCTTGGCATCCTATAAAAAGGGGAGGGTTCCCCTCATTTTTCACAGCTTCTTGCCTTCTCTCTTTCTACGATTTTCTTCCACAAATCATTCTAGCAATCCGTAATCTAAAAAATGGCCGCTTTTGTGAGCACTGCAGTACACCAAGAGTGGTTATCCGTTGGCGACTGGGCGAACGTGGAATGGAGGGTCAGGGAGCCTCTTGCTTTGGGGAGTGAGAATTCTTTTGATGCATTCGATCCAGTTGTGGATGAGCGGACTTTAGTGCAAGAGCCATCGCATCATCGCTCTTCGAGGGTGGTGAACACTGGTGGTTATGTAAGTAAAAAAATGCCTTTGGGCTTTCTCTTTTGGTGATTTCCTTTTTCTTGGATTTTGACGAGGTTTTTCTTTGACAATCTGATGTTTCTTTGTCGACCATGCATGCCCGTGGGACGACGGGTCTTAAGGACGTCTAGAAGCACCTTCCTCCTGTGGTGCGTTAGGTAGTATCGTCAGCAGGCTTTGGGAGGCTGGCGTCTGTGCTAGATGAGATGACTCGTTCGATGGCGGTCTTATGCGCTCTGGGGGGTGGGACAATACCCACACCTTCCATTTTGGTTTTGGGGAGATGACTGTGACTCCCATAGATATGGAGTAGCTGTTGGGGCTGGATTGCGATGGAGAGAAGATAGAGGTGGATCGCTCTTTGCGGGTGAGGCCGGAGGCCGTACGGGCGGTGCTTGGTGATGTGGGGAGGATAGTGTCTGGGGATGCTATCTGGATGTCCTTGCTGAGGGATATTTTGCTAGGTAGGGTGATTGACATGGAGGACGGGCTGCAGGTGAGGCAGATGGCCGGTTGTTCATTTTGCTAGTGCTGGGGGGATTTTTGGTGGCGTCGAGCGGCGACGTTGTCCATTTATAGTTTTTACCATACTTGAGGATGTTTTCGAACATCCCTCTCTATGATTGGGGGAGCCTGACTTTGGCGACCCTTTATTTTTCTCTGGATGCATTTAGCCGGTGCTTCCGATAGTCTTTCACTTGAGCCACGTATTTACTTGATGTATTCTTTAGTTTGCACATTTTCCTTTCATTCATTCGTATTTTCCTTGCGTGTCTATTTTGATTGTGGATTCTTGTCTTTGGCAGAAGTGGTTCTATGAGGTGATTGGGTGTAATAACCAGCTAATTTCTATGAAGGATGAGACCGGTGGGGAGTTTTATCGGTTGTATCAGTGGCGGAAGGCCAATCAACAGTCGAGGAAGTCTCTTTCTCTAGAGGCAGTGCGTTAGGTCTTGAATGGCTTGACTAGTGATAGGGTAAGAGTTTTTTTCCTTTAGTCCCAATCTTTGTGTTCTCTAATTCTGTATTGACTTATATCTATTGGGGATTTTTTAGGTGACCTTTTACCCTTGGGGGATGGTTGTTCAGGACACGGGGTCGACTGGGTGAATGCACAAATGAGGAGTTTGCTGGCGCATCAGTTTGGCCACTCTTAGTATCTTGGGGAGAGGGTGGTTCGACATATTTTCGAGGAGGAGGTGGTGGTTCTACTTTTGAAGCCCCCTATGTCTATGAGACGGGAGTGGCTATTGCCAGAGGATGCGAGGATCGTAGTGATGATTGGCGAGTTCTATCTGCTATACACCGATACGGCTATGTCGTATGATTATATAGACTTCGTGATGAGTTAGCTGATGGAGCCCAAGATATATGATGCACTTACCTTCCCTCTCGCGAGTTCGAGTCGGCCATTAGGGTCCTCCCAAAGTGGTTGAGGTCCGTCGACATCTGCAGTGGCAGCGACTTCGGAGGTCCCCTTTGTGAGGTTGCATACCCCTTCATAAAACATCCAGCGGGCTGATGGAGGGATGGTGCGTATGTTGCATTATTCTCATACGATGGACCCGAAGGAGTTAGGCTTGACAGAGGAGGTCCTTCGGTATATTTTTTTTTCTTCTCTTTTCCTTATTTTTGGTTTCCTTTGATCTTTTTTTTATCTTGATACTGATTTTGCCTTTTCTTGCAGCAAGTTTGGGTGTCCACCACTTGGTTGAGGATATCATGGACTGGATATCTTCGGCGACTTCCCATATTCGGGACATGGTTCCTGTTCCTTCTTACTTGGTGTCGTCTGCCTCATTTGGGGAGAAGTCTGGTTCGAGTAGCGGTGGTGTGTCATCTCGCCGCAGGGGAAAGAGAGCGTGTCGCAGGGATGGAAGCTCTTAGGAGATAAAGGGGGAAGGGTAAGTGAGAGAGAGAGCAAATATTGGTTCGGGTCGAGTCCCATTATTTTTGTTGCTTTTCTTTATTTCCTGCAAAATTGATGTAACACAGAAATATATCTATGCAATGCAATGGAGTTTTTTATTTTCTTTTGTTTAATAATGAATGAATGCATGCACATGCGCTTTTTACTTTGTTGCTGAGATCGTAAAATATTTTTGTAAGTTTGAAAGAAAGTTTTATTCATAATGAGAAATTATATATATAAAGATGAAAGGGGATTTTTGAAATTCTGTTTGAGAATATCGATTTATTTTTATTGAGTTTTCTGATTTTAACAAAAGAGGAAAAAGGTAAGTTTCTAAAAACATGAGGTTGCCGATCGGCAAGCCCCTTATCCTACCTATTGGCAGTCCAGTACCATCAATTCAAAGCTTTGATTGTGACCCTCTTCAGCCTTTGGTACCTTGTGGGGCAGGGTTTCCTCCGATTTCTACCGGGGTTATGTCTTTTTTTAGGGTTTTCAAGTATTAAAAGGGGTAAGTGTGGAGTGTTTTCATCACACCATCTCATTCTATCTTTCTTTTTCTGTGATATGGCTCTCCCTAGTAGTGTTGAGTTTTCCAACTACCTCAAGACTTTGGAGGCGATGTGCTCCTATAATGTCGACTACGATGCTTTCAACACGCGTCGAGTCTCTTTATGGCGTAATCGGCCCATAGAATGGAACATGTTGATGGTGGCGGTACAATTTTGGTACCCCGAAGACCATGTATTCCATTTTGGCTTGGAAGAAGTCTATTCGACTTATGAGGAAATTTCTACCATGTTGGGAGTAAATCATAATGTGGCGGCTGTTATGCCTGAGTATTCCTGGTCTCATTGGGAGATGTTGGTTGGACTTCTCCATGTCTCGCCCTCGGCAGGTTGATCCTTGGTTACTGGAGGAATGATTTATCTTCCGGCAGTGCTACGATCTGTGCATTAATTAGAGGTTGGTGATGTTAGATATGCCCGAGCTTTCGTTCTGGTCCTGGTTTCAAAATTATTGCTGGTGACTGGGTAACTACTGGTGGACGCACAACTTGCATCTATTACTTCATGGATGTCCTACTGTCGCAATCTTATGGCGATGATACTGGCGAAGACTCTGAATGGCCTAGATGCATGGCGAGAAGGTCGTTTTGACTTTCTGAGGGGTAGCCCTATGATGTTGTTCGTGTGTTTATCTAAAAGATTCCTCCTGGTGACTCCTCCTAAATATCCTTTGTCAGCTGTACCCAACTTCTTTTCATGCCATTTCATTAGTGTTGGTCTGGATATTGAGAGCTGGGAGAACAGGAGTGTGGAGCATGGGGCTCTAAATTTGTACTGGTCAGTGCCTTGGTGGGGACAACTGCTACCTATTCTGGAACTGGGCGAATACCCGTAAGTTTGGATGGTTGGTCTCAGACATACCTCTTTCTATTTCGCTTGGTGGCTTCTGCACCAATTTGGCTGGGAGCAGATCGTGCCACCTCGGATACTGAACTTCTTTCTGGTAGAAGATCTGACAGAGCATCTGCTCATACGACTTGGCTCTTTGTGGAAGAGTCGGCGTTCGTCGACCCATCCTTCTCATTTTGTTGGGAGAGTTTGGCACATCCCAGGGGATTATATGAAGTGGTTGTGGAGAAGAGTAGTTAACAAGATGTTGGAAGTGGATATTGGACAAAGGTGACTTATTTTATCTGATACCATGGAGGGATGTGTGGTAGTTTTTTCGAGGCTGGTTCGAGCTTATAGGTCCATGGAGCGTCTACGGCACTCCATTCAGGCAGGGGAAGCTTGGGGACCTCGGGATGTAGATGATGATGGAGCGAGCTCCTCTGGTAGTTGTGGGTAAGATTCTTGAGGAGTTTCTTTTGTAATGGGGAATAAATTTGAGAATTTATTTAGCTTTTTAGGAATATAGGGGGAAGGGAGTTATCCGTTCCTTTTTCTTATGTAATTGCAATGTAATTTCTCATTAGTGAAGTAAATAAGTTTTTGATCATCGAGTTGTGACTTTTGATGAATTTTGTATTTATCTATACTGATCGCTAATGCATGCATCATCCTTTTGGTCAAATATATGCTATAATGAACTGTAGTTCTCGGAGATAAGAAAATAATAGTTTTCTATAAAAAAGAAAGGGTCGTGCTCATGTAAGATGTATGAGCTGCCTACGTACCTTTGGGGGTTTTTTAAATTTTTTAAATTTTTCTGAGAATGGATTTTGCAGAGGATCAAGCCCACGTAGTTCTAGGTAGAGGGAAATGAAGAATTTTTATTTATTTATTTATAGAATAGAAGGGAGATGAGAAGAGTCGTAGCGTGCCGATATTTTGGACTAGGGGTAAAATTTCTTGAGACGGTCCAGATTGACTGGACGAGCCATCTCTTCTCCGTATAGGTCGGTGAGCATGGCGGCACCACCAGACAAGATCTTCTTCACAATGTATGGGCCACTCCAATTGGGCTTAAATTTCCTTCACGGGTCCCAGATGGGCTCCACTATTTCTTTAAGGGCTAGATCCCCCTCTCGAACACCGCGGTACTTGATTCTCTTATTGAACGATCTCTCTATACGGCGATGGTACCCTTGTATGTGGTATAGATCTTTTAATCTTCTTTCATCTAGGAGGGTCAACTCGTCAAGACGACTTTGGTACAAGTCTTCTTCTCTGACCTTTCTTTCAAGCATGACGCGCAATGAGGGTATTTCCAGCTCCACGGGTAGGACTGCTTCCATGCCGTAGACTAGAGAGTAATGGATAGCCCCAGTAGAGGTTAGGTAGCCCCAGTGGGTGTAAGGGATTCGGTAGACCCAATCTTGACAACTTTCGGTCATCTTACTGATGATGGCTTTGAGATTTTTGTTAGCGGCCTCAACTGCACCTTTGGTCTGAGGTCAGTTGGGAGAAGATTTGTGTCTCTGAATCCTATGATCGTTGACCACTTCTATGACTTTTATCTTAAAATGCAACCTTTTATCTGACACTAGCTTGTGCGGGACCCCATATCGACATATGATGTTTTTCTTGATGAATTTAGCCACTTTCTTGGCATTCAGGGTTGCGTATGACTCATCTTTGACCCATTTGGTGAAGTAATCAATGGAAACTAGGATAAATTCATGCCCGTTGGAAGCCTTGGGTGTAACCTTTCCTATGATGTCGATGCCCCAGGTGGAGAACGGCCAGGGAGAAGTAATGTTGTATAATTATCGCGGAGGCATGTGTTAAAGGTTGGAGAACTGTTGGCATTTGAGGCATCTCCGAACATAGGAGGTGAAATCCTGGATCATGGTGGTCCAGTAATAGCCTTGTCGTATGATCTTCTTAGCAAGTATATGGCCGTTCATGTGGGTCCTGCATTCCTCGTTGTGGATTCTTTTCACTACCTATTTAATGTCAACCCCTGTGATAAAGCGTAGATGGGTTCCATCGAAGTGTTTCTTAAGCAATGCTTTATGATAGATGATGTACTGGGCGGCCAGTCTTCGGAGGGTTGCTCGGTATTTCTGGTTGGAACCCTCGGGATACCTACCATGCTTGAGGAGGTGCTAGATATCATAGTACCAGCAATTGCCTAACTCGAGATCTTCTATGGTGATGAGCTTAATATGGTAGTAGTGGGTTGGTTTATCTTACTTTTGAACTAGGAAGAGGGCCACTGTTATTCCTTCGGGCATGTATACCATGGAGGCCAACGTAGCAAGGGCATCGGCTAGGTTATTTTTTTCTCAAGGTAGGTAATAGAAGGTGATGTCTTGGAATTGGGAGGCTAGTTCTTCTAAGTGGGCATGGAAAGGTTGAAGCTTCTCGTCATTGACTTTCCATTTTTTTAGCACTTGACCGATGATGAGGGCAGAATCCCCGTAGAAATCTAGGCATTGGATACCGTTTTGAGAGAAATTTTGAGGCCTACCGTACACTCCTCATATTAAGTCATGTTGTTGGTGTAGGGGAAATCCAATTTGATAGTGATGGGATTGTGGGAGTCATCTGAGGTGCTCAGAAGTATCCCAATGACATATCCCTTTTTATTAGTCGCGTCGTCAAAGAACATTTTCCAGCGAAGGTCGTCTTGAGCAGTGCAAATGATGTTTTCATCTGGGAATTCGGAGATCCAGTCATCATCTTCTTCTGTGGGGTAGTCAGCGAGGTAGTCAGAGATGGATCTTCCCTTCATGGATTTCTGCGTGACGTGTACGATATAAAACTCGGATAGGAGCATCAACTATCGGGACATTCAGCTAGATAAGGTGGTTTTATCAAGAAGGTACTTTATGGGGTCCATTCAAGATATAAGTTTGATGGGGAAGGCGAGCATATAGTGTCGCAACTTTTGGGTAACCCAAACAAGCGCAATGCATGATTTTTCCAAAGTAGTGTAGTTGACTTTGTATCCGACCAATTTGTGACTGGTATAATAGATGGATCTTTCTTTGCGGGAGTCTTCAAGGTATTGGGATAGAAAAGCCCCAGCTATAGTATCGGTTATGGTTAGGTATAAAAGCAAGAGGAGACCAGGCTATGGTGGAATAAGTACTAGAGGTTGGATCAGATATTATTTGATTCAGTCAAAAGCTTCTTGACAGTCCTTATTCCAAATCTTGGTTGAATCCTTTCGAAGGAGTTTGAAGATAAGTTCGCAGATGGAGGTTAGTTGGCTGATGAACCGACTGATGTATTGCAATTTCCCAAGGAAGCCTCAGACTTCTTTCTCCATTTGGGGAGGTGGCATCTCAAGTACAGATTTTATCTTGGCTTCTATCCCTTTTCACTAATCATGAATCCTAAGATTTTTCCTTTTGTAATGCCGAAGACACATTTATGTGGATTGAGTCTCATCTGATATCGTCGTAATCGTTCAAATAACTTTCAGAGAGCGGGAACATGACCTTCTTTGGTTTTGGATTTGATAATCATATCATCCACATAGACTTTGACTTCTTTGTGAATTAGATCATGCAGGATGGCTGTGGCAGCCCTCTAGTAGGTAGCCCCAGCATTCTTGAGACCAAATGGCATAACAATTTAGCAAAAGGTTCCCTATGGGGTGATGAACGTGGTTTTTTCTTGGTGATCTGGGTGTATTTTGATTTAGTTGTACTCGATAAATCCGTCAACAAACGACTTGAGAGCATGATTGGATGTGTTGTCTATGATCATGTCGATATTGGGTAACGGGTAATTATCCTTTGGAGAGGCTTTGTTCAAGTCCCTGTAGTCTACACACATCCGAATTTTCCCTCCTGATTTCAGCACAGTCACTATGCTAGCTAGCCATGTGGGGTATTCAATCACACGAATGAAGCCCGCATTAATCTATTTGACCAATTCTTCTTTGACCTTAAGCGACCATTCAGTGTGGAGCCTTCTCAACTTTTGTTTAACTGGATTATAATCTGGGAGAGTGGGGATCTCATGTTGAGCTATTTCTGGATCAATGACGGGTATATCGTCATAGGACCACGCGAAGACATCCACGAATTATTTCAGTAATTATTCGAGTTGTGCACGCTCATGCTCGTCAAGGGTAGCCCCTATCCTAATCTCGCACAGTTGGCTACTAGAACCGAGGTTAACAATAACAGTTTCTTCTTCATTAACTTGAACGCGATTATGTTGTTTGTTATTAACCTTATTTAGATGAGTTAATAATTATTCATTTGCAAAATCATCATCATCAAAAGTTTTATTAGAATCTAAACAATTAATGTAAGGCACAACAAGATACTCAAAATCTTCATTAATTTGATTAATAGGAAAAATAACATTGAGAGCCTCATCAAAGGAGGTCTCGATTAGATTTGAGCAAGGATAGACAACAGGAGAAGAGATTGGGCAAACATTGGGGTTAGGTGGGATTTCAATAGGTAGAACCGGCACAGCATGCCAGTTGAGGAGAGGTGTATCAGCAACTTTAATCAGGTAGGATGGATCCAGTGATGTAGTGCTTGAATGAACCATGCAGTGTGTCATCCCCAGTGTCTTCAAGCCAAACGAATCCTTGGAATCACTTCCCTCAGAATCTATTCTATCTTTGATGAGTGGTTGCACATGGTGTTAGGATTTTTTGACCCATGGGTAGCTGTCTTGGAAAAAGATCTCCATTCCATGCTTCATCTTCTTATATGTATGGTCATACCACGGTTCCGAAAAGCCACAAAAGGGGAAGTCTTCACCCTCTTTGATGAATCGTCCATCCAAGGAATCACCTGGGATAGTCTGGATGCAATCTAATCTTCTCGTTGGTCGAGACTGGCGGATCATTCTGAGTTCTTGTTCTGATGGTTGATACCCCAAACCAGAAGGAGGGAAAGATTTTTTCAATTTAATGGGCTTAATTATCCCTTGTTGTCTATGTCCTAGACCCAGTTCGGGCATGAAATGCATGTTTCTGAACATCTGAATCACACTGGCGTTACCATGAGGGTCGTATTCTGGACAAACCCTTTCTTTGAAATTATCCCCTACCGGGAGTAGAAGTGTCTCAACTTGAAATCCTGATAGGAGCGTATCATTTGACCCGTGATGTGTCTCAAGGATTGGATTGCTGGTACTTGCACCCTCGGTATTGTCATCATTGCCCAAAATGGTGATGACTCATCCGTCGGCAAAGAATTTCAATTTTTGATGGAGTCAGGAAGACACACCCTTGATACTGTGGAGCCAAGGTCATCTGAGCAACAGGTTGAAACAAGCTGCGATGTTAATAACTTGGAATTCAACGACAGGGTTTATAGGGCCAGCCCCTATTATAAGTTTTATGGATACCATCACTTCTCGACGTGTATTATCATAGGCACGTATAGCATCGAAGGTTGGAGCGAGGTCACTTTCATTCAGTCCTAGGCATTTGAAGGTTCTTAATGGGCAAACATTTAAGGCGGATCCATTATCGATAAGAGAGAGTGGTACGATCTTCCCCATAACTTCGACGGAGATGTTGAGTGCATGATTGTGGTTTGGTCCAATTCTGGGTATTTTTTCTTCTAAAAAGGATATCATTCGGGTAGAGGTCAAGGATTTGACTAAATTTATCGCTTCTTTTGGTGTGGTGGAAGGAGGAATTGTGGGTCTAGTGAGAAACTTGATCAAACAATTTCCGTGTAGTTGGCAAGACATGAAAAGACGCCATAGAGTGATGTTAACTTGAGTTTTCTTCAGTTGATCGAGGATCTTTCTTTCCTCGAGGGTCATTTCTAGCATAGGAAGGTTTTTAACTCCTTTCCCTTTGTCATTGACTGGTGGTAAGTTTGGGATCTAGTAATGCCTCCCTGATCTGGTCATGTGATTTACTGAAGAAGGGAAGAACATAAACCCTATTTCTTCGTCAATCTTGGGTTGTTTAGCCATCTTGTTTATTTCTCTGAGGAGTTCTTCAAATGATATCATTCCACACATGTCGACTACTTGGCCAGTTTTCTCTGAAGCTTGCCCTTTATTTGAATCTTCGAATTCTCCCCCCCCCCCATCCAATGGCAACAATTTAGTCTTTCCATGTAAAGTCAATGCATTCCATAACTTCAATGTATTCTTCATACAGGTCTTCCCATTCCGTGGGGATAAGTAAGGGTGAAGGGACCAGGCGCCGTTGTAGCTTCAAAGCATCAAGTAACTCGATTATAATGTAAATATCGTTGGTTTGCCTGAATGATTCTGCCATAATCTGGACAACATCATCTAAGCTGACTTCATCGATTGGTACCACCCAGTTGTCTGACTCTCAGGCCCATTTTCGTGCTTATAAGAATAGCTTACTGAACCTCTGGCAATCAATGATCATATGTGAGGGAAATTTCAGCCCAAACTCTAGGAGTTGATTTAACACTTCTGATAATTCCATAATTCTATTTTCAGAACGGGTACGGATAGCGATGCATGCTCTGGTAAGGAGTGACAATGCTTGATCAACGAGGCTAACAGGGTGTAGGGAGAAATATGGGTAAGTTTAGAGAGGTTTGGGAGAATATATGGGTGTGATTTGAGTTGAGGGATCAAATTCTGGGCTCTCTTTTAAGAAGATGGCAGTGGCATGATTTGGGAGTGGGTTGTTATTAGTGTTTGACTTAGGATTGGTTGGTATGTAATACCCCGTATTTTTGACAATATTTATTTTTGGGATTAATTAATTAAATGAGAATTAATTAGGAATTAATCCGGATAAAATACTAGCGAGATGTGAGTTGGTATTTTACTATATTGAGTATATATGATGATTTATGAATATTGAATTATGAAATTTGTCGTGAGATTGATATACGGCAATTTGGACATTTTATTGGGACGCGTGTTACAATCGCGTCAGGATATAATTATTTTAATTATAAAAGAGAATTTAAATTCTATTAACCGTATGGTCGTTTTGAGTGCGCCAACGCGTCCGGAAGGGTCGAGATAGTCAGAAAACACTAGCCGGGGGTTTAGTTTGGGTCCCGGGGTATTTTTAGGCCATACCGGCAACATATAGGGGTAGTTTGGTAATTTTGCATTTTTAAGAATTAAAAGTGACGAAAATTAAGAGTTTTATCTGATTGGAAAGTTACCCACTAAACCCACTAACCAACCCTTAATGACCCAATAAGCTACGGGGGTTATTAGATTAGGTTTCCAAAACTTTCCCAAAGAAAACCCTAGCCACCATAGCCACCTTTGGAGAAGAAAGCTTTTAGAGAGGGAATTCTGCAGAGAGAGAGAGAGATAACTTCAGCAAATCAACATCAAAATCATAGATAAACTCAAGGCAAGTGATTTGATCTCGTTTAATTTCAGAGAATGCTTTGTTCCATGCGTAGGAATTTAATAAAGATTAAATTGTTCTTGGAGTGATATGAAAACCCATGTATTCTGGAACTTAGAACTTGAAATCTTGAAGATAAATTGCATGTAGAATGGTAGGTAGATGATTATTTTGATGACATTAGATATTGGATGAAATTATAACGGATTTAATTGGGTAAATTAATGATTATAAATTCTAGGGTTTATGTTCTTGAGAAATTGGGGAAAAGAGTAGAGATTTGTGATTTGATGATGTTTTGGAAGAATTAATCCTTTACAATACGTTATTATGTGACTTTAACATGTTTAGGGATGATTAGAGACGTTAAACAATTGTTAAATTGAGGTTTGGATGAGATTTGAAGTGTAGAGAAATTGGAAAAACGAGATAGGATTTCTGGGCTTGAATCTGGTCACTCGTTAGAAGGCCTACCCAGGTCGTTAACATGTTGACAGTTTGGGGTTCTAACGAGAGGGATGTTCGTTCGATAATCTCGTTCGAACGAGATCTCGTTAGATAGCCCAGTTTGTTCGAACTAAATCTCGTTCGAACAGCCTCGTTCGAACGAGACTTCTAACGAGCTGGCAGTTTAGGCCTTTTTGGCCTGTTTTGATTTTTGGGAGTCCCGTAAACTTGTTCGATGATAGAGATAACATTCCTTTGATGATGGATTGGTATACTAGGAACATTGGGGATATAATGAGGAGTAAATTATATAAGTGTGGATCAAATCAAATAGACATTTGAGTCGAGACGTGAGTGCCTACTACGACGTGAGAATAAATTATGGCGCGTATAATTATGGACCGGGATTATATAAGTTGTATATATATTAAGTTGGTACGAGAATGCGATATGTACTACAATTAAATTACGGTGATTACTAAGATGCGTGTTTACTTAGTATTGGTATATGATTTGTGTGTATGACATACCTACCATACTTGCTATCACGGGAGGTTTGCGTTCGCTTAGGGCCCTCTAATCCTTGTGTTGCCCGGATTTAGACTGGTTACCTTGATGAACATAGGTCATAGAAAGACTTATTGGGATGTTGATAAGTCCGCTGATCGTGGGAGCGTAGGTATGTACGTGACCCATGTGATGTGACTGTGTTCGCCTCCATTATTTGTGATGTTGTTATCTGTGAACTATTCCTGAGAGATTCGGAATATGTGATCCTTATGTACGTGATGTACCGGGATGGATAGCAGAGTATGTGTGCACCGCAGCTTAGTTCTCGGGGTGCTTGTATTGTATATTTATGATGTGAATAATATACACTTAATAAATGGGAACCTTCATGTTAATGTTGTGAATATAATAATTACGGTATTGTTTCGAGAAAAACATAACGGGTTAACTGATAGTGAAATATATTGCATATTGAGCATCTGAGTTTACGTTAAGCCCCTACTTATTGAGATCGTTATAATGTTAATGGGAACCGAGTATTAAGGGTAGAACCTATTGCAGTCTAGCTAGATATGATGTTACTTAGCTAGTGGGTTGTGTCATTTTAGATGGGTAATTACGTTAGGAGTGCACAGTTAGACGAGAGGTGAGAATTTCATGTGAGTGCACGTCCTAACATGTACTTTGCATTTAATGTTTTAAATGTTTTTAAAGCACTTGCAGGTTTTTAAAGTATCTCCACATTCGGGCTCTGACCCGTTTGCTTTCAAATCTATTTTTCTTGTAAAACCATTTTAGGTGCCCAGCCACAAGGACACCATGCATAGGATACTCATTCAGATGACGAGCTGTAGCTATTTGTGGAAGTTACAGGGATTTGCTTGTAGACGCTTCTATCATTTGGATTCCATGTTCAGTATTCCTCAGGTTTAGGGCATGTTGCCCAGTTCCATTAGAGATACATTTCCATTTCAGTTTTCAGACTTTGGCATGTATTGATTCAGTATTCAGTATTTAGTTATTCATTTCAGTTGTGGAGTTTGTTGTGAGGAGTTTTTCCTCCGGATTTATTTATATAGTGTGATGGTTACTCTATTATTTCGTTATGGTGAATGGTGATATTAATCTTGCTTTAAATCTTTTACTTCATGTTAATCAGACTTTAATTAAAATTTGGCAACTTACTTTTTAAATACTAGGTGGTTAGTAATAATAAAATGTTTTCGACAGTGATGCTATTAACTGAGCCAACTTGGCATTTTGGTTTAATTTAATAAAGGAGTAGCTACCCGGTATTTAATTAGTCGGGGTGTCACAGTGGGGAAATGGTAACCCGATCAATTAGACCTGGGATTATGTTTCGAAGGTGAAAGAATTGGTCAGTGGTATGGCCAGCGATTTAGTTAAAGGCCTAATGGGCATCTGTCTTGAAGTTTTTTGGGAGTGGACTTGGTAATGGATGGGGATCCAAGGGTTTGATAAGGTTTCGGCTTAATAGGGCTTGATAAACTTTGGAGAGGGGAGCATGGAGCCCGGTGTATTCCTTTCAGACTGGGACATGGCGGCTTGCTGATGCCTATGAAGTGGTTGGTTGAGAGATGTTGTTGATGGCTGAGACTGCAGCACTGGTAGGTTTGTCATATTTTCTGGGGGTGAACTGTCCGGACACTTTCTTTGGTTCAATTTCTGTTTTAGAAATACTTCCTCGATTTTTACTCATGCGTCCCTAAGAGATCGAAAGTGGGGATAGTAGTTTCCTCCCATTTTTTCTCGGACATGGGGTAAGAATTTCTTCTTCATAATGTTGACTTGTTCTTCTTCAGATGGTCGATTGATCATACTAGTTACTATTTCCCTCCACCGGGCTATGAAGTTACTGATTGATTCCTCAGAGTTTTGTTTGAGAAGATCTAAATCACGGCGGGTGACCTCAATCTCTTCGTTGTATTTGTACTGCGACATGAATTCTCGGGCTACATTCTCCCAGCTACGCATTCTGGAATCCTCGAGAGATAAAAAACATCGGAGGCTGTTATCCTTCAAAGTTTGTTGAAATAATTGGTCCATCACTTCTTCAGAAGCCCTTAAGAGAGTCATATAACGGTGATAACTATGAAGATGAACAATCGGAGGTCCACTTCCTCCGAATTTCTCGATATTAGGTATCTTAAACTTCTCGAGTAACCTCATTTAGGATAAGGAGACATGTGGGTGTAGTACATGTAATTTCCATAGACTCTGACCTTATCGAACTTCTTAGTTAGCATCTTAAGATATTATTTGACCTTGTTCAATTCTTCTTCTTTGGGATCGAATATCATAGGCAAGTTAGCCCCAGGATGGGCAAGGTTTGGCATAGGAAGCTGGGCATGTGGCGACCCATTAACAGGGGGCATGTGGGGAATGCTGATACTCTTCATGAACCCAAATAGGCACGGGTTGACCCATAGCACGATGGAATAGTGCCTCAGGCTCTTGATGAATAGGAACCTGGTTTCGTTGCATCTCTCGGACCTCAGTTTGGAGGTTGTCAATCTTGGACACAAGCTGAGGTAAGACTGTCGTCAGATCTGGATGAACAATTAGTTCTTGATATGTGTTATCGATGGAAAGTGGATGGATACTGAACTCAAAAGAGGTAGCAGGGGAATGGACGAAACACCGGGGTGATTTAACTGGAGACCGAAGCCAATAAGGAGCCAGGCCAAGGGTGTGCGATTGACCTGAGAAGGCGTAAAATGGAATTTATTTTTGACAAAAAAGGATGAAAATATTTTTGATATTTTCCTTCTTCTTCTTTTTTTAGATTGAAAGACAAAATATTTTTGGATTTTTGATAAAGAAAGGAAAAATGTTTTTGGATTTTTGATAAAGAAGAGAGAAATGTTTTTAGATTTTTGATAAAGAAAGGATAAATATTTTTGGGAGACGGGCCTCAACATAATTATTATAATTATTATGTTCTCACTTGTATTAAATTCTCCTAAAAGAAAAAAAAAACATATCGGACGAGACCCGAGCCTGGGAAAGTTGGGTTTGTAACATATGCAAAGCTATGGTTGGACTTGTAACCAGGCTCACGGGCAGGGTCCCATTTTAAAAATGCCCAAAAATTTGGATGATAGGTTGACCCAAAATTTTGACAAAGTTTTGGGTTGAAATCGATAATCTAATAGGTGTGTCCTAGGCTTGACACCTATATGCGGGTATGCAGTTGGTTGGGTGAATCGGAAAGGGTTCCCCCCTTTGGCGTGACTTCCACGATATACGTCTTGCTTTTGAGGGCAATCGGTATGTGTGGACAAGACATTTGATATACCTGAGTGTAAGTGAATTTCCTCACTACATACCTCATGGGGACAGTACGTGTGAGAGCGAATTCGATATACTCAGCGTACGTGAACGAGTTCCCTGCGATATACCTCCCGTTATGATTTTGGTCAAGCGGTACGATGCGGGGGAACCGTTCGATATACGTCGAAGGTACTTGGCCAATGTAAGGTGAGAGTCATATCGCTTAGGCTAATTGTGCCCTACCGAACTAGCGCCCATCACGAAGTGACCCTCCAATTATTGGACAAAATTTGGTCAATCACAATGATCTTTGGTGATGTCGTGTGAACCATGCATGATTCTCTTATTAGTATCTTATGATGAGAGTATCTTTCTTGATCATGCCAAACAGGGAGGAAAGTACAAGTACCAATAGTATACCAACTATGGATGGGTGATGCGTGCAACATGTGGACATATGTGATCCTAGGTGCCCGTGGTGTGAAGTGTACATGGAGAATCTTTTACAAGTGAGTGAATAGAAGCATAAGCATGAGGTACACATGAATAGTAAAGGGGGATATGAAAATAGGGGGATATATAAGAAAATAAAACACCCATGTAAATAGAGTCTAGCCCTTAAAATGAAGTATCCCCAACGAAGTCGCCACTGTGGCCATCCCCAATCCTCGCAGCGGGAGAGATGGAAAAAATGGTATCTTCAATGTCGAGAGGATCTTGGTCCCACACATCCCTCTCGGAAGTGCTTCGGCCAGTGTCGATGATGAGATGAAAAATGTAGAGAGATGGAGTCGCCAATCTATTTTACTCAAAATAGACAAAAGAAAAGGGAGTCGTCCCGAAAGATAGCATCCAAAGACATACTGATACATGCGAAAACAAAAATGATTCAAGAAGGGTCCGGAGGATAAGTTATGAAATGGGAAGGTGTTAGGCACCCATTCCGCCCTTACGATCTCTCATGGGTTATTGCTATTTTCCTTTATTTCCCCGTGATATGTGTGCATGTGTATATGTAGTGGAGATAGGAATCATCGACTTGTATCATGGAAGAGATAAAGCGAGTCATCCGTAGGAATGTTTCCAAAATTAGTACTAGAAAATAGGATATATGCGATTATCCTAGCGTTGATAGTTATAATGGAACGACGACGCATGAGGGATAATTCACCACTAAGAACAAATATATGTATATATAAACATGTAGAATCTAAGAGAGTTAAGTGAAAAAAATAGAAAAATAGAAAGTGGTAGAAAAGTAGGAATAAGACTCGAGTCTCGGGTTTTACCCCGAGATGCCTACATAGCCTATGGAGGCATCAAAGTCCACGTACTTCGTATGAAAAATGAGGAGTGGGATTTATCCCATAAATCCAATCGGGGACTTCTCTTATATGTGTGTGTGTGTGTGTGTGTGTGTAAAAGAGTGTTTTATCTATGAGAAAAGTGTGAAAATTTCCTTTTAGAATTTTTGAGAAAACCTCTTTTTCTTATTTTTTGGGTTTTATTTGTATGAAAATAAGATATGTGCAATAATACTAGATAAAAAGTATATTAGCATATGTGAGACGAGGGAATAAAAGTGTTAAGTGATAAAATAAATTAATGCGAATTTAGGAGAATTTAGAGAGAGAGTTGAGAAAGTTGGACCTTTTGGAAGATCTTGAGCTTGATCTTGGATATTGGAGAGCAACCCTTGCACTTGAGTGATGATGGAGGGTAGTTAATTCACCAAGTTTGATGAAAAAGATGATGAAAGGTGGAGGCTGGAAAGGGATTTGGATGGGGAAATCACGTTGACTTCGAGAGGGGTTTTCTGAGCTCGCTGAGAGTGACAGATTTCAAATCTTGGGTCCTTTTGCAATGAGGTTAGGCCCTACTTTTTATAGGCCCAGAGCATTGCCGATCGGCCTAGTTCTGTTCCTGCCAATCGACAGGTATTTTTAGGCACACTGCCGATAGGCAGGGTTTGGAACCTATCGTTTGGAAGTCTCTTTCAGGTTCCTTTGGAAAATCGGTCATAGAGCGCAAATCGTTGATCCGAATCATTCACGGGATGAACCATTGGAAAGGTACTTCAGATACCTTCGAAAGTCTTTGGGACTTCTCCCGGGTCCGGGAGTTAACTTTGGGTCAAATGTGGCTCGGAAGCGTTCGTCGGCCCTTTGGACGGGGGATCGTCGGAAGCAAATGGATCTTTCGTCCGCATGGTAAGTTAGAATCATGCATGGGGCAGACCTTTGGAAAGGTTAGGAGATGTACTTCGACATTCCAAAGAGTTTGACTCATTTTTGGAAGTTGACTTTGGTCAACTCGGTCCTGGAAGTGTTCGGTGACCTTTCGGAGTAAAATGGATCGTTCGTCCGTACCGTAAGTCATAATTGGGCCCGGAGCGGACCGTTGGAAAGGGGTTTTAGTTCCCTTTGAAGATTCATTCAGTATCGATCAAGCTGAAGAGTTGAATTTTGTCAAACAGAGCCTGGGAGAGTCCGACGACCTCTTGATCAAGTTTTGGGGGAAAATGAGTCGTTCGTCTGCACCGTAAGTCAGAATCGCGCACGGGACGGACCATTGGAAAGGGTTTTAAGTTCCCTTTGAAGAATCATTTAGTCTCAATCTATCTAAATAGTTTGACTTTTGGTCAAACGGAGCCCAAAGATCCCGATGGCCTCTAGGTCAGTATCTCGAGTATGACTTAGGTTTGTAGTGATGAAGGGAGGTGTTAGGGACCTAATGAGAGGTTAGGAGTACTAGAATGGGGTGTATACAGTAATATAATTTCGTTTTCGATAGTGATGCTAAGAATGAAACCATTAATGATTCTTGTTTAATTTAATAATGGACTAATCACCCAGGATTAGAATAGGCGGGGTGTCACATATCTCTCACGGTTTGGTCATGATCGTGAACCGTGACCCTCAGCTTGACTGAATTCCAGCTAAAATTCCCTCCATCTAGGTTATGGTTGGGTCACGATCTGGATCCATGACCGTGGTGGTCACGATCGGGAACCGTGACCAATGTCCTGTCTAAGTCTCCCCTATTGATTTTCACAACCTTAGTCATGGTATTTTTACTATGGTTATAGATTTGGTATGTGAACCCCTTGGTTACAGATTTGAATCGTGACTAAACTTCTGTGACCATTCTCGATATATGGCGTAGTTCTTGCACAAATGCCGCAAACTCCAAGCCAAGGTCCTCTAGCCCCTTTATATTTTTTAGCGCACCGCAATTTACCCTTTTCCCCCACCAAAACCCTATAACCTTGTAAAGTCAACCTCATCCCTATGAGAAAATTCCAAGAAACCCCTTCATAACCAATATATACTCATTTAATAATTATACTATTTAAACCAATTAATAATTAAAATTAACATTATAATTTCAATTTTACCTTTTATTAATTGATTAAACTAATTATCATTAAATTATTCCCTTTAACAATTAAACCAATAAAACCAATTAACCATTAAAATTAACATTAAATTTAAATTTGATTTCGATAAACTGCATAAACTCATTACACAAATTCCTTTTAATATTTTAACACAATATTAATCTTAAGCTCTTATAATTAAATTAGGTTATTCTCTTTAATAATTAAGTAATTCAAAAAAAATAATTAGGTATTACTAGCGACTCTTAAAGTGGCGGCTTACCAACAAAGAACATACTGGTACTACAATAAATATGTGAAGCCGAGGACGCTGAAGGAAAGGGATCTAAACTAAAAAAAGTTATCCATAATAATAATAAACTTGTGGAGAATTGGCATGGATCATACAGAGTTAGCTCGGTAGTTTGCCCAAGAACTTATAGGATAGAAACATTAGAAGAAGAGATCTTAAAGAATACTTGGAATGTGGATCATATTATTTACTATAACCTATTAATAATCTCGACCCCCTGATATTGGCAAGAGGCTTCACCTGAAGGAATCTTAAGGAATCTAGGAAAGAGAACTATCAAGCAACTACATTAAAATCACATTTTATAAGTGATCAAGTCCTTGAGATAGGTCAAGTCAAAGAATTGGTTAGCTTGAAGGTAACCAGTGCAGTCAGCAACTTAGGTTAGCCATGAGTTGACCTAAGGGCCAAAATATAACTAAGGAAATGGCAGGCCTTAATAAGATAACACAAGATAATTTCTTCAACCTCAACCAAAGACAATGAACAAATATTGATTAGGGAATGATAAGCTAATTTTCTGCTTAAAACAACCTCGTCGAGAAAACCTTTCATGAGCGATCTATTCCTTTGGACATATTAGGACATAACACTAGTTCGTCCACTAGTATTAAGTGCAGTTAATAGGTCAGGTTGACCACGAGCCGACCTAAAGGCCAACAAATGACTAAGGCATTGACATACCTTAAAATGAAAGCTCAAAACATAATCTGAAGGATTAAAAATCCTAAGACAACCATGTGACTTATTATGCTAAAATAATGATAGGCTAATAAAAACCTATAATATAATTATGTAGAAAGTTATAAATAATTTGTGGATAAGAAAACTAAAGAGGAAGTAAAATTCATTCAAGAGCATTGTTGCTGTCCAAAAATGGACTATATCCAATTTTCTAATCACACATAAAATATAACATGCGATGAAATAAATCACACAAGAGACAAAGATTTTTTAAAGTGGTTCGACTGTGAAAGAAAGCTTACGTCCACTGTTATTGTATTGATTTGAGTGATTACATACATCTAAGTACTCTTGTTAAGAATAATAACCTAGAATCCATTTTATCTTGGCTTTTGTGAAAGGAATATAATGTATTTATAGTGACCATGAGATAAAGGGTTAGAATGCCTTTATATATTCAGGTATTTACACCCTTACATAATGAATGTCATGGTTGATAGTCTAGACAACGTGTGGGAGGACTCTTGGTTATTTCTCAAATTATAGCTATTTATCCACTTTAATAATCAGCATTCTTCATGTTGGTCGGTCTGCCTGTCGAGAAACTATCTTCGGGGCTAATTAAGTGTCTACTGACTAAGACTATTCCCAAGTAAGAAGACAAATGTATATTTCTAATTTGTCTATGTAGATGGATAATATTTGGTATCAAAATAAGCCCCCAATACTTCATTCTTGATGTTTTTATTGAAAGTATGGAGCATGTTTTCTTCAAAGTTGGTCGGTGTAAGCCGACTTGTGGGACTTGTGAAAATTTTCCATGCCTTGATCTTGTGGTGGAAATTTTGTGAATAATTTGTAAGTTAACGAACCACCAAAGGGTATATTGGTATTTTTACGCTTTTAGAGTTGTGCATTCGTCAGAACGTCAATCGTCGATACAAGTAATCATCATCTACATTGTTTTTTATCAAAGTTATAAGAGACGAGAGTTTTGTTGGTTTTTTGCACAACAACTTTTCAAGCTTTCGAGCTCTCTTTCTTTTCCAAGATTTCTGTCTTTGAGCTTTCCTTTGCGTTCTACCCTTGCTTCTTCCACCATTTTCTCTGTAAGCTTTCTTCTTACCTTTCTTTTCGATTTATTTCTTTGCTGTAATCATGGTTTACATAGTTCATGGGGATTCTCTAGACGAATTTAGGCGGGAAAGAAATATCCCTGATTAGGTAGATTTACATAGTTCATGGGGATTCTCTAGATGAATTTAGGCGGGAAAGAAATATCCCTGATTAGTTAGATTTAGAAATGCATGTACCACTCATTGAAGTTTTATCATTACTAGAGGGTCATTGGATTCCCTCATTATTCACAGATAAGTGTGGTATCACTTTCCTTCCAATCATTTCTTTCTAGAGTTCTGTCAATATTTTGACGTCGTCCCTGCTTAGAGTAGCCCCCCAATACTTGGAAAATATTGAATGGGATACATAGGCCTAATTAAATATACAGAACCCGTATTAGTATCCGTGAGTTGATGTTTTATTACAAATGGGTTACTAGTGACAGTACATATTATTTGAAAACTAGTTTTTCCGACTGATCCTTAGTCGTCAATTTACCAGAATCTAACAAAGACTGTTTTGATTATGGAGTAATAGCAAAGAATCGGAAACATTCTCCTCTTCAAAGAGGAGAAGTGTATGATGAGCCCAAATGGCCTCAAATTGGATATCCATAGTTTGCTGATCTTGATTACTGTATTTTTTTTTGCTGTCTAACTGTTTGATAATATGTTGATTAAAGTTTCTTGTTCGATTTTGCACAGTTGAAAGAAAGAAAAAGTGTCCCAAAGGAGGGGACATCAATCTTCAAGAGTTGAAATTTATGTGGAGCATTCATGAATGTATTGGTGAGGAACACCCCAGAGCAACTTCTTACACATTGTAATATAGGAGCTCGATAACTTCCTTTGTTCCTAGGCCCACCACTACTGCAGTTTTAGCCCCCATTGATCTAAAAGAGGAACTAGTTTTTACTTCTTCGGCTGAGGAATCTGCAGAAGTTGAAAACGATTTTGGTACCTCATCCTCTTTCAAATCCTTGGCCATTTTCACTATTCCTAGTTCCCCACTTGCTATTATGGGTAAAAGGAAAATTCCTAACTTGATGATTGGAGCTTTGTCTCCCACTGCCAAGAGGGTCACAGATAAAACTTCCAAGGTTTTTGATACCAAAAAGTCTGTTATGACAGAGAAAACATCCAAAGTTCCTAAAAAAGTTCCTCAGGTCATCACTACTGAGGAAATTGATATTGTTGGACCTCAGTTCAAGAGGTTAACAAAATGTCTTTTTGATAAGAAAGTTGAGAAGAGAGATGCCTACCAAGAGTTGGTCGATAAAATTTAAGAAGACATAGCTATTACGGGGTCATCCTATACAGTTATGAATCCTGGCCTGGATAGGAAATTTTTGCTTCATTGCCAAGATTAAAGTTAACAGAAAATTCTTGTCTGAGTTTGGCTTCGGTAACTCTTTCCCCTTTTGTTACTTATCTTGACTGTCTTATTTTACTTCTTATAATATGATATTTTTCATTTGTGCAGTTTTTGATGAACTTTAACCAGCTAATGGAGAAGGATGATTAACTGCATTCTTCTGAAGGGGATGTAGAAGTGGACTTTGAGGGTTTAAGGCAATCTTTGGAGACTTCAAGACAAGGTTGGAGTCCAAGCAGAAGTTTTGGGAATAAGAGTTACAGAAGGCTAATGACATATCCACTAAAGATGAGGGGAAATTGAAGACTGCTGAGACCAGTCTGATAACTTATAATGATAGGGCCAAGGTGGTCGAAGATAAGTTAGTGGAAAATCAAGCTCTTATTAAGTCTGTCGTGGACTGATTGCTGACTTGGTTGCGGAGAAGGCCAAGAATAACAAAATAAAGGAAGACTCCTTTAATAAGGGTTGGGAGAAAGAATTTCTAACTTCCTTAGCATAAACTAAGTATGTCAAAAAGAAGTCATTCAAGGATGGCTAGTCGGAAGCCCTCAAGGAGGTCGGCACTGCTGAAAACTCTGAGCTATTTCAGAGGCATGATCCAGGCAATCCTTAAAACTTTGAAGAAGACTTTAATGATTAGGAATGGTCTGGAGAATATTCCATTCATCCCGTTAAGTCTGCCTTAAAGCCAATTGATGAGGCCATCCCTTCTGCGAAGCTGCCTTATGGGATTAATGTTCAGGATAAGGAGAAGGTTTAACTCTTTTATTTTTCCTTTTGTTATTCTTCCTTGTAATAGGATTGTTATTATGTAACACCGTTTGGTTTATTAATGAAAACATTTCCTTTTGGTTAAATGTGTTGCATTTACCATACTTATGCCTTCTTACTTAGTTGATTTTTCTTTATGAAGTCACGCACATATTTGCTCAGTAATCATACTTGTGTTCTTACATATGTAATTTTCAGTTTAATGCTAGGAAAAAGGCCATAGTTTTTGCTGAATCCAACTTGCTCAGGTGGAGTAGAAATATTCTGGAAGCTGGCCATATTCTTTTATCCGAAAAAAGACTTAGTCGGCATGCTTGGTCCTGATGTGTTCGACCAAGTTAAGGAATCATACATTTATATTCATTGCTTGTTGGACAGGGCAGTGGCAAATATGTTTCATATTATGAGATGATTGAAGATTTGAAAAAAGACCATAATTTTTCTTTGGCTTCGTTCTATGCTAAATATGAATCCAAGTATAAAACATTGAGTGGAGGACGGGTCTTTGAGAAGAATCTTAAAGAGTATATCTCCATGTATAGAAGGAAATAGTTCTTATTGAACCGATAAGTGGATAAAGATCAGGAAGTAGCCAAACTTCTTTAAGAGAAAAATAATAGACTTAGAAATGAGTTAGACAGCCGAAAGAAATCGCCTGCAAGTGGTACTAATGAAGTTGTTTTTGTTGGAAACTAAGAATGCTATACTAATAGAAGAACTTAAATCACTGCATAAAGCCAAACCTAGGCAAACTTCTAGCCAACAAAGGGCTATCCAACTAATTACAGATGAGGAAATAACTAGAAAGACACTAGCTAATCTAGTTGCCCAGTTAAAAGCAAAGAGTCAGGACATTGCTGACTTGTCTATCCAGCTAGAAGTTAAGGATAAAGCCATCGCCGATCAATCCATATAGTTGAAAGTAAAGTGTGATGTCCTGAAGAAATTTCAACATCAAGTTGAAAGGTTAAATTTTTAATTTCACAAGCAACCCAGGGAGGTATGGATAAAAGGCTATAATGAGGCCCTTATTCATGTAGATGATCATTTTTCTCGGATTCATCGTGAAGGTTACAGATGGGGATGGACCAACTTGCTAACCTTGCTGAAATATAACCAAAATAGTGAACTATGGTACTGGAATGAACCCGATTTTCTGTATTATGACAAGCGCCCATTTAAGTTAGACATATCATGGATTCCACCCAATGTTATTCCCTAGTGTTTAATCGCTAAATACTTAGGAGATTATAGTCTTCACAATGTGCATGAAATAATTCGTCCTCTTCATCTGATCAATAGGCCGAGAAACAACAATAGGCAAATGCTGAGGGATTTTAATTACATAAATTCCCCTTACACCCTGGATGACCCTCCTGCTGGGATGGAACGAATGCAATAAGAGAAAGCGTCGTAAACCTCTTATGATATGACGAAAGCACAAGGAAAACGTCCAGCTGAATAATTCTTCTGTGTTCTGCACTTATTTGATTTTAAATGTAATAACGTTAGTATTTGAATAAAAATACATGTTTTTGCGTTGTCAACTTATGATTAGTTAATCAATTAGTCAACTAAGTTATCTATTAATAATGAATTATTAAACAGTAATTGTAGGGCCATAAATTCTACCAATGCACTTAGATGAAACTACAACTAGTTTTATTGATCCAAGTTTAACATCAATTATCAGTGGTGACCAAGTGTATGAGGAAGATATGTGTGTATTTCGGTATTTAGGAATGTATACGTGCCTTCCTGCATTTAACTTAGTCGGGTAAAACTTGTTTTTATCTGTTTGAGTTGTGTACAAAGTTTACAGACTTCTTGTTCTTGACCTATCAAAGACGAAGTCATACATGAAGTAATTTATTAGTTGCAACCAAGTGTGTTAGGAATATATGTGTATCTCCCTATATGTAACTTGGCCAGGTAAGACTTCTTATTTGTGACTTGTTAATATGAAGTAATAACTTAGTCGGGCAAGACAAAACTTAGTCGGACGACACATGACTGTGCACTAAGCTATTGGTGCATCTCGAATTTGATAAGTTCAACCTGATTAAGTATGTGTTGTTGAATTTGATAAGTTCAACCTGATTAAGTATGTGCTATTGAACTGAATTTGATAAGTTCAACCTGATTAAGTATGTGATGTTGATCGGCAAGGGCTAAAGATCAAGTGACATTATTTGTTTGTTGTTTCTGGGGATGTATATCATCATACTTCCGAAAAAAATCAAAAAATTTAAGGGAACAAAAATCAATATTTTTTGATGAACTTTGAAAGATAGTTGTGTTGAACGTAAAATAAAAAGAAATACAATATGCCAATGCCTTTATTTACTGATAATATTTACGGAGGTGCTCAGCATTCTAAGGGTTTTTTAATTCCTCCCCATCAAGTGTCTCTAGACAAAAAGTCCTTGGTCGGATTACCACTGAAATACGATATGGGCCATGCCAATTGGCTTCAAGCTTGTTACCCTTCTTGATGAATCTCTTATGGAGATAGTCGCCATCTTTTAAGGTGGTCGTATTGAACCTTTTGTTGTAAAAGAGAGAAGTCCTTTGGTGATATGCATCATTTCTAAGGGTGGCATCTTCTCGGACTTCTTCCAACATATCCAAGTCCAACCTTCTCATCAAGTCATTCTTGAGAAAATCAAATTTTAGCACTCTGTGAGTTGGTAGGCCGATCTCGGCTAGTACAATGGCTTCTGTCTCAAACTCAAGCATATAAGGTGTTTCTGCAGTTACTGTCCTTGGCATTGTTCGATAAGCCGAAAGAACAGAGTGCAATTAATTAACCCAGTTACCCTTAGCAGCATCAAGTCTCTTCTTTATTCCATTAAGCAAGTTTTTATTTGTCACTTCGGTCTGACCATTGCTTTGTAGATGGCATGGTGTAGAGGGGAGTTTTGGATATTAGATTAAACACGATATGTTTCGAACTCATTATTATTAACTGGGTTCTATGGTCTGTAATGAAGTCATAAGGCATGTAATACCTGCCTATAATATTCTTCCAGATGAATTGGTATACCTTTTCATAAGGCACTTCTATCAACGGCTCTGCTTTCACCCATTTTGTAAAAGAATCAATAACAACTACCAGGTATTTGAACGTGCCTTTGGTGGTTGGCAGTAGGCTAACCAAGTCAATAATAAAATGTCAAATGGCCAAGGAGAATTAATTGGTGTTAGAACAGAGCTGGGTGCTTTGTGTATTGTAGAAAACCTCTGTCACTTATCACACTTTCTCCTGAATGTCCTACAATTTTCCCTCATAATTGTCCATTTGTATCCTAGTGTGTTGATTCTCTAGAGTAATGACTGCTATCTGAATGAGCTCCACAAGAACCTTCATGCACCTCCTTGATCAAATCATTAACTTCCAATTGATGGACACAACGTAGTAAGGAAAGGATAAATACCCTTTTGTATAAGACTCATTTATCTAACACATATCTAGCTGCTTTGTACCGGAGCTTTTTTGCTTCTTTTGGATCAGTTGGTAGGGTTCCTTCTTCGATGCAAGATTTGATTAGATACATCCATGATGGTCCCAAATCTATACTAATGAAACTGATCATTGGATCCTCATCTATGCTTCAGTTTTGCCAAGATCTCAATTGGAATGCTTCTCCTAAGTTTTATTTTTTGTTGCTGAAGCTAGCTGAGTAAGTGCATCAGCTCAGGCATTAGCTATCCTTGGTATCCTGATCATTTGCATGCCTGAAAATTTGGAAATGACTTCGATTTACTAGGTCATGTATCTAGTCATCAATTCTTCCTTGACTCAATATAGATGAATGACGTGGTTGACAACCAACTATGAATCGTTGTGCACCACCACCTGCTCGGTGCTTAATGACTGGGCTAATTCCAATCCAGCTATCAAAGCCGCGTACTCAGCATCATTTTTTGATGCCTTGAACTAAAATCTAAGGGAATATTCAACATTAATAATGTTAGGAGTATTAAGTATAATACCTTCTCCACTTGTAATTGCGTATAAGGATCCATCCACATATAAGTTCCACAATGGAATCTCATTAATAAAGTTTTCTAAAGACAGAACTCCATGGAGGAATATTTTATTACTTTCCTCTGCATACTTCTGAGCTATCTCTTGAGTGCTAGATGATTCAGGTAGGTCGACTACAACTTTAGCTTGCTTGTGAGCTGAGCTCTCTTCATAAGAAGTTTGCTCGATAGGCACGTTTTATTGGTCGGTAACCTAAGGACATGTGAATTTCGTAATAAAATTTTCCAAAGCTTGTCCTTTCAACGATGACATTGGCTCGTAGATGATGTCATATTCTTTGAGCTCTACTTCCCAATACATCAACCTGCTTGACTTTTCAGGTTTATGAAGTGCTTGTCGAAGAGGTAGATCAATGTACACAACTATGGTGTGTGTTTTGAAATAAGGTTTCATACACTCGGAGGCTTCAATAAGTGCTAAGGCCAGTTTTTCAAAGCGTGGATACTTTATTTTGGATCCTCAAAATTCTTTGCTGGTGTAGTAGACTGGTTTTTGGACCCCATTCTCCAACCGAACTAATGTCGAGTTAACTATGAATTCAGAAATAATTAAATACAAGTACAATTTTTCTCCCAAGACTGATCGGGACAACAATGGTTGAGATCCCAGATACTTCTTCAATTATTGAAATGCTTCTTCACACTCTGAATTCCACTCAAAGGTCTCTTTAAGCACCTTAAAGAATGGTAAACACATAACTGTTGCTCGAGAAACAAACTGGTTTAAGGCAGCCACTCTACCAGTAAGTCTTTGAACATATTTTTTACAGGTCGATGACTGCATCTTTATCAGAGCTTTGATTTTGGAAGGATTAGCTTCAATTCCTCTTTTGTTTACTATAAAGACGAGGAACATTCCCTCTTGCACACCAAACACACATCTGGTCAGATTTAACTTCATTTGATGCTTTTTTAGCTGGTTAAAAGTCTGACTGAGGTCCTTCATATGATCTAAAGCTTTCTTCATTTTAGTTAACATATCATCTACATAAATCGCCATATTTTTCCTAATTTGTTCATAAAACACCTTATTGACCAAACTCTACTACGTTGCTCCAGCACTTTTAATCCCGAAAAGCATTAAATTGTAGCAATAAGTACCTCGGTTGGTAATAAAAGAAGTGTTTTTCCTAGCTTCTAGTTTCATTTTTATCTAATTATACCCAGAACAAGCATCCATGAAGCTCAACAACTCATGTCCTGATATGACATCAACCAACTAATCAAATTTGGGTAAAGGAAAATGGTCTTTTGGGCAATCCTTATTAAGATTAGTAAAATCTACACACATTCGCCACTTATCATTTTTCTTTTTGACCATCACGACATTAGCTAACAATGCTGGATATTTGACATCTTCAATAAATTGGGCCTTTTGTAGTTTCTCCACCTCATCCTGTATGGCTTGGTTTTTCTCAGGACTGGACACCCTATGCCTTTGCTTGATCACTTGGCATCCCTATTAATGTTGAGCTCATAACAGTGGAAGTTGGTATCAATCCCAAGCATATTCTCATGGCTCCAAGAGAATACATTCCTCCCTTCTCTTAAGAATGCAACCAATTCTTGTTTAAGGAGTAGATCCAATGTGGAGACGATCTGGGTGGTTCTCTTCGATTTATCATTATCAAAGATTATGCTTTGGTTGTTTTACAATATGTCCTTTGACTATCTCTATCTCAACTCGGGGATCCAAAGTATCAACTTTTGATTCATTATTGGGATCCACAGTGTCTACTTGGTAATTGGAGGTCTTCTTCTTCTTCAAATCAACTAAATCTTCTTACTCGGCTGGGGATCAATAGCATTCTCTGGCCACCTTTTGTTCACCTTTCATGACACCAATCCCAAAGTGAGTAGGGAACTTCAAACATTGATGGACTATGGATGGTACAGTTTCAAATTTCTTTAGTCCTACCCTACCGAAGATCAAATTGTAAGCAAACTGAATATTTTTATCTATAATAAATAAGGGTATCTTTTTAGTGTGACTTATTAGACAAGTGTCGAACAACACTTCTAGCTTAACTGACCCAAAGGGGATAGATTTTTCTCATTAAAAACCTATCAAGGGCCTGTGGTATGGTTCTAGTTGGCTAGGTTTCAATACTAATCTCTGAAATCAGGGGTAGAATAAGACAATATCTATAATTCCATTATCTATCAGAACTCTAGCGATGATGGCTTCCTAGATTCTAAACTTAACGGCCAAGGGATCATCATGAGGATACAGTACTCCAGAGAGATAATTTTTGAAAAAGACGATAACCAGTTTGTCTTTATTGACTTTCCTCGGATGATCATCATCATTCAAATTGACTCTTTTTATATGGGAGCAGGCTTGTACTTCATTCAGGTAAGCCTTTATCTCTGCAGTTTGATCTCCCCCTCCTATATCTCCACCTATAATGACATGACAATCAAAAGAACCAAAATGTATTATAGTTACTTTAAGTTATGGTTGTTTGGGCTTCTTCGGCATATCGGGATTCTCTTCGTAACCATCTTTAAGGTTTCACTTCCCATCGTCTCTAGGTTTACAGGTAGAATTTGGCTTTCCTTCGATTTCTTGGCTTTCATGCCGATTAACAAATTTGTCCGGCTTTCCTCAATGAATGAGGGATTCCACTTCGTTCTTTAACGCAATACAGTTATCAGTCATGTGGCCCTGATCCTTATGGAACTCATAATATTTAGATTTATCTCTCCTGTTAGGTGGTGCCCTCAGCTTCTCGGGCCATCTCAGACCTTTATTGTGCTTAATTTTCTCCAAGATTTGGTGAAAACTGATCCTTAATGGATTATATGCTCTATACTTTTTGGGCTTTTCATCCTTCTTATGTTTCTTCTCCTTCTTTTCAGGCTTAGTGGTATTGCTTCTTCGCTATTCACGATTTTTCCTACATTGGCCATGAGCTCAGTCATGGTCTTGGGAGGATCTTTTGCCAAAGCGTAGTATAGATTTTCTATAAGTAATCCACTCATTAAAGAGGTGATGGTTTCTTTCTCTTCATAATCAACCCCTTCCAGTGTCTCGTTATTAAAATGAGTGATCTATTCTCTGGTGGTTTCCCTTGCTCGCTGCCTAACACTCAGGAGATGGGTTACTCTCTTCACTGGCTTGGCCTCAAAAGATAAGTTACTAATTAACAGCTCGACAAGTTGATTGAAGTTGGTAAGTTATCCCCGGGGCAAGTTATTGTACCATATTTGGGTTGAACTAGTAATGGTGCTTAAAAAAATCTACATCTTGTTTCATCAGGAACAAAATATAAGTTAGCTGCAGCCTGATACTTCTCGATGAGCAAAACTGGGCCAGTTTTACCATCATATTTTGGGGTAACCACTGGGTTTTGAAACTTGGATGGATTTAGGAAATCGACAATTTCCTGGATGAAGGGAGACCCTTAGACAAAATTTCATTGCAATAGATTATTTGCCTTGGCCATTTCTCCCAGTCGATCTTTTAACGATGGATTGATCTTTTCCATGAAGGATTGCCTGCATTGGATTTGTTCAAAGCAACTCGACTATCCCAACCATGTGTTTGTGCTAAGCTCTCTTCCTTAGAAGTTTATTTAGCTTGCACATATCATCGAACGCTTAATTTGGACTTGATTTAGGCTTCACGATGTTCAACTGGGTGTTCATTAGTTCTGGATAGCTCTCTAGGATGATTATTATTTTCTTGGGGTCCCAGACGATCAAAAGGTTAAGCTCTTCTTGATCTTTCCAAAATGCATGGCCTTTTAGGAGAAAGATAATGGTCATAGAATTTTGTGGATTTGAGCGATGAGATTACTCCCGAATGCTAAGACCTATCGTGTGAAGACCTATAATAACTATGACGGTTATTCCTAGGAGGCGGAGGTGGAATTTCTCTCCTCATAGAAGGAATAGTATTTTTCCTGGAAAGGGCTGGAGACCTGGCTCATGATTGAGCCAATCGCCTCATGATTTCCTACATGGCATCTTGACCCCTGGCAATACTAGTAAGAATTCCATTCAATTCGGTTGTAGTAGGCAGAGCAAATGGGACGGTAGTTTTGCCTTCATTTCTGGTACTACTCTCCAGGTCATTCATTTCCCTTGAATAAAGATGTATAAGAAAGGAAATATACACACGTTCCCATAGACGGCGCTAATCTGTTGATGTAAAAAAATGGACTAGATCCAATTTTCTAATCATAGATAAAATATAATATGCGATGAAATAAATCACAAAATAGACAAAGAGTTTTTAAAGTGATTCGGTTGTGAAAGAAAACCTACGTTCACTGCTATTGTATTGTATTAATTTGAGTGATTTTAGACAACTAGGTACTCTTGTTAAAAAGAATAACCTAGAATCCGTTATATCTTGCCTTTTGTGAAAGGAATACAACGTATTTATAGTGACCCAGAGATCAAGGGTTAAAATGACTTTATATATTCATACGTTTACACCCGTAAATAATAAATGTGATGGTTGATAGTCTAGACCACGTGTGGGAGGACTCTTGGTTGTTCCCCAAGTGGTGAGTATTTATCCACTTTGATGATTCGCATTCTTCGCGTTGGTCGGCCTACCTTTCGAGTAACTATCTTCGGGGCTAATTAAGTGGCTACTGACTAAGACTGTTTCCATGTAAGGAGATAAATGTCTATTTCTAATTGGTCAATGTAGATGGATAATTTTTTGTATCAACAAGCATTAAATTCGAATATTTAGAAGAAATTAATTTATACATTCAAGAAATGTAAAAAATAATATAACTCATTGCAAAAGCAAAAAAGGCCTTGATAGAAGTGTTCAACAATTACAAAAGTTTCTCTCAAAATATAATATTACAGAAGAAAGATAAATGCTAAAAGGAGTTCAAGTTGTTTAAGTATGAATAACTGAGGGATCCATAACCAGAAAGCTTGTTTATTAGTTGGGTTAGCTACTTCAACATCTAGAACAGTAGTCGTCTCAACTTCACTAGTCATTTGGGTTAGGGGATAAATGTCCATCTCATCAGCCTCAGCTAGGGTTGGGGCCTCTTTCATCATAACTCTCTCAATGACTAGACCTTAGAAATGGGTCATATTGAGTCATGTTTATGTCAATTTTTATTATGTTTGGGTCTTATCGGGTTCGTATTTAAACATGCGACTTTTTACTACGTGAAAAAATCATATTCAAACCTAACCCTTTATCTTAACGTGTTGTATCATGTTCAACCATTATTACCTATTAATATATTATAGTATTTTAAATTGTATACAAGTTGGCATATTAGCTCATTTTTAAATACTATTAGACCCATAAATTCATTAGCATTACTAACTCTCTCATTTAGTAAAATTTGTTATGATTAAATTAACATTATGATACATAAAAGATTTATAAGTCCCATTAATATATCTTATTTACTTAAGTAAGTGGATCTTAACAGGTCTTATCAGGTATTAATGGCTGATGGGGGTCAACACAAACACGACTCGTTAATAATCGTGTCTTATCGGGTTGGCATTGATATCCACCAAAACCATTAAGAGTCCACATATTAACTTATAAATTTATATTGGTTCATGTTGTGTTATCATTTCGTGCCTCATTTTCCTAGGTCTACCAACAACCTCAACGAGTTTGGGGTAGTGCTTGGTCACCTTTTCTTTATTTCAATGTACTCATTTAGAAAGTACTCAATCCTCTCCAAGGTTCACTCTTGGGAGGGTTTATATTCGTCCATAACAGCTTCGTAGGCCTTGGCCAAATTTTCCTTCAAGTTGTCAATGATGACAACATCCTCCTTCTTTTCCTCCTCAACCGTGTTCAACTTATCTTCAACCTTTTTCAGTTTATCCCCCTTTTCCTTAAGATCGTCCTCAACCTTGGTTACCTTGGTCTCAATAGTAGTCAATTTCTTCCCCAAGTCAGCCACTTAATTCTTGAGCTTTGTGTTCATTTTTTTCTCATTCTTAAAGGTTTGAGGATGCCCTTTCGAGACTAGTTCTATGTCCTGAAGAATAGTGGAAAACATAGCTTGATGCAAAAAGATAAGTATAAGATTAGCTAACATAAAATTATAAGTGAAGAATGGGAGAAAAATGATTAAATTATTACCTGCACCACCTTGTGCTAATAATAGCACCATAAAGTATATATGTTCAATGACCTTAGGAACTTAAAATTAGGTTCGTACCTAGAATAGACAAGGTAACCAATGACGTTGGTAAGATGATCCCCCAAATTGTTTTTTGTCATTCCTCATATTCTAATAGGGGATAAGAAGATCGGGGTCTTTAACATAAAGAGGATCCTCAGATACCTCGATTGCAGGTGTTGGAGCGGATTCCCCAGGGTCTGTTGATTACTATTATAAATCAAACTACGAAAGAACTTTCATATAAGTAAAACCCTACAAGGAGGAAATACGATTTACCTTTAGATCTCTCTGGTTTGATCTCGTCTCAGCATGAACATTATGTGATGATGATTGATATAGAATACATGCTTGATGCACCTCACGATATTTTACCATATTTTCGATATGAATAGTCACGAGCAGAGTGTGGTCTCTACCTTCGTGACCATATTTTTTTTCACTAGTTCTCTTCATTGCGACTCTTTTTCAAAAATCTGAATTTAGGTTTTTTAGTCTCAAGAGTGATGGCTTGCTTGAGGAAATAGGAGCCTTAAGTACACACACACACAAACACACACACACACACACACACACCCACACACACACACACACACATATATATATATATAGGCTACGGTAGAGACTCTAAGGATAGATAAGGGTGTGGCTCCAAATGGGCCTCAAAAAACCTAATCCAACACGAATTCTAATCCCAGTACGTTTATTATAATTAATACCACTACATAATTATAATTGTAAATCCATTCCTTAAATCAAAATTGTATTTCGAACTCCTTATTATTAATTACTTAATTCTCCCCATGTTAAGGTTACAGATACCCATTAATAAAATTAATTATTAATAATTTATCAGATTAACTTCTTTGAGTCCGTGAGTGGCCCAACTTAACTTCTCTGTAGTGTTGTATTAACATATTCCACCTGCAGGTTTTTACACATAAAAAACTTATAAGCATCTCAAGGGGTTATCACGAGTTTTTATACTAAGACGTGAATTTAATCCATAAAAGACTTTCACCATACATTAATCACCATTACCCAATCTATCAAGATTATTGATCCAATAATGAATCACATCCAACCAATCAAATAAATTGATAACTAGTGCATGTGTCCATTAATCATATCTAGATTAATATCCTTAAGTAAACCTAATAATCATGCGGTGTACATTATCTTATAAAATCAGTATATAGACAATGACCTCAAAATGGTTTCATTAAATACTCATAAAGCGTAGTAGCACAATAATATTAATTATATTATTTCATGTAACCAAGATAGAACTGCTAAAGTATTGTGTTATAACCATACTGATGGTGTATCCAGTTCCATCTAAGACTATGAATGATAAAACTTATATTCCACAAGAACTAATGATTTGATCCTTTGTGTGTAAGTTGTACTCCACACACCATAACACCCATTAAGTAAAATAAAAGACACCATCAATATATAAAATAATTCAAAGATCATGTCCATACATGATTCTCATTAAAATAGAAAAAACTAATTTTATTTTGATAAATCCAAAATTAAAACAATTACATAAAGCCTGATTTTAGTTTATTGCTCTAACAATCTCTCACTTAGACTCAAAGTCATATTGCAATGCATCTCACTCCCATCCCTTCTACCTAACAATCAAAAGTATTGGTTGGTAAGATCTCCATGAAAGGTTCTATTACATTTTTCTAGGATGCAATCTTGGTAATTTTGACATCACCTCCCTACACAAATTCTCGAATGAGATGATACTTAGGCTCGACGTGTTTACCTCTCCCGTGGCTCCTGGATTCCTTTAAGTTAGCAACTACACCCATATTATCAGAGTAAAGTGTATAAGATAATTGAACTATAGGTACTATTCTTAGATCCATTAGGAAGTTTTTAAGCCATATTGCTTCCTTTTATTTCTCGAACATTGCTTCCATATATTCAACTTCCATGGTGGAATCATCAATGCATGATTGCTTGATACTCCTATAACTAATGGCTCCACCTCATAGGGTAAACACTTATCCCGAGGTAGACTTTTTATTATCTCTATTAGACTGAAAATCTAAGTTTATGTACCTAATATGTACTATACTCTCCTCCTAGTAAACTAGCATATAATATCGTGTGCTTTTAAGGTACTTAAGTATATGCTTTACCACAGTCCAGTGTTCTTGCCCAGGGTTAGGATGATATCTACTAACCATGATAGTAGAAAATCAAATATTATGTCTAGTGCATAACATAGCATACATAAGGCTCCCAACTACCAAAGCATAAGATATGCCTTTCATCTTCTCTATCTTAGCGGGTGTCTTAGGAAATTGATCCTTGGATAGAGATATTCCATGTCTGAAAGGGAGGAACCTTTTCTTGTAATCTTGCATGCTAATCCTGGTAAGAATGGAATTGATATCAGTAGTTTTTGATAAGCCCAACAACATATTCTTGTGACCTAAGATAAGATTAATGCTAAAGATGTGATTAGATTCTCCAAAGTTCTTCACGTTGAATTGGTTAAACAACTACATTCTGACCAAAGATAACACTCCAACATCATTTCCAATGAGAAGAATGTCATTCACATATAGTATTAAAAACACCATTACATTTCCATTGCACTTCTTGTACACACAAAACTCATCCGTACATTTATCAAAATAAAAAAGATTTAGTTGGCTGATTAAAATGAGTGTTCCAAGTTATAGATGCTTGCTTAATTCCATAAATGGATTTTTTAAGCTTACATAATTTATGCTCTTCACCTTGAGATATAAAACTATTTGGATGCATAATATAGATACACTCATCAAGATTCCCATTAAGAAAGGAAATCTTAATGTCCATTTTTCCAAAGTTCGTAATCAAAATGATTCGCAATGGATAAGAAAATCTAGATGGACTTCAGCTTATCTACTGGCGAGAAGGTTTCCTCACAATCGATGCCCTCTTTCTGAGTAAATCCTTTTTTAATAAGCCGTGCCTTGAAGGTCTCAACCTTTTTGTCCACCCCCTCTTCCTCTTATAGACCCACTTGCATCCTATGGGTTTTATCCCTTTGGGTAGATCTATAAGATTTTCAGACTTGATTGGAATATATAGATTCCATCTCAGAATCATAACATTAAGCCAAAGTTCTGCATCCTTATCTTAGATAGCCTCGTAGTAGTTATAGGGTCAGCTTCGAGTTCATCAGGGACCTTGTCATAAGACCCTTCTAAGTACATAAACTGTTCAGGTTGACGTACAATCCTCCTATTGTGATGAGGTAGACCCTGTGTTGGTGCACTAATGTCTACACATTATGTTATTTTATCCTGTACTGGTGGTGTTAAAGAATCTTATTGGTTCCCTCTCAAATCTTTAAGAACAACTTTACTTATAGGTTTATGATCCATCTTATAATCTTCTTCCAAGAATCAAGCATTGGTGTTAACAATAAACGTCTAATCCTTATGATTATAGGATAAGTAACCCTTAGTTTCCTTAGGATATCCTATAAAAAACAATCTTCTGATCTTGATTCCAATTTCTTGGGATCTCTCTTCAACACATGTGCGGGACTACCTCAGATTCGAATATGTTTCATATCGGGCTTGCGCCTAATCCATAATTCCTTGGGTGTAGTAGAGATCGCCTTTGAAGGTACCACTTTAAGTAAACAAGTGGTAGTTATCGAAGCATGTCCCCAAAAGGAATCTAGGAGATCTATATAACTCATCATTGACCTACTCATATCCGAAAAAGTCTTATTCCTCCTTTCCACTACACCATTTTACTGAGGTATACCTGGTACAAAAAATTGGGATGTGATCCCTTGATCTTCCAGATACCGTCTAAAGTCCCCTAAGAGGTACTTCCCACCATGATTAGATTGTAGTGTCTTGATACTTTTACCTTGATTCTTATCCACTTCTTCCCTATAAACATTGAATTTCTCAAAGTCTTTGAACTTATGGTGTGTTAGGTAAATGTACCCGAACCTTGAGTAGTCATCCATGAAAGTTATAAAATACTCAAAAACCCCTCTTGCTTCGAGTTTTCATCAGCCCACATAGATGATAATGAAACCATTCCAACGGTTCTTTAGCTCTATATCCCTTGGCTAAGAAAGTCCACTTGGTTATTTTACCTTCTAAATGGATTCAAAAACTGGAAGAGCCGCCACTACCAGTGAGATCAATTTCCTACTTTCTACTAGTCTACAAATCATTTTTAAATTAATATAACCTAGGTGTAAGTGCCAAAGATACGTTTGGATCACTAAGGAGGGTTCCTTTCTCTTTAATTTTGTACCAATTGAATTATGTAAAATATCAATTTGTTGCATAGGAGAGACATGGTTTACAATATAAAGATTATCAATCAACGTACCCAAACAAATAAAAGATTTTTTTTAATAACCACGCATCTATTATAGGAAACTAAATATCCATAAAAGACTAAGCCGAAAACTGAAATCAAATTCCTTCTCATGGAAGGTACGTAAAGACAATCATTTAAATGTAAACTCCTATCACTACTAAAGCTTAAATGAATGTCTCACATAGAAACTACCACTACTCTCTTAGCATCTCCTACAGTGAGATAAATCTCTTCATCACTAAGTTCCCTGGTTTCCTGGAACCCTTACAAAAAATTGCATACATGATTAGTGACTCCCGTATCTACGCATCAAGTACCAGTAATACGAACCGCAAAACTTGATTCAACAACAAGTGAATGGAATTTACCCTTATTGTTTTGTTTACTATGAAAAACCAAAAAAATATTCTTCCAATGCCCTAACTGTTACTACACCAAAATGCGCCTTTAGTAATGGTATTTTACCGTTACTAAAAATATTAGTAACGAAATTTTTTCGTTAGAAAAAAGGCTTGGGGCACAAAATTAGTAATATAATTTTACCGTTATTAATAGTAATGATAAATTTATGTTACTAATTCTGAATTAGTAACTGACTTTTGTGTTACTATTTTTACCTTATTACACCCCTTTTATAGCACTTTTGTCTTGTTTTGTAACGGTAAAGGTCTGTTAATAATATTAATACATATTTAAAAAAAATCAAGATCCAATATAATGAATTTAAACAAATTCAATTAATCTTACCACTATTCAAATCCTAAGAGCATATACAAAAATAGTCCACATAAACAAGGGCATTATATTCAATATTCACATTTTATATAAACCTCCACTTTTTATTTGCAAAAGAAACTTAAACTAAACAAATGAAACATCATAATACAATTATCCTCAAAGTTACATTATTTTCATAAATGCATCCAATATAACATCCTAATACAATGATCCCTAAATGAGATTTTTTTATATTATAATAAAACAAATGAAATAAAAAAAGATTTCTGTTATTGACTATCAACTTCCGTTTTGTTATCATCACCATCAACACCGCAACCCGCAATACTGGAAACTCGATGAGGATCCAAAAATGATATTCATCAAACAAAATAAAATTATCATATTAGTTATAATATCAACAGTTAGTCATACAAAATTAATTTAGTACAAAAAATTATCCATCAGCAAAATTAATTGCACATACAATGTAAAAAAAATTGCACAACACTCTGTAAAAAAGGTGAAATAAGACCCAATTTTTTTTATTAATCCTCGACATGCACGTGGTCCTGATGATGAGTTCTATGGTTAATTCTCCTATAAACATTCATCATAAGTGTAATAAGCCTAGATGTCAAGTGTTTCAAACAATTATGACGCCATGGCAAATGAATCCTAACAAACATGCTAAGGAGATGGCAAATTCAAAAAAAAAATCTTAGTTCACATACACGGTTACTCATTTGAACAACTAATACAAATATAATGAATCAAATTACTAATACATATATAATGAATCAACTAATGTTGAAATGAGCACAATAACTTACCTGTTCATATCCACTAAATAAGGCACCATTAGTTTCTCTTCAGTATCACAAATTACCTACCACACCACGTAGTAAATTAGATAATTCAAAAAATTACCTGATTCCATCCCTACCCCACCTGAGTTGTCCAGTAGCAAATAATGAATCAATAGCTAAGCGCAAATTTGAAGGTTATGTGAAATCTCAAATTATGCCTAAAAACATGGTGCAAATTTAAAATTTCCCACAAAGATTGCAACCAAACAATTAAGATAGCGGTGGTGCTGGGAGTGTGAAGTTGGGACGCTTACAATCACAAGTGCACACGCTTCTAGATTATCTCACCACGCGCCGAGACCTTCAGGTGTGAAGAATGCTTTAGGATTTCCTTGAACAAATCATCCCCACATACAAAAATTGCTATGACTTACCCCCATACTTTTTCAATAATTAGATTTACCATTCCCCCCATTCATTTAGGAAAATAAACTAAATTTATATAAAACCCTCCATATGAGTGGAATTAACTATTTTGATGAACTCGAAAGTGAATTAATCGATGAAACTATAAAATAGAATGAAAAAAAACATAATATAGAAAAGAATTATAAAGATAGAAATTGAGTTGAGGCTGTAGTATGGCTCTGCTAAGAGAAACAAAATCCCAATCAAGGAAATCCCCCAATTATAGACCATACTCGGAGAGATTTTACTACTGAATTGACTTTTCTAATCAATTATGAATTAAGATAAACCTCCTATCATAAAGAGATAATTAGAAAAACTGAGATATTTTCATACATAATAATTTATAAATTATAATAGATATCAGTTTCAGTACAAGTCTCGAGATTACAAATACAAACAAAATATGAATAATTCACTACCTGAGTAAATCATCAGCACCCAACAAAGAATCAAGAATCATCCACCAAAAGAACAATGATCAATACAGACATCATTTATTTACAAATGGCTACCCATATTGCGAAAGTAAACATATCTTCTAGTCAAGTATATTTGTATTGTAACAATTCGGAAACAATTTGTTAGATCCTCATCCAGCGCAATAACTAAATATGCTGAATTATAAAATATCCTAAAATGAATGAGACAAGACAAACTCAAGAGTGGATTAATGGACAAAACTATAAATATAATAAAAAAATTCATAAAAAATAAAATAAAATAATAATAATAATAATAATAATAATAATACATAAATAAATAAGTAAAATTCAAATTAGTCTGCCCCACAATTCGTTCTGTGAAACAAATGCCCAATCAGGGTAAAGCCCCAATAAAGAGAAAAAGATTTCATCACTAAACAAAATTTTCTTCTCAATTATCAATTTAGGTAAACCATCAACACAAAGGAAAATCATTAGAGACAGTAAAAATCAAATACAGCTCCAACTTAATTGTTATTTCAATATTTACATCAATCCAATAAAACCCACAGTAGAAAAAAAAACTTATTTTCATAACTAATCAAAACAATCAACAAACCGACATAGAATCACCAACCAATAACGCTCAAAATAGTTGCAAAAATCAAGACAACGGATTAAAAGATATGCTTACATGGATAAGCTTCAAAATTGAAACAATTAACAAATAATTTTGAACTCAAACCAGACCTAGTTCATTGAACCTAATACACAAATATAACTTCAGCAAAAAAAAAATCAGATCTGAGAAGTAGAAAACAAACTAAGGGGAGAGACGAGCTTGGAGATAGAGCTCACGAATGGGTAATGAAATGAGGCGAATAGCGTTAAAGGGGTCTTTGATTAAAGATTAGATTTTTCCCTGATAGTTTAAAGAGAAAAATAATCTCCAATTCATCTCCCGCCCTTCACTTTCTTTACCAATACCTTCATTAGAAACCCTAATTCTTATATGAAAACACAAATCAGGGAATACAGATCACACAAATTAACATAATTGAGCACATACAAATACAATCAGACCAATATAAGAGAAACGTGCTAAACAAAAACAACCCATAACAATTTTAAATGTTAAAAGTTTAATCAAACACAAGCCAACATGAGTTAAGAACAAATACGAAATGAAGTCCTCGCGGATCTGATCGGGATATCATTTGGGAGTGTGTGGGTTAGATCTTTTCCATTTGGAGTGTATCCGTCTAGATATGGATCGAATTTTCATTTGGTTGGGAAGGAAAACTTCCCCCTTATTTTTTTATTTTCAGTTTTGAAATATTGACTTAAAATTAGTAAAACTTGTACTAAATTAGTAACGGTAATTTATCGTAAGGAGTAACAATGGAATAATGTTTTTACTAATCATAAAATTAGTCCGTTACTAAAGGCTTGTTTTGGTGTAGTGTGCTAATAGTGGAACACTTGTCCTTAGGATTTTTCACACATCTCTGAGTCCCACGAGCAGCCCAAGGGACCTTAACCTATTTCTAAGCCTTCTTATGCTTATTGTTTCCCATAGGCTTAGAAGTAGATTATTTCTCAACAAAAAAAGTACTTCCTGACTTCTTAATGAGACCCCCAGTTGCTTGTAGTTCTTTAAGTAGTTTCGCCAAAGAGTAAGAAAGTTTGTTCATGTTGTAATTTAGGTGAAAATGCTTCAAATACTCAGGTAGAGATTGGAGAACAATATCGACCTGGGTTTTCCCATCGATTTTTTTTACAAGGATTTCAAACTCATTAAGAAGAGACATTATACTTAAAACATGTTCCCTCACTGGGGTCTCATTACCCATGTTTGTGTTCATGAGTTCTTTCATGGCAACCTTCCTTGCAACACAATTCTAATCCCAAAACATATCTTTGAGGTTAAACATCATGCCATAGGCATGGGTCATAGGTTGATGATGATGTCATAGAACATTTAAAATAGATTCCAAAATATAACATGCCATATCATCAGCCTTGATCCATTTTTGGTAAGCCTAGGTTTCCTTTTTGGTAGCCCCCTCACCGGGTTGCTCAGGATAAATCTCATAGAGCACAAACTTGTATTCCTCAGTAGTCAACACTATATCCAAATTCCTTTTCCAGTCAATGTAATTTGGTCCAGTCAATTTGTTTTCCTTAAGAATGTCAACAAATGGATTGAAAGAGCTTCCCATTTTAATAGTGAGAATCAAATAATTAAAAGAATTATTATAGGACATAAAACTTTTTGAATTTTAAATTGAAATTAAAATTCCCTCTACCAATTTTAAAAGAATTCATCGGAATCCCAATTGTCATTTGAATAGTATTACTCTTTGGAGAATGTACTTTTAAAAATAAATTAGGCTGGACAATTCCTTTTAATTTTATTATCTAGGCAAAGACTATGTCAAATAAAATTAAATAGCTCACACTTTGGTCCCACAGAATAATAACATTCCTCTTTGGAGAACATCCCATTATTTTTTATCCAAGTGTATACCACTAAATAATTTTAGATTAACCTATATCACATAGACTCCTCCTTTGGGGGGGCTCCTATGTGAATAATGAATCTAAAATTACCCTCAAGAAAAATTGTACCGACCACTATAATAATTAGCATTCCACATTAAAGGACCTATTTACTATTGAAAGTCTAAAAATCGTTGATGGGGAGTGTGGGATTTTCTCTTAGAAAATTCCCTCTCTCACTTAGTAATTTAAAAAACCTTGTGAGGGTTATAAAAAAAAGTGTGTCCAATTTTTAATTAATTTGAAATGGCTAGAACATTTAATATATTTCAAAAAATATAAATTTCCAAAAATAACGGGATACCCCAATTTTAATATATTAAGAAAATGTGTGATAAATAAAATTTTCAAATACCATTGATCGTTATTTAAAAAAATGGACACTCAATTTTATTTTCTAACTACACATTTTAATGTCCACAATTCAAAATATTTATAAATTATTCACACTCGCATCTATATAATTTAATTTGGCCAATATTCCATGTTATCCATAATGCTAAGGGAGTGGTTAACACATATTAACAACCCAATAATTAGACAAAGAATAAAAAAGACATAAATCAATATAAATAAGGAAATCAAGATAAATATGGATTCCCAACAATTATGGTCAAGATACAAATTTGTGATAAATAGGAGTCCGTAATAGTCCTTCTTGAACTCAAACACTTCATGTTTCCACTACACTGGGACGAAAACAACCTCCGACCGTCGATCAGGTTTCATATTCCTCCATTGAGAATCACGATCATAATGGCAATAGTTTACAAATGTCTTATGCCTCCATTAAGGAGTTCACATTATACACTCCAATCACATAAAACATAAATATAAATACATGATCGTAGTGGTGGGATTGGATCGCTGCAAAATAAAATTTTGCACAAATATTTATTGTACCCAACATCCATACACAAATACAATTGTTTTAATTGGACAACATGGTTGAGATAAACCTATAAGTGGTATCAATAAGGCTATGATACAAATTGTCGAAGTGATTTCCCAAGGGTCTGTTGATTATGCATATAAAGTGAACTACAAAAAAACTTTCACATACGTAAAACCCTACAAGGCGAAATTAGGGTTTACCCTTGACATCTCTCTCGTTTGATCTCTTCTCAGCACGAATAGTATGTGATGATGATTGGTATCGCATGCAGACTCAATGCATTTCATGATATTCAACCATATTCCTGATATGAACAGTCACGGGCAGAGTGTGAGATCTTCCTTCGTTATCACCTTCTCTTCTCATTTTTCACTCAACAACTTCTCTTTCTCATAAATTCGAATTAGGGTTTTTGAGTCTCAAGAGGGATGGCTAGATTGAGAAAAAAATAGCCTTAGGTGAATATATATAGACTATGGTATGGAGCCTAAGGAGAGATAAGGATGTAGATCCTAATGGGACTGAAAAACCTAGTCCAACTAGAATTCTAATCCCAGACCATTAATTATAATTAGTACCACTACATAATTATAATTGCAACTCCGTTTCTTAACTAAAAATTATATTTTGAGATTATTATTATTAATTACTTAATTCTCCTCATGTTAAGTTTACAAATACCCATTAATAAAATATATTACTGATAATTCTTCTAATTAACTTCTTTAAGTCTTCAAGCAGTCCAGCTTAATTTCTTTATTCTATCGGATTAACATAATCCACCTGCATGGTTTAACACATACAAAACATATAAGCATATCAAAGGGGTATCAAAAGTCTCTATACCGAGACGTGGAATCTATCCATAAAAGACTTTCACCATACACTAATCATTATTACCCAGTCTATTAAAATTATGGATCCAATAATAAATCTCACCCAATAAGTCAAAATAATAAATAACTAGTGCATGTGTCCATCAATCATACCCAGATTAAGAGACTTACTTAAACCTAATAATCATGAGGTGTACATTGTCTTATAAAATCAATATAAATACAATGACCTCAAAATGGTCCCCTTCAATCAGACAAAGTTCACTATAACAATAAGTTGAAACTATACTATTTCCTATAATCAAGATAGTCCTACTAAAATATTGTGCAACATCCCTAGTGATGGCGTGCCTAGTTCCATCTAAGATTATGAAAGATTATATTCCATAATAACTGGTCTGATCCTCTATGCGTAAGCCTTACTTTGCACACCAGAACACCTATTATGTGGAATAAAAGACATAAACAATATATACAATAATGCAAACATTATGTTCATACATTATTCTCATTAAAATGGGAAAGCTAATTTTATTTTAATAATTAACGCATAACTAAAAGTATTACATAAAATATGGTTTTATTCTACTGCTTAAACAACAGGAACCGCTGTAACCTCCTTCATCAATTGTGGTGCACGATCATTGTCAATAATGACTGATTCTCTACTCGTATTCTTTGGCTCATATGGAGTTTTCATCCTCGTAGGCTCAGGGACAATAGTAAAAGATTCAACGACCCTTTTCTTGACCTCGACTTGCTTTTTAACCAACTTATTTTGCATTAACCTGTTGTTTTTGACGTGCGACAAGAGGGGCACGATTTGCAGCTTTGGGTGATATTCCCCAAGTTGATTATGTTCAGAATTGTGAGGCAGACGGAGTTGATACTACAAAAAAAGAATATATGTTAATAAAGGACGAGCTTAAAAAATTACGAGAAAATCTTGAAAATTTTCCACTTACCCTCTTCAGCTTCGGCTTCAACGCCAGCCTCAATTCATACACCTACTTTATAATAGCCGAACTCCGTGAGATTATTTAAGGAACAAATATCTTCAAATATCAACGATCGGCTCGACAATATTTATCCACCAACCTCCTTTCAAGAACAGTTAACTTGTGGTCAGTTTTATATGTAGGTAAGCAAATCTAAGATAATGAATAAGGCGCAAAAGAAAAATAAATGTGGTCTAAACAATCAAAGAATGCAAGGTACCAATGGATTTGGGCCACTCCAATTATGAGGAATTCTTTGAGTTTTCTCGGCCTCATTTGAGTAAACCTTTCATTTATCTTTGACGAAGAAAATCTTGTGTTTCCAGAAATGATTACTTGTTTGCGCTACCTTGACCCATTTCTTTTTAGGTTTTCCTGGGAAGATGCAATAATAGTTAGGGGATTCTGCGTTATCCTTCATCCCGTGGATGTATTTGATGATTGCCTCATTAATGTCATAACTATACATTTCCCTCTAGTATATCATGGACCATAGGATCTTCCGATAAGCATTTGGGCTGAGCGGAGTGGGGCTACTGTATAATCTTTCAAAATACTTTGAATAATTGGATGAAATGGAAGGATAAGTCGCACAACCAATTAAGATTGGGAAATTACAATATCTTGGGAGTTCAATCGATCATATGCTCACTTATTTTCTTATGGTATCCGACAAGTGATACTCAAAGGAATACTATAGAGGTCTTTATACTCCAATATGTCGACTGGGGCAATATCATATTCGTATTTAGCAACATCAGTCATAGAGGGTCATACGAACTATTTTTGGTTGAAGGCATATCCAAGTCAGGCTCCACGTGAACTATAACGTTGCAGCTAGGATAGGAATATGAGGGATGAGAATACAAGGCTTCCTTGGTTGAATCACAGAGGAAAATGTTCTCAGAATCAGACAAGGTTACATTAACCCAATTCATCCTTCCCTCATCTCTCATGGAATCATTACCCAAGCGTTTGGATGCCATAAACTCATACCTCCTGTATTGAATGTCTGGGGCTGGGAGGATAATCCAATTGACACAAAAGGGTCAATATCAATAACCCTAGGGTCTTCAAGAGATTAATCCTAGGTGGTGGAAAACTGGATAAAGGTACATATCTTAAGGGTTCTTGGGCAACTCTGTTCGTGTCATGTAATTGCCTCAAAATGCTCTCCACCCACTCGGGGCAACTGTTGTCAATTTTATCAAATACCGCAAGTGCACGGGTTATTATAGAATAGCGAGTGTAAGTACGGGTCGAACCCACGAGGATTTGTCAAGTTTTTCGTTCAAAATAGTTGTGATTGTCCAACTAGATTAATTGGGTTTGGAGATGATATGTAATATTATATTAAGCAACACAAACAAGAATTAGGAGTGCGAGAGATATAATCAAGGGAGCGTCAAAACTAGGGCGTTGGATCCATTTATCACATTCAACTAATATTATGTAATATTTAAACTCGTTAGTCCCAATTTTATAACTCAAACTAAATCGACTCTCGTCATATTTAATTCGGAGGATAACACGATTAAGTTCCCAATAAAATTGAACGTCTCTAAATTAAGACATCTAAAATTCCTATTCCCTTAAAAGTTCACTTTTATATTTCAAAGTATAATCTTTAAGCATGGACTATCAAAACAATCGAGTGCAAGCATAATCATACAAAAAGTACTCAGACTTAAAAATAAAACTACAACAATTTTAGGATTAGACGACGTTTTAAAAATGTCGGTAAATAAAAAAAACGTCGGTAAAATAAATTCTGACGTTTTTAATTAATGTCGGCGTTTCCCCAGTCAGGAATTCATAACGTTTGCTATAAACGTCGAAAAAATTTAACCTGGCTTTTGTACCGACGTTTTAAAAATGTCGGCTATCTATTTAACCGCATCCTAATCTTCCACATTTAATTAAAAATGATGGAATTTTTGTATTACACACACTCTAAAAAATGTTGGGATTTCTTTACTCTTTACAAAATTTATGCCAACAGAAATAAAAAAACGTCGCCAAATATTATTTGCCAATTCACAAATATTAGGCATGTTATGATGATAGCAAATTATCAAAATCGCATAATTTGAACTATTTATATTAACTAATCAACCTTTATATACCATTATCCAAAAAAAATATCAACATTTATAGCATCAAAAAAGCTATATCCATAAGTCCAAAATGTTCCCCACTAATATCCTAACATTATTAAACATAAGTCCAAAACGTACAATATCCATATACTAACATTCTACCCCTAGCCTAATACTAAATATATATCTAACATCCGTGAAAGCTCCTTATCCATGATAAAATGCGAGCAAAACCTGCAAAAATGAAGAAAAACAAAGTGTCAAAGATGAATAAATCAAAGTTAAAAAAAATATTAGGACTTACATTGCAAATTTATCTTCTAGACTACTTGTGTTTCTTTGCCTTCTTTGATGCCACGCGATCCTGAAATAAGAGAGAAAAAAGAAACACTTGATCAATAAATCTATTTTTAATTTTTTATATTATATGGCGACATAGAATTACAATTGAAACTATACACAGAACACATATTAATTTTACATCATGTTAACAGAAATTACAGTGACATAGTTTAATTTACATTGACAATATATTGGTCCCGGGATTGCGAGGTCAGTTCCTACTAGTTACATTGATCCCCTGCGAGGTGTTGGTGCCACTATCTGAGCCGTACAGGGGTTGTTTCGAATTTTCACCCTCTAACGCCATGTTTTTAAGCCTAAGTCTAGATATTCTCAAATTATCATTATATTCTCAAACCGGGAGCCCGTGATCGAGTGGTCAGTCCCTCCGAGTTACATTGGTCCCGTGCGAGGTGTTGGTGCCCCACACGGGGCCGTACGGGGGCTGGTTCAGGTTTTCACCCTCTAATGCCATTCTTTTTAGCCTAAGTCTAGATATTATCAAATTATCGTCGTATTTTGTGCAAGGGGCTGTAATACAATAGTTTAATAATATTAAATTATCGCGGAAAGAAGGAAATGGTGAGGATGAAAAATGAAAAAGGGACGAAGGAATTTTTGTTTGACGTCCGAATGGAAAACATTAAAGAAAGCGATTTTATATTCATTCATATGTGCCACAACAACAACATTGACTTCATGTTGCTTTACCTTGAAAAAGCAAACGGATGTGTCTACATTATAACCCAAAGTAAAAAATGATGGACAAAAAATCACAATAGGTCACAAAAAAAGAAGGGACTTTAACTACTATTTCACTTTTATTTTTAATGACAATGTTCCTACTATGACAAAAGAATGAAAAAGTTAAAATGTCAAAAGATGAGATTGGTGCAGTCTTTGAAAATGGATTCAACCATAGCTGAAACTTCAAATTCTCTAATTGGTCTAGGAGCCTTGAGTCTCTTTGGTGTAAAAAGCTCAAGGTTACAAACTTTTCTCACCTTCACATAGTGAGGCCCATAATCAGCCCATGCCAAATCCTTCCCACCTCTACTGAAATTCGACTCCAAGATGATGTTCAATAAGGATTTTTAAAAAAACTAAAACACGTCACTGTTCACACTATCATTTTCTAGGTAATTAGGAAAATTTTCTAGAAGTCATAATACGTAAAATTGAACATACAACAGATGCAACGTATATTATTCTGCAGAAAATGACATTGTGTACGTGCGTAATTAAAAAAATCCTATTAGCAGCCCTTTACTCTTAGAAATGACATACAAACAAGACATAACAAAGTGGATCAAAATAGTAGTGGTTATAATGACATTTCCATAAAGTGTTGATCACATGTCTTATGGACCAAAGTACCATGTCATTACTGCCTAATGGTTGCAATTATCAAATGATTATGTGTAACATTACAAGTACATGATATTTAACGCTGCACAGTGGTAGGATATAGCCTCATTGCTGCTTAAAAGTGGTTGTAATTATGAAATGATTATGCTAGGATATAGGCTGAAGGCATGTCCAAATCATTTTGGAATGGTCAAAGTAAATGAAATAATGAGTCATATTAGCTAATTTATTAATAATAAGTTATAACTTTAATCGATTGAGTTTATGCTAGCATAGTCAATATATACCAACAAATGATTGTCAACTTCTACATCAGGATGTATGATTTAATAACACTGCATTTGCATTGGAATGAATTAGTTTTATCAACTGTTGAATAGATTTCAGTGATTCACTCAGTCTTGTTATCTAATGGAGTAAGTTGTAATTGTAAATTCATAACTTTTACAAATTTTGTCTAATTGAGGCTATATGATTTAGTAACATCATAACTGAGCCAATATTCTCTCCTTTTGTTACAACTTTTGTGCTTGGTTCAGTTGGTAGATCATGGATGGAGTGAACGAATTCGATAGTGCTCAAAAAGTAAAACCGTAGGAGGTTGTGTTCTTTTGTGTATATATGGGGTGGAAATAGATAAATCTGTTCATTTGGAGAATTTAAATTGTCCTGTTTTACCAATACTCGTGTTTTTCAAATGTTTTCAATTTTTATAATCCTACAAACGATGGCATATTTTAATTCTGTAGAAAGGGTGAGTAGCTAAGAATATCGTGCATTTAAAAATAGTTGAATTTTTTTCCCCATATGCACACAGTACCCACCTGTGTAAATATAACATATTAATGTATTATGTATTATGTATTATGTATTATGTATTAGGTAAATATAGCATATTAGTGTATTATGTAGCCTATGTTGTCGATTGGCAGAGATGGGGTTGTGTGTGTGCATTTATGTGTGTGTTGTGTGCGTGTGTGGCTGTTGGATGCCCCACAGAAACATTATCCCCTCCCATGGCTCTCCGCTCAACATTCTCACATTTCCCTTGTATGATCCCATCCCTTTTACTACTATCTTCTCTTCTTCCTCAACCTCCTCCTCTACCCACTCAACACCTCACATCTTATACTGCTTCCCAAACAATTCAGGGCAAACTCAAATTTTAATTTATAGGTTTTTTAACGGATGTTTATGTCTAATTTTTTTAATTTTGCGAGGATTAAATTAAAATATGTCATTATCTCACCAATTATTTTAAAAAAAGTCCAATAATTAAACATCTCTATCTCTACTACCTAAAAAGAAGGGAATTCCTCTTTAATGGGCACATAAATAACTAATATATATATATATATATAACATTGTTGATTGCTTATCATGCACAGAGGGTCTATAACTAATATATAGAGAGAGGATCAGATGATACGAATGCTGCGATCGTCGGACTCTAAGGAGAGGAAGTTGTGGGAGTTTCACCAAATACATGACCCACCAAGGACAGGGGTTTCGGGAGACTCTTTAGGTCTCCCACGTTGTTCGAGGACATGGTCAAGTGAATACTCTCAGTTTAACTCACATGTGTGTGGGTTTGTGGGTGTGAGAGGTTAGGGGGTTTGAAAGTTCAGGAGGTTTGAAATAGTGGAGAGAGAAGGGATGAGAGAGAGAGAGAGAGTTAGAGAGAGAGAGAGGGGTTTGAATTTTGAAATTATTTGGAGTTATTTTTATTTTATTTTTTGTGGGGGGGGGGGGGAGTTGTTTTTTCTCAGGGGTATTTTAATCAATTTGTGTAAAACATGTGGGGAACCAGTTTTTAGGTTTAATTAGAGCGAATTGATAATTAAGGGAGAGAGTTTGTCGGGTATTTTTCTTGATTTTTAGTATCGATGATGCAATCGTTTGTAAACGTAAGCGGGCTTCCAGGTCAGGCTATGTTCAATTCGGCTCCTGTTTGGGTTGCTGGAGCTGATAGGCTTTCACTCTCGTAGTGTGAGAGAGCCCGGGAAGGGAAAGTGTTCGGTTTGCAAACTATTGTTTGCATACCCTCTATAAATGGGGTTGTGGAATTAGGTTCCATGGATGTTATTTTTCAAAGCTCGGATCTCATGAATAAAGTTTGCGCCTTATTTAATTTCAATGCTACGGATATGAGTTTGGTGATCGATAATTGTGAGAATGACCCATCTGCACTGTGGCATACAGATCCCTCACCCTCGGTCGTTAATACTGATGTACCACAACCTTCGAATGGTCGAATGGTTTCAAAGTAGATTCCATTTGAAAACAACCTCAGTTCCAACAATTTGACTAAAAATCCCTGTGCTAGTGCTGCTATTCATGCCCATTCACAATCACAATCACAGGGGTTTTTGAATTTCTCAGAATTTGGGTATAACGAAGGGAATAGTGTGGGGAACGAAAATTCAAATCCTTGAAAGCCTGAATAAGGGGAGATATTGAACTTCGGTGAAGCTCCTAATAAGAGGAGCTTGTTTTCTAGCCAGTCGTAGTTTGGTGTTACTAATAACGCCAAGAAGAAAAAGATACCGTCCAATCCTATGTGTAGTAACAACGATGAAGGGATACTATCGTTTACTTCTTATCACTCCGATCTTGAAGCGTCGGTGGTTCAAGGGGTTGATAGTAGTGGAGTTGTGGACACGGAAAAAAGTTCAAGAAAACGAGGGCGAAAGCCTTCCAATGGAAGAGAGGATCCATTAAATCACATTGAAGTTGAACGATAGTTTAATTAGAACCAGTTTGTCGGGTATTTTTCTTGAGGGGGTTGACCCGTAAACCCGAGATAGTTGGGGAAGGGGAACTATTTTCTAGTCTTAATTAGAACCAGTTTGTAGTTTTAATTTAAAATTGTTTGGAGTTGTTATTATTTTTTTTTTGGGGGGGGGGGGGGGAGGGGGGGTTGTTTTTTCTCAGGGTTATTTTAATCAATTTGTGTAAAACATGTGGGGAACCAGTTTCTAGGTTTAATTAGAACGAATTGATAATTAAGGGAGAGAGATTGTCGGGTATTTTTCTTGAGAGGGTTGACTCGTAAACCCGTTTCCAAAAGCAATTAAACTCTTAGTTTAACTCATAATGTCGTCATTATAGTAAAATCACCTCACACTTGTTCACTCCCAATAATTTCAACAACCACCGTAAGGGTTTCAATGTCGCCATCCCAACTCATTCTTTATTAGATTCTTCTGCTAAACTAAATTGTTACACCTTCTCTGTCTATATAAATACATGGCATTCTCAGCAACTCCAAACCAAACTTTTCTTTGATTCTCTTTCCCTTTAGAGCCATGAATAGCGTTAAACTCTATATGATCATCAATCTTTTTCTCTTTCTTCCTATCACAATACAAGCAGGGTGTACCTACAAATCCGAAGCTAAGGATTGAAACAAAACTGAAGCCCTTAAATATAAACTAATAGCCATAGCTTCAATTCTGGTAGCTGGAGCAATTGGGATGTGTCTCCCAATTGTGGGTAAGATTGTGCGAGCGTTCTAACCAGAAACGGACATATTCTTCCTTATCAAAGCAGTGTGAGTTAAACTAATATAAATACATAATATATTAGAACCCGAGTTCTAATATACATACATAATACATAATACATACATAACTCATAGGGGTTCTATGTTTTGTAATCATAAAACTGCCTAAACACACACACACACACACATTTAAAAATAGATGATTTCGTTGTGAGGAGTGTATTTTATCATTGTAATACTAGTTTTTTTCACTTAGAGACCTTACATTGCAACGTAAGAAGTGAATACCCATAAAATGAAGAGTCCCAAACAGAGGCCACGAAATTTTGAACTCAGCATGATCAGTGAACATTTTAAAAAGTTTGGAAGGTTTGAAAACTTTCTCCTTTGGAGTGATGGTGATCCTTTTTAGTGATGGTGAGAACCAAAGGACAGTGAATCAAATGTAATCTAGCTAAATGAAAAGATTTAAGCGCTAGGAGAACAAAGGCAGCCTCTCCATTGGCTAAAAATATATCTAATCGAGCCCAGATTCTGGTAAGTCCCCTGTGATTATTACTCCTAGTAAAAGTGTTCCCATTAAATCCTATATCTAGAAGACCAGGTTACTATTGGAAGTAAAAGGACAGATTCAAAATTTATCGATCCAGGGGCAGAAAAATATTGATTCGAGGACAACATAACATTCCAGAGAACTTTTCTATCAGCCGAGGATAAATGGAGATGTTAATGCATTAGTTTGAATAAGAAAAAAATAGCAATGGAAATAAAAGAAGTCTAGAACATCCAAATATGGGTATTAGAAGGGTCTACAATATAATAAGTTGGGGAAGTTAATCTTTCTGGCCTAAGTCGGATTATTTGCGAATTTTAGTCATATTCTCAAACGGGGCATCCCGTGCATACGCAATAAGTTCATACGAGTTACATTGGTCCCATACAAGGTGTTCATGTCCTTTATGAGGCTATTTGGAGGCTTTTTTTGGTTTTTCCCCTCTAACGACATGTTTTTAATCCTATGTCTAGTTATTTGAAAGTTTTAGTCCTATTCTCAAATCGAGCATCCTATGGGGTTGTATTAGGGAAGTTTTGGGTTTATAACTCAGACTAAAGATTCATAATTTAAACTAAACATTCATAAATCAAACTAAAGCGCCAATATAGCATCAATATCATAATAGGATACAATAGGATTGTGAACAAACATTTTTACTTGCGATGTATGATTTAGTAACACTGCATTCTTACTTTCTTAAGCTCGTAGTATGGGGAAGAAGACTATTTCAGAAAATATGATCTTCAGTTCATATAGCTTCATATGCAAACTAGCTTGTGTATGGATTGACTATTTTAAGCCCAAATTGGTTATCATTTCCAATGCATTATATGCTTAATAAAACTCTAAGCTAACAATAGTTTTGAAGTTGGGATCGTGATATGATTTGTGGCCGTGTTTTCCTTAGTGGTTGCAATTGTCGTTGCGATTGAACCTCTGACCATAATTGCATCGACGCTTGCAATGATGCTAAAGGATCAAGATTGGCTCCATTAGGAACCTATGCGAATACAAAAAAATGTTAGATGTAATGCATGCAAATTAGCCTATTGTACTTGTATAAATCTATAATTAATAATCATTGACCTGTTCGGTGCTTGAAGACACATCTTGTGGAGAGTGAGTAAAACTACCCTTAGCACGCATATGAGCCTCTAGAGCTTCCATCCGAGATTCCATTGCAGATACTTTTTCCTGCATTTGAGCTTCCATCTTATCTTTCATTTCGTCTTGATTCCTTTCATAGTTTTCTTCCATCTCACATCGCACCCGCTCATTTTCAGCCTACATCTCACACCTCACCCGCTCATTTTCAGCCTCCATCTTACGTCGCATCCTCCCTCACTCCTGTTGATGTCGCATCTCAATATCCCTCCTCTGAGCCTCGAACATCATATATGATCGGCCAAATACCATACTCGGCGTGACACCAAGCCCAAATGTTCGCACACGTCCATGCCTTTCAGGTCCCATAACTCGCCCAAATATGACATTTCGTGCAACAACTGTCTCTGCAATCTCTAGATGTTGCGATTCTAATTCATCCATCTCTTGTTGTAAAAATTAAATCAAGCTATTATAATGAATATCGTTCCAAATCCATTTTCAAATAAAAAATAATGTTTTCTCAAAAAATAATAGACACGTAAACAAAAATCAAGTTGTTTAAATTGTCATTAAAATTCAAATTATACATACAATTAATCGAGTAGCTTCTTCATTAACTGGCTCCTTATCCTTGGTTATATGTATCTCCTTGTATACCATCTTATGAGTTGGTTGGTGTCCAATTCTTTTAGCAATCTACAAGCACAAGATTTCAAGTGTCAAGATATCATATATTTTCACTTAATTTGTTCGCAATAAAAAAAGAAAGTAGTAATCATTAAAAGTATCAAACTTTTACCTTTTTTTTAACTTGAGCATGACTAGTCCTACCAGATGTGTGTGGTGTTAACGTGAACGAATGGCTTTGTTCTCTGCACTTTTTGCCTAATATATGGAAAAGACAATTGATATATATCATGTGATGGTGTCGGTGGCACTATGCGGCTCTCATGCTTAGAGTGATAAAACACCAAATCGAAGATAGAATTATGTTAACTATCTTGCTAAAATATACCTCTGCTTCAGCCGAGTTCCAATGATAGATGAGCATTTTCCATTGATCTTCCTCAACCCTTGGGGGACAATGCGCCAAGAGTTCCTCATTAGTCCTATATTTACTGTAGCCCTCATTTTTTGTTGTGGCCTTCCACTCCTTCCATTTTTTTTCGACGAACTCCATAAGGAACTTTGTCATCTCATTTGTGGAATTTGTATTGTCCTATATTAAACAACATGTTAGAGAACTAAACCACAAATTCGGAACCAAAAGAATCATTCCCTGTTATTTTAGATTGAACAAATGAAAATCAAATGTTTATGCAAATTATGGTTACATAAAAGAAAGATCAATTTATGATTGTAGTTTTTATAAAACTACCTCCACAAGTATGTATAAAATTACCCCTATATTTATCTTCATGTTTAGTGATAAGTGAGGGTATTATAAGAAATTGAAAATATGACAACCCACACCATTATATAATAGTATATGATACCGTGATATGAGTCCAAATTCCATTTTTCGCTTCTTTTGAAACATGTCTCCAATCAAGGATTGTCAATGGTGTTAACAGCCCATTACGTGCTAAAACCCCCAAATTTGAAGCAAGTCTAGATGTTGTCTTATCAATGGGTTATCCATACTCATTCACCTCGATGTTTAAAATTCCACCATCTTCACCCCACCCGCTATGCATTAGCGTGGGGCCTCGAAATCTTCTTTGCTCCTCCTCTGCCGGATCGGAATTAGGATCTAAGTATCATATACACGAAGATAAAAATTAGTAATTTTATTATATATAGACATGTAGATAAAAATTACTGATTTTGTACATTAATTTCAGTAATCTAATTTAGGTACGGGAATTCAGTAAGTCATTTTATTGTACATCGAACAAAAACCAACCACAAAATCAGTTGTGTAATATTAGTTTGCCTTACTTGCGGCATGCTCTTGTTGTTCACTATTGCCTGGCAACAGATGGCTAAATGGTGTATTAGCAGCGTTAGTAGGTGGCCAATTCGATGGAGGTCGAGGCATGACAAATGGTATTTTATCCATGTGCTCTTGTAGCTCACTAGGTAATGGCATTTCTCCTCTAACGTGTTGGGTCTGAGATCTACTTGTTGTCATCGTGCTGTACAAAATAAAAACAAACATTAATGTTAGTTATACTACGGATGAACATATCTAATAGAGATAAAGTAACAAAAACAGCGTACTTTCACAAGATAGAGATATATTTAACATATTTTGTATAAAATGCAACAAATGGGAGAGTTTAGATTTAACACACATTGTCAAAATATAAAGCGAGCGCGCACGAGAGAGAGAGAGAGTCAAAATAAACAGCTGTCACAGGTAGGTTCTTATTATTTCAATTATTGTCCGTTGTGACACATAACAATACGGACTTAAATACATAACCCATTATTATTACATTAAAGTAGTCCTCTTATTTTTATGTTAATACAAAACCCATTATTTGCAATTTCACAAAGTCCTATAAATTTTAGACATTGAGAAATATATGTGGCTAAATTGGACGTGACAAGTGGATATAACTATATGCTTTGATACCACAGTAATGTTAGAGATAATTAATAATGAGTGCATATTCCTTTTTTTATGTAATGAGGTGCAATACTTAAATTCAAATGATAAGTTCTAAATTCTCAATATTTTAAAAATCAAGAATGAAAAAGTTGTAAGTTGGAACTTCAACTGCACAAGACACCTGGTATTAACTACCAACAGAAAAAAAAAACTCAACCACCCCAATTAGACATTATATTCTTGATGAACCCCTGAATCATGCTATACAAAAATACCATTATAAGAATAAAAAAGAAAAAAATCAACCACCTTATATATACATGATAAAAATAACATTGGAACTAAGTTTCCAAGATCTTTCTCATCAACTATATATATACGTGATCAATCCTATGCGTTGTACACTAAACAAGAATATATTTCTGCAGTCGCTGCAACACCTCGCTTGGGAGCCTCCTTACTTCGTCTCCATTTCCATGGTTGCTTTGTTAATGCAAGTCACTATTTCTGGACAGGTAATGCAAAACCATTCCATGTAACTTGTTTGTCATTCAGCATTATCTTTTCCCCAAAAATAATTCTAGACTCATACTTGTGTACAACTCCAAGAAGTGACTTTACTGATGTGAAACAGTGCATTTGTTGGAATATAGGATTTGAGTAGGACTTCTTATCTCTCAGTCCACACACCAACAAATGCATTGTTGTTACATTAGCGGAATCAATTACTCTATATGTCAATTATGCAAATGCACAAAATAGTCAACCCCAAAAGCATATGCAAATCAAATAGCCGGACTGAAGCTAAAAAAGAATTAGGACAGACTAAAAAAAATAAAGAGCAGGACTGTTAGGAGCAGAATATCAATCGGGATTTGTATATAAATGTTGATACATATAGTATTCAAATAATGCTTGCTGATATTGTAAGCTAGGATCCTCCTGCCAACCTTTCTCCACTTTTTGTTAAGAACAAGGGCAAGATTGCGAAGCTCCTCAAATAAGTAAAAAATTTCAATAATTAAAAGAGAAAGGTTGAAGTTTTACATCATGTTGATTCATCTATTTGATAATAGTCATGTGATATTGAACAAAACATATTTTAGAGATTAAGCCTCTACTTAGCAAATGTGATTGCACCTAGAACATCCTGACGATTCACCCTACTATATTTAATGCACTTCCAAATTCACCTCCCGGCATTTTAGTGACTGGAGAGATTTGATCATGTGGATGCATAATAAGGGAAATCATGATGGTTATATTTCCTCTAGAAATATTAAGTGCCTTGATGAGCTTCTTGATTTTTAATATTTCAAAGTTCTTGTTGATTTCATGATCAAATGATGTTGTAAGGTAACAAAGAGTGCCGAAACAGTAACGAAATTACCTGCGATCATACCATCATAAAAGCAACCCACACTTTGAAAAGAAATAGGCAAAAGTCCTTAAGTAGCAAAATGAGGAAAATGATATAAATGATATTGATTACAAGCAATTATATGGGCTTCCGTAGCTGTTGTTCAAGACAGGGCCAACTAGTTTTTTTCAACTTGACAATCATAACCAGTCGAATTCAATGTTACTTTTTCACTAAACTATCAAGATCGGTCAAAGACTGGTATTTCATAACATTTGAAAAAAAATAAGAAATAAAAATAATCCAATGAAGTGGAAGACCCAAATTTTAAAATTGAATGACACCTAGAACATAATGATAAGCTTGATTCTTCATTAGCAGAAAAAGGAGCACAACTGAGCTTGATCATTAATGAAACCTACCATTTAAACACTACAAGAAATAATATATATGCCAACATTTTTTTTTGGGGGGGTGGGGGGTTAGTAAAACGTCGGCGTAGTAAAATTACCAAGGTTTATTGCAAAGGGTGACTACAATGCTTCAAATGGAATTATTCCATTGGCTTCTAAAGTGTGAGACTACTTAAATGGAATTATGGGAATCACTCAAGTGCCTTCATCAATTCAGTGGCTACCCATATTATTTTATTTTTGCACTTGCATAATTGGTCACCTTAAAAATCCAAATGCTTCAAATGCACATACATGATTTTGGAGCTAGTAGAGAACATATAACAATAATGACTAGAAATAAAACCACAATAAATTACTAAAATCTAACATTAATAAGAATAATGAGTAAAAGAAATCAACAAAACCAAGACATCTTTATATGCAACCTATTAAGAAAGTTCAATTAATATGAATGAGTAGAAAAACAATTCAAAATCAAGTTATCATTACAAGTTCAAATGCCTATCTAACAAAATTGTCTAATCATCTTCATCTGGCTCCACTTGCGTTTCCATATCTACTATCATTCCAGTAATGCCTTGCCTGACCTAATTAACATCGTCATCACGTGTGAATGGTGTGTCATCCAAATGTTGGTCGCTTCATACCTTTGTTTGATTTATCATAGTGTCTTGGGTAGTCTTTAGGCTTTGTCTTAATTACAATATTCTAATCTTCCTTCATTGGGTATTTTACGTAAAATACTTGTTTCGCCTGAGATGCTAGTATGAAAGGCTCGTCATTTATTTGTTTCCTTGGATACAACAACTACTTGAAATTTACAAGCGTGAATCCAAAATCATCTTGCGCAATGAGACCTCTATTGTTGTCAACCCAATCACACTTGAACAACACAAACTTATAGTCTTTAAAATAATACAATTCAATGATATCCGTCAAAACTCCATATAAACTAACATCTCCTAATGCGGGATTCCTATCTCTAGCACTTGCACAACTTTCAGTAAGTGCATTTAGCATGACTCCACTATTTTGTGTCGTTCTTTTCCTCTCGTGAGCCTTAGTATGATAACGAACACCATTGATAATATACCTCGTGAATCTTTTTGCTTTTTTTAAGGGGCCCAAGTCTAACATCCGAATTTCTTGTGATAGTTCTATGTCTGTTGTCTCAAGTAACTTTCGCACCTATTTGACATTTACAAAAACTATGTTAAACTCCATGCTTTTGTAATAATATAATTGAAAGTATAATTTAGTTTCAGCATGCATATTACTTACATGATCTTTAAACCATGAATAAAATGTTTCATTATGAATGCGATCCACGTTATGTGGTCTAAGACGAGAATCACTCATAATTGACGCACGGTGAGTCCTGCATTAAAATGAAACTTTACACTATTTTTACATGATTAAAAATGGGAGAAATTAATTAATTAGGATACTTACTCTCGAAATGGAGAAATTACATCTGTGTTGACAAGCACATAGTGTTGTGCTTGTACATATGTAACGTCATCAAGCACAAATCCCACTGATTTTGCTAACTTACGACTACATTTTTTATCAATAGTATTGCCTTCTTCGTTCCTTATTGGTCGGTTACATTTCGTCTCAGCTTCCTGCAGGTACCTTGAACAAAACTTCAAGCATTCTTCTACCCAATATCCTTATGCAATTGAACCTTCCGGATTACTACGGGTCTTCACATAATTCTTCAATGTGAACAAGTATCTGTCGTGGGGAAATTTTTAATTTTTAGAAGGAAATAAAAATGTTTAGAATGAGAAGAAAAAAAGAACACAAAAAATCACAACTAATACCACACCTCTCAATAGGGTACATTGACCGGTATTGTGGTTGTCTTTCGATCTTCGCCTCTTCTGCTAAATGAAAAAAAAATATTCCATGACATCAAAAAATTAAGGAGAAAAGATCCTCTCAAGATGGCAAAGCGTGATCTCAATACAAGATTGAACATGATCTAAATCGGTTACGTTCATTATTTTTGAGTACATACTCCTAAAAAAGCTACTCAACTCAATTATTGGCCCAAGCACATTTTTAGGCAAAACATTTCTTAGGGAAATAGGAAGCAACTCTTGCATTAAGATATGGTTGTCATGAATATTGAGTCCCGATATAGTACGTTGTTTAAGGTTGACACGACGCGATATGTTCGAAGCATAACCATATGGAACTTTCACCTCCTTCAATATTTTACAAACTATGTCTTTTCCTTTATTATCCAATGTGAAACACGCTGGTGGCAAATAATATTTGTTGTTTGCCCATTTTTTAGGATGCAGTGGATTACGAATATCCATTTTTTGTAAATCAAGACGAGAATTTAGATTATCCTCTCCCTTCCCATCAACATCTAATAATCTTCCGAGCACATTATCATATACATTCTTCTTAATATGCATTATATCAAGATTGTGATGTATTAAATTGTCCTTCCAATATTCTAACTCAAAAAATACACTTCGTTTCTTCCAATTATATATGAGGTTCCCATCTTCATTATCATTCCTTTTCCTCTTAAGTTTCGACTTTGGATCCTTCCCAAACATATTATTGATGTCCCTTACCTCATCAAACACTTCAGCTCCAGATAGTCGAATGGGCCTTGTATCCAACTCAACTTTACCATCAAATGAGAATTTATCTGTTCAAAATTTATGCCCTTCCGGTAACCATTGACGATGGCCCATGTAGCATTATTTACGTCCCTTTTCCAACCAACAGGAGCGAGTATATTTGTGACAACAAGGACATGCCAATTTACCTTTAGTGATCCATCCTAACAAATTTGCATATGCGGGAAAATCACTTATTGTCCATAGAAATGATGTACGCATTTTAAACATCTAATTACACGATGAATCATAAGTATCCACCCCAACCCATAATTCCTTCAACTCGTCAACTAAAAGGCACAAATAAACATCAATGTCACTACCAGGCCCGCAAGGACCATCACTTAGTATCGGTAATATCATATATGGTTGCTTCATACACAACCATGGGGGCAAGTTATATATTATCACAATTACGGTCCACGTGCTGTGAACAATACTCAAGATCCTGAATGGGTTAAATCCATCACTGGATAATCCAAGTCTAATATTTTGTGGGTCCGCAGCAAAATCTGGATAAAGGTCATCGATTCTTTTCCAAGCAAGAGAATCATCGGGATGCCATACATTTCCATCATTAATATGTTCCTCGGCATGCCATCTCATTTCTGATGCTGTCTTCGATGGCATATATAGCCTCTAGAGTCTTGGTATTAAAGGAAAGTATCTTACCACCTTCGTAAATTTTTTTTGATTTATTGTAAGATCGTCATCTGCCTGAGCCTTTGATTGTTTATATCTTAGGGTGTGGCACTTTTGACATTCAATCTCATGTTTTGTCTCATTCCAAAACAATATGCAATCATTAGGGCATGAATGTATCTTCTTATACTCTAGCCCCAAGTTTGCAATCAGCTTGCGGGCTTCATAAAAAGACTTTGGCAATCTTTCACCCTCGGGAAATGCATCTTTTAATAATTCAAGCAACATTGTAAATGTCTTATCGCTCCATCCACCAAGGCACTTTATATGCAACAGTCGTACAATGAATGAGAGTGTAGAATCTGGGTATAACTCCCGCTCAGCTTCTTTTATTAGATTAAAGAATCTCTTAGTTTCTTCACCCCACCTATATATTGACGCTCCTTATCACCATCCATAAAGTTAAGCGGGTTTGAAGGAGGAATTACAAAGGCATCGTGTATCATCTCTCGCATTTCATCACCAATAACTTATTCGGAAGAAGGAACTGAATATGAAGAAAATTCCCCATGAAAGGTCCAACAAGTATAACTCGTTAGAAAACGATTTAGTAATATATGTTCCACTACCTCATCTTTCTTCACAAATATCATATTGTGGAACTTCTTACATGGACACAATATTCTTTCAGGATTTGGTCTATTATCAGAGGCAAATTTAAGTAATTCCTCCGCTCCTTTCTCATATAAAGGATGGCCCCTATGTTTTATGTTAATCCAACTCTTATCCATCAGTATATTCGACCTAGTGAAAACAAAAACAAAAAAAAAGATTTAAAATTATTGTGAGAAATCATTATCGGTAACATAGATCTTACGATTATAGGTAAACAAATATGACTCAAATAAGTATTGAAAAACATACTTACATATTCATCCTTTGAAAATTATACAAAAACAAACACAAACAAAAATGAAAGGTGGTAGTTGTCCCATGTCAGTTAGCAAGGTATGTGTAAATTCAAAGAGAGAGGGGTAAGAAAACATAACCCCTTCTTATCGAGTCACGGGGTAGGTTGTCTAAGGAAAACGTATTTAATTTGTGTGGTTCAAATTATCGATCAAATGATAGACAAATAGGCCGAGTTGACTAGGTATTTCCAGTCACCGAACTGAGCTACAAAACACATGGCATTCACACACAAAAAAAACTTCATTAAACAAAAGTCTCATTCACCATCCCTCATCACTTGTATACGTTGCTTAGATATGAGATTTTTTATTAATATTTATGTTTGGTATTTTCTAACGACATAATTTGTTCTAATAAGTTGAATTTCTCAACATTTTTCCTTGGTCTTCAATACTGACAAATTTTATCCCATATTTAATTTATGACAGATAAATACAATATTTTAACGACTTATACACACACATCTAAAATGCATCTAATGCTAAAAGTATGGTCCAATCTATGAAAAAAAATTTTAGGTCTTAATATAAGCAACACTGGTTGTGTGTGAAATCAAATATGTTTCATTTGTCAAATGCCATTTGTTAATCAAATATGTTTCATTTGTGAATAATTTCATAGTCTGAAACAAAAAGTAATTCAGATTGTAATAAAATATACAAGCATAAACATACCTGAGAGTAAATTGAAATATCCAATCACGAAACTACAAGAAATTAAACTGTGGATTTGATGAAACTGCAAGATACAAAATTATGCATAAACATTAACAACTGGAAGAAATGTGTAATCTAATTGGTGATTTACAAGAACTGTGGATTTATAAGCACTGCGAGACACAAAAGAACGAAACTACCTACGATGGCAATAACCGAGCTACAAGATACGAAAGTACGAAACTGTGGATTCTAGGACAAACTACGATTCTGCGTGGCAATTTTGTCGTGACCACATTGATGGATGAAATACCTACGATGAATGAAATACCTGTGATGGATGAAATATGAGCTGCGATAGCAAAATACGATAGCAAAATATGATGGATAAAATACCTACGATGGATGAAAAAAAAGGGGATTTAACTGATTTTGTCGTAGGGAAAAATACATGCGATGGATGAAAAACGAGAATTCGAAGTAAACTGTTTTGGAGGGAAAGTACATTTCGTGTTGGAGGGAGGATAAAAAATGAGAATCCGAAGTTTGTTGGTTGCGTGTTAACACGGGGAACAATACTCGACATTTATTTTTAAAAAACGTCGATAATTTTGTGGTAGTGAGATATAAACGTCGGCAATTTATGGCATTTTATTATTAAACGTCAATAATTCCTAGCGTTTATATTAAATGCCGGTAATTTTCATCACCTTTTGCAATAAATGTCGGTAATTTTACTAGGCCGACTTTTTAATAAAACGTCCCCAAAAAAATGTTGGCATATATATTATTTCTTGTAGTGATATGATTTTTTTCTCAAACAAAGTCGAAGGTTTAAAACTGACGTGACTAAGAATGTGTCTCAGAAATGCGTACTCTCTAGGCTCAAGTGCAAGCTTGTCGCTCAAGTAATAATCCGATAAGTTGAGAATCGATCCTCAGGGAAATAGGACAATGGAGTTGTAACGACGTTGGATAGACGAAGGAATCCTAACTCTGACTCTAAAAAAATGAAAAGATGATTTGATTTGAGAATTGGCTACAATTAAATGCAATTTTGAAATTATGAAAGGAATGTAACTATTCTAAATTACCTAAAATACTAACGATGAATGATTTAAAACTTGAACTATATGATGAAGAAAACAGGACGGGAATACAATCCCTCAACCCTAATGTATTGATGGTATAAAACTAATCGTAAATTTAAGTGATTAATTAGACCCATAATTTAGTACTCCCAAGCATTACGTGTATGAGGTTCAAGCCCGCCCCATACTTAAACAGAGGATGAGTAAATTGGTATTGCGATAGTTACACTTGCATTGCATTCTAAAGCATCCCGGTTACCAAGAAGCAAACGAGATCCATAGATCTACAATGGTTGTCATGCTACCCAATACGGTCATAATTAACCATTAAATATAGAGGATTAATTTTATACACATGCAACTATCATGTCAAGTTGATTCCATGCAATTCGACCTTTAAAAACCTAGCCTAACATGATGAAATTAATGAAAACGATTGTTGAATTACAGGAAATCATGATTAAACTAAGGGAGAATTGAAGAATGATGGAGAAGGAAGATTAAACAGAAGAGAGCAATCACTAATCTTACCAAAGCACTAAAAGCATCAACTAAAATTACTTGTAATCACAGAAACCTGAACAATCTTCAATCTTGGAACTAAAATTGCAATAAATCTTCAAACTAGGGTTTTGACTAAAAAGAAATAAAAATTATATTAACTCTTCGTCCTCTAGAATGATAATAAATCGGGTTTTCATACCCTACATGACTCCAAGAGTTTTAGCTTAACCAGGACTCTCCATTTGAAGAGGAGTAAAAAATCAAAATTCGATAGCCGGACCGATCCGGTCCTCCTTCCGTTCGGTTCAGCTGGCATCCAAATTGATTCTTTTTATTTTTGGCCGGATCAATCCAGTACGGATTGGTTCATTTATTTTCCTTCAGCTTCGATCCTTCTTCGATCCGAGATTCACTGGAAGTTTGCATTTCGGATCGGTCCGATTATTCTTTGACTTTTTCTTCAATCTTTGACTGCTCATAACATTCACATCGGGACTCCGATTGAGGTGACGTTTCTTCCTATATGCTCGTGAACTTGATATCTTCAACTCTTCTTTAGATGCCTCGTCTGAATTCTAGGTAAAAATTATAACTTTTCCCTTTGACTTTTCCTTCTTTTCTTCCTCTATTCTTCCGGTTTCTTTCTTTCTTTATTGACATCGAATACCTGTAAAATTATTACAAAATACCAGAAACTCGGGGTACTCATTAGAATAAGTCAATAATAAGATTATGAGATAAAATCAAATCGATTACGTTGTTCGAGGTGCTAAAAGTAACTAAATTAAAGGGATAAATTTGGAAGAATTTATGCCTAATTAAATTCCTCTAACTTAGAACTTTGCGCGTCCCGAGCAATGTAAAAGAATCCTAGCAAGGCTCAACTCTTGAAAATCATTTTATTGGGATAGAATACCTTTTTCGTGGGCGAGCGATTGCATTTAGCGTATGCAATAAGCTTTTAAACCCCTAGGTTCCCCTAGTAGGATGAGTTGTGTCTCGTGAGGGTTTGCAGTGAATATACCCACAAAATTCGACTCAACGAAAATTCAAAATACGCAAAAATTATATAATTTAAACTTTTCCAGAAAATAATCATCATCAATTCATGTTCAAGAGCCTCAAATCATAATTCGTGTGTGCGAAGCTAGAAATTTAACCGCGGATTTCCACCGATTGACCATTACGTTACTTATCCAAAAATTCGTTTTGATTCAAATGCTCATGAAATACTCTCACAAACAAATCTCTCGGATTGTGGCTATTCTCTCGGTGTGCATGATTTATAAGAGTAAATGTAGTAGAACCAAGTTCACGCACACAAGTAGAAAGACAGAAATATATGGTGAATAGATCTCATCAACGGAATACGGCTATTGAGAAACAGGAACATCGCCTCTTTTTCACGCATTTAATCTCTTTTATTATCTTTTGATGTCTTAGCTCTCCACGCGGTAATCAATTTAGCATTTCGAACTCGGTAGGACTTTTTAGGTTATAGGTATATTGGGTAATATGGAAATGGTTGGGAAGTTCGAAATTGTAAAATTTTCTTATGATGTCCCTTAATGCTTTTTCGGGCTTTTGCTCATTTTCTATTCCTTTTCTCTATTTTTTTTTATTTTTCACTTCTTTTGTTTTGTTGCTATTTTTGTTGAGCACTTCTATTCTTTTTCTTGCCCCTTCTCATTCACTTTTCGGACTTTAATGAATATTCCATTTTCGCAATTCCAGGCTACTTAGGTTTTTCGGGTTATCAAACGAAAGGAAAAAAAAATTCGGCTCAATTGGGTTATCCAAGGGATAATTTTTCACATCTTTTTATGGCTAATGTTTTTGGGTAACAAATGATGGCCTACTTCATTGTCCGAATTACTTATTAATTTACCATATGCGCCTCAAGATTAATTTAATTTAGAGATTTGTAGCGTCTTTTTAAGGCAATATCACACACGTTTTTCAAAATCGATCAAAATGAAAGGATTGAGATCCTCGATGACTTATTTAGACCACTGAAAAGAACTTTGAGTTAACAATTAACTCGGATTGATTTATAATTTTCACAAAAATGAAATGCTCGAATCTCACCGGGGGTTGTTAATCTCCACACTTATTCGTTAAGTCGTCAATTTTCGCACAATTTTCATCTTTGGTCAATTTCGGCTTCGTGTATTGTGTTTTTACAATTTGAGACTTTAAACCGACTTTTAATGATATTTTCAAAAAATTTGAATTCCAATTTTTATTTATTTTGAACAAAAATATTTTTGGATTTTTCAAAATTTTATGATTTTTTTTTTAGATTTTTGTGCATTTTTGAAAATTTGTGAAGTTTTAGAAATACGCACTTTTCACCCCCCCTAACTTAGACTTTTGCATTGTCCTCAAGAAAAAAGGACGAAAAGCTAAACAAGGTAAAATAAAAAGTGCGATAAGTAAAATAAACAAATGGAGAAAATGTAGATTTTTATATAACAGGACTGTGGTACAATAACAGGAAAGAGCATACAATCATGTGAACAAGGGAAATAACTAAAAACTACCACAAACCAACAAAGCTTCATTGGGGTGGTGGGGCGGTGGGTGGGAAGAGCTGGGCGCGTCAGGGCCATAAGGGACATAAAAGTAGGATGGCAATGGCTCGTTGGGATCCCCTTGGCGTCTGTACAAGTTCGCTTGGAAACGAAACATCATACTTATATCGCATCGGTAGTCGGTCATAAAATTACTGAATTTCTTCTCGAGGGTCGACATTCTATTAGTGAGGTCGCTACCCACCCATTCGAAATCAGGGTTGTCTTCTTCTTCGGCCGACTCTTCATCTACTCCCACGTCTCCCATCTCTACATTGGCAGTTGCCTCTTCCGCTTCCTCTTCCTCACTCGAGGCATCATTGGCCTCGTCATCACTTACATGCCTTGCCCGAAGGATGGCTAGCTGTTTGGCGCTCCGAGTGCGGGTTCCCTGTCCAAAGGGACCGGGGAGGCGAGTACGGTCTAGCGTAGCCTCAATGCCAGCATCTTTAAGAATGGAGGTAATCAGGCGTGCATATGGAAGTGGTGTTGCACCTCTCTTATCCATGGCTGCAACGAGAATGTCAGTGTATAGGGTGCGAGCTAGGTTAATGGAAGTGTTGGGATCGAAGAGGTGGTATGTCAATGTGGCTTGACGGGGACGCATTGCGAAATCATTGGAGGTTCGCAAAATGTTAGCAGGCATAATTTGGAATGTGAGGCGTGCTTTCTTGTTAAGTCGGCCAACAGGGACAGTCTCCCCCATCCAAGCAATGCTGGGGGAAATTCGCTCCATAATTAGGTCCTTTTTTATCGGGGGGACACTCCTTGGGTATGTGTAGTCTTGAGGATCGGGAACGTCATATTCGGCCAACTTGGAAGTGAGAATGGCCAAAGAGAAGGGAATGACGCTACCATCGACAAAGGCTTGGGACTCAAATTGGCCAGTTTGAACAAGGGATCCATAGAAAGAGCGGACCTTGGTGGCCCAAACCGCCTCATAGGGTTCATTAAGAAAACGACACCAACCCCTAGGCATGAAGAGGGCGGTGATGAAATTGGGCAGCCCTGTCCATTGGACAGCTCGCTCCATGTGGAGTTTACGATTCGGTCCAAAGAAGCGATTGCACCAACGCTCTTCTTGATGGGAGCGAAACTCACCATGGCCGGAGGGTAAAATTTCAATGGAGTCGTATATGATGGGGGAAACACGTTGGGCCATTATGACCAGAGGAGGATGCCGAAAAAATAAGTATAGAGAAGAGGAGAGTGATGTAGTTGGAGATGTGAAGAAAAATGGAGGATTGGGGTGTGTATTTATAGGTGAGGAGTGTGGGTAGCGTTTGGAAATGGAGGTAAAGCGTTTAGAGGGAAAAGGGGATGGATTTGGGAGGGTAAGTGGGGGGGAGGAGGTGGTTGGATGAATATGGAGGAAAGGAAGTGGATTGGGGGGAAGGGGGTGTACCTAGGGAAAGGGGAAACACTGTAGAAGACCGGACTAATCCGGGTGTTCCAGAACTGGACTGGTCCGGTCCTTATAATTTTTGAGTTTCTTAGATACCGGACCGATCCGGCTGTAAAATAAACGAATCGATTCGGTTCGTACCGGTCCGACTCAAAATTAAAAGAACCGATTCGGTTCTTGGACTGAGCATGATTTCTCCCCCTGACTTGATTTCGATCGCTCTCCCCACATTATTTTTGACACTCCACAATACTTCCTATCAATTTTGGCTGAACACCCTCTCGATACCTATGGCAATGCAGCTCGACTCATTCTCCCGAAACATGTTCACGCTCCAACCTTATTGTATCCCAATCCTAAGGACTCTCACTACTCACACGACTCTCATCTACTATACACAATAATTCACCCCATATGCATCGGGGGTGCCACGACCTCACTGTAGCAGCTCACTCTACCTGGTAAGCAGGGTCCGACAACCAAACGATGTCGGCTTCTTCCACACACGCCTCTAAATATGGCTTTAGGCGTTGTCCATTTACTTTGAATGTATTTCCCCCTTAAAAATCGTCTAACTCAACAGCTCCGTGCGGGAATACATTCTTTCTTCACAACGAACGAGCCAGACCATCGTGACCGCAACTTGCCCGAAAAGAGATGAAGCCGAGAGTTATAGAGAAGCACTTTTTGTCCGGGAAGAAACTCTTTGCGTCGAATGATATTATCATGAGCGATTTTTATCCTTTTTTGGAAATTTTTGCGTTCTCGTATGCATCATTGCCTATATCTTCTAACTCATTTAATTGAAGCTTGCGAGCTTCACCAGCCTTATCCATGGCATAGTTCAACTCCTTAATCGCCCAATATGCCTTGTGCTCTATTTCCACGGGAAGATGGAAAGGTTTGACATACACAAAGAGGAATGAGTACATACCGAGCGAATTTTTGTATGCGGTATGATAGGCCCTTAGAGAATCGTTTAATCTAAGTGACCAATCTTTCCAGGTAGGATGGACAGCCTTTTTGAGAATATTCTTGATCTCCAGATTCTCTCGTTCGGCCTGCCCATTCATTTGTGGGTGATAGGTCATTCCAACCTTGTGAACGACACCATACTTTCTCATGATCTTCGCGAATGTCCTGTTGCAAAAGTGTGTGCCATTATCGCTGATTATCGCTTTCGGAGCACCGAAGCGGGGAAGTATGTGTTCCTGTAGGAACTTAATCACCACTTTGTTGTTATTTGTCTTGGTCACTATGGCTTCCACCCATTTGGAAACGTAGTTGACCGCAACAAAGATGTATAGGAAACCAAAGGACGGGGGAAAAGGGCCCATAAAGTCAATACCCCAATAGTCGAAGATCTCAATGACGAGTATCGGGGTTAATGGCATCATATCTCGTCAGGTTATAGCTCCCATCCTTTTGCACCTATTGCACGATTTACAAGAATTGTTCACATCCCAAAATATTATGGGCCAATAGAGGCGACATTGAAGATTTTTAGCGGCCATCTTTTTCGTCGAAAGCTGGCCTCCACAAGCTTCTGAATGACAAAATTGGATGAATTTTAGGATCTCGTCATTCGGTACACATCATAGGATGATTTGGTCGGCGCAATATTTAAATAGGAAAGGGTCATCATAGAAAAACATGCGCGACCAAGTAATAAACCTCTTCTTATTTTACGGTGTCCAATCGGGAGGGACAGCTCCCGTGACAAGATATTCCACAATATCCGCAAACCAAGGCAAAGGAGAGGTGGCAAAGAGTTGCTCATCCGAAAGTATTCATCTATGGGTATTGGATCACTAGGCACGTCGGACGAAAGCCATGATAAGTGGTCGGTAACGACGTTTTCTACTCATTTCTTATCTTTAATGGAGAGCTTAAACTCTTGTAGGAGTAGGATCCACCTTATGAGGAGTGGCTTTGCGTCTTTCTTTGCAAGTAGGTATTTTAATGCCACGTGGTCGGTGAAGCAAGTGATGGGGGAACCGATAAGGTAGGACCGAAATTTGTCAAGGGCAAAGACTACTGCTAGCAACTCTTTCCCTGTAGTGGAGTAATTGATTTTTGGTTCAGTAAGAGTCCGGCTAGTGTAGTAGATGACATGCCCAAAATAGCCCCTATTGCATAATCGCGGGCATCACACATAAGTTCGAATGGTAAAGACCAATTTAGAACTTGGATGATGGTAGCGGACACAAGCATGGTTTTTAGTTTTTCAAAAGCGCTATGGTATGCTTCCGTCCACTCAAATGGGGTATCCTTCATGAGTAGTTTTCTTAAGGGCCTAGCGATGGAACTAAAGTCCTTAATGAATCTTCGCTAAAACCCCGCATGGACCAAGAAGGAGCGCACGTCTTTGAGCAATTTTGGTGGGGGTAGATCGGATATGACATCTATCTTAGGTCTATCAACTTCTATCCCCTTGGATGAAACTATGTGGCCAATAACTATTCCCTTAATGACCATAAAATGGTATTTCTCCCAATTTAGCACTAAGTTCTTTTCCACACACCGAGCAAGTATTTTTTCCAGCTTGGCCAGACAAAGAACGAAGGAGGTGCCAAAAATGTTGAAATCATCCATGAACACTTTGAGTCCTCTCTCGACCATGTCTCTAAATAAGCTCGACATGCACCTTTGAAAGGTCGCGGGTGGATTACACAAGCCGAATGGCATACGTTTGTAGGCAAACGTACCAAAAGGGCAAGTGAAGCTCGTTTTCTCCTGGTCAAGTACATCCACCTCAATTTGGTTATATTCGGAATAACCATCAAGGAAGCAATAGTAAGGGTGGCCCGCTACTCTCTCAAGCCTCTAATCAATAAATGGTAAGGGTAAATGGTCTTTCCTAGTTCCCGCATTGAGTTTCCGATAATCAATGCAAACGCGCCACCCAGTGGTGGTACGTTGGGGAATTAGCTCTCCCTTAGCATTCTCAATCACTGTCATGCCCGACTTTTTCGGGACAACTTGAATAGGGATCACCCATTTTCTATCCGAGATTGGGTAGATAATCCCGATATCTAATTTCTTAATAATTTTTGTTCTCACCACTTCTTTCATATTGGGATTTAGCCTTCTTTGCATTTCTCTCGAGGGCTTGACATCCTCTTCGATATGGATCTTATGAATGCAAATCAAAGGACTTATCCCCTTCAAATCAGCAATACACCAACCGAAAGCATCTTGGTGCTTCCTCAGAATTTTTAACAGTTTACCCTCCTGCTCTTCGTCCAGGCTAGAGGAGACAACAACAGGAAATGTCTCGTCCTCACCTAGGTATGCATACTTAATATGGGAGGGTAGTTTCTTCAATTCTAGGGTTGGAAATTTGTCACTAGAGGGAACCATGCGTGTCTCCCTTGGTGGTAACTCCTCGAATCGAGAAACCCAATTCACATCTCTCGCGTCCTCATCCGACGCTCTCTCATCAAGTAACTCTCTTAACTCCTCAACCTCCCTCTTAAATTCGGAGTACATTCCCTCACTCTCGTGGCTCGACACTAAATAGGACCCTAGGGCGTCTCCACAATAATTTTCCTCAAAATACTCCTCTACGATCTCGTCGATTAGGCTCATCGCATGAAGATAATCTTCTTCCCCCATATGTTGGGCTATATGAAGATGTTAGTCTCTAAGGTCATGTTTGCAAAAGTGAGTTGCATCTGCCCATTCCGAGTGTTGATAATAGCGTTAGCCGTAGCTAAAAATGGGCGCCCAAGAATGATGGGAACATGATTGCTCGAAGTGAAGGAGGGCTCCGTATCCCAAATGACAAAGTCTATCGGGAAGTAGAAAGTGTCAACTTGGATGATCACGTCCTCAACTACACCTCATGGGATCTTCACGGTGCGATCCGCTAATTAGAGAGTGATCCTTGTGGGCTTAAGGTCGCCCAGATCAAGTTGTCTATAGATGGCATAAGGGAGGATATTAACACTTGCTCCCAAGTTAAGTAAGGCTTTTTCAATTTTATTTTCTCCAATAATGCAGGAAATGGTGGGTGCACCGGGAACTTTGAATTTAGGTGGGATATCATTAAGTAGAATGGAGCTCACGTTTTGTGCTAGAAATACATTTTTCTTCACCTTCATCCTCCTCTTTACCGTCAACAAGTCTTTGATGACTTTTGCATAAGCTGGAATTTGTTTAATAGCGTCGAGGAAAGGTAAACTTAGCTTTACTTACTTTAGTACATCTAGCACTTCATAACGGGGGTTTCCTTTATGGGAAGGAATCAACCTTTGAGGAAACGGGGCCGCGATGGGTGGTTTCACTACTACCTCGAGCTCACTAGTGTCTTCTTTATCACTCTCTTTTAAGGGGACATCTTCGGCCTCTTTCGTGCCGGGCGAAATCTCCTTGTCTTTGGTTGTGTCATGTGGGGGAGGTGATAAATCAACAACTCTCCCACTATGAAGAGTGGTGAAGAGTGGTCACATCTTAACATTTCTCCTGATGTTCTGTTGAGGTGGAGCTAACACTAGTTTGACCTTGGGGCGATCTTTGGCCCTGGGAAGGAAACTTTCCCTTCTCTTGGACACTCAACGATGATTGTATCTTTGAAATATTTGCATTTATGTTGATGATCAGGCGATCATATCTAGCATTGGTTGCAGTATGGTTATTGATAAATTGGTTCATCTTATCCTCGAGATTTCTCTGCGGTGGAGTGATATATGTGCCTTGAGGTGGTGGTGCGTGCATATGTCCTTGCATGTGTGGAGCTTGTTGAAAGTGCGGTGGTGGAGGAGGGAGAAACATGTGAATTAGGATTCATCGCAGCATGTTGTTGCCCATAGCTAAACCCAGGATGGTTTTTCCATGAATGGTTGTAATAATTACCATGCAGTTAGGGCTGTAAACGGATATTCGAAAATCCGCATCCGTCCAATATCCGAATCCGAATTTGTAAATATTTATCCGAAAATATGGAAACGGATACGAATATGGATACTCTTTAAAAATATTCGAGAAAACGGATACGGATATAGATAGTACTAGTATCCGACACGGATAATCCGTATCCGAGGAGTATCCATTTTATCAGATATCCGTTTTACCGGATATCCATATCCGTCAAACATATGTTTAAAATGTTACTAATAATATTAGTATTAGTATTAGTATTACTAATAAAATAATATTAAAATAAATCTTAATCGTTTATTCCCAAAACAAAATAAACACATACTCCACTCAAAACAAAAACACCCTAAAGTTTTTATTTTATTGGGTATATTATAAAATGTCATGTGTTATTATTTAATTGGGTATATTATCATGGAGTTACACTAAAGTTACAATACACCCTATCACACACAACATACATCGACTAAAGAACATAAACTCCACTAAAAAAAACTAACTTCGTTTCATTTTTCCTTCATAAAAAATAAGAGAAAAGAAACTCTCATGTGGTTGTTCGTTAGTTTCCTTAATTATAAATAAATGTAAGAGAGAAACAGAAAAGAATGTAAGAGAGAAACATAATAGAATGTAAGAGAGAAACATAAAAGTAAAGAGATGATTTTGATTTTAATGAGAACTGAAGTTAACAACATGTATATTATATACAAAATAAAAATATATACTTATTAAAATAAAAATATCAGTATGTTTTGAAGACAAAAGGTCCATGAGGTTATCATTCTCAATAAATTTGATTAATCTAAAAGGTGCATATTTATTTCTACTGTCATGGAATGCGACTGTTATTTTTTTTAGATGGCTTTAAGCTTATATGGTTGTAAAGTATGGATGACTTTAAGCCATATTATCATTATGGAATGATACTATTATTATGGAATCCATAATTGTTGATGTTAGGAGGCAGTAATTTTGTTACATATTTATTTGGATTGGATTGGATTTTATTGGATTGGATATTTTAATTGTTATTTTTTGCGATGGCTAAATAATGTTAAACGGATACAGATATTATCCGAATTCGAGGTATCTGAGCGGATACGGATATGGATAGTTGTTTTAACTATCCGGACGGATACGGATACAGATATGGATAGTACATTCAGATAGCGAATACGGATATGGAAAACATGGTATCCGATACGTATCCGTCCGTTTACCACCCCTACATGAAGTGCACCGAAATTACCCTTGAATCCTCCCATACCACTGACTTGATCTTGAATCATTACTTTGTAGATGGGTATAGTCGGGCATTCCTCAGTTGAATGACCCGCCTCACAAATCGTACACACCTTCTCAATGGGGTTTGGGATGGATCCAATTGGTCTTCTTCCACATACTTCAAGTAGATCTCGCATTACTTTATCCAGTAAATCGAGTCAACAGTCCTTCATAGAATTGTTTTCTACGTAAAATAGGTCGGATGTCGATGGAGTGGTGGTCACTTGGCGATTTCAATTTTGAGCATTAGTGTCAGATATATCCCAAGATTGGGTAGTCTCAGCGACATACCTCAGGTTCAGCTCAGAATCGTGGGCGTCTAAGTCGACAAATGGACCACTACCCATGGTTTTAATGAGTTGCTTGGAATTAAGGTTCAGCCCATTATAGAGCAAGCAAATGAGTTGCAGTGTATTAAATCCATGATGGGGGCACGAAGTAATTAACTCATTGAAATGCTCGTAGAATTGATGAAACGGATCATTTTCCAATTGTCGGAAAGCTTGAATTTGAGCCTTGATGGAGATCGTTCGATGTGTGGAAAAGAATTTCTTGAGAAATTTAGATTGCAACTCATTCCAGGATGCAATCGAGATTGGAGGTAATGACCATAGCCCGGTCTTACCCTTATCATTTATCGAGAATGGGAAGAGTTTTAGGCGGATCACCTCTTTTGTGCAACTTTGATCATTGAGAGTTTCACACACATCCTCAAATTCCCTGATGTCGAGATATGGATTTTCAGAATCCATCCCATGGTAGTGGGGGAGCATCTGGATCATTCCATTTTTAAACTGAAATTTCCCTGCATTATATGGGAGTATAATGCATCCCCGAGTGACAGTGCGCTCGAGATATAAGATTTCTCTCAAAGGGCGGTATAGGGCCTCTTCCTCACCGGCGACTGCACTACCGTGTTTCGACATGTCTCTCTCTCTTAACGACTCGGTATCCTCACTTGGTAAGCTCGGGGGGTGCTCTGAAGTGTGTCCTAAGAGAGAAAACAGAGTGGTATTGGCAATTGAGTACGACGGTGTGGGAGATGGAACCATAACTATGGAGAGTTAGGAGTGTGAGGGCTATTAGGGTCGTACTCAACAATCGGGTTTTCGTGAATGTGTGTTGTATTATTATGGGGAGTTGGAATGAGTTCATAATTTTGCATTAACGGGATTATGAGAGATGATGATGAATATTTTTGTGTTTTTTAAATTTTTTTATGTTTTTAGATTTTTGGAGATTTTTGGTCAAAGTTTGAGATTGACTTGATATAATCCTAAGTCTACCTAGATCCCGGGTAACGGCGCCAAAAACTTGACGCGACTAAGAATGTGTCTCAGAAGTGCATACTCTCTAGGCTCAAGTGCAAGCCTGTCGCTCAAGTAATAATCTGATAAGTCGGGCATCGATCATCAGGGAAATAGGACAACGGAGTTGTAACGACGTTGGATAGACGAAGGAATCCTAACTTTGACTCTAAAAAAAAGGAAAAGATGATTTGATTTTAGAATTGTCTACAACTAAATGCAATTTTGAAATTATGAAAGGAATGCAACTATTCTAAATTACCTAAAATACTAACGATGAATGATTTAAAACTTGAACTATATGATGAAGAAAACAGGACGGGAATACAATCCCTCAACCCTAGTGTATTGATGGTATAAAACTAATCGTAAATTTAAGTGATTAATTAGACCCATAATTTAGTACTCCCAAGCATTACGTGTATGAGGTTCAAGCCCGCCCCATACTTAACCAGAGGATGAGTAAATCGGTATTGCGATAGTTACACTTGCATTGCATTCTAAAGCATCCCGGTTACCCAGAAGCAAACGAGATCCATAGATCTACAATGGTTGTCATGCTACCCAATACGATCATAATAAACCATTAAATATAGAGGATTAATTTTATACACATGCAACTATCATGTCAGGTTGATTCCATGCATCCCAGCCTTTAAAAACCTAGCCTAACATGATGAAATTAATGAAAACGATTGTTGAATTACAGGAAATCATGATTAAACTAAGGGAGAATTGAAGAATGATGGAGAAGGAAGATTAAACAGAAGAAAGCAATCACTAATCTTACCAAAGCACTAAAAACATCAACTAAAATTACTTGTAATCACAGAAACATGAACAATCTTCAATCTTGGAACTAAAATTGCAATAAATCTTCAAACTAGGGTTTTGACTAAAAAGAAAGAAAAATTAGATTAACTCTTCGTTCTCTAGAATGATAATAAATCGGGTTTTTATACCCTACAAGACTCCAAGAGTTTTAGCTTAACCAGGACTCTCCATTTGAAGAGGAGTAAAAAATCAAAATTCGACAGTCGGATCGGTCCGGTCCTCCTTCGGTTCGGTTCGGCTGGCATGCGAATCGATTCTTTTTATATCTGGCCGGATCGATCTAGTATGGATCGATTCGTTTTATTTACTTCAACTTCATTCCGTCTTCGGTCCCGGGTTCACTGGAAGTTTGAATTTCGGATCGGTCCGGTACGGATCGGTCCGATTATTCTTTGACTTTTTCTTCAATCTTTGAATGCTCAAAACTTTCACACCGGGACTCCGATTGAGGTGAAGTTTCTTCCTATGTGCTCATGAACTTGATATCTTCAACTCTTCTTTATATGCCTCGTCCGAATTCCAGGCAAAAATTACAACTTTGCCCTTTTGACTTTTCTTTCTTTTCTTCCTCTATTCTTCCAGTTTCTTTCTTTATTTATTGACATCGAATACCTGCAAAATTAGTACGAAATACTAGAAACTCGGGGCACTCATTAGAATAAGTAAATATCAAGATTATGAGATAAAATAAAATCAATTACGTTATTCGAGGTGCTAAAAGTTACTAAATTAAATGGATAAATTTGGAAGAATTTATGCCTAATCAAAAACACACTCTCGTGTCGTTTGAAATGAATTTTTACCGAATTTTTAAGATCTTTAGCACATATCGGGAACAAAGACGAATTTAAATCACGCATAATATTAATCAAACATTATAAATTTCACATAGTCCTAGTATAAAAATTAAGCTAGCATAAGGGAAGATATCATAAAATTGCAATAATGAATATGAATTTTCAGTAATAAAACAAATTACAAATGATGTGTCTTATAATTGATGTTGACAAAATTTCATTCCACAAAGATACAATTCTTGGTCCTCAAATAAAAATAAAACTCTCAAAATAAGAGAACCAAAAACTATTTCCCAAACTCTCTCTACAATTATCTCCTTGTTCTACGCCAAATAATGAGCCAAAGGGTCTTATTTATAGTCTTAGGGTGAGGCATTAGGGTTTTAATGGAACTCTTCAACTTCCACCTCTTCAATTTCTCCCCACTCAAAAAGTCTTCTTTTTTCATGCTAAACACGCATGCCAAATTTCGTCCAATTATGAGAATAAAAATTCCTTACTTTTTTTACGATTAACTTGAAAAAAGTGTAAAAACAGCATTTTTCGAACTGCCGTAAAAATCATATTTTTTGTGCCTTTTTCAAGTTGATCATTAATCTGCACCAAATTCCATCATTACCTGCAAAAATTTCACAATAATATTATAAAATTATTGAAGCACCCATTTTTGACTTGGAATTGCCATTTTAACTATGAATTCAATCATTCTTGCATTTTTTCCCTTTTTAATAAAATGATCCTAAGAACTTATTAAATAAAAAAAAATGGGACTAGCGAGGTATAAATTTGGGTATAAAATATACAAAATAATGCACTCATCAAATACCCCCAAACATAAACTTTGCTAGTCCTCGAGCAATTTTTTTTTAATCTAACTCACTTTCGTAGGAATCAGGATTGCACTTAGCATGTGCAACAAGCTGTTAAACCCCTAGGTCACCCTAGTGGACGGGTTTTGTCTTGTGAGGGTTTGCATTGAATATACCCACAAAATTAAAAAACTTGACTCAATATATAAGACTCAAAAGTAATGTATCCAAGTTTCAATACAAACTTCATTAATATAGTAGAACATCACTTTTCAATATCAACTTATCATGGGTGTGTGCATAGCCAATATAACTGTCCATTTCAAAATATTTGATCGTTACATTTCTTATCTGAAAGTTTGTTTTGATTTCAAAATCTCACAGAATACACTCATAATTGAACACTCGAAAATGGGTAAGTTTCTCTTGGTATATGTGAATAAACGAGTAAATTTAGATGAACAAATTTCACATATACATGATCAAAAATGGACTTTTGTAATGGCTGAATATAATCTCATGAACGGAAAATCGATTACTTGTTGAAAACATTGAATCACACCATAAATCTTATTCATCTTCTCTCCACACTCTAACTAATTTCACTTGAGATCGATTAGGACTTTCTTTGGATGTATTGTAGCCTTAGATTTTGGCTAGAAAGAATGGCTTTTGGAGTTCAAAATTTCTGAGAATATAGAGTTTTTTCGGTAATTTGACATTTTGGCATTTTTTCACCTCCTTTTTTTTTCAACTCACCTTTCTTTTTCCATATCTTTTTCTTTCTTTTTTTTCACATTATTTTTGCAACCTCCTTTTCTTTTGGCCTTTTCCTATCGTAATTTTACGCTTGTATTCTCAGAAAATGGGTATAACTTCTTTTTATGGGATTTTAACTCCCAGTTGGAGTTGGGTAGGACAATGGGTTTTCAACAAAAGGCTTATTTTCTTTTTGGCTCAAATGGGGTTGCAACAGAATATTGTAAAAAAGGTTGGAGTTTAGGCTTCATTTTGGGCTCTCAAACGATGTCCTAATCTCATTTCTCAACTTTCATTAAGTTTATTTGTGTCTCAAGAGGACTTACTAAGGCTTCTAGTGCTTGAGATTCACATTTTGACTTTTTGTTTTCAGTATCCGAACAAAATAATGAATTTGAGATCATCAACGAATTTATCACTGAATGAAAGTTAAAGTTATTTTAACTCGGATTGATTTAAATCTCTCGAAAATGATTAATGACATAAAAATCTTACTGGGTTAACATGTTGATATTTATTCGTTAAGCATATTAACTTTCGCCTCAATATCCATTTTCGATCATATTATATGGCTAATGTGTAAAAACATTCATAAGTTGAGAGATCCGTGGATTAATTTTATATTAAGAAATTGTTTCAAAACTCAATTATATTGAAAATATTTTTAAGTTTTTTTTTTCAAAGAGGAGAAAAATGACCTCAATACTCCCAAACCTAAATTCTACATTGTCCTCAATGTATAAGACAAAGATTGAAAAAGGCGGGAAAGATATGAAAGATATTACTGTAATGAGGGACTTTGTCCAAGGCACAATTCCTGTAAAACAAAAATTATGATACCACAACAATGACCCAATTTCATGTTCACAAGGTCTTGGAGGAGAATGTCCTCCACTTCCCAATCTCGCAATTCCAGATATGGCCTCAACCTTTGACCATTAACTTTGAAAATTTCACCAATTTTAGGATTCTCTATCTCAACTGCCCTATGTGGGTAGACTGTCCTAACAATAAAGGGATCGGACCATCGAGACCTTAATTTATCGGGAAAGAGATGCAATCGAGAATTGTACAAGAGAACTTTCTGTGGAGGCTCAAATGTCTTTCGTAGGATGGACTTGTCATGGAACTTTTTCATTTTCTCTTTATACAATTTTCCATTTTCGTATGCATGACTCCTAATCTCTTCTAACTCATTGAGTTGGAGTTTTCGGACCTCTCCTGCAGTAGGTAAAGGGAAATTTAAGTTCTTAATTACCCAATAGGCCTTGTGTTCTAACTCTACCGAAAGGTGACATGCTTTTCCATAGATAAGCCTATACGAGTACATACAAAGTGGCATTTTATAGGCAGCGCGATAAGCCCACAGTGCATCCAATAACCTTAGGAACCAATCCTTCCAGTTCGGATTCACGGTCTTCCCAATGATTTGCTTGATTTGCCTATTAGAAACGTCAACTTGTCAACTGGTTTGAGGGTGATAAGAACATCTAACTTTGTGGATGGCCGAATACTTTTTCATGAGACTCTCGAAGGATTGATTACAGAAATGGGTTCCCAGATCGCTAATGATGGCTCGAGGTGTACCGAAATGAGAGAAAATAGTTTCTCGAATGAATTTGACCACCACGTGGCGATCATTCGTCCCACACGGTATGGCTTCTACCCATTTAGACACATAATCAACTACCAAAAGAATGTAAAGAATCCCGTAGGAATTTGGTAATGGGCCCGTAAAATCAATGCCCAAATAATCAAAAACCTCGATAATCAGAATGGGATTTAAGGGAATTATGTTTCTACGTGTGATCTTTCCTAACTGTTGGCAACGGTCACAACTCCTACTATAATCGTTCTTGTCATGAAAAATGGTGGGACAATAGAATCCACACAGCAAAATTTTTGCAGCGATCTTTTTAGCACTGAAATGACCTCCACAGGCTTGGTCATGGAAAAAAGAGATTACGCTTTGAATCTCGTGATCGAGTACACACTTCTGAATGATTTAATCGGGGAAATACTTGAAAAGACACGGTTCATCCCAAAATAAATCCTTGGCTTCCTTTAAAAATTTGGAACGATCTTGTTTAGGCCAATGCGGAGGCATTTCACCCGTCACAAGATAATTCACAATATCGGCGAACCATGGACGTTGAGAGACAAGCATCAGTTGCTCATTGGGAAAGGACTCATTTAACGGTAACAGGTTATCAAATGATTCAACAATTAATCTAGATAAGTGATCATTCACTTCATTCTCACACCCTTTCTTATCTCGAATTTCAATGTCAAACTCTTGCAGTAATAGGATCCACCTAATGAGACGGGCCTTAGCATCCTTTTAAGACAAAAGGTATCGCAGGGCCGAGTGATCGGTGAAAATGACAACTTTGGATCCTATCAAGAAAGACCTAAACTTCTCAAGAGAAAAAACAAATGCAAGGAACTCTTTTTCAGTCATGGAATACTTCCATTGGGCATCATTCAAAAACTTGTTGTCAATTTTATCAAATACCCCAAGTGCATGGGTTATTATAGAATAGCGAGTGTAAGTACGGGTCGAACCCACGAGGATTTATCAAGTTTTCATTCAAAATAGTTGTGATTATCCAACTAGATTAATTGGGTTTGGAGATGAGATGTAATATTAAACTAAGCAACACAAACAAGAATTAGGAGTACGAGAGATATAATCAAGGGAGCATGAAAACTAGGACGTTGGATCCATTTATCACATTCAAGTAATATTATGTAATAATTTAAACTCGGCAGTCCCGATTTTATAACTCAAATAAAACCCAACCTCGTCGTATTTAATTCGGAGGATAACACGGTTAAGTTACCAAAAAAATTTAACGTCTCCAAATTAAGAGGGCTAAAATTCCTATTCCCTTAAAAGTTCACTTTTAGATTTCAAAGTAAAGTCTTTAAGCATGGACTATCAAAACAATCGAGTGCAAGCATAATCCATCAAAAGGACTCACGCTTAAAAAATAAAAAAATGATTTTTTTCTCAAACAAAGAAGAAGGTTTAAAACACACTCTCGTGTTGTTTTAAATGAATACCAAATTTTTGAGACCTTTAGCACATAACGGGAACAAAGACGAATTTAAATCACGCATAATATTAATCAAACATGATAATTTTCACCTAGTCGTAGTAAAAAAATTAGGCTAGCATAATGGAAGAAATCATAAAATTGCAAGAATGAATATGAATTTTCATTAATAAAACAACTTACAAATGATGTGTCTTACAATTGATGTTGATAGAATTTCATTCCGCAAAAATACAATTCTTAGCCCTCAAATATAAATAAAACTCTCAAAATAAGAGAACCAAAAACTATTTCCCAAACTCTCTCTACAATTGTCTCCTTGTTCTACACCAAATAATGAGCCAAATGGTCTTATTTAGAGGCTTAGGGTGGGGTATTAGGGTTTTGGCGGAACTCTTCAACTTCCACCTCTTCAATTTCTCCCCACTCGAAAAGTCTTCTTTTTTCATGCTGAACACGCATGACAAATTTCGTCCAATTCTGAGAATAAAAATTCCTGACTTTTTCGTAAAAATCATATTTTTCGTGCCTTTTTCAAGTTGATCATCAATTTGCACCAAATTCCATCATTACCTGTAAAAAATTCACTAACCAACTTTTTTCACAAATTAGCACAAGAATATTATAAAATTATTGAAGCACCCATTATTGACTTGGGATTGCCATTTAAACTATGAATTCAATCATTCTTGTATTTTTTTTTCCATTTTTAATAAAATGATCCTAAGAACTTATTAAATAAACCAAAATGGGACTATCAAGGTATAAATTTGGGTATAAAATATACAAAATAATGCACTCATCAAATACCCCCAAACCTAAACTTTGCTAGTCCTTGAGAAGAAAAAATTAAAATCTAACTCACTTTCGTAGGAATCGCGATTGCACTTAGCATTTGCAACAAGCCATTAAACCCTAATGGACGAGTTTTGTCTCGTGAGGGTTTGCAGTGAATATACCCACAAAATTAAAAAACTTGACTCAATATAAAAGACTCAAAAGTTATATAACCAAGTATAAATACAAACTTCATAAATATAGTAGAACTTCACTTTTCAATCTCAACTTATCGTGGGTGTGTGCATAGCCAATATAACCGTCCATTTAAAAATATTTGATCGTTACATTTCTTATCCGAAAGTTCGTTTTGATTTCAAAATCTCACAGAATACACTCACAATTGAACACTCAAAAATGGGTAATTTTCTCTTGGTATATGTGAATAAACGAGTAAATTTAGATGAACAAATTTCACATATACATTATCAAAAATGGACTTTTATAATGGATGAATATGATCTCATGAACGAGAAATCGATTACTTGTGGAAAACTTTGAATCACATTATAGATCCTATTCATCTTCTCTCCACACTCTAACTAATTTCACTTGAGATTGATTAGGACTTTGTTTGGTTGTATTGTAGGCTCGAATTTTGGCTAGAAAGAACGGCTTTTGGAGTTCAAAATTTCTGAGAATATAGAGTTTTTTCGGTAATTTGACATTTTGGCATTTTTTCACCTCCTTTTTTTTTCAACTCACATTTCTTTTTCCTTATCTTTTTATTTCTTTTTTTTTCACATTATTTTTGCAACCTCCTTTTTTTTGGCCTTTTTCCTATCGTAATTTTACGCTTGTATTCTCAGAAAATGGGTATAACTTCTTTTTATGGGATTTTAACTCCCAGTTGGAGTTGGGTAGGACAATGGATTTTCAACAAAAGGCTTATTTTCTTTTTGGCTCAAATAGGCTTGCAACATAATATTGTAAAAAAGGTTGGAGTTTAGGCTTAATTTTGGTCTTTCAAATGATGGCCTAATCTCATTTCTCAAGTTTCATTAAGTTGATTTGTGTCTCAAGAGGACTTACTAAGGCTTCTAGTGCTTGAGATTCACATTTTGACTTTTTGTTTTCAGTATCCGAACAAAATAATGAATTTGAGATCATCAACGAATTTATCACTGAATGAAAGTTAAAGTTATTTTAACTCGGATTGATGTAAAAAATTAGATTATATCTAATTATTTAATCACAGATAAAATAAAATGAGACAAAGAAATTTTAAAGTGGTTCATCCTTATAAGAATGGCCTACGTCCAGTGTTTCTATTATTGTTGACTGTTTGGGAATTCTTGATTACCAGTTTAGTCAAGAAATTCCCGGCCCCCTTACAATGAGGATGATACAATGTATTTATAGCCCTCAGGCTGTTCATGTGAAAGGGTAATACATAGCTGTCCATTAGGTGTATACATCTGTATGATAATAATAAGCATTTAATGCGCAGTCAATCTGTTGGTTATCCTTCTATTAATGCTCTGTTCGAGGTACAGCTCGGACCACCTAAGTAGCTCGGTACTCATAAATTGCTCGGTGTATTAAAGTTCCTCGGAGAACTCTTGTTGGTCGGAGCGTCTGAGTTGATCGGGGAAGCAGAGTTCCACGTTGCAGTATGGTTCCTCGGAGAACATATATTGCTCGGAGCATCTGAGTGGGTCGGGGAAGTTGAGTTCCTCGAAGTCAAGGTGTTGTTCGGAAATGTTTGTTATTACAACGCAGATTGCCACGTGTCTTCACTGAATTGAGCCATGTCAGCAGACTAAATTTGGTATCAACAGAAGCCCCCAATGTTTCACAGTTTAAAATTTGAGGAGTGTGGAACATTCTTTCTCGAAATATGGCGGTTTTAAATGGTCATCCTGAAATTTAGGAGTATTTTCTTTTGTATTTATTTCTCCTTCCAAATTCGTAAAATCAGACTTTTTGAATTTTTATAACCGCTTCGATTCCCGCACCCTTTTTGTCTTTTTAGCTGCTGGTAACGTAACCGTCTCATTTTGTAATCATTATCTTTACCCATTCCCAAGACAGGGTATTTAAGCGTTGCAAAAAATCCCCTCGTCTTCTACTTTTTCAAATTTGTCTCTTTGAGTTTTCCATTGTCTCTCTCTCCTGTGCGTTCATCCCTTTCATCATTCGTTGTCAACAGACTCATCCTTTTTCCTGTAAGATCTTCTTCTTTCTCTTTGATTTCCTTTACTCATCATGGTTTACCCTGTAGAGTCGCTTGATAAGTTTCGTTCTGATTTCTCTATTCCTTCATGGGTTATTTTGGAGGAACATTCTGAACCTTCAGATTATTTTCGTTTGGCTGAGGGATATTGGTTCCCCAGTCTCTTTTTCGCTGAATGTGGCTTTTCTTTTTCCCCAAACCCTTTATGTCTGGAATTCTGTCAATATTTTGACGTGGTTCCTGCAAGAATAGCCCCCAATACGTGGAGAATAGTTAACGGAGTTCATAGATTAAATCAAATTCATGAAACTCGTATAGGAATTCCAAAAATTATGTTCTGTTATAGATGGGCTGTTGGTGATAATACTTTTTATTTAAAAACTAGGTTTTTAAATAGGGCTTTAGTGGTCAATCTCCCAGATGCCAATAGGGACTACTTCGAGCACGGGTTGTTATGAAAAATTGGCAACACCCTCCACTGACTGGAAATGTTGTGTACCAGGGTCCTAGATGTCCTCCCTATGGCAATGGGATAGGTTATTTTTATTTTATTTTATTTTTGAAATTATGCTTCCTTTGTGTTTGATAAAATGTGTCACTGATATTTTAATTTTCATTTATTTGCAGTTGACAGCAAAAGAAGGTCTCCAAAAGAGACATAAGTTAATTTAAAACATCTAAAACTTATCTGGGATTTGCATCAGACTGTTGTTGACGAGCATATCAGGTCAGCTTCATATTTTTTGTAGTATAAGAGTTACACCTCATCTTTTACTGCTCGTCCGGTGATAAGTGAGGTAGAACCAGTACCTGCTTCTGCAAGTTCTTCACCTGAGTCTCATATCCCTCTGAGTGAAAGAATGAAGAAAAGAAGAGCTCCTGCCATCTTTGAGAAATTTGCCTCTGTTGCTGGAGAGGCAAAGAGAAGTAAACACGATGTTCCAGAAGAGGGGACAAAGAAGATTTATGCACCCCCTACGGCTACTACTGTGAAGGTTGCCGAGAAGCCCCCAGTGGCTCCGAGCAAGACCGCTGTTCCAAGCGAGGTGATTGTTATCTCTCCGACTAAGACTACATCGTTAGTCGAGACCATTCATGTTCCCCCGAGGAAGCTGAAGAAGAGCTCCTCGGTCAATTTGGCTGAATTCATCTCTCAGCCCCCGATTACTAGAAGTGGTGTTCCCACTTTTGTTTCCCCGAGCTCTGCCATGAGCTTGGTGAAGTCTTGGATCATTCTCAAGATCCAAGGTATGGAAGAAAATCTTTCTCGGGACATGGTTACCTCATTAGCTGCTCGTCATATAGCTTTTGTAAGTATCATTGTCCTCAACTTTCATTTTTCCCTTGTTACATCTGTGTACTGACTTGATATCATTTTCTTTTCCCAGTTGGTGACCTGTTTTAATACCATTTTAAAGAAAGATGAAGCTATTAAAGCTTCAAGCTCCTCGTCTGGTGTAGAGGAAGCTTTGGTGGTCCTGACGCAGTCTTTGAAAGATTCTCGTCAAAAGTATGATGATGATAAGGCTGCTTGGGAGGATAAACTTGATTCCACCGAGCAGGAGAGAAACCAAGCTGTTGAATTCTCCAAAGGTTTGGAGAAGAAAATAAAAAACTTGGAAGAGAAAAATAAAGAGCTCGATGAGAAGCTCAAAAATGCTAGGGAGCTTGAAAGTAAGCTCAAAAATGCTGAAGAAGAGTTGGGCCGACTTCGTGAAGTAGGTCGTCAAAAGGAAGAAATAGAGAATAAGCTGAAGGCTGCCGAGGATCTTCTTTCCGAGAAGCTTTCCTTGGAGAAAGTGAAAAGGAAGTTGGCTATAAAAAAGTCTTTCAGCACTGGCTGGGATAAGGGGTAGAATAAAGGTCTGGCTGCCATGATGTCGCAGGTGGAATATGGTAGTCACAAATACTTTAGGGATGGCTGCGTCGCTGCTCTACAAGAGATGAAGGTCGATGAAAATTCTGACCTATTTCAGCGACACATCCCGGGCCCCCCTCCAACTCCTGAAGAAGAAGAAGAGGACGAAGCCGCTTCTGAGGAATCCTCCATGGTGATTGGAGATCAAATTCCTCATTCCCCAGCTATCCAGTGCACCAACGAGCAACTTCAACCATCCATTGTTTCAAATGAGCAACTTCCAGCACTCCCCGAGCAACCATCTGTACTATCCGAGCAACCTACCTCCTCGTCCTAGCCTCCCGAGAAAGTTTTGGGAGACAAGAAAAAGGTGTAGAGTTGTTCAGATTTTTCTCTTTGTTTATTTTTCTTTATCAAATGTAACTCTGAATTTTGTACTTCTCCTTTATGATGTAATAAAATTTGAAGTTTTGCCTATTCATACTGTTGTTTCTCTTCTTCATGCTCTGTTTGAACTCTTATTGATTCTTGCTTTCTCTTCCTTTACTAGTTTATGTCCAGGATGGAGTTATTGTTTGCTCATGATACAAAATTATTGAGGCAATGCAATGAGTACTTCAAAGCTGGTTATACAGATATGAGTGCATCACAAATCGTAGACATCCTTGGTCAAGGTGCTTCAGAGCAAGAAATTTTAGCCTACCAGTATTTGAAGTGCCTGCTTGACCGTGAAGTGGCTAACAATGTAGCATATTATGAAATGATTGAAGATCTCCAAAGAACTCTTGAAGATCTTCAACAACAATATAAGGAATCTACAACCCTTTTGCACGAAGGATACGAGAAGAAGTATCAGCAACTCCGTGCTGATAAGGGATACGATAAACTGTTTGCTGCTTACGATGTGAGGGAGAGAACTTTGAAGGCTGAGGTCGAAGAGCATAGACAGATAGCTGAGTTATTAGAGCAGGAAAATAATAACCTGCAAAGAGAGGTGTCTCAGTTGAAGTCTGCAGCTTCCACCTCAAATGCTTTGGTCCTTGATAACGACGAGGGATTCTCTTTTTTGGAGGTCGAAAATGCCAACCTGAGGGATGAATTAGAAACCTTGAAGAGAGCTGTCCCTTCTACGTCTACTCGAAGATGAGCAAGAGCTCCTCGGGGACGAGCAAGAGCTGCTCGGGTTACTGTCGAGGAACAGAGAACTCAATCTGCTCTGGAGAACCAGGCCTTCCAACTGATGGCAAAGAACCAGGCATTGGCTGAGATGTCTAAGAAGATCAGGAATCTGGACGAGCAGCTTTCTGCACAGAAGTCTGCTTTAGAGAATAAAGAACTCTTTATAAAAAGTCTTCACGAGCAGTTGGAAAGGTTGACTTATCAGTACCACAAGCAGCCCAGAGAATTTTGGATGGCTGGCTACAATGAGTCTCTTTACCATTTGGATGATCGGATCCAAAATGCGAATAATGAAGGTTACAAACAAGGGTGGTTGAATGCCCTGGGTGTACTGCAACTGGAACAAGGTCACTACTTATGGGATTATCATAATCCTGGGTTGCTCGACTTGCCAGTGCCACCCTTCAAACTCGACATGAGCTGGATCCCTGCCCGGGCAATCCCTCAGTGTTTTTTTTTCAAATACCTTGGCGATTATAGTCTCCATTCCAATGCTGAAATATCTCGCCCCGAGCACCTACTCGATCGACCATCTGTGATGAACATCAGGATGCTTAAAGATTTTAATTTCATAAACTCCCCTTATGCTTTAGACGATCCTCCTGCTGGCGAGGAACTTGTTTCAAAAGCAGAGGGGAAGAAACTAATAGAATAGTAATCTTGATGTAATAATTAATTTGTATTTCATTCTCAATGTATTCTGTTTTTGGTTTTAATGAAAGACTTTTATTTTTGTTCATAATCTTGATTGCCATTGCCTTGTGGTTGTAAAACACTTTATATATGTATATCTGTTAAAAAGATAACAACATTGTGTTATTTGTCGATCAACTTAGAGTTGATTAAAACTTATTGTCGACTAGTTTGAATTTGTGGTAATCATTTGACAACTAACCAAACCTAATGATGTTTTGTTTCTCGACCAACTTGGTAGTAATTTAAAAAGTTACGAGTATCAAAAATTTTGCTCGATCACTTTCTCGTACTCATAAAATGTTTTCGACCAACCAAGGTCGGTAAATTTTCCTTCTCGACCAACTACAGTTAGTGGATTTTTATTCCCGATCAACCATAGTTAGTGGATTTTTTCTTACCGACCAACTTGGGCACTTTTGGGAATAGGTTTTCTTCCTAACCAACCTTAGTTGGCATTTTTAGGAATAGTTTTACTTCCTAACCAACCTTAGTTGGCATTTTTAGGAATAGTTTTATTTCCTAACCAACCTTAGTTGGCATTTTTAGGAATAGTTTTTCTTCCTAACCAACTTTAGTTGGAATTTTTAGGAATAGTTTTGAGTAGTCTGAGTTTTGCTGAGTAGTGTGTAGCACTAGTATTCCGCAAAAATTTATAACAAAAGGAGAGAACTGGGCAGAACATTGTCACTTTATTCATACTAACGAAAATGTATTACATGAGAGTTTACATCACTGATAATACTTGTGCAAGTGTTCTGCATTCCATGCATTCTTAAACTCCTACCCTTCTAAAGTTTCTATTATGTAGGTTCCTGGTCGAACAACTTCTGTAACTCGATAAGGTCCATGCCAGTTTGCTTCCAATTTGTTGTGCTTTTGAATCACTTTCTTTAGCACATAGTCTTCTTCTTTCAGGTCGCACTTCTTTACTCTCTTGTTGTAGAACAAAGCTGTTCATTGTTGGTAAGCAGCATTCCTGATGGCTGCTTCTTCTCTAACTTCCTCGAGCATGTCTAAATCCAATCTTCTCATTAAGTCGCTGACAGGGGAATTAAAATTCAGTACTCTGTATATCGGGAGACCCAACTCGGAAAGTATAACGGCTTCACTTCCAAATGTCAGCATATATGGAGATTCCCCTGTTGTTGTTCGGGGAGTAGTTCGGTAAGCCCATAGTACTGATTGTAGCTCGTTGATCCAATTTGCTTTCGCGTCATTCAGTCTTTTCTTCAATCCATTAAGTAGCGTTCTGTTTGTTACTTCAGTTTGTCCATTGCTTTGGGGATGTCCTGGTGCCGAGTGGATCTTCAAGATATTTTACTGATGACAATAGGCAGCGAACTCCTCGTTGTCAAATTGTGTTCCATGGTCGGTAATGAATGCATGGGGAAGACCATATCTACAGATGATATTTTTCCAAATAAATTGATACACCTTCTCATACGTCATGTCGACGAGAGGCTCAGCTTCTACCCACTTAGTAAAATAATCCACTGCGACGACGAGATATTTAAATCTTCCTCTGGTCGTTGGAAGTGGTCCGACCAAGTCAATTCCCCACATAGCAAATGGCCAAGGGGAAGTAATCGGTGTCAACAACGCTTGGGGATTTCTTCGGATGGAGGAGAAGCGCTGACACTTGTCACATTTCTTAGTATAGTCTATACAATCAGCCCTCATCGTTGGCCAGTAGTATCCTTACGTCATAACCCTTTGCAAAAGCGTCCGACCTGCTACATGGGCTCCACAGGACCCTTCATGGATCTCTTCAATCAAGTCTTTCACCTCGGTGGGATGCACACATCTTTGCAAACCTGCTATAATTCCTCGTCTGTACAGAATACCATTATTCAGTACATAACGAGCAGCTTTAAACTTCAGTTTTTTGGATGCAAGTTTGTCAATTGGTAATTCCCCCTCCTCAATATATGCCCTGATGGAATCCATCCAAGATGGCCCTAAATTAAGGGTAGTAAAATTCATCGTCAAATCTTCATCTATACTCTGACCAACTAAAACTTCAATTGGGATTATTCTTCGTAGCTCGGTACAAGTAGCTGATGCTAATCGAGCTAAGGCGTCTGCCCTTGCATTCTCCATTCTTGGTATTCTGACCAGCTGAATAGCAGTAAATTCTGATACCAATTCCCTTGCCTTTACATGATACCTGATGATTAATTCTCCTTTGGCTGCATATACTCCCATCATTTGATTTGTGATCAATTGCGAGTCACTGAAGACAATAACCTGCTCTGCCCCCATGGTTTTTGCCAAACTAAGACCTGCAATCATGGCTTCATATTCAGCCTCATTATTCGAAGCTTTGAATTAGAAGCGTAGGGCATATTCCATGTCGACCTCGTCTGGACTATTAAGAACAATCCCTTCCCCACAACCTGTTGTGCAAGATGAGCCATCCACATATAAACTCCATATAGGTAACTCGTCTTCAAATTTCTGATCTGACAGAGTTCCTCGGTGAAAAATTTGTTGCTTCCTTTCACCCTCTCCTAATATTTCTTATTGTTCATCGATCATCACTTCTTGCCCTTTTACCAACCTAAGTTGGTCTGGGCTTGAGTTTGATGATTATGTAACATCTACTTGCCCTTTTACCAACCTAAGTTGGTCTGGGCTTGGGTTTGATGATTCTGTAACATCCACAGGTTGATCGGTGAGCAGCTTTTGCTCCTCGAGGGTATCAGGATAGGTGAACTCTGCTATAAAATCTTCTACTGCTTGCCCTTTGAGCGATGATCTGGGTTCATAAATTATGTCATATTCACCGAGCTCTATTGCCCAATACATCAATCTTCTTGATTTTTCTGGTTTATGAAGAGCTTGCCTCAATGGTATATCGGTATATACGACTATAGTATGAGCCTGGAAGTATGGCTTCATTCTTCTACTTGCCTCGATCAATGCTAGTGCCAATTTTTCCAGCTTTGGATATCTGATCTCTGCTCATCGGAAGGCTTTGCTAGTATAATAAATCGGTTTTTGCACTCCATTCTCCACTCTTATTAATGCCGAGCTAACTGCATTCTCTAACACTGCCAGATACAAGTATAATTTTTCTCCCATCACTGGCCTGGACAATAGTGGAGGTGCTCCCAGATATTTCTTCAAGTCTTGAAAAGCTTTCTCACATTCATCATTCCACTCAAAAGTCTTTCGAAGCGTTTTGAAGAATGGTAGACATCTATCAGTTGCTCGCGATACAAATCTGTTGAGTGTTGCTACTCGTCCTGTAAGACTTTGTACTGCTTTCTTCGTCGTTGGAGATCGCAGCTCTAACAGAGCTTTGATCTTTTCAGGGTTTGCTTCAATGCCTCGTTGATTGATAATGTACCCGAGAAACATGCCTTCTCGTACTCCAAATATGCACTTCGTCGGGTTCAGCTTCATTTGATATTTATCTAGTTGATCAAAGGTCTGGCCTAAGTCAACTAGATGGTCAGCAGCTTTCCTGATCTTTGTCAGCATATCATCAATATAGACTTTTATATTACAACTGATTTATTCTGCAAACACCTTGTTCATCAGCCGCTGATATGTTGCACCTGCATTTTTCAAACTAAAAGGCATAACATTATAATAGTAAGTTCCCCTAGGGGTAATGAAAGAAGTACTCTCCCTGTCTTCAGGTTTGATCTTAATCTGGTTATATCCAGAATAAGCGTCCATGAAGCTCAACAGCTCGTGTCCCGAGGTAGCATCTACTAATTGATCAATTCGGGGCAAGGGAAAGTGGTCTTTTGGGCATGCTTTGTTGAGGTCGGTGAAATATACACACATCCTCCATTTGTTGTTCTTTTTCTTTACCATCACCACATTTGCTAACCAGTCTGGATATTTAACATCTTCAATAAAGCAAGCTTTCTAGAGCTTCTCGACCTCTTCCTGTATAGCTTGATTCTTCTCGGGACTGAATACTCTTCTTCTCTGCTTTACTGGCTTGATCTCCTTATTCACGTTGAGTTCGTTACATAAGAAATTTGGGTTTATTCCGGGCATATCCTCATGACTCCATGCAAAAGTTTTCTTTCTGCTTCTTAGGAAAGTTATCAATTTATGTTTTAGTGAGGCCTCCAACGACGAACCTATTTGAGTTGTTCATTCAGGGTGCTCGTCGTCCAGAATAATGTTTTCAGTAGCTTACACCACCTGGCCTTTCACTAGTTGGGACTCATCTCTAGGATCCAATGTTTCAATTTCTGCACCTTCCTCCACTTGATAGGTAGTAGTCTTTTTCCTTGATTCCTCCAGTTCCTCTTGCTCGACAGATGAATAGTAGCATTCCTGAGCTACTTTTTGATCACCCTTCACAACTCCTACTCCAAAATTTATTGGAAATTTTAGGCATTGATGTACCATAGATGGCACTGCCTTGAACTTCTTCAATCCCACCCTTCCCATGATGATATTATAGGCTGATTGAAGATTTTTATCCATCACGAAGAAGCGTATTCTTTCTGTTCAACAAGTAGGCCATGTACCAATGAATATATCCAATTTGATCGTCCCAAGTGGAAAAACTTTATCGCCAGCAAAACCGAGGAGGGGACTATGATAAGGCTCCAGTTGAGATAGCTTTAGATTTAAACTGTCGAAGCACGAGTAGAACATGATGTCTGCCGAGTTACCATTGTCTACCAGTACTCTTGAAATCATTACTTCCTTCATCCTCATTTTGATCACCAATGGGTCATCATGAGGATATAGAACACCTGCGAGGTCGTTCTTTGAGAAACCAATGACCAATTTCTCTTTGTTTACCTTTCTCGGGCGATCCTCCTCAGCTAGATTTATTCGTTAAATGTATGAGCAAGCTTGAGCCTCACAGAGGTAAGCTTTTCTCTCTGCAGTAAGGTCTCATCCTCCTGCATCTCCACCTGTAATAACATTACAATCAAATGACCCAAAGCGTATTGAAAATCCCTCACGTTGTGGCTGCCTTGGTCTCTTGGGAAGATCGGGGTCGTCTTCTGGATCAACTTCATGGTCTCTTTTCTTGTTCTCCTCTGCTCGACGAGGAGATCTAGACCTCTCTCTTGTTCGGTCGTTGTTTCTTCTTTCATTTCAATGATCAACATATTTTGCCTATTTTCCTCGTCTAATAAGTGTTTCAATCTCATTCTGAAGAACTATGCAATTTTTTGTCATATGGCCATGATCTTTGTGAAAATCATAATATTTTGCCTTATTCCTCCTGTCAGGTTCTGTCTTTATTTTCTCTGGCCAGTTTAATTCCTCGTTGTTCTTGATTTTTTCTAGAACATGGTTGATGTCTATCTTCAAAGGAGTGTAATTATCAAATTTCTTCAATACCTCCCATGACGACCTTTTTTTTTATTATTTGTCACCACCATTGTTCTTATGATCTTTCTTCTTAACTTTATCACCTTCCACCTTGGTTTCTTTGGCGTCCATATTCTTCTTTACAGCTATAGCCTCCTCAGCATTCATGATCTTGGCCGCTTTTTCCATCAGTTCTGACATGGTTCTGGGTGGATCTTTAGCCAAAGTGTAGTACAACTTGTTGGGCAGCAGCCCACTCATCAAGGCGGTAATCGCTGTCTTTTCTTCATAATCAATGACTTCGAGTTTCTCGTTATTAAAACGAGTTATATAATCGCTGGTACTCTCACCAGCTTTCTATCTAACACTTAACAAATGCACTACTCGTTTAACTGGCTTTGCCCCAAAACAGAAATTTCCAATGAATAACTCGGCCAGTTGAACGAAAGTTGAGATCTTACCCCGAGGAAGATTATTGTACCAGATTTGAGAAGATCCGGTAAGAGTTCCTGAGAATGCTCTGCATCTCATCTCATCTGGAACAGCATATATGTCGGTTGCATCTTGGTATTGTTCTACATGAAGAATAGGGTCGGTCTTTCCATCATATTTAGGAGTCACAATAGGTGCTTTGAACTTTGACGGTGTGGGAAAATCCACAATGGCCTGGACAAAGGGTGTCCCTTGAACAAAAGTTAGTTGTAAGGGGTTCTTGGCCTTAGATATTTCCCCGAATCTGTCTTTCAGCCTCTGAATAGATCCTTTCCACACATCACTTCCTTCCTCGGGCCTATTGGCTCGAGCAACTGATCGCATTGAGGTGGCTTCATGTGATTTATCTTGACGAGCAGCTGGTCGCGTCTGGGTAGATCCTTCCCTTAAGTATGATGATCATCGAAAGCTCCTCGACGCAGCCTTAGGAGGACTTTTGTTCCTCCTAGGACCAAATCGATCAAAAGAATATACCCTGCTTAACCTTTCTAGTGCACTAGTCCTTTCTGGAGAGAGAGTGATACATTATTCAGTAACTGTGGCTCGTACTGACGAAGTTCATCCAGGTTGATAAGAAAAATCTTTAGACTCCTCAGTACGATATGAATCGGTATGCCTAGTACGCGAAGAAAGTAAATGGGTATTTCTTTGAAAACTTCGATGTCCTGAATGGGTCGATACTCCTCCATGAAGGGTTTGTATGAGTTGTCGCATAGTTTCTTACATGGTTGTCTGGCCCTGGGCTAGATTTGTCATTATTCCAGCCAGATCTGGAACGTTTGGCGGAGCAGATGGATTTGGAGGGCTTCTAGCGTTTCGATTGCTGGGTTCTAGATTATCAGCCATTTGTAATGAATTATTTTTGATGAAAAACGATATTACCAGTCGTTTCCGACAGACGGCGCCAATCTGTTGATGTAAAAAATTAGATTATATCTAATTATTTAATCACAGATAAAATAAAATGAGACAGAGAAATTTTAAAGTGGTTTAGCCTTATAAGAATGGCCTACGTCCACTGTTTCTATTATTGCTCACTGTTTGGGAATTCTTGATTACCAGTTTAGTCAAGAAATTCCCGGTCCCCTTACAATGAGGATGATACAATGTATTTATAGCCCTTAGGTTGTTCATGTGAAAGGGTAATACATAGCTGTCCATTAGGCGTATACATCTGTATGATAATAATAAGCATTTAATGCGCAGCCAATATGTTGGTTATCCTGCTATTAATGCTCTATTCGAGGTGCAGCTCGGACCGCCTAAGCTGCTCGGAAAGCCTAAGTAGCTCGGTACTCATAAGTTGCTCGGTGTATTAAAGTTCCTCGGAGAACTCTTGTTGGTCAGAGCGTCTGAGTTGATCGGGGAAGCAGAGTTCCTCGTTGCAGTATGGTTCCTCGAAGAACATCTATTGCTCGGAGCATCTGAGTGGGTCGGGGAAGTTGAGTTCCTCGAAGTCAAGGTGTTGTTCAGAAGTGTTTGTTATTGCCATGCAGATTGCCACGTGTCTTCACTAAATTGAGCCATGTCAGCAGACCAAATTTGGTATCAACACTCGGATTGATTTAAATCTCTCGAAAATGATTAATGACACAAAAATCTTACTGGGTTAAAATCTCGACATTTATTCATTAAGCATATTAACTTTCGCCTCAATATCCATTTTCGATCATATTATATGGCTAATGTGTAAAAAAATTCATAAGTTGAGAGATCCATGGATTAATTCTATATTAATAAATCGTTTCAAAACTCAATTATATTGAAAATCTTTTTAAGTTTTTTTTTTCAAAGAGGAGAAAAATGACCTCAATACTCCCAAACCTAAATTCTACATTGTCCTCAATGTATAAGACAAAGATTGAAAAAGGCTGGAAAGATATGAAAGATATTACTGTAATGAGGGACTTTGTCCAACGCACAATTCCTGTAAAACAAAAATTATGATACCACAACAATGACCCAATTTCATGTTCACAAGGTCTTGGAGGAGAATGTCCTCCACTTCCCAATCTCGCAATTCCAGATATGGCCTCAACCTTTGACCATTAACTTTGAAAATTTCACCAATTTTAGGATTCTCTATCTCAACTGCCCTATGTGGGTAGACTGTCCTAACAATAAAGGGATCGGACCATCGAGACCTTAATTTATCGGGAAACAGATGCAATATAAAATTCTACAAGAGAACTTTCTGTGGAGGCTCAAATGTCTTCCGTAGGATGGACTTGTCATAGAACATTTTCATTTTCTCTTTATACAATTTTCCATTTTCGTATACATCACTCCTAATCTCTTCTAACTCATTGAGTTGGAGTTTTTGGACCTCTCCTGCAGCAGGTAAATGGAAATTTAAGGTCTTAATTACCCAATAGGCCTTGTGTTCTAACTCTACCGAAAGGTGACATGCTTTTCCATAGACAAGCCTATACGAGTACATACAAAGTGGTATTTTATAGGCAATGCGATAAGCCCACAGTGCATCCAATAACCTTAAGTACCAATCCTTCCAGTTCGGATTCACGGTCTTCCCGATGATTTTCTTGATTTGCCTATTATAAACTTCAACTTGACCACTGGTTTGAAGGTGATAAGAACATCTAACTTTGTGGGTGACCGAATACTTTTTCATGAGACTCTCGAAGGATTGATTACAGAAATGGGTTCCCAGATCGCTAATGATGGCTCGAGGCGAACCGAAATGAGAGAAAATAGTTTCTCAAATGAATTTGACCACCACGTGGCGATCATTCGTCCCACATGGTATGGCTTCTACCCATTTAGACACATAATCAACTGCCAAAAGAATGTAAAGATTCCCGTAGGAATTTGGTAATGGGCCCGTAAAATCAATGCCCAAATAATCAAAAACCTCGATAATCAGAATGGGATTTAAGGGAATTATGTTTCTACGTGTGATCTTCCCTAACTGCTGGCAACGGTCACAACTCCTACTATAATCGTTCTTGTCATGAAAAATGGTGGGACAATAGAATCCACACTGCAATATTTTTGCACCGATCTTTTTAGCACTGAAATGACCTCCACAGGCTTGGTCATGGCAAAAAGAGATTACGCTTTGAATCTCGTGATCGAGTACACGCTTCTGAATGATTTGATCGGGGAAATACTTGAAAAGACACGGTTCATCCCAAAATAAATGCTTGGCTTCCTTTAAAAATTTGGAATGATCTTGTTTAGGCCAATGCGGAGGCATTTCACCCGTCACAAGATAATTCACAATATCGTCGAACCATGGACGTTGAGAGACAAGCATCAGTTCCTCGTTGGGAAATGACTCATTTAACGGTAACAGGTTATCAAATGATTCAACAATTAATCTAGATAAGTGATCATCCACTGCATTCTCACACCCTTTCTTATCTCGAATTTCAATTTCAAACTCTTGCAGTAATAGGATCCACCTAATGAGATGGGCCTTAGCATCCTTTTAAGACAAAAGGTATCGCGGGGCCGAGTGATCAATGAAAATGACAACTTTGGATCCTATCAAGTATGACCTAAACTTCTCAAGAGAAAAAACAATAGCAAGGAACTCTTTTTAGTCATGGAATACTTCCATTGGGCATCATTCAAAAACTTGTTGTCAATTTTATCAAATACCCCAAGTGCACGGGTTATTATAGAATAGCGAGTGTAAGTACGGGTCGAACCCACGAGGATTTGTCCAGTTTTCGTTCAAAATAGTTGTGATTATCCAACTAGATTAATTGGGTTTGGATATGAGATGTAATATTAAACTAAGAAACACAAACAAGAATTAGGAGTACGAGAGATATAATCAAGGGAGCATGAAAACTAGGACGTTGGATCGATTTATCACATTCAAGTAATATTATGTAATAATTTAAACTCGGCAGTCCCGATTTTATAACTCAAATAAAACCGAATCTCGTCATTTTTAATTCGGAGGATAACACGGTTAAGTTCCCAAAAAAATTTAACGTCTCCAAATTAAGAGGGCTAAAATTCCTATTCCCTTAAAAGTTCACTTTTAGATTTCAAAGTAAAGTCTTTAAGCATGGACTATCAAAACAATCGAGTGCAAGCATAATCCATCAAAAGTACTCACGCTTAAAAATAAAAATATGATTTTTTTTCTCAAACAAAGCCGAAGGTTTAAAACACACCCTCGTGTTGATTTAAATGAATACCGAATTTTTAAGACCTTTAGCACATATCAGGAACAAAGACAAATTTAAATCACGCATAATATTAATCAAACATGATAAATTTCACCTAGTCCTAGTAAAGAAATTAGGCTAGCATAATGAAAGACATCATAAAATTGCAAGAATGAATATGAATTTTTATTAATAAAACAACTTACAAATGATGTGTCTTATAATTGATGTTGACAGAATTTCATTCCACAAAGATACAATTCGTGTCCCTCAAATATAAATAAAACTCTCAAAATAAAAGAACCAAAAACTATTTCCCAAACTCTCTCTACAATTCTCTCCTTGTTCTAACCAAATAATGAGCTAAAGGGTCTTATTTATAGGCTTAGGGCGGAGCATTAGGGTTTTGGTGGAACTCTTCAACTTCCACCTCTTCAATTTCCCCCCATTCGAAAAGTCTTCTTTTTTCTTGATAAACACGCATGCCAAATTTCGTCCAATTCGGAGTATAAAAATTCCCGACTTTTTTTTACGATTTCACTATTGTAAAAATAGCTTTTTTCGAACGACCGTAAAAATTATCTTTTTCGCACTTTTTTCAAGTTGATCATCAATTTGCACCAAATTTCATCATTACGTGCAAAAATTTCACTGGGCAACTTTTTTCATAAATTAACACAAGAATAGTATAAAATTATTGAAGCACCGATTTTTGACTTGGAATTGCCATTTTAACTTTGAATTCAATCATTCTTGCATTTTTTTCCCTTTTTAATAAAATGATCCTAAGAACTTATTAAATAAAACAAAATGGGACTAACAAGGTATAAATTTAGGTATATAATATACAAAATAATGCACTCATCAGCAACTCATAAATAGTGGAAAGCAGGGGAAAAGGGAGAAACCTAAAGAGGTTGCCTACTGCAAGTGGAGGAAAAAAGGAAAGTCTTGAACCCTAAAAATTAGGGGAAACCTAATCTTACCAACTCAATGTCTATTTAAAACCCCAAATCCACCAACAAGTCAGTAAATTAACAACCAAACTATATAGAGCACTACCACAAAAAGAAGCTATCAAAAGAAAAAGAAAGAGAAAAAAATATTAAAAATCTATAAAGTCATATAATGGGGATACGAGATACCTGGTCTCTATGGAAATCAAAGGCCGAAAGAGAAATATTAGTTAATAACAACAAGAAATAAGGAAGGATTTCTTACCAGAAACGATGGAGGATAGAAAAAAATGACCAAAAGTTTCTCTCTCTAAAGGCAATAAAGAGTTTCTAGGATTTATAAAGGTTAAATGATTAGAAAATGATATTTAGATATATTTTTGGCAGTAATGATTAAATGGGAAAAAGATGACATAACTAGCCTTGAATTCGATTCCGATGGTTTAATACAACGGGCGCACTATCCCAAATGCACGTGCAATACCGTTGATTTAATGATCCAGAGGATGAATAACACATGGTAGGCCCAATGCTATTTTTTAAAATCACATAAGGCATTTGTCTCGACTCGTAATGAGGCAGAAAAGCCGAGTCTGTGACGGGTCACCAGAAAAAGTTCACTTACTCCAACCACATAATATATCCCTAGAAGGTACAACTCTTTAAGAGATCTTAATAACAAGAAATATCGTGAGTGAATTATTTGGGGATATTGTTGTACCCTAAATATATTATACTTAGCGGAGCTTCTTGAAGGCGACACCTAACGTGGAGGTAACCCAAATCAAATGACAGGATATATGAAGAGCCGAGGTCATAGCATGAAATCAACTCTTCCTTGGGTAGGCTTCGACCTAGGGCTAACAGAAAGGAATAAATTTGTTAGTTAAAATAGTTTTAAGAGGCATGTACCTTGCGATTGGGTGAAGTCAGAAGTTAGACACGTGCAATAGGAGAAGATATGTAGATATTCTCCCCCATATGACATAACTAACTTGATATTATTCCCTCACACAACCTTTTAAAATGTGATCTCACTTGACTTATAAAGGTGATACACGTGGCCCCTTTCCTCTTTGTGGTCATCCTGAGATTTTCCCCTCCCCAGGTCACTTTCGGGGGATAAAGAGGAGAGATAAAGGTCCCACGCCCCTCACTATATCGGGGGGTGCTTGGGTCGTCGTAGGTTTTGGGGTGATGTAAAGAGATAGAGACACCAACTTATTTTTCCCAAAACAGGAAAAAAACATGTCGCCACCTCAAGAGAGCGACATCAAAGACAAACTGATTCTTATGAAACCAATAGTTCAGTGGTTCGGGAAATAGGTTACGGTATGGGAAGGTGTTAGGGACCCATCCCGCCCTTTCGGTCTCTCATGGGCTTGTGTTACTATTTTCCTTAATTTCTCCGTGAAGTGTGTGTGCGTGTATATATAAGTGGAGATCGAAATCGCTCGACTCGCATCATGAAAAAGATGGAGTGATGTCATCTATAGGAATGTTTCCAAAATAATAATTAGAAAATATGATGTATGCGCTTATTGAGATATTAATCATTATGATAAAACGATAATATGTGTTAGATAATACGCAAGTATAGATCACAAGTATATGGATACAATAGAAAAAGATGAAAATAGGAATATAGGACTCGAGTCTCGGGTTTTAGTCCTAGATGCCTACATAGCCTATAAAGGCATTAAAGTCCACATAGTTCGCATGTGGCAGAAGGGTGAGGCTTATCCCATAGATTCAAACGGGAGTTTATTATATGTATGTGTGTAGAAAAGATATTTTTAGTTTTGAGAAAATGTGATAAAGAATCCCGTCGGAATTTGTAGGTGTAATCCTCTTTTTCTTTGTTTTGAGTTTTTTTATAGAAAATAAATTATGTGAAATATAACTAATAAAGGATGATGTATTAATGTGTATAATCTAAAGTAAAATCTAAATTAAGAATTTATATAGCAAATGCAAAAATAAAGAAATTCAAAGAGAGAAGGATGTTTGGATCTCCTTTGGAGACTTGAAGCTTGACATTGATCCTTGATGATCTTCCTTGCAAGCTGGGATAAATGTAGGATGATAGAGAATGATATTTTTGCTAAATTGGGTATGAAGGTGATGGGAATGAAAGGTGGAGAAGAATTTCATACAAGAAAACTTCGCTGATTACAGAAGAATGTTACTGAGATCACTGATATTGATGGATGTGGGATCATTTTAGAAGTGAGATCATGATCTCCTTATATATGGTAGGGGGCTTCCAATTGATATAATCCTTGCCCTGCCTATCGATAGGTAACCGTAAACACACCGCCGATAGTCAGGGAAATGGACCTGCAAGTGACAGTCTCGTGCAGAATTTTCAGAAAAATGATCGTAAAATGCAATTTATAAGTCCAAATAGCGCACGAGGCATACCATTAGAATGGTAATTCAGAGACCTTTGAGAATTCTTGGGCCTCTCTTGGGTTTGGGAGTTGACTTTAGTTCAAACGAGGCTCGAAAGCGCTCTTCAGTCCTTGGGACAGAAGATCGTCGAACGATGTTGGATCGTTCATCCAAACTATAAGTACGAATCACGCATGAGGTGGACCATTGGAAAGGTTGTGCAAGGTACTTCGGTGTTCCAAAGATGTTTGATCGATTCAGAGAGTTGACTTTGGTTAAACGGGGCCCCAAAGCACCCAGTGACCTTTCAAAGTAAAACAGATCATTCGTTCGTATCGTAAGGCTGATGCTCATATGGGGTAGACCGTTGGAAAGGGTATCCAGTTCCTTTTAAAGATTCATTCAGTCTCATTTGAGCTGAATAGTTAACTTTGGTCAAACAGAGCCCGAAAGCACCCGGTGGCCTTCAGATCAATTTTTGGGGGAAAAAGGATTGTTCGTCCGAACCGTTATGCCATTTCATGCATGAAGCGGACCGTTAGAAGGAGTTTCAGTGACCTTAGAAGATTTATTGAGATTTCGCTCTGGCGATGAAGTTAATTGGGGTCAAGTCAAGGCCCGGGAGCCCTCAATGGCCTTTGGATCGATTTTTGATAGTAAAATGGCCCGTTCATCCGAATCATTATATCTATTTACGTACGGGGCGGACCATTAAAAATGGGATTTAGATCCCTTGAATATTCTTTGAGCTTATGCTCTGATAATGGAGTTGATCGGAGTTAAATGGGGCCCGAGAGTGCCCTATGGCCTCTAGATCGGTACTCGGAGTATGACCTAGGGTTTGTAGTGAAGGGGGAGGCGCTAGGGACCTAAGGAGATACTTAGGGGGTCTTAGAATGTGGTGTCTACACTCTCACTTCTAGTATCCTATAAATAACTACCCATTAACCTCATGTGAGGTAGGAAATATTACTATAAATTGTAAAGATAAAGAGAGATTGTACTCAATTGTATTTTTATGGCGATTGTCCGTTAAAAAAATAGAGATCAATGAACCTATGGACATAAGAATCAAATTGGTTTGAACCACATAAATTTGTGTTTTCTTAATACACCATTTGAGCCAAATTATCACATTCCTCGACCGTGACAACACGGTCAAGTACCATGGTAATTTTGGGAATGACAACACACCTTGTCATGATTAAGGATTGTGACAACTCCTTGTTGTCACGGTCCTTTTAAACCTAGAAATCATATCAAACTTAGTGGTGACCATATATTGTCATGGTCTGTCTTGTCACGGTCCTGTCACGATCAAGAATGATAACTTTTGGCATGTCACGGTCTTGTCACGATCAAGGATCATAGCAGTAATTCTATTGTAACAATCTTGTCACTATTAAGGACCGTGACAACACAATGCTTGTCTAAAGTGAAAATGTTGGCCGAAAAAAGAGTTTTAAGTGGGTTGTCTTCATCAAAATTATAGTGATAAAAAATTATCGTCGCCTTCTCATGGTTAGGCACGCATTTTTTTTTGTCACGATCAGGCTGGCCTGAAAAGTGTGACATTTTTTCTCTTTTGGTGTTGTGATTTCTTTCCCACTTCACTTTCTACTTCATTAATGTGTTAGCATTCCGATAGTTTATCTATTAACTGGTTAGATTGCTAGTTTATTGGTATCATTTAGCTAAGATACAATTAATACTAATTTCTAGAAACAAAAACTATAATTATGGCCCACGATGAAATACAAACTTCAAGCACCACCAGAAGTGGAATGATGGCAATAATAACAAGAACTAAAAGTCAGTTGTCATAGTTGTGATTGTTATGCACATTAGATAGGAAACTGTCTTTCGTCCAGAAAAGTGGAAGAAAAATATTAGGCCTCGAAAAAGGGAGTGAGTTTTTTAATGGAAGGTCATGAAAACCATTGAAATTTTATCTCTTTACGAAGCTAACCGTGAATTTGTATGACTGAGATCTTTAATTCAACATATTCGTAGTTCTTGTCAATTTTCTCCCATTACAAATGTTCCTAATATCATATATGAAGATAATGTATCGTGCATAACCAAAATTCAAAAAGGCTTCATCAAGGGAGACATAACTAAGCACATTTTACCAAAGTTTTTCTTCACTCACGAGCTTCAGAAAAAAAATGAGATTAAAGTCAAACAAGTGCGTTCTAGTGACAAGCCAACTGATATGTTTAACAAATCACTTCCAAAAGAAACATTCTAGAAGTTTGTACATGAGATTAGTTGTGCTCTTTCGGGACATATGTATGTTGTACTATTTTTTCTCTAATTAGATTTTTCCCATTCTGTTTTTAGTAAATGTTTTAATGAGACAACATTAAACACATCCAACATCAATTCAATGATGACAAAAGTTATATTATTTTTCCTCACTTTAATTTTTTACTCAATAAAATTGTAATGAGTTAACCATTATTGAATGATGTATCTGATATATTCAAGAGAAATTTTTAAATGGGCCTTTTATGATCTAGTCATTGGACTAACAATTTTGGACAAAAAAACCAGGCCCAACAAATTTTAAACGATTAGGTCCAACATATAAATACCCCGAAATTAAAATAAACATGCACTATTCAGAAATTGAAGCGCCAAAAATACTGTATTCTATCTTGAATCAAAACCTTAATCGTATCTTTGATCAAAAATCCAAAACGAATCTATTTCTCAATCAAATTTTGGTCAACAATAACATATAAATACTCTTGATCGAATCGCTAAAAACTCTCTTCGACCAAAACCATAACTCTCTTCGATCAAACCCTAATCATTGAATTTCTACATTTTACGTTCTAAATAAAATTCTTCCAAACACCACTAACAAGTATGTATACATTCTCTTATCACCTGTTTGTCCTTGTGTATTTTGTGTTCTCATATGTATAAACTTCTAGACACATGGACTGATGAAATCACATTCTGCTTATTCATGATATGAAAAAATATATTTTTTTCCCTCATTTTAATTGCAAAACACACTTTTTGCATGTTAGATATATGTATTTCATCATTGTACTTTTCCTCATGTATACATCATTTATCGAGGATTTATCAAGGACTAGGAATATATACATGATTGGAATATGTACATGTATAAGACTTGTTTTACGTGTACTATGTGTATTTTGCGTATACTATCAAAAAGTACACGCAAAATACACAGAGTACACGCACATTGAAATTGAATTTCTCAATTCATTATGCGTGTACTTTTATATTTTATACGTGTACTCTATAAAATATATATTTCAAATCCATATTTGATCAATCCTATGTTATTTTGGTCCGCGCCAGTGGTATTTGAATGATATTCCATGAGTTTGTAAGAAGTATTATTATTGTGTTAATATTTAGGAGTGTTTTTGGTTCGTGCCAGCTGCATTTGAATGATATGTTATTAGCTTGTAATCAGTATTATTGCGTGTACTTTTTCATTTTCTGCGTGTACTTTGTTAAAAGTACACGCAAAAAATTCATAAAGTACACGCACATTGAAATTAATTTGTTCAATCCAATATCCATGTACTAATGTGTATTATGAGTGTACTATTTTGTATTGTTGTGTTATTATTTAGGAATCATACGATCAAGCATGTTCAACTACAAAACTGCTGCTTGCACGTTAGAAGATCTTAGCAATACAAAACCTTTCACATTGACAATCAATAGTACTAATGATGACGAAATTCATTTTCTCCTCTGCATCAATGATAGAGCTAAAAGGTTACTTGGTTTCTACTACTATTACTATGAAGACATTTACTGCACTTTTGATGTGCAACAGCTTCAAGTAACTGAATCGAAAGTGAAGGATTTAGCTAAACGAATTTAGCAGTATTGCTTAAGGGGTTTTGATAATGTTGGAGCTTTTAGCATTCAGCTATTGTATCACTTCTTTACTGAATATGTTAGGAATAGAGAATCTTGGTTTTTGACTTATCGAACAACCTCTGTTAGGTATTACCATGAAATTGACGATATATATTATCGCCTTTAGCATGTATTTTATTGAGACTTGTATAAATTGTTTATGAGAATATTGCATGTACTTTTGTTAAATACGCTTGTATTTTATTGTGTTAGTCTATGTTTTATTCTAATTCGCATGTATTTTATTTTTTGTCATTATCATTATAGGTTAGTAATTTAAATTTTGTTTATAGATCAATATAATGGGGATAAAGATGAAGGCAGGAAAGAAACAAAAAAAGAGTCGTTCTGATGATAGTTCTTCATCCAGTTCCAGTTCCAGTTCCAGTTCTAGTTCTAGTTCTAGTGTGGCATTGAAATCTAAACGTCCTGCAAAGAAGAATGACCAATATCGATCAAATATTGTTAACTTTCACCATGATTTGCATTAGATTAAAGATAAAATAAAAAATAGTCATATTGAACTTCTTAAGAAGACTCTATTTTGGGAGCTTTTCAATGCCTACTACAGTGAGAAAGTAGTAGAAGTGGACCACAAGAAGACGCATAAAAATATTTTATCAATTATCCAGCTGTACAATACGAAAATCAAAAGTTTTCTTATGAAGAGTAAGATTCCAATAATGCCAATAGATATAAGTGAAATATTTGGCATACCACTGGTTGAGGGTTTAAAATCAATAGAACTGAAAAGGCGACCGAATACTGCTCAAAAATTGGGATTACAAGCACGATACTTCGCAAAAAGAATAGGAAAGTCATAAATATTGAATGGTTTGAAGAAATCAGTTAAATTGGAGATAGATGAAGGAATTTCCAATTTTGTTAAAATTGTGTGTCTCCACTTCTTGAATACGTTATTTTTCTCCAACTCAAACTTCACCCTTGAAGAATTTTGGTTGAAATACATCGACAATATTGAGGAAATGAATAAGTATGATTGGGCATCTGTTGTGCATGAGTTTCTCATACATTCAGTTGACAAATCAGCAAGTTCAAAACCTAGCACAGTTACTAGATGTATCATTTTCCTACTGGTGAGCAAAAAAAACATCCTGATATTTCAATATTTTACATACCAATACTCACGTGTATTTTGAAAATACACGTGTATTTTCACTTGTATTTTGAAAATACATGTGATATTTTCACGTGTATTTTGAAAATACACATGATATAACAAGTGTATTTTGAAAGTACACTGGTTATATTTGCAAAACATAGTACACGTTTACTTTGTAAAATACAAGTTTACTTTATAAAGTAGAAGTGTATTTTCAAAATACACGTGACAAATCAGCAAGTTCAAAACCTAGCACAGTTACTAGATGTGTCATTTTCCTACTGGTGAACAAAAAAACATCCTGATATTTCAAAATTTACATACCAATACTCACGTGTACTTTGAAAATACACGTGATATTTTCACGTGTATTTTGAAAATACACGTGATATAACAAGTGTATTTTGAAAGTACACTTATTATATTTACAAAACAAAGTACACGTGTACTTTGTAAAATACAAGTGTACTTTATAAAGTAGAAGTGTATTTTCAAAATACACGTGATATTTTCTCTTGTTCTTTCAAAATACACTTGATATTTTCACTTGTATTTTCAAAATACACATGATAATTTAACGTGTATTTTAAAAATACACGTCTTATATCACGTGTATTTTAAAAATACACGTCTTATATCACGTGAAAGTACACTTATATTTTACAAAGTACATGTGTACTATGTTTTGTAAATATAACCAGTGTACTTTCAAAATACACTTGTTATATTTTTTTTCAATATTATAAATGTACTTTAGAAAGTACACGTGAACTTATATTGACAAAGTACACGTGAACTTTGTAAAAATCACGTGTACTTTCAATATACAATTTTAAAATTTGCAAAGTACACGTTTAATTTTGCGTGTATTTTGAGAAAATCATTTGTACTTTCCATTGTGAATCCCTAGGCAATACAAGTATTAATATCATTTTGTTTTTTGTATGATCACAGTATTGGGCATGTGAGAAATTTGAAATTATTTCTCCTGTTGAATAATTTAAAGATAAGACTCCAAAATTCCTGAAGTGAAAATTATCGTCTTTGAGACAATGATTTGTGAAGAATGACATCACAACAGCAACTTTGAAGCAGGCTATAAATAAACCAGTTTGTAAGGACAGTTCTGTACAAAAGGAATCTCAGTTTGAAGGGCCAATTACTCTTTGAACATTTCTACAGAAAGTCCTATACATGTTGATTCATCATCAGAAAAATTTGCTGAAGATATTAATGACAATGAGTTTTCACATGGTTGGAATATTCCCCTTAAAAACACTGTGACTCCAAAGAAAAAGAAGGGAAAAGATCAACCAAAGGTTAATTTGGAGGAACAAATTGCTATTTTGAAAAGGTAATTGTTGGAAAAAATAACCAACTATCTAAAGCAGCTGAAGACTTTAATGGTGCACTTGAGAAGCTGACCACTTTGGAGGTGGAGAGTGTCATTTTGAATGTACAGTTGCAGGTAGATCGTGATTCACTTTTTGAAGCCCATGAGGAAATGAAGAAGTTAAAGGTGGAGAATTCCAACCTTTTTAAGGAAAAAGATTTACTAAACAAGTTGGAGGTGAAAAATGCCCAACTAGTTGAGTTAAACAATTCTTTAAAAGAAAAGCTTGATCAAGTCACAATGAGTGACTAAGATAGAATTAAAGAATTTGATGAATCATTGAAAAAATAGGCAGAATCAACACGAATTTTGAAACAAAAAAATGGATATCTGTCTCTGAGTAATGAAGATCTAAAAAAAAAGTATGATGATACATTGCAAAAAGGGAAAGATGCTGACATAGAAAAGATGACATTGAGGCAGAATCTTGAGGACACGGAATTAAAAAGAACTCAACATGTATTTTTGATTATAAATAATGCCGAGTACATGCAGTTTTCCTAAAGTACACGCAGTTTTATTTCATAGTATTTTTAATGGAGTTTTATTTGATATTAGAAATAATGCAGAGTACATGCATTATTTGAATAAAAATAATGCAATTTTATTCAAGTATTGCTTATAATATAACATATTTTTTGTATACCAGGAAAACAATAATAAAATCCTTAATGATAAAATTTCAGAGTTGAAGAAAATGCTTGATGAATCAGCATTGAAAAAAACTGACCAGGTATCTATAAAGTACAATAGATATATAGTACCCGCATTTACTTTCTAAAGTAAACGCAAATTATGTTGAAAGTACACGTGTATATTATAAATTTTATAAAGTACACGTATTTTACAATACATGCATGTATATTATAAAATACACGCATGTATTAAAATACACGCGTGTACTTTATAAAATACGCGTAAGTGAAAATGAATCATTGTTTCAAAAAATTCTTACAATCCAACATTCCTTGTTAAATATATCAGGCAAATACTAATAAATACTCATGGATGAAATTTCGAGTTTGAAGATTGAACTAGCCTCAAAGAAAGTTCAGGGCACCCCCAAAATATCCAAAACAAAAGGGCCTCTTACTAGAGGACAGAAGAAAAGAAAAGCTGATAGTGAAACCGAAAAGCATGAACCAGTTAAGAAAAAAAAAGAGTCAAAGCTGAGAAAAAGCCGTCTAACAATAGCTCAAAAAATGAAAGAAACCCACTTCAAGCTTGAAGCAATCAAAGTATACAAATATCTCGATGAAGCTTCGAAGAAAAATATTGAAGAGTTTATTCAAAAGGCTGATCCAGGGTAAAGTGTATTATTTTATGATTTATCACTTCGCTAATTTATCTTTTTTTTTGTGCAAAAGAATAAGGTTATTATTATTATACAATTCTTATTGATTATATAAAATGCAGGGAATTTATTTTCTAAGGACTGGTTTCGTATGTCCCATGGGAAGATTTTGTTGAAGTCCTCAACAATCAAGAAATTTCAAGCCAAGTGTGTAGTCCAAATATTAGACATCCATTAAATTTCAACATTATTATTTTCTCACCATTTTATATTGTGTGAAACAGATAATACTTGCCTTTAGTGAAGTATTGAGGTTAAAATTGTCAGAGGAAGGGCTCTCCTACTCACACACTTTTTCTGATTATTATTGGGTAAGTAAAATTAAACTGAAAGCTTTGTGAAACAAAATTTTAGTTTTTTTATTAACATAATGTCTATAATTTTTATTCAGATAGAAGTTTGTAGCACAAATGAAGTCAATAAGAAGGGGGAGTTATACAGAGATTTATTTGAATACTTAGGCACTTGTAATAATTTGTTCATTGTACTAATACATAGTGTAGGACATTTCACATTACTTGTGCACACAAAAAAGAAAATAAAGTGGTCCACGTGGATTCCCTTCAACCGAACGACAAGGAAAAAAACACAATATTCTTCGATGATGCGAAAAAATTGGTTAGTGCCTATACTTAATTAGTAATGTTACCTGTACATATATTATACACATGTACACATGTATAATATAATGCGTTTACTTTGTATTAGTTGCACATAGTCACCCAGATTATCAAAGTACACGCATTATATTTTAAAATACATGTGAAATGAACCAATACAAATTACGTGTACTTTAATATTATACGTGTACTTTTAACTCTTACGCAAAATACATGCATTATATTTTAAAATACACGTGATATGAAAAAATAAAATATGCATGTACTTTAATATTATGCATGTACTTTTAACTCTTTAGGCAAAGTACACGCATCATATTTTAAAATACACGTGATATGAAAAAATAAAATATGTGTGTACTTTAATATAATGTGTGTATTTTTCACTCTTTAATCTTCATATACTCTTTTATTTGCATACACTAAATATTTGTCTTCTTAACCGTTTTCTGTCTTTCAAAAAACACTATGCCTATTGAAGACTGAAGCAGAAACAATGAAAAATAATGGTTTCAAAATTCATAGGAAGTTTGAGGAAGGTACACCAAATGAGTTTACATTAGATAATGATCCATTGACAGAGCAAGAAAAAAGGACTATAGATTTCTTGCTAGTAAGTGATCTCAAATTTGACCTAATAAGAGATCATGTATGCCCTAAGCAATATAATGTGTAAGAAAAACTTCATTTATAAAAATTACTAATTTATATCTTTTCAAAAAAATTCATTCACATCATACTAATTTGTATATTTGTTTTATTTTAATTTCAGGATTGACTGTGGGGTATTTAGCATGTACTACATTGAACAAATTAGCAGAAATAAGGAAATGCAAAAATTATTTAAAAACCCTGACGTGGGAAATTATTCTATCAAAATATTTTTTCCCCCGAAAGGAGGAAAAACTTCTATAAATTGTGATTCAAATACAAACCATATTTGTAATTTGTTTTGTGTTATATTGGTTATTGTTTACAATATTTATTACACCAAAATGATTTATTTCCGTTGGCGCGGACCACAATCCACGTAAGATTTAGATAAACAATTCACCTGAGTGTTATGAAACAATGTACACGCATTTTTCACGAAAACTACAAGTGATAATTACTAAGTACACACATGAATTCTTCAAAGTACACGCAGTTTGACTAAAGTACACGCACTGGTTAATATAATAATTTTTTATTTTTGATTGAAAACCACTTTAATTATTTATTCAGAAGGACACAATAACCGAAATCAATTTATTAAGCTCAACTACTCACTTCCGAATTACTTCTGGTCAAGAAATAAATAGCTTTAACTTTTCCTATAAAAGAGTAATATTTGTTCCTTTCTTAACCATTACATCTAAGGTAAAGATAACATAATGGATATTCCAACAGAAAATTTGCGAGATACTCTTGAGAGAGATGAAAGAAATAAAACAAAAATAAGGCAAAATGAGGAAAATATTTCCTCATATGAAACTGCCTTTGAGCAGTTTCAAACATATGTGAGGGAAGGTTATTCTGAACTTTCACCCAATCACATAGATCTACTTGATGTGGATGAGGACCCTCCTCAAACACATCAAGACCTCATGTCTTTCTATACACAAGAAGTTCCCATGAAAATTGTCAAGATGAAGGAGAAGAAGGCTCTCCATGAAGGCCTTGTAGCTGTCATAGAAGAAGAAATTCGACACTGGTTGAATTTAATTAACTCTATTCCTGACACCCTAGATGCCTTTGACAAACTTCCATAATAGAAGCCTTCTTTAGTTTTTTCAGCTTTTGTTATGTGAAAAAATTGTACTTTAGCTTTTTTGTTTTTAATAAAAAATTTATTTCTTTCATGCATGTATTCTCACTTATGTCATACACAAAATATAGTAAAGTACACGTGAACCTTTATAAAAATGATCACGTGTATTGTAAAAAATGTAAATATTAATATCATTTAATGTAAAAAAAATTAGTATGTCAAAATATGATTCTATCTATTATAAATTATAATACACGCAAGTTTTTATAAAGCACAAACAAGATATTGTTCCAAACAATTATATAAATGCGTGTACTTTATATATTACACGTGTACTTTATAAAGTACACAAATGGTCTATAAAGTACACGCTTATTGAAATACTTGTATAATAATGCCGCTGGCCCAGACCATAATACACATAGGAATTTAAGAATATGAGTGACCCAAGTGTCTTTTATAAAGTACAAGCACATTGTAATGTCCAAAACCATTTTTGAAATAGTACATGCATTTATATACGTCTACGTGATAAAATTACATGCAGAATACATAAATTACACGTATATTGAATTAGATTTTTGTCATATCAATATGCGTGTACTTTGCTAAAACATACGTGTACACGTATATTTAAATGCGTGTACTTTAATTATTATACGTGTACTTCATAAAGTACATGCACATTTCATCAAGTATACGCATATTATATTTATATTATGCGTGTACTTCATGCTTGTACATCATAAAGTACACGCATATTTCATCAAGTAAATCTAAATTAATTGTCATTAATAAAGTACATGCATGCTTTTATAAAGTACACGCATATTGAACTGACAAAATCCATTTTTAAATGCGTGTACTTTATGTATCCTATGTGTATTTCATAAAGTACACGCATATTTCATCAAGTACACGCATTGATAAAATTTCTTTGGACATCAAAATGCGCGTGTACTGTACATAGCAGGCGTATACAAATGTAAAGTACACGTGAACATCAGGAAAAATGATCACGTGTATTTTATGAAAAATATGTGTACTGCTACACAAAAAACAAACTAAAAAATGAGACTTAAAACTAAAATTACATTCATTTATGTGAAACAAATGGTTTATTAATTAATTTATTCAATCAAATGGTTAAAATGAAAGAATTCAACAATTTTAAAAGCACTCAAATGGGTTCCTTACAAGTAGACCTGTAATGACCCATTTTACTACACCTCGAGCAAGTAACTTCCCTTACTGTGATCTCACCAGAAGACTTTATTCTCTTATTTCTTGGCCTGCCTGTCAGTCTCTTAGTCATTGGTGGAAGGACAGATGGATTTTCAGGTATAGGAATATTTAAGGAAATCAAATCAGGAAGAGGAACTATAGGTATCGGGTATGATTTTTTGTAGAAAGATACCTTATAGTACTTCTCAATATAATTGTGGATGTAATTATTATGCAACACAAATAAATATGAGAGAAAGATTATCAAGAAGAGAACAAGGAATAGAGGATGTCAATCACACAACAAATGATGTACGTGGTTCAGCCAAAATGTGCCTACGTCCACGGTGGTGCAGTCGATGTTATTTCTATATACTCCGGAGAGTGATTACAGAGAATACAACTTGTCCTTTTGCCCCAGACCTAGGGTTCAATATATACATGTGCATGTAGATGAGTGGAGGTGATGGGTTCCTCCATGTTTTCCATTTCCCCTATAACTTCCCTTCATGGGATCGTGGGGGGCGACCGGATCAAATATAAGGATCAATTATAAGGATCAATTATAAAAGAGGAGGGGATTGGACTTTGGGCCACCAGAACTGGGCTACTCGTCCAGGCCCATAGTTCTAAATTTCGGGTACCCACAATTGCCCCTAAATTTGTTGGGCCCTATTTATGGATCCAATGGATTTAAACGATCAGCCATTATGGATGATTTGTGATTCTTCGAAAACTGTGAAGTTACTTTGGCGGCACCCGCTTCGCTATCCGTGCGCTATGATTAGAATTGAAGGCTTGTTGGGATAGCCTCTTTTTCATTCATCGTTTCAACCTTTCCATTACTCTTCCTTCTTCTGAGAACTCTAACGACTCGTACCTTCTTCTCTGAATCCCCATTCCCATTGCTTCTTAGTCGTCTTGAGCTCGTGCTTCTTCATCACTCGAACCGATCTTCTATTTTGTAAGTTTCTCATACCCTTTCTCTGCACTTTCTCTTTGGTTTGTAGAGTTTCTTTGAGTTTTTCAATGGCGAAGATTGGAAATAGGTCAATCTCTGTGTTCAGGAAGTTCTACAATATTCCTGAGTGGGTAGATATTGAATGTTGTGCCTCCCCTCCTAGGAATGTTAGGGATATAGAGGATGCCCACTGGATCCATGTTTTGTTGCTCTCCCAGGGAGGACTTACTTTTCCCCCTAATGATCTATTTATGCACTTTTTTGGTTATTTCGGTATTGTTCCCGCACAGTGCTCGCCCAATGTGTGGAAGATAATAAATGGCGTCCATAGAATAAACCAGTTGTATGGTACTAGGTTAGGACTTGCTGAGATCTGTTTCTGCTACTCCTTCTCTCGAACTAGCTCAGGTGTCTTATACCTCAAAGCTAGGAGTCCTGATAGGGTATTGGTAGTAAACCTACCTGATTCCCATAAGGACTACTGGCAAGAGGGTTTCCTTGTTAGGAATTGGCAGTTCCCTCCCCAGTTTGAAGGGTCGAGGTCTGAGAGGTTCACTGTCCCTTTTTATGGGGAATAATATATAGGTAGACATTGTACTGTTCTTTCAACTTTTGTTGACTTGCAACTTTTCTAACCTCTCTTTGCTTTTTCTTTTACAGCGAGGACAAAGAATTTGGAGCCTGCCCTCAGCGAGGTTCGTATCTCGGAGTTGGTGAAAGCTTGGAATATTAGGGAGCCTCTGGGTGATGGTGAGCATCCCAGATCTGCTGCCTTTTTGCTTGAGTACAAGAACACAAGCTCCAGTTTCATAGTACAACCTGTGGATAGTGTTCGAGAGTTTGATTCTTTTGGAGAGGTTACAGCTGAGCCTATCTAGTTGGACGAAGAGGAGAGCAGCTCTGAGAGTGAGCCTGCAGGTGCTGTGAGTGGTGTAGGGAGTTCTGACAATAGTCGTTCTTCTGAAGAGGATTCCGCAGCTCAAGACTCGTCGAGCACTACCAGTAGTTCAGGCGAGGATATGCCTCCAAGGAAGAACCTGATTAGAGACGATGATGATGAGGACCATTTGCTTCTTGCACAGAGGTTGAAGAAATAAAAGTCTTCTTCTGGGGTCGTGGCCGCTGGTTCTCGGTCTTCCACTCAGGAGCAAGAGAGGAAGAGGAGAGAAGAAGAGCAGGTGAGAGAGAGGGAGAGAAAGAAGGAGGAGGAGAGGAAGAAGGTGGAGGAAAAGAAGAAGGTGGAGGAGAGGAAAAGGATGGAGAGGGAGAGAGAGGAAGAGAGGAGGAAGATGGAGTCGAGGACGAAGGCTGGGCAAGCCTTGGTCCCGGTGTCAGCTTTGCCCGAGGGGGCCTCGGTTGCCACTTCCCCTCAGCTGGCTCCTGCACTGCTTGAGAGGGCAGTTCTTCCTGCAGATCGCCAGAGGAAACTGGGGTATGATCAATTAGCCCTCTAAGCTAACCACAGACTGGCCTTGGTAAGGTTCTTTCCCTTTTCAATTCCTTAACGAGTTTTAATTATTTCTCCTTCTTGATTCCTTCCTTATTTTTGGTAGTTTGTGACGGACTTTGCTGTGCTCTACCGTTCTCGCGACGAGTTGGTGAGGATGAATGGCGAGCTGGAGCAGCAGAAGTCCTCTCTGGAAGTCAGGGGTTCTCGGCTGGAGGCTGACCTGAAGGTTGCTGATGCCGCCCAAGCTTCCTCTGATCTGGCCCTTATCAATTCTAACCGAGAGAGGGATGCGGCGGTCAAGGAGCTGAGCGAGTAGAGGTAGGCCTATGACCTAGTCTGCTCGAGCAAGCTGGGCGTGGTGGAGGAGAACAAGGCCATGACTGAGCAGCTGAAGGAGAAGGAGTCCATGGTAGCCACCATCAAGGAGGATTCATACAACTCCGGATGGACTGCGGCTTATGAAGACGCCGAAGTTCAAATAGGCTATATCAGCCGTTTGAACTTCAAGAAGGGATGGAACAAGGCCCTCCTAGCTGCTGGTGTTGATGCTGAGTCTCCGCTGTTCGACGAGCACGACCCGGGTCCAAGGCCAACCGTGGATGAAGAAGCCCCTGCCCCAGCCATCGAGGGTGTTAATCTTGCTTCTCGGACAACTCCTGTCGATGCTGGTCCTACCCAGGCGAATGAGGGTATCTCTGTAGAAGGGGATGCCTCTGCTGCTGCTGATAAGGGGAAGCAGCCAACCACCCCCGGGCAGCCTGAGGTTGCTAGTTAATCCTCCCTTAGGACTTCTTTTGTACTTTTGTTTGTAATTTTCTGTTTCCTGCTCTATGTACTTGACCTTCAATAATGAAATAAAAAGGCTTCTTTTTCCAATGCATTGATTGATTTCTCTTTCCTTTGCACTTTTATATCTTGTAGTTGACTGATGTAGAAGACTATATTCCTGCCACATCTCAATTAGGCAGGACCCTTGGTCCTAATGCCAGTCCTCAGGTTCGTCAGGCCTTTGTTAGGCTTTGCAAGTCTCTTAGGTCGAGGAACCAAAAATATAAGGATCAGTCCGAGCTAGTGGCTAAGCTGAAGGACAGGATCCAGGAGATGGAAGGCATTGGTGCTTCTGTACAAGAGGAAGTCAATGTTCTGAGAGCAAGGTTGCTAGAGGCCACCGAGATAAATCAAGTTGGGTAATTCCTGCAGCAGGAGAATGAAAATCTGAGGAGGGAAGTCCTGCAACTTAGAGATCATGCGCCGAGCACTGCTTCAGCGATTCTGCAAGGCTCCTCGTCTTCGTGAGCTCGACATGCTCCTCTTATGCCGCGTGGTTCCACTCGTTCTCCCCTCACGCGAGCTGGTAGGAGCACCAGGGGAAGGAACAGGGAGGCGGAAGAACAACGGGATAAGGAGATGGAAGAGCTCTGCGATGATGTCCGCCGAGCATATGTAACTGCCGCTGGTCTTCAGAGGGACGTTACTCGACTTCGGCATTTATTCAAGAAGGGTCCTCGACAAGCATGGGCTGATGGTTATGATCAAGGCTGGCTAGATGCTCCCACAAGACTATCTGAGTTTGAAGAACTTTCTTTTATCAGAGGGTGGTTGAGTGCCTTGAAAGAACTCCAGGTCCCGAGGAACTCAGTGTTGTGGTATCGTCACGAGATGTCCTCCTCCACTCTGTTGCCTAATCCATTCAGGAGGGATGATAGATGGATCCCTATTGATGCCATTCCTCGGCAACTGTTAAAGTAGGACGCAGATGAGGTTATGGAAGAGCTGGTCCCTGCTCCTGATGATGGACGAAGAGCTAGGGTGGCAGATTATCTTGTTCGGAGGCTTCCTCCTTCTTGAATGTTTTTGCAAGTTTTTCTTTTGATAATGTAAACGCTTTGGGCGAGCTTCGCCGACTAAACGTGTATTATCTTTGTTGTGAATATAACAAGTTGTTATTCTTTTGTATTTTTTGATAATGTAAATGCTTTGGGTGAGCTTTGCCGACTAAACATACATTATCACTGTTGTAAGTATACGAGATTAATGAAAAGTTCATGTTTTGGGCGATTTTGTCGACTAAATGTGTTCATCCAATCTTTTTATATTCTCGCTGCATCATAATCCTTTTTATTTTGTCATGCAAGTGTCCCCCCAGTCCAGTATAATACCGAAATACCATTATGCCCCATTTTACCTTTTAGGTTGTGTCGTCACACTCCCTTAGGCCTAAGTAGGGCAATTGGCGAGGACACACCTGGTATTGGATGTCTTCATCCGATCAGGATTTTGCTCAACCAAAGTAGGTTTGATGGCCAGTATAAAATCTGGTCGCATTGCCTAAGAATCCTCTGTAGGGCTTTATATATTTCCAAGGGCAAGTCTAAGAGGTCTTTCGTGCTTCATGACGATGACTTGAGGAGGGGTATTCCCCTGCTATATCAACCATTGTGCCTGTGATTTGGAAAAAGATGTGTGATAAAATGCAGTTTACTGATTTCATTAGTAATAAGGGGAATGAACTATTCCTTTCACATAACAGATACCAGAAAAAGATTCAACAATAGAATTCCATGAGAATTTAAAAATAGAATTTCTTGAGATTGGCTGCATTCCATGCTCGTGGTATCTCTCTGCCCTCCATTGTTTCCAAATGATATGCACCTTGCAGGTCGTCCCTAGTTACTTTAAATGGTCCTTCCCAGTTTGGACCTAGCTTGCCGTCTGATGACCTTACTGTGCTGCCCAGGAACTTTCTTAGAACATAGTCCCCAACTTGGAATCTTCTTGGGTTAACCTTTTTGTGGTAATGCCTTGCGAGCTGTTGCTGATAGCTTGCAAGCTTCACCAGGGCTAGTTCTCTACGCTCGTCGGCGAGGTCGAGTTCAGCGAGCAACGCCCCATCATTCTGGCCTTGGTCAACAAGGTCGGATCTCATTGTTGGCAAGCCCGCTTCTAGTGGAATGACTGCTTCCATGCCATATGTTAGTGAAAATGGGGTTTCTCCTGTTGCTCGCCGAGGAGTTGTTAGGTATGCCCATAGAACATGGGGTAGCTCGGTTGCCCATGCGCCCTTGGCTCGCTCTAGTCGCTTCTTCAATCCATCGATCACAGTTTTGTTGGAAGGTTCTGCTTGCCCATTTCTCTTTGGGTAGGCCACCGAACTAAAGTTGTGCCTGATCCCGTGCTCGTTACAGAAGTCCTGAAAGGGGCCACTCTCGAATTATGTCCCATTATCAGTGATGATGGTTCTGGGGATTCCGAATCGAGTGATTATATTCCTCCATATGAATCTTATCATGTCAGCGTCTCGGATGTTTGCCAATGGTTCTGCCTCGATCCATTTGGTGAAGTAGTCAGTTGCAACCAATAGGTATTTGCGATTGCCGGCAGCAGTGGGTAGTGGTCCCACGATGTCCATCCCCCATTGGGCGAAGGGACACGGGCTGGTCAGGGATTTTAGGTCGCTGGCTGGTTGGTGGACCATTGAAGCGTGAAGCTGGAATTTGGGGCATTTGCGGACATATACTGCGGAGTCCTTTTGCATATATGGCCACCAATAGCCTTCCTTCATTGCTCGAAAGGCTAGAGACCTTCCTCTGACATGACTTCCACAGATTCCTTGGTGAAGCTCGCGCAGGACTTGCTCGATATCGCCTGGGTGGACACATCTAAGGTAGGGACCGGATAAGGACTTCTTATACAAGTCGTCTCCTGTGGATAACTGAAAGCGAGCAGCTTTAATTCTTATCTGGTGGGCGATTTTTTTGTCCTCGGGGAGCGTGCCCTCCTTTAAATAGTCTCTTAAGAGGTCCATCCAGCTGGGGGCTGATCCCACCTGGAGTATTTATTCCACGTTCGGCAGCTTGCTGTTGTGGTTAATGCTTGGACAAATGAGGAAATCAATGGGAATGATCCTTTTAAAACTATAATCAACTGCCGAGCTTAGGGCTGCTAAGGCGTCGGCATGACTGTTTTGCCCTTTGGGAAACTACTGGATGTTGATCTCCTCAAAGCTCGTCATTAGTTTCCTCACCAGGGAGAGGTAGGCTGCCATCCTTTCATCCTTCGCGTTGTAATCTCCACTTATTTGTTTGGAGACTAGTTGAGAATCGCCGAATACCTGTAAACGTTTTGCTCCCAGAATTTGCGCCTTTTGGAGACCAGCTATTAGGGCTTCTTATTCAGCTTCGTTGTTGGAGGCTACAAATCCAAGCCTGATTCCTTGCTCAAGGATGGTGTTTTCTGGGGTGATGAGGACGATGCCTACGCCTGCCCCCTTTGAGTTGGATGCTCCATCAACGAATAGTTTCCAGGTTTCCACTGTTTCTGGGTTCTCTTCTTGCTTTGTTGGTTGAGGTTGGTCGGGGAGTTCTTCGCTAGTGAATTCGGCTATGAAATCAGCGAGGATCTGACCCTTGATAGCGGTCCTTGGTTAAAATTGGATGTCAAAACGGCCGAGCTCGACCGACCACTTAGACAATCTGCCCAAAAAATCCGCTTTCCTCAGGATCGCCTTAAGGGGGTGCGAAGTAAGGACGATGATAGTATGAGCTTCAAAATAATGCTTCAGTTTCCTCTAGGCTATCACTAGTGCAAAGGCGAGCTTCTCTAATGGCATGTACCTTTGCTCGGCGTCTAATAAGGTCTTGCTAGCGTAGTAAATGGGGTGTTGGATTCCTTCGACCTCGCATATTAACGCCGAGCTGGCAGTGTGACTGGATACCGAGAGGTATAGGTACAAAGAATCCATTGGTTGTGGTATGACAAGCAGCGGTGGAGAGCTTAAGTAAGACTTGAGCTTGTCCAATGCTCGCGAGCAGTCAGGGCTCCATTCTATTCGTTTATTTCCTTTTAGAAGCTGGAAAAAAGGCTTGCACTTCTCAGAGGATTTGGAAATGAAGCGATTTAAGGCAGCGAGCATTCCAGTGAGCTTCTGCACATCCCTGACCATTCGAGGTGGTTGTACCCTTTTGATTGCATCGATCTGGTCCGGATTAGCTTCTATGCCTCTCTTGCTGACTAAGTATCCAAGAAATTTTCCTGACTGGACACCGAAGGAACACTTGCTCGCATTAAGCTTCATTCGGTACTTCCTGAGGATTTCGAAGGTCTTTGACAGGTCTGAGAGGTGATTTTCCTTCTTCTTGCTCTTAACGAGCATGTCATCGATGTAGAACTCCATTGTATCTCCCATTTGATCCTTGAACATTTTTGTGACCAGCAGCTGGTAGGTTGCCCCTGCATTCTTGAGCCCAAATGGCATGACTTTATAGCAATACAACCCAACCGTCGTGATGAACACCATTTTATCTTGGTCTGGGGCATACAAGGGGATCTGGTGATATCCTGAGTATGCATCCAGGAAACTCATTCGCTCGTGAGATGCAGTGGCATCTACTAGTTGGTCTATCTTTGGGAGGGGTAAACTATCCTTTGGGCATGCTCTGTTGAGGTCAGTGAAGTCGATGCAAACTCTCCACTTCCCGTTGTTCTTCGAACCCACTACTGGGTTGGACAACCACTTGGGGAATTGTACTTCGCGTATGGATCCTGCATCCAACAGTTTTTCAACCTCCTTTTCGACCGCTTTAGCCTTCTCAGGTGCAGCTCTTCGTGCTTTCTGCGTGACTGGCTTGAACGTGGGGTCGACGTGCAGCTGATGACAGACCATACCAAGATCAATGCCAGGCAGCTCGTATGGTTCCCATCCGAAGAAATCTATGTTGTGTCTCAGCAAGGTCGTCAACTCCTTCTGTTCTTGATTGGTTAGAGATGCTCCAATCAAGAAAACTCTGCTACTGTTACCAACTTCGGCTATACGTTCTACCAGGTCCTCGATGACACGCTTGGAGGGGAGGAGCATGGTCTCCTCTACTCCTGGTCTTCCATAATTTAGTTGCTATTTAGAAGGTATCACACCCTCTTTAACTTTCTAGCTGGGTTGACCGGCCTTCTTCTCTGGCTTTGGTCGGATGGCTGCTATGAAGCACTTCCTTGCCATTGCTTGGCCTCCGTGGATCTCCATTACTCCTCGCTCGGTTACATACTTGAGCTTTTGATGGTAGGTCAAGGAGACCGCCTTCATTGCATGAAGCCATCCTCTGCCGAGGATGGCCTGGTACGGTGATTCGATGTCAACTACCAAAAACTCAATCATCTTGGAGACGTTCCCAGCACGAACTGGCAGCACTATCTTGCCTAGGGGCATGGTCATTTTCCCGGCGAAGCCGACCAAAGGAACAATAGCTTCCTTTAGGTCGGAGACGCTCAACTTCAATTTCCTGAACAGGTCGAGGTACATTACTTCGGATGAGCTTCCTTGATCGACGAGCAGCTTGTCGATGTCAAAGTTGGCTATCGTGAGTGTAATGACCAGAGCATCATGATGTGGGGTCCTTACTCCCATCAAATCTTCATCCATGAAAATAATATGCTTGTTATAGTTGACGTCCTCTACTCGTCGACGCTTTCCTGACTGTGATTTTGTTGGATCAATTTAAAAGGCCTGTATTATCGCTGTAAGTTTTTTCAGCTCCATTCGAGATGAGTTCCCTTGTATCTGTTTGACGTCAGATACTCCATGAATTACAGCGAACTCGTGTCCAGCATCATCCTCCAGCACATTATCGGGTCTCATCTCTCTGTTGGCAGTCACTTTCTCTGCCCTTTTCTCCACAAAGTCGTTCAAATGCCCGGACTGGGCCAACTCTTCTAGGTGAGACTTAAGAGCTTTGCAGTGCTCGGTCTTGTGCCCTCCCTCTTTGTGAAAAGCGCATCTCAACGCATTGTTTCTCTTCGAGGGATCTCCCCCCATCTTCCTGGGCCACTTGATGAATGGCTCATTCTTGATCTTCGCGAGAACCTTGTAAATTGGTTCTTTGAAGACGGTATTGACCGCCTGGAATGCTTTCGATGTGTCCTGGTTCCCTCCATTTTTGGAGCCATTTTTGCCCCCGTTCTTTCCTCCTTTCCTCTGGTTCTCGGCCTTCTCACCTACCTTGGTAGTGAGCTTAGCTCGACCGTTTTCTCCTGTATTAGACCGGGTGACATCTTCCACCTTTGCGTATTTATCGATTCGGGCCATAAGGTCGTCAATGGTTATAGCTTCCTTCTTTGTCAGGGATTGGTAGAGGATGGAAGAATTAGGGAGCCCAATTTTGAAGGAGGCCACTGCCACCTCCTCCGCGCAGTCTTCAATCTCATTGAATAACTCCCAGTACCTCTTCGCGTATTCTCGGAGGGTTTCTTGAGGCGTTTTCTTCATTGTCAGTAGAGCATCCATCCTTTTGGGATGGGAGCTACTGGTAATGAATCGGACCGTAAAGAGTTCGGCTAGGGATTTGAAATTCTTAATCGACCGGTGGGGGAGCCTTTCGAACCACTTCTGTGCTACATCATGAAGGCTCGAGGGGAAAATACGGCACATCAGGGCATCACGGTGACTCCAGAGGGTCATTTCCTGTCGGTATTGCCTGACGTGATCGATGGGATCAGTCTTTCCATCGTAAACCTTGAACCTTGGAATGGAAAATTTCTTGGGAGCTTCCTCCTCTTTGATTTCTTTCGTGAAAGGTGACTTCATCTGGGTTTTGAGAGCTCGCCTCGCGAGTTCTCTAGTTGATCTTGTCCCGTGGTGAGCGGGATGCTGGTCCATCTCCCTGCGGACCATGTTTCGTATGAGCTCGTCGCTGCGAGCAGGGCTCTGGTGGCGGCGAGCTCTTCGCAGCTATTCGTGGAGGTCGTCGTCTGACTCGCCTCCTACGTCCTTTTGAGATTCTCACCTAGGGCTCCTTCCTCGGCTGCGAGAATTGCTCGCCTGAGGGCTAGGAGTGCGATATGGGCGTCTTCGGTTATCAGGACGAAGCTCCTTTTCTAGTCTTTCCAGCCTTCTTTTCAAACGAGCATTCTCAGCCTAGTACCTGCGAGAAGACTCTCTTTGCTCGTGGAGCCTTGCCTCGTACGCATCAATCAACCTGGGTATTTGCGTGGACCTCGCTGGTCCCTGACTTTCTTCTGAGGCTGGTCTTTCCAGGCGAGCTCTCCGATCTGAATGCCGGACTTCAGACCTAATCCTGCGAGGAGCAGGTGGCTCTTTAATATCTCCTGCTTGGGAGGCATTGCTGCTGTGAGCAGACATCTTAAACTCCTTTCTTGGTGTGGGCTCTTCTCAGGGAAAGATGAACGGTTCCCACAGACAGCGCCAATTGTGGATGCAATTATTATGCAACATAAATAAATATGAGAAAAAGATTATTAAGAAGAGAACAAGGAATAGAGGATGACAATCACACAACAAATGATGTACGTGGTTCAGCCAAAATGTGTCTACGTCCACGGTGGTGCAGTCGATGTTATTTCTATATACTCCGGAGAGTGATTACAGAGAATACAACTTGTCCTTTTGCCCCGAACCTAGGGTTCAATATATACATGTTCATGTAGATGAGTGGAGGTGATGGGTTCCTCCATGTTTTCCATTTCCCCTATAACTTCCCTTCATGGGATCGTGAGGGGAGACCGGATCAAATATAAGGATCAATTATAAAAGAGGAGGAGCCTGGACTTTGGGCCGCCAGAACTGGGCTACTCGTCCAGGCCCATAGTTCTAAATTTCGGGTACCCACAATAATCATAAATACTGGTCCCTTTCCTCCGCACAACACAAACAGCATGAGAACATGGAAAACATCTAATATGCTAACTCTTACAAGAACAAGTCATTTCTCCTAAGTCAACTCTTGTTCGCACTTCTGAATGAACTTCAAATACATTTTGACTTAAGTGACTAATAGTCCAATGTCGACTTTTATTCCAATTTTCATTCAGTAATTTTTGAAAAAATGGACATAGCTCATTTGTCCAAGTGTCAGACTCAACAAGTTTGTTTGCATTGAAATTCATAATCTCCACTCTCAATTTATCAAGCATATTCATTACTGGTGAATGCCTTTCCTCCAATATATTCATTACTGGTAAATGCCTTTCCTTAAGTTTGTTTGAATTGAATGACTCCGCAACACTAGATACCATGACACCATAATGTTTACCAGGGAAATATGCATGGGACCAATTCTCGGGAGGCAAACTATCAATGAAATCGGCAATAGCAGCTCCTCCTTCCTTCTTCAATGCTTCAATATTCTTGTGAAATACATCTACTAAGAGAGCATATGCGCAAGACAAAAAATCTTTAACAATTTTCTTTCAAAATCTAGCACAATTTTCACGATTTTTTTTATATTCCCTTATAAATGATGTATACAGTAGGAATGTGCAGACAACGGGAAGACCCTCGAAATAGCTTCAAGTAATCCATTGTTTCGGTCTGATATAAATGTTATGTTTCGATATTGCTCAACTACTGCACTATGCAAATTGACAAGAAACCACGTCCAGTTATCTTCGATTTCAGAATCAACAACAGCATATGAAACAGGAAAAAGGCCTGAAATATAAAAATATATCAAAGTTAAAATAAATAACATATGCATGTACAACACTTCGTAAATTGATGCTACTGACGCAGACCTTAAAACACATGGGAAATATATTATGTGTTTAATTTAAATTGTTTGTAAATAACAAGACAAAACATAAAAATGTACCGTACACATGATAAAGATAAAAAGACATGCACATTTACTTTCCAATCTTTTGCTTGGCTTTATTATTAACAACACTAACATCAACATACACGCATAAAAATGTAAAGTACAGGTGAACTAAACAAAAACATTCAAAGGTACTTTACATTTTTAACGTGTACTTGGCTTTATTATTTCTAAATAACAACACATATCATCAAAGTACACGCATAAAAATGCAAAGTACACGTGAAATTAACAAAAACATTCACGTGTACTTGACATGTACTATGCGTGTACTTTAGTTTGTATTCAACATAACAACATCATCATCAAAGTACAAGCATAAAAATGAAAAGTACACGTGAAATTAACAAAAATATTCACATGTACTTGACATGTGCTATGCGTGTACTTTAGTTTGTATTCAACATGACATCATCATCATCAAAGTACACGCATAAAAATGAAAAGTACACATGAAATTAAGAAAAACCTTCACGTGTAATTGACATGTACTATGCGTGTACTTTGCTTAGTATTACACATAACATCATCATCATCATCAAAGTACACGCATAAAAATAAAAAGTACCCGTGAAATTAAGAAAAATATTCGCGTGTACTTGACATGTACTATGCGTGTACTTTACTTAGTATTACACATAATAAGACATATCATCAAAATACACGAAGAAAAATGAAAAGTACACGTGAACTAAAACAAAGACATTCGAATGTACTTTATATTTTTATGCTTGTATTTTGATGATCTGGAATGGAACAAACAAAATGTCAATGCAATACACAAAATAAAATATTTAGAATTAATTTACCATTGTTCCCATTCCTTGCAGTAGCTGATAATATTGTTCCACGGTAACGACTCTTCAAAAAGGCACCATCAAGAAATAAAATAGGTCTACAGTATTAAAATCCATAAATACATCCTCTAAACATTATAAATATTCTCTTGAATTTTTTACTCTCATGTTCTACGTCAAGGATGCAATGCGACCCAGGATTATATTGCAATAGAAGGTCACGATAATTATTCATTAATACATAAGAAACCTTTTCATCACCATGTATATCAACAAAAGCCATCTCTTTCGCACGGTATGAATGTTGATAAATTATATCAAGACCATAATTCTTCTTCATATTTCTAACTATATCAATTGGTCTTAATAACGGGTCATCTCTAAGATCATCAGCTACCAATGTTGAAACCAACTTGGAGGCTATCATTTTGGCTGACGGACTACGAAAGACACCTCTACATGTATGCTCATTATTCATTGCACGTATGTAAAAGTATCCATTTACTGTAGATAATGAAGCATGAATTCTCCACATGCAATTCTCAGTAGTCTGTTTAGAGCATTCTGCCGTCACTCGAGTTTTATCATTTTTCAAATAAACATACTTGAACCTAACCTCAATGGTATACTTTCACAATTTATCCCGAAATTCCACTACACCTCCTTCAAAACACTGCTACTCATGACTTATATAAGTCTTCCAATCATTCGAAAGATAGACTTTCAACTTACTTGGCTCCACACCTCCAAGATAAAAGTAATTTTCAATGCAACTATTAAAATCATTTGCAGTGTCTGATGATAAAGACTCTAACCTCTGTGTATTTGTATCACAACTATCAACCCTCTCAGAACTTGTATTACTGCAGTCAACCCCTTCAAAAATTTGATTAGAGCATTCAACCCGTTCACGACATGTATTACTTGGCAATGGTAATGAATCAATGACATATATCCAAATGAAATTAGCTTTCACGATCAATTGGGATCGCAACATACAATAAACATCGTTGTCACAAACCAACATGAACCGACATTCATCACCAAATGAATACCTCAATGAAAAACTCCCACTTCTCGAATTAGTAAACCTAATACACAACTCATTGCATATGAAATCTAATGAGCTATCTTCAAATATTTCAATACAAGCCATATTATCCAAATAACAACACCTTGCTATTACACTACTTATCATAATGTCCTGCAGTAAAACAGAGACGAAAAATATTTACTTTAAGGTCAACAATTCTAAAAAAGTGTGCAATAATTTAATGCATGAAATATCAAAATATTTATTTATAATTAATATAAAATTACAGGCACTATTTAAAAACCTATACATGAAGTAATAAAGCAGACACATATTTTCAAAAAAACAATCACCTCTACCTTATAAACACTGTATACTTTGAAAACTTATATCAAACTGGTTATTTCAGCTGGCGCGAACCTATATCAATAAGTGATTCAATACCAAATCAAAATCAAGGACTCTTAAAATTAGAATGAAACATCAATAATATTCATTCATCACATTGAACTAACAATTACAAATATTGATAAATATAACTTATATATGAAGAATCCAAACATAAATACATAAAAAATACAAAATCAAAACATATACATATATAACATATAAAAAGTTATTCAATCACATGAATGAATATTGCAATGAGTCTCTTGAATCAAAATAAAGGACATACACTTATTGTAATCGATCGAAAATAGAAAAATCAACTGCTGATAAAGATAAACTTACAAATGATAGAGCCAAGTGATACAAGTAGAATCGATTAAGAACATTGTAATCGATTATAGGGCATACGAAAAAAGCATAAGATTGATGTTATTTTTTATTTCGGAGAATAGTCGTTAGTTGTAGAGAAAACTCCAATAGCCGATTAGGTTTATGATTTTTTTAAATTGACAGTATTTATATGTTGGACCTAATCATTTAAAATTTGGTTCACAGATTTTTTTGTTCAAAATTATTAATCCAAGAACTAGACTGTAAAAATCTATTTTTAAAAATATATACATTTTGTGTAAATGTCCGGGTATAATTGAGATGTATGTCGTTTGAATTATCTTATAGATTTTAAGTTTTATACACACAATTAAATGAAATATTTACCATCCCCATGCCCAATTCATTGCGCCTCTTTAAGTCTTTTGCCCTTCCAAGTTCCTCCAACCCCGTCAAAAAAACAAACACACTATTTTTTGAGTCTTTTCCTTCGTGGAGAAGAAAATGAATCACGAGTTGCTTCTCGTAGTGTTTGTCCCATGATATTGACTCCCGTCATTTAGCTTTTTCAATGAAAAGATATGTTCCAGACTTTATCTTAATAATCTCTATATACTATAAAATGCTATACAAAGGCATTAATAATGCTTATCAACTAAGACATCCACGTGGCACTACATCATTTTCTTTCTCTCTCCTCTCATTTCTTCCGTAGTTTCCAAACACTGGTGTTGACAAATGAAAACTCACGTATATCCCCTCACAACGATAGCTTTCCTTGGTACTGAGTCCCCTTCCATATTACCCATTTATTTCTTGCCTTTTGGATTTCCAAGCTCCTCTCTCTCTATTTTTGAGATGCTGATTTTCTCCCTCTCTCTCTCTTTCACCTACAAAATCGTCATGCGCTGGAAACCTCTTGCTCTTACACTTTTCCAAATTATATTTCCATCTCTCCTATCCCCACAAGACGATTAACCTTCTTCTTCCATTCCCTCAAAAGACTTTAATGTGTAGAGCCCTCATTTTAAACCCATTCTCCAAGTAAATCCCCTTTCTCCATTTTTATCTTTTCTTCCAATAGTGTCATTCAGACCTTGATCATCAACAAGTAATTTTGTTAATTAGATTTTATCATCTCTGTTTATATATATCTGTACTAATCAATTGATTCAGTTATTTTTTAGACGATTCTTATTATTTATTAACATCAATTGATTCTTATTGTTTACATTTGATGCTTCTTATTGTTCTTTGATACTCTATCGCATAACTTGCAATCTATCAATTCTAATTTCAAGATCTACTGTTTATATATCTCTCTCCCAGGTTTTATCTTCCCACCTCCCAAAACCTTGACAACATCAAGCCATCTTGCAGATAACAAGGTGCAGATGTTTGAGAAGAACATTATTACGCGAGGAGTTGTTCTCAGAACGATTACCAAGAACGATGATAACTATCCCGTTCACCCTGTTTTGATTTGATTTTTCGTGTTTGTCGTCAACAACATCTTATGACCTTATATGGCACTGCCTCCAGTAGAAATTGTTGATGGTGATAAGCAGGAGCTACACGTGAAAGATTGAAGTTGATCTTTTCTTGAAAGCTATACGTTCAGTATGTCAAGATTTTGTTTCATGAAAGATAGATCTTCATTACCATTGCTGTTTAGATTTAGACCTTTTGAGTTTTTTATTTTCCTAAGCGAAAGCAGATGTCTTAGAAGTATTTTTACCTTAAACCAATAAGTTCCCCCAAACTTCACACGGGTTTGAAATTTGAATTTGGTGTGATGTTTATAACAAAAATTCAACTTAAGGAATAGGTTTGTATTACTTGATAGTCTTTTTATCTTAATTTTTTTTCATTAAAAAAAATAATCACAGGATAGTCTCTATTTCACAACAGCTACAAGTGGATACAATGACAATGCAATATATAGCTGGTGTCTGTTTGTTGAAATATAATTTTCCTATCATTTATCCAAATGGCTCAAATGTAGAAACTGACATTATCTTTACTAGATCAATGTTTAATTATGTTTTGAAGAAGTCAAAAACTATATAATAAAGTTATATAGTTTCATTATTTCTTATCTCCCAAAAAAATGTCCTTTTCCCCTCAATTTCATTATTTCTTATCTCCTCCTTCTACATTACTGCCCAATTTCTTTATTTATTATCTCTCGCAGATGATTTGTTCCCTATTTTGAGTTTTGAGAAATCTTCACCATTCAACCATCTGTGTGGAATTATTTGGAAAATTAGTAGAAAGAACATAACTAAGGATTTTGAATCATTCCATTCCTGTATATAATTCAATTCTATAAGTACATCTCCCCCAAAAGATTTTTTCCCCATTCTGAGAAATTCTTCATCATTCAAGCATCTCTCGGGAAATTATTTGGAAAATTAGTAGAAAGAAAATAAATGAGGATTTTGAATCATTCCACCTATTCGGTAGTGTCTTCCATAAAAATATTGTTTACTTTTGATTCATAGATTATAGATTTATTGGCAATTATTTGTTCCTTTATTTTTTATTCATAAAAGTGAATCCTTTGTTCCTTTATTTTTTCCTTTTTTTTAAGTTATTTGGATTTTGACACAAATGGATTATAGATTTATTGGCAATTATTGATGGGATCACGTTATGGATTCACTTTCATCATCATGTGAAAATAATTTTGTATATTAAAAGAAATATTAAAACTTAAGAGTATGCTACTTTGTCATTGAAATGGTAATAATGCTTATCAACTAAGACATCCACGTGGCACTACATCATTTTCTTTCTCTCTCCTCTCATTTCTTCCATAGTTTCCAAACACTGGTGTTGACAAATGAAAACTCACGTATATCCCCTCACAACGATAGCTTTCCTTGGTACTGAGTCCCCTTCCATATTACCCATTTATTTCTTGCCTTTTGGATTTCCAAGCTCCTCTCTCTCTATTTTTGAGATGTTGATTTTCTCCCCCTCTCTCTCTTTCACCTACAAAATCGTCATGCGCTGGAAACCTCTTGCTCTTACCCTTTTCCAAATTGTATTTCCATCTCTCCTATCCCCACAAGACGATTAACCTTCTTCTTCCATTCCCTCAAAAGACTTTAATGTGTAGAGCCCTCATTTTAAACCCATTCTCCAAGTAAATCCCCTTTCTCCATTTTTATCTTTTCTTCCAATAATGTCATTCAGACCTTGATCATCAACAAGTAATTTTGTTAATTAGATTTTATCATCTCTGTTTATATATATTTGTACTAATCAATTGATTCAGTTATTTTTTAGACGATTCTTATTATTTATTAACATCAATTGATTCTTATTGTTTACATTTGATGCTTCTTATTGTTCTTTGATACTCTATCGCATAACTTGCAATCTATCAATTCTAATTTCAAGATCTACTGTTTATATATCTCTCTCCCAAGTTTTATCTTCCCACCTCCCAAAACCTTGACAACATCAAGCCATCTTGCAGATAACAAGGTGCAGATGTTTGAGAAGAACATTATTACGCGAGGAGTTGTTCTCAGAACGATTACCAAGAACGATGATAACTATCCCGTTCACCCTGTTTTGATTTGATTTTTCGTGTTTGTCGTCCACAACATCTTACGACCTTATATGGCACTGCCTCCAGTAGAAATTGTTGATGGTGATAAGCAGGAGCTACACGTGAAAGATTGAAGTTGATCTTTTCTTGAAAGCTATACGTTCAGTATGTCAAGATTTTTTTTTCATGAAAGATAGATCTTCATTACCATTGCTGTTTAGATTTAGACCTTTTGAGTTTTTTATTTTCCTAAGCGAAAGCAGATGTCTTAGAAGTATTTTTACCTTAAACCAATAAGTTCCCCCAAACTTCACACGGGTTTGAAATTTGAATTTGGTGTGATGTTTATAACAAAAATTCAACTTAAGGAATAGGTTTGTATTACTTGATAGTCATTTTATCTTAATTTTTTTTCATTAAAAAAAATAATCACAGGATAGTCTCTATTTCACAACAGCTACAAGTGGATACAATGACAATGCAATATATAGCTGGTGTCTGTTTGTTGAAATATAATTTTCCTATCATTTATCCAAATGGCTCAAATGTAGAAACTGACATTATCTTTACTAGATCAATGTTTAATTATGTTTTGAAGAAGTCAAAAACTATATAATAAAGTTATATAGTTTCATTATTTCTTATCTCCCAAAAAAATGTCCTTTTCCCCTCAATTTCATTATTTCTTATCTCCTCCTTCTACATTACTGCCCAATTTCTTTATTTATTATCTCTCGCAGATGATTTGTTCCCTATTTTGAGTTTTGAGAAATCTTCACCATTCAACCATCTGTGTGGAATTATTTGGAAAATTAGTAGAAAGAACATAACTAAGGATTTTGAATCATTCCATTCCTGTATATAATTCAATTCTATAAGTACATCTCCCCCAAAAGATTTTTTCCCCATTCTGAGAAATTCTTCATCATTCAAGCATCTCTCGGGAAATTATTTGGAAAATTAGTAGAAAGAAAATAAATGAGGATTTTGAATCATTCCACCTATTCGGTAGTGTCTTCCATAAAAATATTGTTTACTTTTGATTCATAGATTATAGATTTATTGGCAATTATTTGTTCCTTTATTTTTTATTCATAAAAGTGAATCCTTTGTTCCTTTATTTTTTCCTTTTTTTTAAGTTATTTGGATTTTGACACAAATGGATTATAGATTTATTGGCAATTATTGATGGGATCACGTTATGGATTCACTTTCATCATCATGTGAAAATAATTTTGTATATTAAAAGAAATATTAAAACTTAAGAGTATGCTACTTTGTCATTGAAATGGTAATTTTTTTTTCATAAAACATGTATATTCTTACCCAGGCGTACGTAATGTTTCGCTCGCGCATCGCGCGGGTTTACAACTACTTAATAATAAAAACGGATATTACGTTGAATTCTTGAGCGGTGGTCCTGGTGTGTTTGAAAGCTCCACCATAGTTATACACTAATTACTTGGCTGAAGCACTCATAGTTAAGTTATGTTGTCCTTCCACGGAACACTACAAACAAAAGTAAAAAGTTGTCCTTCGAAGACGTGTACAAATTTCATAGCTTTTTGGTTTGCCATGCTATACCTCTTACTTAGTAGGAAATCAAAATTTTGAGGAAACAAAAATACATTTTAGCAATTTGAGGGGATAAATTTGCATTAATGTTCATAGTCTTTTTCTTCGTCAAGAAGATAATGAATGACTGAGTTGCTTTATAGTGTTTGTCCCGTGATATTGACTCCCGTCATTAGCTTTTTAAGTAGGACCCAAGAAAATCAGTTCCAGACTTCTTATATTCCTAGGCATATATATAGAGATTATATTTGTTTATACACATTGTTGTAAAACTTTTACTTTATGGGTCAATTAACAATTAACATTTAATAATAAAAAACTGGTTAGGTGTGGGATTCTCGAGTGGTGGTCCTGGCATGTTTGAAAGCTCCACTATAGTTATACATGAAATACTAGACTGAAACACTCATACTCAAGTTATGTTGTCCTTTGAAGACGTGTACGAATTCCACACCATAGTTATTCATGAAATACTATGCTGAAGGAATCATAGTTAAGTTATGTTGTCCTTCGAAGAAACACCGTGAAAAAAGTAAAAAAGTTGCCCTTCGAAGACGTGTACGAATTCAAGAAGACCCATCTGTTTTAAATCCAACATCTCTTCTTCCTCCATATACTCTACTTGTGATGAGCCTTTGCAACTAACAAACAGTAGTCATTATGGGTAAAGATGAAATCTCCTCTGCTCCATATTTCTTTCAAAATTTTGCATGCGTTCTATTTTTATTTGTATGTATATAGTCCACGTGAATGTAAATACCGTTGGTGGGTTTTGATCATGCAGACCAACAATCATTGTCGGATCAAGAATCACCACAACATTCACTTCGATTACCCACTGCTCTAAGGTTCAATCTTTTGATTTATTTTTTAATATAAGAAAGTGTAGCTTGTTGATTGGCTAGAAACTTACTGTTGGGTGTGGTCAGGGAGGATGGTTCGATGAATCTTGTGGTGTATGAGGAAGTGGATGATGTGGGCGTTCAAATAATTCCGAATACTTCGTGTTTTGATGCAAAACAGATGCGAATAGACAGTGGTAATAGTGAAGTTTTTAAAAATTTGGAGGAGGCCAAAAATAAAATCTTCAGGTATTGTATAACTTAGTGTGGGACTCTGTTATATTTGTGTTCCCATGTGATTTTCTTTTCTTTTCTTTTTTCTTCTTTTTTCTACCAATGGTTTCGCTATGTTTGGTTGTTCCATCATGGATATAGTAAGGTTATTGAAATTAGGGTCACTTTGATCTGCCTTAATCTGTTTATATGGAAAGTACTTATTTTAGTTTATTTTTCAGATTTATGGTTCTTAAAATACATTCTACGAAAATAATAATCATAAATATGAAAAGTGCTAAAACATTCTTACCCATCCCAAAAGAATTGGTTTTAACGGAAAACTCCAAAATAAAGTCAAACCACCTCCATCATTTCACTCATTTTTCAACTTTTAATAAAAGTAAATTATTTAAAATCATTTTTTAACTTCATAATCAAACACACACTTATAGATAGTCATTCCCCCTTACATTTACAAACTTAGTGCCTGACCTCAATCCTTATCCTCCAATCGTGTTCCCTCGAAAGCCCATCATGAGCTGTCAAAACAAACTCTCCCAAGTCTTAGTGGACTTGGTTATTTAATGGTCTTGATTAGGAACCTTGTATTCTTGCCCATACATTAATCATGCTTACTCATTTCAACCTCCGAAGCACAAAGACTTTTGAGAATTGATAAAAAGTTTTTTGGGTACTCTCATTGTCTTCAAAAGTCACTTTCAAATTTTTTTTGAACTAGGTGTAAACCCGCGCAATGCGCGGGCACCACTGATCTGACGTTTGAGTTAAAATAGTATTCAACAACAATTGACTTAAAATTGGGACATCAAAATTTTATAGATTTCATAAAAAAATGAACTATCACAAAAAAAGATAAAACAACTTTCACAAAAAAGAGATAAAATCTCACATTTAAAAATTATGTCAATATCAAATCTATCTTTAAACAATCAAAATGGTCATTCCATATTGAATCAAACTACCAAAAACATGTTGTCATGAGACTTAAACTACAAAAATGCAAATTAAAAAAAGATTATTTTGGCAAGCGAAATTTCAAATCCTCCAACATAATTTCCAAACTCATTTTCCTCTCCGCTTAGAATTAGTTGGACGAATATATGCTTAAAACGTAAAATTGACATTAAAAATTTATATGTTCATTGATTATTATTCTCAAATCCAAAAAGATTGAAGTAAAAGATTAGATTTGAAAGAAAATAAATATACATAAAAAGAAAAATCAGATTTATGAATTTAAATACAGTTTTTATTTACGTGATTTATAATATTCACCGAAAAACTTTTTCTTACTATTTTTTCCTAAAAAATTTTTTAAACTTTTTTTAATAAGTTTTTTTGTAAATAAGAACTTTTTTTCTAAAACTCTAAAAAAAATATTTTTTTAGAATAAAAACTATTTTTTTAGTTACTTAGTTTTCTAAAACTGTAAATAAAAATTGTTATCATAAAACTGTAAATAAAAACTATTTTTTAGTATCTTCTTTTACTAAAAATCGTAGAAACTGTAAATAAAAAGTCTTTTTTTAGTAATTTTTTTTACTTGATTTAACGTTTTTTTCTTTCTAAAAATTGTTTTTAAAAAAAACCTAAAAAAAGATTTACATATTCCTATGCTTCTTAAAGAAACCTATCATTCATTAGTATCCACAAACATTCTTTCAAACAGGTTGAAAAGTAAATTTTTTTTGTTGAAATGTGACTTAATTAGCAAGGGCAAAGCCCAAAAGAAAAACAAATAGGCCAGACCAAAGTCCTGCATGCCATGCTCAACATAAAGACCCATGCTCAACATAAAAACCCAACCAACAACGAGGCAACATGCTGCCAAATAAGGAACATAGGCCCAACTCAACAAACCAAACTGAACCAACAACTACCAACAAACAACCCGCCCCAAAAGATCAATCTCTAAACACAACTGAATCTAGAACACTCTACAGACTACTACAGCAAGACTAACCAATCAGCATCACCACTAACACTTATCCCAACTAAAACATCAAACATCACTCAATTCTCAAGGACCAAAACACTCTGATAGAAGAGAGAGAGAAAAAGCTTCATCTTCAACCTGTAGCAAACCACCAAATCCATCTTCAAGAATCATCAACAGGACCAAACCATCAACAACCTTCATCAACAGCCATTGAGTAGCCCAGAACCACCAAACCCAAATCATAAAAAATATCAAGCCCAAGGAAGCAAATCGATCCAGACAGAAGAACCACCATTATTTCACATACTCCAGTCACAACCTTGCTATTAGAAAAGATCAACTGACATTTTGGTGAGCACCTCATCGTTTCCCCTCCCCCGTCTGGAAAAAAAATGATGTTTGGTCACCCGAGGGCCCCATAAACTCATCGAAAGAGGAAAATAACACCAATCTCCATTGGGGATCTGCTACATTAGGTGTTTTGATAAGATCCAACGACGACTCCGAAAAAAAATACCCTCAGAGAGTAAATTTACACATCGATTATGAGAAAATATTAGCGATGCACTTTCGTCATAGTATACCCATGGATATATATCCGATATTTGTTAAGTGCACACATATAACATACGAATAATGAACATGTAAACAGATACTCGAACGCATATGAGTATAAAAGAGAAATGGGTGGAGAGGAAAACAGAGCAAGATAGGACCTGGCTCGAGGATTGTGGTATTTGAATAAAACGAAACGGCGACAGATGGTAAATATAAATACAAAGAGGAGAGAGAAATGAACATGAATGATGAAATATACGTGGATAGACCGGTTGAATAGAACTCATAAATGTTTGTATAGCATTCAAATATAGAGTGCCACGTGGACACTCTCAATGAGAAGGAGTCTTAAATGCTCATAAATGCCTTATTTTGCATTTTATAGTATATAGAGATATCTACAAAATTTGTCTAAAAATAACTCGTATTGTGGTAAATACGGGTATCAATCCAATTCTCAATGATGAAACAATTGATGTGAAAACTTGCAATCCAATTTTTTTTTTAAAACAAATTCAAGGGAAAAGTTAATTAACGTTAAAATTATAATTATGACTAAATAACGGGAAAAAATGTGTGCAACCGAGTGTGAAATAATGTGAGAAGGTCAAGAGATGGGATTACACTATATTTTCAATTATTCTAATCTCTCAATTTATTAATGTGAAATATTTCGAGATAATATTAAATCGATAATCTAACTCTCGTTAAAATTATAAATTTAATAAAATCTTTTTCAAAAAATTAATTTTAAAATGTCACACAATGAAAAATTAGGAATTATACTATTTTGAGAAAATTACGCGCTAGGATCAATTTAACGAAAACAATATCAATCCTCGAATTTCAATACCGAATTAATATTCAAATATCGAAAAAACCTATTTCTAGTTCGATTCCTGAATTCAAACATTAATTTTTTCAATTAATTTACTAACTCTCGTTACATAAATGAATTGGTGACAGTTAAGAATAAATTTTCCTAGAATTATAGAATTAATGAAATTGATTAATTAAACTAACATCATTCGCAGTGCATCCCATCCCTTGAACGAGGTGTTTAGCCAAACATTCTCATGTGTGCATAAATAACAATAAATAATATGTCAAGTAGGAAATAAATTGAAAAGAGAATGTAGAAATACAATACGTAATTTTTTTCACAAATTTGTCTTGAAATGCGCTTTGACATGCGTCCAACTTCTTAATAATTTTCAGCACTTGATTACAAAAAGAAGACTAAAAACTAAACCTAAAAATTATTCTAAAGCTAAACTAATTTTTTTTGTATTTTTCTGAATTTTTTTTATGACCCTAGACCATACATAATATACACTCTTGATCTCCCTCTTTTCTGTCTCTCTCCCTATTAGGGGTGGCAATTCGTGTGCGTCGTGTCGTGTTCGGGTCGTGTCATGCCGGGTTCGTATCAAGTATTAGTCAACCCTAACCCGACCCATTTAACTAATCGTGTCAGATGAGCAAACACTGACCCGACCTATTTATTATCGTGTCGTGTTCGGGTTGACCCGCATAACCCATTAAGTAAAATATAAAATAATTTTTTTCTTCTTTCTTAACCAATCATAGGCGTACAATAACTTAAATTTAATTAATTTCAACTTCTTTCAACACCGAAATAATTTATCATCCGATTCTCCATGAATTTTATAGAATGCCTATCAAGATATATAAATTATCTAATATATTCTCCATAAAATACGAGTTAAGCGGGTCTATTCGTGTCATTTTCGAGTTATACGTGTTTGACACTAATCCAACCCGTTTAATATTCGTGTTGGCGGGTCGTGTCAAATTCGGGTTCGTGTCAAGAAATCGTCAACCCTAACCCGCTAACTTCGTGTTCGTGTCGTGTCAAAAATTGTCACCCCTACTCCCTATGTATCTGAGCGCCCCCCCCCCCCCCCCCCCCCCCCCCGCCTTTTTTTAATAACCCACGATATTGGTGTTTGTTGGGAGATTTTCTTGAGATTTTAAGATGACCAAATCATAGGTGGGTTTTTCTCTTCTTTTTTTTTGGCCAATCTTGGTTTCCTGTTTTGGTGGGAATCTTGGTTCCGATTTTAAGGGTCTTTGGCTTGGTGGGTTTAAATGGGTTTTGAAGATGGGTCTGTCCGATTGGGTCACGATTTAGGCTGTCAGTATGGTCACCGGATTCGAACAGGTTCAGGTTTGGATGGGTCTCGTATGGGGTTTGGCGAGTTGGTTAATGGTAGGAGGCGGGTTCGGGTTTTAAAGGGCTGCTGGCGGGTTCGATTTTTTAGGCGGAGCAGGTCGCCGGTGGTGGTATGGAATCGGGCAAGGGGATTCGGGCAGCTAAGGGGTCAAAACCGGATGGAGGAGATGGCGGTTCCGGGTTGGTCCGGGTTGGAGGGTCGGGTCGAGTTATTGGATGGTTTTAGATTGTGGGGGGAAGTGGTGTTTGGATGGTTGAGGTTGTGTTAATGGAGGTTGGAAGATAGAGAAATGGGTGGTGAAGAAGATGATGGAAGTAGGTTTTGATAGGGTGTATATGAGGTGTAGGTTAGGTTTGTATGGGTGAGGATGTTTGGTTTAGTTTAGGTGTATGAGTGTGTATGGCATTTAGAGTGTGAGTGGGTTTAATGTGTGTGTTTAAGTTGTGACCTTAAAAATAATACAACTAAAAAAATATAAAACTAACAAAACTAAAAATCTAAAAATAAAATACGACTCTAACAATAAAATAAAGACTCAAATAAAAAAATGAAACTAAAAAGAAATAATAAAAAAAATCTATTAAATTAAAAACTAAAATCCTAAAAATGTAAAATCAAAAAATAAAAATAAATGAAATCCTAAAAACTAATCCTAATAAAATAAAATAAATAAAAACTAAAAACTAATCAAAATCAAAATTAAAATTAAAATATACTAATAAAAGCAAAATATGAAGATATGCAAATAAATTCTAAAAATCCTTAATAAATCTAAAATAAATCCTAAAAATAAAATATTCAAAATAAAAATCTAGAAAAATAATAAATGTACTAACTAAACACACATGTGGCGGCTCGGTTAAGGATTAACTTAGGATTTCGGGACACGGTTCGGGTCATCGAAACTCTTCGGGGCAAGCTCAATGGGACTCTGACTTTACGGTCTCTTTTGATTTCTTCATTGAACGATTTTAGCCGCTTCTTTATCGCAATTGACTGGATTTAGCATCATTTAATACTGCGACAAATGATTGACCTGCAATATAGATAAATACTAACATAAGGCCAATTTTAAATAAAATGAGTGATAAAATGGATTTATTTTGGGAATAAAATAAACACTTTTTGATTCTTATCACGCCACCCCCAAACAGAACACTGTTAGTCCTCGAGCAAAAATAGAGAGAAATAGAGATAAGTAACCAAAAGTGTGTCACTTTCGCAGGTACTGGCGATTCCACTTGGCATGTGCAATAAGCCGTTAAACCTATAGGTTGACTTACAGGATGAGTGGTGTCTCGTGAGGGTTTGCAGTGAATGTACCCACAAAATTCAAAATTTATTTAAATGCAGTCTCTGAGTAGATGATGAAACGCTATACAACCCAACTTTAAAAGGACATCAAGGAACACCGTATTCAACTATCAAAATGAAATTTTAAATTACTTAATACCAAAAGCGTAATCCTTCCTAAAACTTAGGGCGTGTAGTGTGAAATAATCTTAAGTATCATTAGAGTAATTCCAAGATTGTCTTTTAAGAATCCACGCTTTGACCTCAATTCTCACTGGATATATCTCTCTGAATCGAACTCTCTGAAAATTAGGTAGGTGTATCTCTCTAGTGTGTGAGGAGGTGAGTAAATGTAAGCAAGTTCAAACCTCTCACACACTTACAAATAGAAAATTACAGATACATGAAAGAAAATTGATCTCATGAACGAATGCTAACCACTATGCTGAGAATGTCAAGTTATTCACCATATATAGTCTTCTCATTTGCCTGAACACTTTACCAAGGGTGAAAAATGTGATTTATGAAAGGTATGAGGGGATAATGAAATGAAAAGGATAAGTTAGGGCATTTTGAGAAGAGTGTAACACATGAATAACTAATGTCTTCATCTTTTGAATTTATGATCGCAACTTTTTCTTTTCTTTTTCTTTGCTCATTATTTTTTTTTGCGATTCATTTTTATTTTCATAACGAAAATGAAGACAATTTACATTGAGAATTTCAAACACTCTTTTTTCTCTAAAAAATTATGGCAGTGATGGGAATTGATGTGTAAATGGTATCTTAGACATATATGGGTAAGGAAAACATGAGATGATAATAGGTGGAGTGAAGGGTAAAAATGGTAAATGTATGGCAAATTCGGTTTAGTGCTCGGAACAAACTACAAGACACATGTTTCTTATAACTCGAAAGTAATGTCATTCTTAATGATAAAGCCAAATTTAAAAAAATAAATAATGAGATCATGCAACGACTAAGTGTGGTACCCAAAGAAAGTGGAGTAAACTCGTGACTCGGAGATATGTAAAACCCCTCAAAAAAGGTGAAAAACTCAAATCTCACGGGTTTAAGTCGCCACTAGTAATCTTTTAAGGCTCTTTTGAGAATATAATTACTCTTCAACTTTTGATTGTAAACGTGATAGTGTAAAATTGTCGAGTTTAGAAATTCATAGTGGAAGTATGCTTTAAGAAGTATTAATTAATTTAAGGTTAAAAGTATAATTTTTGGATCAAACACATGCATTTCGAGATTTCTAAAAGAGGGATGATAGACAATTCATGTCATAAAATTCAATTTTTAACTACACAAAAAGTTTAAAATTACTTGTTTCTGATTTTTTTTCAAAATATGTTCGATTTTGATAAATTTCCCACCCCTAAACAAAAGAGAAAATCGTCCTCGATGTTTAAAACTATATATAAAAAATTTGATAATTACAAGGGATGAAAGATATTACCATAATGAACCGCTAATGAAAATGTACCGCATGATGGAGCAGAGATGAAACCTGAAGAACAAATACGACACGAAAACGTACAAGTCTATAAAGCATATGAAAATCATTGGGTGATGTGAAACACCACCCCCAAACAGGATAAGACTCATACTCAGAAACAATAAACGACGAACTGCCTCCCGATAGCGCTAAGTTTAACGTCTTTAGCCAGACCGATCGGAATTCACCCTGAGGATAAGAACTATGAAAATGCGGGGCGACAGAAAAATGGGTGATGATAATCACCCCCAAACAAGACTGAAGTATCACTCTTGTTAGATAAAGGCAAAAATGGGTCAATGCACTTGCATGGCAAAGTGTAGCACACGATGCAAAGCATCGGTGGACCATGGGTGGGTGGGTATCAGGGTAAGGATGAGAAAGGTAGGGGAGAATAAGCATCGATCACGGGCCTTATTGAGCCGAAATGTGAGGGCAACAAGGTCCCTATAAGAATGGTGCTCAAGTTGAATGGGAAGGCGGAAGGGTGTAGTAAGTGGACTGGGGTGGGGCTCATAGAAATCACACGACCGCTCTATGAATGGATGAAGATACTGGTTGCGTCGTGACACACCAGGGAGCGGTAGCTGAAAAAAATCAACACCACAAGGAAGTGGTGTGCATAGAGTTACAAGCTCGGTGTCACGGATGGTGGGTGGATAAAACGTGCATAAATGGGATCGCGGAGCACTAGGGTGGAGGGTGGGTGTAGGTGAGGACCTAAATGCGTAGATGTGAACAAGTGAGGTGCAATAACAAGGGCCAAACCAAGTGGTGGGGTGGAAGGGACAGTGGGTGGAGCGGGTGGGGGAAGATGATCTAACTCAAGAGTGGGAGAGACACACTCCGCATGAGACTCAGAATGATCCTCAGGGGCACTCGTAGGAGGATGTGTGAAAGTGAATGAGGGTGTGATCAACTTAGTCACCCTAAAGTCACCATCCAAAGTGGTGGAAAAATCGAACGAGGAATCCAAATCCGAGATAGATGAATCAACATTAATATCTGACTCAACGGGAGTCAAGCATGGCGGGATAGGATCCATATCCAGAGAGGTAGAAATCATCTCGGATTCAATCTCAGGACAATGGGAAGCACTCGCAGCCGTAGCTAACCGATAAAGAATTGGCTCCTCTGGAACACACATAAAAGGGCCAAAATGTATAGACTCAAGCATAATTATGGATTCGGTGGAAAGGAAAAGGCGAACCTCAATGGTGGGATCGAGAGGAGAGGGAGGTGCGGGATCAATCTCACAGTCAATGGATCTGTCAACACAATTGTCAACTTGAGGCCCGGACCACGGGGTGGTCTCAATTTCAAGATTCTCAGAAGGATAGGGTTGGTCGCACTCAAAATGCGTGTCACAAGTCGACTCATCATCACTCCATGTGGGGGCAATAAGGGGTTGACTTGTGGTGGATTCCGGCTCTCGCGCACACTCAAATTCATAGAATCGTTGTTCAAGCCATTGAATTGATTCATTTTGACAGTGAAGAGTGAGCACAAACTTTTGCAAGAGGCTTTCAAGAGCGGATGTGCAAGGTGGTGGTGAAGTAGTAGTGAGTGGCGGTGGTGGTGGACACAACTCACTATAGACACTAGGAGGAGGAGAATGTTCATATGAAGTGTGGGGAATGGGGTCAAGTTGGTCATACATGGGAGAAGTATCTTCACGAGAGAGAAAAGGTTGATCATCACGAGGAGCATAGTAAGGGGACTGATAGGTATGAGGTGCACGAGGTGGTGATGACGACTGTTGGAAACCGTAAGGATCCACAACATGGTGTTGGGGTTCATAGTGTATGGAAGGATGATCACGCCGCCATGAATAGCTGGGGTACTCATACCCCTCGACATTAGATATGTCGTGAAAATACGTTGAGGGTGGTTCCGAAATAGTATCATATGGATACACATGTTCCATTGTGGATTTAGCTGGGGAGAAAATAAATGGACACTCATGGGACAAGTGATCGATAAGAAAGCAGTGTGTGCACGGCGACGCATGGGATGGGTTGATACTCGTCACCGGAAGCGGTGACATAGGAGACAAGTACCAACGATGGGTGTTTGAGAGTTAAAGCCCTGAATTAATGAATGAAGGTTCGATTCAGGCTTATCATCAAACAAGCTTCGAGAGAATGGAAAATGGACAAAGTATTCCCGTAAAGGACGTTCTTCGGCCATGAAGAGAGGGATATTTTTGTTTTTTTAAATAGTTTTTAAAAGAAAAGAAAATCTTATTGTAATTTTTGAAAATAAGAAAAGAAAAATCATTTTGTTATTTTAAATATGGAAAAGAAAGAAAATCTTTTTCGAATTTTTGGAATTTTATAAAAAAGGAAAATATTTTGGGTTTTTTCGAAAAATGGGAGAAAATGGACTCTTGATTTGAGTGAACTAACTAAAACCGACTACCGAAAGAATGGTATTGGACACACACGAGTCAAGAAAAAAAATCCTAACGAGCACGTAGCCAATTATTATCTTCAAAATTAGTGAAAGGGGTAGTCAAATTTTAAATAAGTCCGCGGGTGACAAAAATCACGAAATTTATCTTTGTGATCGCCTGTTATATAAATGTGTTCCTACGGGGCTCGCTAGTTGATTGATTTTATATTTAATGACAGCTAGGGTAGTACACAATGGATAAGCAAGTCAGTCGGGTGATGAAATCCCTTCTCGTTTCAATGACCGGGTCCAGGTCTTAGGTAAATTAATTGATCAAACCATTCAATTTAAGTGCGATGCAGAAATTAAAAGTACACAGGAGCAATTAATCACACAAAAAATGAACTCGCTTACAGGAGAGTCGTGAGTGATAAAGTATTACCTCCCACGGTTTTTACACGCGTGGGGTGAAGACTGAGTTCAGTCGATCGGGGGGAGATATCGCATATCTCAGTCGTTCTCGGGAGTCCTACCGACCCGAAGTAGAGAGGCTTCAAACTTCCTCGCCTTTGGAAGCCCTCTCTCTACCTTGTCTGATTTCCCTTTTCGCATTTTTATGGAATAATTATTACAAAAATAATATGGTGTCGAAATGCACCCCCAAAAAATACAAAGCTTCAAAAATCCTATACAACCAGTCTAATGCGGAGGGAGGAGGAATAATAGTTACAACTAAAAAAAATAAAAATTACAAGTCTTCAATTTGTCTCCACGTCAAGAAAGCGGCAATGACGCCATTTGATAAGTAGCTTTTTGCGTTCGGTCGTTGTCTTCAAAAGCCACTCTCAAAATTCCCTTGAGTACCTACAAAACTTGTCTAAAAATAACTCGTATTGCGGTAAGTACGGGTATCAATCCAACTCTCAATGGTGAAACAATTGACGTGAAAACTTGCAATCTAATTTTTTTATTAATTTTTTTTAAAACAATTTCAAGGGAAAAGTTAACTAATGCTAAAATTATAATTATGACTAAATAACGGGAATAAATGTGTGCAACCGAGTGTGAAATAATGTGAGAAGATCAAGAGATGGGATTACACTACATTTTCAATTATTCTAATCTCTCAATTTATTAATGTGAAATATTTCGAGATAATATTAAATCGATAATCTAACTCTCGCTAAAATTATAAATTTAATAAAATCTTTTTCAGAAAATTCATTTAAAAATGTCATACAATGAAAATTTAAGAATTATACTTTTTTTAGAAAATTACCTGCTAGGATCAATTTAACGAAAACAATATCAATCTTCGAATTTCAATACTGAATTAATATTCAAATATCGGAAAAATCTATCTCTAGTTCGATTCCTAAATTCAAACATTAATTTGTTCAATTAATTTAGTAACTGTTGTTACATAAATTAATTGGTGACACTTAAAAATAAATTTTCCTAGAATTATAGCATTAACGAAATTGATTAATTAAACTAACATCATTCGCAGTGCATCCCACCCCTTGAACGGGGTGTTTAGTCAAACCTTTTCATGTGTGCATAAACAACAATAAATAATATGTCGAGAAGGAAATAAATTGAAAAGAAAATGTAGAAATACAATACGTAATTTTTTCCACAAATTTATCTTTAAATGCGCCTTGACATGCGTCCAACTTCTTCACAATTTTCAGCTCTTGATTACAAAAAGAAAACTACAAACTAAGCCTAAAATTTTTTCTAAAGCTAAACTATTTTTTTTTTAATTTTTCTGAATTTTTTTCATGACCCTAGACTGTAAATAATATACACACTTGCTCTCTCTCTCTCTCTCTCTCTCTTGTCTCTCTCCATTTGTATCTGAGTGTTCCCCTTATAAAAGTGAGCAGATGCCTTTTTTTATAACCCACAATATTGGTGCTTATTGGGAGATTTTCTTGGGATTTTAAGATGACCAAATGAAAGGTGGGTTTTTCTCTTTTTTTTTTTTTTTTAACAAATCTTGGTTTCCTGTTTTGGTGGGACTCTGGGTTTCGATTTTAAGGGTCTTTGGCTTGGTGGGTTTAAACGGGTTTAGAAGATGGGTCTACCCGATTGGGTCGCGATTGGGGCTGTCGATATGGTCGCCGGATTCGAACAGGTTCGGGTTTGGATGGGTCTTGTATGGGGTTTGGCAAGTTGGTTAATGGTATGAGACAGGTTGGGGTTTTAAAGGGTTGCTAGAGGGTTCGGTTTTTTCGACGGAGCAGGTCGCCAGTGGTGGTATGGAATCGGCTAAGGGGATTCGGGCAGCTAAGGGGTCAAAATCGGATGGAGGAGATGGCGGTTCCGGGTTGGTCCAATTTTGGGGGTCGGGTCGAGTTGTTGGATGGGTTTTAGATTGTGGGGGGGGGGGGGGGGGGGGGGGAAGTGGTGTTTGGATGGTTGAGGTTGTGTGAATGGAGGTTGGAAGAGAGATAAATGGGTGGTGAAGAAGATGATGGAAGGGATTTTTGATAGGGTGTGTATAAGGTGTACGTTAGGTTTGTATGGGTGAAGGTATTTGGTTTAGTTTAGGTGTACGAGTGTGTAGGGCATTTAGAGTGTGAGTGGGTTTAATGTGTGTGTTTAAGTTGTGACCCTAAAAATAACACAACTAAAAAAATACAAAACTAACAAAACTAAAAATCTAAAAATAAAATACTACTCTAGAAATAAAATAAAGACTCAAATAAAAAAATGAAACTAAAAAGAAATAAAAATAAAAATCTATTAAATTAAAAACTAAAATCCTAAAAATGTAAAATCAAAAAATAAAAATAAATGAAATCCTAAAAACTAATCCTAATAAAATAAAATAAATAAAAACTAAAAAATAATAAAAATCAAAATAAAAAAACTCTAATAAAAACAAAATATGAAGATATGCAATAAATTCTTAAAATCCTAAATAAATCTATAATAAATCTTAAAAATAAACGACTCAAAATAAAAATCTAGAAAAATAATAAATTTACTAACTAAACACACATGGGGCTCGGTTTAGGATTAGGTTAGGGTTTCGGGACACGGTTCGGGACATCGAAACTCTTCTCGACAAGCTCAATGGGACTCTGATTTCACGGTCTCTTTTGATTTCTTCATTGAACGCTTTTAGCCGCTTCTTTGTCGCAATTGACTGAATTTATCATCATTTAACACTGCGATTGCTGATTGACCTGCAATATAGATAAATACTAACATAAGGCCAATTTTAATTAAACTGAGTGACTAAAAAGCATTTATTTGGGGTATAAAATAAACACTTTTTTGTGCTTATCAAGAAACACCAACAATACACACATATTTTGTGTGTATCCGTGTATATACACCCAAATTTGACGTGCATATGAATCCATGTACACGGATCTAGGTATATACATCATATATGCACAAATTAATTGAGTTAAAGAGAGGGAGAAGAGATAACGAGATTGAAAATGACCAAAAGAGGGAGATAAGAGAGAACGGGACCGAAACGGGTGAGGAGAGAGAGAGAGAGAGAGAGAGAGAGAGAGAGAGAGAGAGGCATTACCGGCGAAGAAGGGTGGCAGTGGTTGCATGGGAGAGGTAAGGATAAAGGGGTGGTTTTAAAGTTTATGAGAGTTAGAGAGAAAGAAGAGTTCAAAGAGAGAAATGTAAAAGTAAAATGGGTTAAAATGTAAAAATAAAGCTTGTATACTTTTCACTAACAGGGTGCCTAGTGCCTATTGTGTGGTGTTTGGAATAAGTATATCTTACTTATTGGGTGTGGGAAGAACATGGTGTTTGGAAGAAAAAAATTTGGTGCCTTTAACATTACTCTTTGTAGGGTTGAAAAAAGTTGTGTAGGGAAGCTTGGGCTACATTCTAGGTTTGCCCATCCAATGTTTTGCTTTTGTAAGAAGAATATCACTTAACTGCACAGTGGGGTTGAAATCATGTATTAGCATTTCTCCATATGTAAGGCCACGTCTTCTTTCAATCATATAGATTATGTGATGTAGGAACATAGGGACATAGTCATCTTTTTTAGCATTTATTCTATTTTTCCCTTTTGAACCCTTTTAGTATAAATAGCTATTGAGCCCCTCATCGTATCACTTTTGGTTATTTTGAGATTAAAAGACTAGAGAGAGAAATAATAAGTCGTTCCTCATTTTCTACATTTTCCATGTTGTTGTTGTTGTGTAGATAACTTCTCTTTTTACGCTTCCGCCCCCTATTTACATCAAATTGGTATCAGAGCGTGGCTTGTTCTTGAATCAACCATGTTTATTGAAGATTGGGACTCAAATTGGGTTCACCCAGATGACTTTTGGCCAAACCTTAATCAAATATTACCACTTTCCACCACCACCAAGGATGGTGTCCCACTACCATAACCCACTGTCCGGACCACCCAAAAGAAGCCCCTAGAATTCCCATCCCGACCCGGAATAGGCTCTTTACCCACCGAAAAACCCTATCGCCCCCTCAGGGGCCCAAAACCTAACATATCCTACTCCAATGTTGTCGAAACCCACCAAAAACCACCTCCACCATCCGGTTACTCCCTACGAAGCCGAGCAGTCCAGAACCAAGACCAAACGACCCAGTCCCCATGCCGCCCAACCCTAGATACACCAGAGGGAAGAATAAAAGCCTTGGAGGATCCAACCGAGGTTTATAATCCGAAAAAATGTATCGGTCTTCATCTGATTGCTTCGAAACACCCCCAACAACCACATGACTCCTGCTGTGATGTTGTTAGCCCAAAGACACAAGCGGGTCAGCCCCGATATGGCTCCGTTCCAATCGTGACCCAAGTTGAAGGCTCCAAAATAGAAATTAGTTACAAGATTCACCCGAACACAAACCCTAGCCAATTTCCCCAACACAAACCAGTTCCAAACCCTATTTACCCCACTCTTAAGAAACCCTAACATCCACACCTCCTAAAAATTCTAACTTCGTATACAAAGGGTCTGCTTCTTTGGGCATCCTACCCATTCCATCCAATGTGCCCTTATCCACCGCTCAATCCATTTGCCGTCAACGTTACTCTTTTTGCGATTCTCAAGCAAGACTCTCCGATGTCTCTACCACCTATACTCATACCGTTATGATTACGACTTCGGTGAAGACCCTATCACCTCCTCCTGGTGATGACATGTGGATCCGAACGAGTATTTTTTTACTCATTGCACTGCAAAAGGGAGGCTATGCGCGGTGATTATTGACGGAGGATCTAGTGATAATTTGATAGCGCAAGAGATGGTAGACAAACTAAAGCTTCCCACTGAATTATTGCCCACTCCATGTCGTACTAGATGGTTGGGTAACGGAGCCACACCTGTCCCTAGTCGACAATGTCAGGTGGCTTCTATTGGGGACTATCATGACGAGGTTTTGTGCACCATGGTCAATATGCGGGTATGTCACCTACTTTTGGGGAGGCCATGGAAATTTGATCACTGTAGTATGCATGATGGCCGAGCCAACACTTATTTATTTACATATGAGGGGTGGGACTTTCTCCTCCGCCCCATGCGACCATTTCTAATGTCTCGACCTTCTGCTCTAGTAATTTCGCATGAGGAGTTAGCCACCGAGGTCGTGGAGACAGGACGATGTTATGCTCTTATTAGCCATATCACAACCTCTGAGACATCTATTCCACCGGATGTTCAGAGTTTATTGTATTCTTTTAGTGATGTGTGCACACCCCCAAATGATCTTCCTCCTCTCCAGGATATACAACATGCTATTGATTTTATCCCTAGGGCGCAACTCCCCAACCTTCCCCACTATCGCATGTCGCCTACGGAGCACGTTGAATTAAAGAGACAGGTCACCGAGTTATGTGAGAAGGGGTATATTTGGGGGAACATGTTTTCTCGTGCAGCTCCCTCACTATTAACACCCAAGAAGGACGATAGTTGGCGCATGTGTATGGATAGTAGTGCCATTAATAAAATCACGGTAAAATATCGATTCCCAATTCCCTGACTTGAGAATATATTGGACCAACTCCATGGGCGACGATATTATCCAAGATAGACTTGAAGAGTGGATACCACTAGATACGTATGAGGCCGGGTGATGAATAGAAGACATCATTTAAAACCAAGGATGGGCTTTATGAGTGGATTGTGATGCCTTTTGGTCTATCCAACACTTCACCCCCGTTCATAATCATGAGGGTGATGACCCAGATTTTGCGTCCTTTCTTTGGTAAGTTCGTTGTGGCCTATTTTGATGATATTTTGATTTATAGTCGGTCCGAGGAGGAACATATGAGACATGTGACTCAGGTTCTGGAGGTTTTACAAGCCGAACACTTTTTCCTTACATTGAAAAAGTGTGTTTTCATGGTTCCATCGGTGACTTTCTTAGGGTATGTCATATCGGGAAATGGCGTTCGGGTGGACGACGCCAAGATTTAGGCAATAGTAAATTGGTCTACCCCACTTCGATGACTCAGGTTCGCGACTTTCATGGGCCTTGCTGGGTTCTATCAACATTTCATAGCAGGATTCAGCACCGTTATGGCTCCGATCACAAATTTGATGAGCACTTTTTTGAGCGCCGAGTTTAGGTGGACTAAGGAGGCCGAGCGGGCCTTCACACATATTAAGGAGTTGATGAAGACTATTCCTATCCTCTCCTTTCCAGGATTTGATTAGTTGTTTGAGTTATCTTGCAATGCTTGTAAGACAGGGGTGGGTGTTGTCTTGAGCCAGAATGGGAAACCCATTGCATTTTTTAGCCAGAAATTGACGGGAGCGACCTTACACTATTATACGTATGACTTGAAGTTCTATGAGGTTGTGAAGGTCGTGAGGCTTTGGTCACCTTATCTCCTATATAAGGAGTTCGTGATTAAATCTGACCATGAGGTCTTGCAATTCCTTCATAACCAGAGGCGTGTTAGTGACAGACACGCTAAGTGGATGGCCTATCTTCAGCATTACATTTTTCACCTTAAGTACAGGATCGAGAAGGAGAACCTGGTAGAGGATGCACTTAGCCAGCGTGCGCGTGCTCATGCTTTAGTGACTTTGCGGAGTCAGGTTTTTAAATTCGATAATATTCGAGACCTCTACCCGACGGATGTCAATTTAGGACCCATTTATACCGCATGCCAGGAGGGCAATGATGCATCGGGTGAGTACTTAATACAGATGGATTTTTACATTGTGAAACAGCTTTGTGTATTCCCTTTTCCTCTTTACGGGAGAAGATTATTTTTGAGGTTCACGGGGGTGGCTTAATAGGTCATTTGGGATAGGCACGCACCCATGCATTGTTACGAGACCGTTTTATTGGCCAACTATGAGGTGGGATACTAATGCCTTCATCAGGCGCTGTTATACTTTCCAGACGGCCAAGGGGCATCACTCTAATGCTGGTTTGTACACTCCACTGTCGATACATGAGCGCCTGTGGCAAGAAGTTTCGATGGATTTCATTTTGGGCCTCCCCCGTACTTCCAGTGGGCATGATTCTATTATGGTAGTTTTCGACCGAGTCTCCAAGATGTCTCATTTAATTACATGTTCTCGTACGATAGATGCTTCTCATGTCGCGTCCTTGTACTTTCGAGATATTTTCCACTTACATGGTGTTCCTCGCAACATCAGATTTGATCGAGCTGTATGCTTTATGGGACACTTCTGGCGGACCTTATGGCATTTGTTACGGATAGAGCTCCAGTTTTCGACTATCTTTCATCCACAGATGGACAAATAGACAAAGGTGGTCAATAGATGTGTGGGATACCTTTTACGTTGTTTGACCTCCGAGCACCCCCGTAGGTGGGATATTGTGATTGCACAAGCCAAATTTGATTTCAACAATGCAGTTAACCGTTCTACAGGTTTCTCCCCCTTCCATATTGTGTTGGGCCAGTCCCCAACTATGCCCATTGACCTCGTTGAGCTACCACCAACAGTTTCTACGTGCCCTCCGCAGAGGAGTTTGTGGCCCACTTGACATCCATCCAGGCCGATGTACGTACTCATCTTCAGACCATATGTGCCTATTACAAAGAAACTACTAATGCACATCGTCGTTTTGTTTCTTACCAACCCAGTGATTTAGCTATGGTGTACCTCCAGAAAGCACGACGTTTTGGAAAAGGCAACAAGCTTCTTATGAGATGTTTTGACCCTTTTACTAATATTCGCGCTTGTGGGCCGAATGCCTATGAGGTTGACCTTCCTCCGGAGTTTCTTATGCATCGCACATTTAATGTGGTGGACCTTTCTCCTTTCAGAGGCACCTATTCCCCTTCCCTCAGCCTCGACCCAGCCAGTCCGTTCTCATATTGATCGTATTGAGGGTATACTTGATTCAGCATTTGTCTCTTCTGCATCAGGTGACTACACACGCTACTTGGTTCATTGGGTTGGACGCCCTGAGGTGGAGGACTCGTGAATTACTGACGCTACCTTGCAACATGTTGATCCCGATTTCTTTCGCCAGTTTTCAGCATATATGAATTCCTCTCGGGGGAAAGGGGGGGGGGGGAGAATGATGCAGGAGCATAGGGATATAGTAGTCTTTTTTAGCATTTATTTTTTCCCCTTTTGTACCCTTTTAGTGTAAATAGCTATTGAGCCCCTCATTGTATCACTTTTGGACATTTTGAGATTGAAAGACTAGAGAGAGAAATAATAATCCCTTCCTTATTTTCCAATTGTTGTGTAGATAAATTTTTTTTTATGCTTCTGCACCCTATTTTACATCATTATGTCTATTTCTTGCACACTTATTTACATTCTTTGGGTCTTTAAGAAAAAAGGTATTAAACTTTTACGGTATCACGTGTCTTTACTCACCACCAATGAACATGACACAAGTGCAAAAAACTTCGGCATATTAAAGTTATCTTTATAGTGAGGAATATGTGGGGCACTTGGCTACCCGTATCGTGTCCTCGGTGTTTACGTAATACCCTAGTTCTCATTTGGTTCGATTTTTTTGTAGTTTTTGCCTTCGGGAATCAAAATTGGTAAATATTGTGGTATTTGGCTCGGTTTGGACTCCTTAGGGAGGAGAGAGAAAGAATTTGAGTTTAACTTACATTCCTTTGGGTGATCTAATCTTATGCAGTTGGATTTTGGTATCCAAGTTTAATAGGTATCTTTAGTTACCTATCTTGTGAGGTGTCTTACACCAATTGAAATCTTGCATTTCAGCACTTATTTAAGGAGTGCTTTCCCCACAGAATATTGGATATGAGAGAATTGGGTCATCTCCATCTTTGTGATTCAATAGACAACTTTGTGAGTGAAAGTTAAGGGTTACTTTTTACAGAAAATTGATAATTTCGGGTGTTCTCTATTGAGATTTGGGTAGAATACAAGTTCCATGGGTAAGATTAATTTTGTGCAAGTCTTCAATTATTTTGTGTGAGGGTTATTTAGTGAGAGGGGAGTTTATTTGTGTGTGAAAAAGGAATAAAAGTCCTTTCATTTGTAATCTTCTTCTATTTAGTGACACGACCTATGGACGTAGACAAATTGATGAACCACATAAATTTTGTGTTCTTTCATCTATTTTCTATTTTTTTTATTTGGATTGCTATTTTTAGTGTGATTGTTTATTGGTCACAATGCCCTAGTTGAAATATACACAACACTTCTACACAACGAATTGGCATCAGAGCCTAGGTTGCAAACTAGGGTCTTTTGGTTATGACATCCAAGATAAAGTAGGATGTGGAGAAATTTAATGGGAAGAATAATTTTAGCCTTTGGCAATTGGAGGTGACGGACATCATCATCATAGAGGTCTCGATCTATGCCTTAAAAGGAAAACCCGATGCAATGAAGGATGACGAGTGGAAAAAGATTGAAAAGGAGGCTTGCTACACAATTTGTGTTTGTCTAAGGAGATACCGTTATGATAAAGACTTCTACTCACGTGATTTGGGTAAAGATTGAGAAGCTTTATTTAGTGAAATCATTGACTAAGAGGATTAATCTCAAAAAGGAGTTCTATCGCTTTTTATGGGCCCGAGTACTTTGTTACAAGACCACCTCAATGAGTTTAATAGTCTTCTCTCGAAACTATTAAACATGTAGGTGAAGATGGAGGAAGAAGAAAAGGTTGCAGTTTTATTGGCTTTTCTTCCCGAGAGGTACGATCATTGGGTGACTACGGTGATGTATGGGAAGATAAATGTCATTTTGGATGAGGTCACGTCAACTCTTCTCTCTAATGAAAATATGAGGAAGTTGGTTGAGGGTGATGGTGATGCGTTAAGCCCTATCATTCGAGGAAAATCAGAGAATCGAGGTTCTAAGAGCTTCAAGTCTAGGTCAAAGGGGCATAAGGACCTTGAATGGTACTATTGTCACGATATTTGGCACATTGTGAATTCCTGTCCCAAAATAAGCATGGGAAAGGAAAGGAGAAGGTCCAAGACATATCATCGGCGATGGTAGATGTAAGTGATTTAGAGGATGTCGATGATTTTGTGCTCATGGAAACCCAAATTGGTGAGTCATTTAATGACGTTTGGGCTCTTGATTTTAGTTTTTCAATTCATATGTGTCCTAAACATTTTTCCATCCCGAGGGCGTTCCCCTTGGTTTGGTTTGGGTTTGATGCACCATGAATCACTACGAATTCATGACCTAAACATTCGTCCAAGACGTTGTCTGGTCTTGGGCCCCCATTGATTACCATAAATTCGTTTCCCATGCCATCGTCCAGGATGTTGTCTGGCTTCTATTAGCGTACAGGTTGTGCTGTGCCTTCCTTCTTTTCTAAGAAGTTATTCAGGTGCCTAGTCTCCACCAGTTCCTCGAGGTGAGACTTGAGTTCCTTGCAATTTTTGATCTTTTGACTGTGATCTTTATGGTATGCACATTTCATTGTCTGGTTCCTCTTTTTTGGATCACTGAACATCTTCTCGGGCCATTTGAAATAGTTTTGACCTTTGATCTTGTAAAAGATCTTGTATATTGGTCCTTTGAACACCGTGTTAACTGTATTGAATGATTTTTTAGGATCCTTCTTCGCTCCTTTCAGCTTCCCATTTTGCTTTCATCCTCCTTCCTCTTTGTCCACATTTGTGGACTGCTTTTATCGGTCTCCATCTTAACCAACTCCGGTCACCGTATCTTTAACCTTGGCGTATTTCTCGATCCTTAACATCAGGTTGTCGATTGTAATGGCCTCTCGCTTAATGAGGGATTAGTAAAGCGTGGAACTGCTTGGCAGACCCATTTTGAAGGATCTTACCTCGACTTTCTCGGTGAAGTTCTCTACTTTATTGTACACCTTCCAGTACCTTCTTGTGTACTCTTAGAGTGTTTCTTGGGGATTTTTCTTCATCGTCAGAAGTGAATCCATTCGCTTGGGATGAGTGCTGCTAGTAATGAATTTGGTCGTAAAGGACTCGTCTAGCTACTTCAAAGAGGTTATTGATTGGTGTGACAGCTTTCCAAACGAATTCTGGGAAGTGTCTTCAAGACTAGAGGGGAATATTCGGCACATTAATCCTTCGTTAGTGTTCCACAGCATCATCGCCTAGCGATATTGCCTAACATGATTAGTGGTATCCGTCTTTCCATCATAGACCTTGAATCTTAGGGGAGTAAACTTCTTGGGAGGCTCAAACTCCTCTATAAACTGGTTAAAAGGTGATTTCATCTTACATACAAGTGCTCTTCTAACGAGTTCCTTGGTCGTGCGAGCCCCTTGATGGGTTGGGTGCCTCTCTACTTCTCTTTTGATGAAGTCACATATCTCTCTATCTTCGCTCCGTTTATTGGGGTGTGGTTTCCCTCTAGGAGACTTTCGGTGGTGAGAGGATTCCTCCTGTCACTGAGTACTCCTTCCTCAACTGCGAGCTCTTCTCACTTGAGGTCTAGGAGTTCGCGAGTCGTACCCACACTTTCTATTCTCTTTGTGGGCTTCCTTTTCCAACTTCTTTAGACGATATTGGAGCACGACATTCTGCTCTGTTGAAGCCTGTTAGTAACCCTTTTATCTGGGAGGCACCTCTCATAATTGTCAATGAGTCTTAAGATCTAGTTAGATCGTTCAATCTCATTAATATTCACCATTCTATCCTCCGAAGGACGATAACGAGCGTCAGAGGATTGATAATACTCACCAATATTGGATCTAATCCTCTGAGAGCACTACACCAAAACACGCCATTAATAACACAATTTTACCATTACTAATAATATTAGTAACACAATTTTTCTGTTAGAAAAAAGGCGTGGGGCACGAAGCTAGTAACGGTAAAATTCAAAATTAGTAACAGTATAATTCTGTTATTAATAGTAACGGAAGTTCAGAATTTGTAACGGTAAAATTCTGATACTAATAGTAACGGTAAAATTCAAAAATAGCAACGCTTAAGTTGTGTTACTAATAGTAACAGAAAATTCAGAATTAGTAATGGTAAAATTATGTTACTAATAGTAACGGTAAAATTATGTTAGTAATATTAATACATATTTAAAAAAAAATAAGATCCAATATCCTGATTATTATTACCAGTATTTAAATCCTAAGAACATATACAAAAATAGTCTACAAAAACAAGGGCATTATATTCAACATTTATATTTATATAAGCCTCCACTCTTTATTTACAATAGAAACTTAAACCAAATAAATGAAACATCGTAATACAATCCCCCGAATGTTGCATTATTTTAATAAAAGCATCCAATATAAAATCTTAATACAATCATACCCAAATGAGATATTTTTATATTAAAACAAATCAAATGAAATATAAAAAAGAAGTTCGTTGTTGTTGACTATCAACTTTCATTCTATTATCATCGTCATCAATGTCGCAACCCGCAACGCTGAAAACTTGATGAGGCTCTGTCAAACAAAATAAAATATCATATTAGTTATAATATCAACATTTAGTCATCCAAATTAATTTAGTACAAAAAATTATCCACCAGCAAAATTAATTGCACAAGTATACGAACTTATAATATCACATTTCACATCAGCACACATCACATATAGTTTCTAACACATTCAATTTTTTTTTATACAACTAACACAGAAACACACACTTACGCTGCACACAAACCCTGGACACACACTTCACACTATTCACACAGACACTATGATAAAAAAAATGAATTAAAATTGCTCTGTACTTTATATCTAAGCATTTAGTGTGCATTAATGAATTATTACTATTTTTCATAAATTCACACGATGTGAGATGTAAGAAATGCACACTGTTTACATGCAAGATGAGTGAGACTAGGACATGATCCACGCTTCCCATTTGTTGGCATAATAAAACTGAGGTCCTCACTTTAATTACTTTATTTTATTTGTATTGATTGGAAACAAAAACTTCCATTCATGATAGAAAAAAATAATGGAAGAGATAAGGATCAGCTATCCTAAAAGGCAATACAAAACAGTCCACAAAAGAAAAGCCCTCTACACTTTATATCATGTCGGTAGTGCTTATTTCGATGTCGGTGTTTATTTTGGATCGATCACGCTAGATTGGTGATGGTTTTAGTTATTTTTCTCAATGGTGGTGTCTAGGGGATTTGCAAAAGAAGTAATTTATAAGTGATTGAACTTTCAACGAAGACCAATTACAGAAACCATCATCATCAATTAATTGTTCTTTTTTGATAGGCAATGCAATGTATTAAACACTGTAAATTCCATGGACCTCCGCTCTTAATTGTCATAAGTCATAATTACGGATACCTCCACTCTCCCTTCAAATATTACACATGTTTCCATTCTTGATTTTAAAATTGCACCTGTTATCCCCATAGTAGGGCAGTGCGTGTAACAAAAACCAGTAAATTACTTAAAACAAGAGCGGATGCGGCGTAATATTTGAAACAAGATGGGAGATACCTGGAATTATTTCAAGCAAGAGGGGAGGTCCATGTAACTTGTGCTATAGAATAAAGTGAAAGACCACTTGGTACGAAGAGTATGCCTCCGCGTCAAAAAGTAAGGAATTCAATCAGATGTAAGCTACCTCGCATGGTTCCGGCGACATTTGGCTGGTTTGGGCTCCTAATGAGATTATTATGTACCAAGCTCTGATTATCTCACATGTAAATTTAATCATTGTATGTGAGAGAAGCAATATTGTTGTTGTAATGCTTCACAGAGGACTCCAAAACCTCTAGACGTGGGCAGACCATTTCCTTCACCAGCCTTCCTTCCTTGTAAATCTTGAATGTAGGTACACTTCTTACATTCTCAGCATTTGCAATTGCTGGGCTCTCTTCCACATCCACCTTTTGTTGCAAATAAACATGGAAATATAGGTCTCAAATATAAATAGACAATTTTTTAATTTAGGCACAATATGAACTGATAAAACATATAATAGCCCGCACACCTTGAGAAAATTTATGGATGGATATTGGCTGCATAGTGTGTTGTAAAATGGAGATATCTGCTTGCATTGCAGATTGGATGTCACTTTGAAATGAACCACAAAAGGGCCTGGAATTTTAAGATTGAAATCATCAAAGAATTATAGTAAATGATAAAGAAATTAGTAGACAGAGATAAATACTAGAAGACTGATCGCGTGAGGATATGGCAGTCCTGAACTGCTCTAGACCTGATATTAAAACAACTTCACCACCAAACTTTAAATTATGAACTTCCCCTTGGGATTTCTTCAATGCAACTTCGGCATGGAACAAACATTCAACAACATCTTTGTCATTTCGAAGTTCCTTCCTCAAGATCTCATAATCACTCACCGCTTCAGCCCACCGTTCAAGCTGTGATACACAACGTTTAATCCCAAACTTCAGAGAAATGACAATTAAATATGAGCACCGAAAGAGAACAAAAAGCATACGCTCCGAGGAACACCAACCCTCCGAGGAACTCTTATCCTCCGAGGAACTCCAATGCTCCGAGGAACTTTTGGACGACGAGCAACTAAGGCGGTTCGAGCTGCACCTCGACCACAGCATTAATTGCCAGATAATCAACAGTTCAACTATTCATTGAATGCTTATCATCTTGACGCGCAAGTTTCAAGAACATTAAATGAATTACCCTTTCATATGTGTATCATTTAATGTAACACCCTTTCATGTATAGCCTAAGGGCTATAAATACCTTGTATCACCCTCATTCAGGGGGGACCGGAATTTCTTGAGAGAACTTGTAATCGAGAATTCCCAAACACCCAGCAATAACATAACAGTGGACGTAGGCCATTCATACAAGGCTGAACCACTTTAAAATCTTTGTCTCATTTTATTTATCTGTGATTGAATAATTAGAGCTATCTAATTTTTACATCAACAGATTGGCGCCGTCTGTGGGAAACGATTGTTATTATCGTTTTTCACCAAAACTCATTCATCATCAATGGCGGATAATCCAGAATCTAGCAATCGAAACGCTGGAAATGCTGGAAATCCTCCAAATCCCTCTGCACCTCTAGATCTGGCCGAAATTATGACGAATCTGGCTCAAGGACAAACCGCCATGCAAGACACAATGAGGCAACTTATACAAACCCTTCATGGCGGTGCACCTGCACGTTCAGGACAGCGAATTGGTCACAGCCAAACTTATTTACTTTCTTCACGATCCAGACGTACTGAGTCATATCGTAATGAGGAGTCTGATGATTTCTCTTATCAACCTGGGCGAACTTCGTCAATAAGGGCTACAGATACTGATCAACGTATCACTCGCTCTCCAGAAAGACCCAGTGCCTTAGAAAGACTGAGTAGGGTGTCTCCTTTCAGTCGATTAGGCCCTAGGAGGAATAGGAGTCCACCTAAGACCGTATCGAGAAGTTTTCGACGACCATCAGATCTAAGAGAAGGATCAGCACAATCACGACCAGTTGCTCGTCAAGAAAAATCTCAAGAGGCCACATCAGAACAATCAATTGCTCGAACTAATAAGCCCGAGGAAGGAAACGATGCGTGGAAGGGTTCCATTCAGCGTTTGGAGGATAGATTGGGAGAAATGGCTAAGGCGAGGAATCCCTTACAATGAACTTTTGTTCGAGGGACACCTTTTGTCCAGGCCATTGTGGGCTTTCCTACCCCATCAAAGTTTAAAGCACCCGTAGTGACCCCTAAATATGATGGAAAGACAGATCCTGTCCTTCATATAGAGCAATATCAAGCTGCCGCCGATATCTATGCTGTCCCCGACGAGATGAGATGTAGAGCGTTCTCAGGAACTCTTACTGGAGCTTCCCAGATATGGTACAACAATCTTCCTTGGGGTAAGATTTCAACTTTCTTTCAGTTGGCTGAGTTGTTCATCGGCAATTTCTGTTTTGGAGCAAAGCCAGTAAAACGGGTAGCACATTTGTTAAGTGTTAGACAAAAATCTGGTGAGAGTACTAGAGATTACATAACTCGTTTCAATAACGAGAAGCTGGAAGTTATAGATTACGAGGAGAAGACAGCAATCACCGCATTGATGAGTGGGTTGTTGCCTAATAAGTTGTATTACACCTTGGCGAAAGATCCACCTAAAACTATGTCAGAGTTGATGGCAAAAGCGGCAAAAATCACGAATGCCGAGGAAGCTATGGCTGCAAAGAAGAATATTGATAAAGACACCAAGGTGGATGTCGACAAGTCTAAAAATAAAGAGCATAAGGGAAATGGTGGCGACAAGCGTTCCAGAAATAATAAGTCATCATGGGAAGTCCTGAAGAAATTCGATAATTATACTCCCTTGAAAATGGGTATTAATCATGTCTTGGAAGAAATCAAGAATAACGAGGAAGTAAAGTGGCCAAAGAAACTGAGGTCAGACCCTGAACAGAGGAACAGGGATAAATATTGCAAGTTCCATAAGGATCACGGCCATATGACAAAAAATTGCATAGCTCTTCAGAACGAGATTGAAACGCTCATCCGAAGAGGGAAATTGGCTAAGTACGTTGATCGGGGAGGCGAAAGAAGAAATAATGAGCGAACTAGAGAAAGGTCTAGATCTCCTCGTCGAGCAGAAGAGAAAAAGAAGAGAGACCACGAAGATGATGCCGAGGATGACCCCGATCTTCCCAACAAACCAAGGCAGCTAGAACGAGAGGTATTTTCCATACGTTTTGGGTCATTTGATTGTAATGTTATTACAGGAGGAGATGCAGGAGGAGGAGATCTTACTACAGAAAGAAAAGCTTACCTCGGAGAGGCACAAGCTTGCTCGTACATTCAGCGAATAAATTTAGCCGAGGAGGATCGTCCGAGGAAGGTAAACAAAGAGAAGCTGGTTATTGGCTTTTCAAAAAATGAACTGGCAGGTGTTCTTTACCCTTACGACCACCCCTTGGTGATCAAAATGAGGATGAGAGAAGTAGTGATTTCAAGGGTGCTGGTAGACAATGGCAGTTCGGCAGACATCATGTACTATTCATGCTTTGACAGTTTAAATTTGAAGTTATATCAATTGGAGCCTTATCACAGACCTCTTCTGGGTTTTGCTGGCGAGAAAGTTTTTCCACTTGGGACGATCAAGTTGGATATATTCATTGGAACTTGGCCTGCTTGTCGAACAGAAAGAATACGCTTCTTTGTGATGGATAAGAATGTGCAATCAGCCTACAACATCATCATGGGAAGAGTTGGTTTGAAGAAGTTCGAAGCAGTCCCATCTACAGTACATCAATGTTTAAAATTCCCAACAAATTTCGGAGTGGGAGTGGTGAAAGGTGATCAAAAAGTAGCTCGAGAATGCTATTATTCATCTGCCGAGTAAGAGGAACTTGAAGAATCAAGGAAAAAGACTACTACCTATCAGGTGGAAAAAGATACAGAGATTGAAACTCTCGATCCCAGAGATGAATCCCAACTTGTAAAAGGACAGGTGGTAGAATCTACAGAAAATGTTATTCTGGACGACGAGCACCCTGAACGAGTAACCCAGATAGGTTCATCGTTGGATGCTTCAATAAAACAGGAATTGATAACTTTCTTGAGAAACAAAAAGAAAAATTTTGCGTGGAGTCATGAAGACATGCCAGGAATAGATCCAAACTTCTTATGTCACGAGCTCAATGTGAATAAGGAAATCAAACCTGTAAAGAAAAGGAGAAGAGTATTCAGTCCCGAGAAGAATCAAGCTATACAAGAGGAAGTCGAGAAACTCCAGAAAGCCCAATTCATTGAAGATGTGAAGTATCCAAACTGGTTGGCAAATGTAGTGATGGTGAAGAAGAAAAATAATAAATGGAGAATGTGTGTTGATTTCACTGATCTCAACAAGGCATGCCCAAAGGATCACTTTCCATTACCCAGAATTGATCAACTAGTGGATGCTACCTCGGGACACGAGCTGCTCAGCTTCATGGATGCTTACTCTGGCTACAACCAGATCAAAATGAAACCTGAAGACAGGGAAAGTACTTCTTTTATCACCCCTAGGGGAACTTATTGTTATAATGTTATGCCTTTTGGTTTGAAAAATGCTGGAGCGACATACCAGCGGCTGATGAACAAGGTTTTTACCGAACAAATCAGTTGTAATATGGAAGTCTATGTCGACAATATGCTGACAAAAAGCAAGAAAGCTGCTGATCATCTAGTTGATTTAAGCCAGACTTTTGATCAACTGGATAAATATCAAATGAAGCTCAATCCGACGAAGTGCACATTTGGAGTACGAGAAGGAATGTTCCTCAGATACATCGTCAACCAACGAGGCATTGAGGCGAATCCAGAAAAAATCAAAGCTCTTTTAGGGCTGCGATCTCCAACGACGAAGAAAGAAGTACATAGTCTTACAGGACGAGTTGCAGCGCTCAACAGATTTGTATCCCGAGCAACTGATAGATGTTTACCATTCTTCAAAACACTTCGAAAAACTTTCGAGTGGAATGAAGAATGTGAAAAAGCCTTTCAAGATTTGAAGAAATACTTGGGAGCACCTCCATTGTTGTCCAGGCCAGTAATGGGAGAAAAGTTGTACTTATACCTGGCAGTATCGGAGAATGCGGTCAGCTCGGCATTGATCAGATTGGAGAATGGAATCCAAAAGCCAATTTATTACACAAGTAAGGCTTTCCGAGGTGCAGAGATCAGGTACCCAAAGCTAGAAAAATTGGCATTGGCGTTAATTGAAGCAAGTAGAAGAATGAGGCCATATTTCCAGGCCCATACCATCATCGTGTATACCGACATGCCACTAAGACAAGCCCTTCATAAGCCAGAGAAATCGGGGAGACTGATGTACTGGGCAATAGAGCTTGGTGAATATGATATTGTGTATGAACCCAGATCGTCATTAAAAGGGCAAGCTGTTGCAGATTTTATAGCAGAGTTTACGTACCCTGATACTCTCGAGGAACAAAAGATACTCGCGGACCAGCCTGTGGATGTTACAGGACCAACAGACATAAGTCCAGACCAACTCCGGTTGGAAAAAGGACTTGTGGATGTAGAAAGATCATCGAATTCAAACCCAGACCAACTCCGGTTGGTAAAAGGGCGAGAAGAGATGGTCGACGAAGAGCGAAAAATATCAGAGGAAGTTGAAAGGAAACAGCACATATTTCACCGAGGAACTTTGTCAGATAAGAAATTTGAAGACGAGATACCTACGTGGAGATTATATGTGGATGGGTCATCTTGCACAACAGGTTGTGGAGAAGGAATTGTTTTGAAAACCCCAGACGAGATTGACATGGAATATGCCCTGCGATTCCAATTCAAAGCCTCCAATAATGAGGCTGAGTATGAGGCCATGATAGCAGGCTTAATTTAGCAAAAATTATGGAAGTACAACAACTAATGGTATTCAGTGATTCTCAGTTAATTGTGAATCAGATGTTGGGAATATATGCAGTTAAAGGAGAGTTAATGGCCAAGTATTATGCCAAGGTGATGGAGTTGCTGGCAGAATTTGATGCCATTTAGTTGATCATAATACCAAGAATAGAAAATGCACAAGCAGATGCATTGGCCCGACTAGCATCAGCTACTTGTACCGAGCTGCGAAGAACGATACCAATTGAAATATTAGAAAGTCGGAGCATAGATGAAGACCTGGCGATTAATATTATTACCCTTGATTTAGGGCCATCTTGGATGGATCCCATCAGGGCATATATTGAGGATGGAGAATTACCAGATGACAAACTCGCTGCCAAGAAATTGAAGTATAAAGCCGCTCGGTATGTACTAACTAATGGTGTTTTATATAGACGAGGAATTATGGCAGGACTACAAAGATGTGTACATCCTTCCGAGGTGAAAGAGTTAATTGAAGAGATACATGAAGGGTCCTGTGGAGCTCATATAGCAGGTCGGACACTTTTGCAAAGAGTGATGATGCAAGGGTACTACTGGCCGACGATGAGGGCTGATTGTATAGCCTATGCCAAGAAATGTGATAAGTGTCAACGCTTTTCATCCATCCGACAAACTCCACAAGCATTGTTGACACCCATAATTTCCCCTTGGCGATTCGCCATGTGGGGAATGGATTTGGTTGGACCCCTGCCAACGACCCGAGGAAGATTCAAGTACCTCGTCGTTGCAGTGGATTATTTTACTAAGTGGGTAGAAGCTGAGCCTCTGATTGATATGACGTACGAGAAGGTGTACCAATTCGTTTGGAAGAACATCATCTGCCGATATGGTCTCCCTCATGCCTTCATCACAGACCATGGAACACAATTTGATAATGAGGAGTTTGCCGCCTATTGTAATCAATCAAACATTTTGAAGGTTCATTCAGCACCAGGGCATCCTCAAAGTAATGGGCAGATTGAAGTGACGAACAAAACATTATTAAATGGTTTGAAGAAGAGGTTAAATGAGGCTAAAGCAAATTGGATTAATGAGCTACAGTCAGTATTGTGGGCTTACCGAATAACTCCCCGAGCAACAACTGGAGAATCACCATATATGTTGGCGTTTGGAAGTGAGGCTATAATACCTGCTGAGTTGGGTCTCCCAACACAGAGAGTGCTGAATTTCAATTCCCCAGTCAGTGACTTGATGAGAAGATTAGATTTGGACATGCTCGAGGAGGTTAGAGAAGAAGCAGCCATTAGGAATGCTGCATATCAACAACGAACAGCTTTATTCTACAACAAGAGGGTGAAGAAATGTGATTTAAAGGAAGGAGATTATGTGCTAAAGAAGGTCATTCAGAAGCACAATAAATTGGAAGCAAATTGGCATGGACCTTATCGAGTTACAGAAGTTGTTCGACCAGGAACTTACCGAATAGCAACTCTAGAAGGAGAGGAATTAAAGAATGCTTGGAATGCTGAACACCTTCGCAAATATTATCAGTGATGTAAAATGTACAGCAGGTCCATCAATATGAATAAAACGATGATGTTTCACCATTTTTCTCTCCTTTGTTTGAAAGTTTTTCGGGGAATACTAGTGTTGTACACTACGCTGCTCGACAGCAAAAAGAAGACGATAGTTCAAACCCACGACCAACTCCGGTTGGTAAAAGGGCGAGAACAAACTATACTCCTTTGGTTAGGAGGCATACACTAGCGTGACCAACTCCGGTTGGTAAAATAACTAGTAGATAGTTCGAGCGTGATCAACTTCGGTTGGTAAAATAGTGAGAACACGATAGTTCAAACCCACGACCAACTCCGGTTAGTAAAAGGGCGAGAACAAACTATACTCCTTTGGCTAGGAGGCATACACTAGCGTGACCAACTCCGGTTGGTAAAATAATAGTGGACACTAATAGTTCGAGCGTGATCAACTTCGGTTGGTAAAATAGCGAGAACAAACTATATTCCTTTGGTTAGGAGGCGAACACTAATGTGATCAACTTCGGTTGGTAAAAGAGTTAGAGGGCATGATAGTTCAAACCCATGACCAACCCCGGTTGGTAAAAGGGCAAGAACAACATTCTTAAAAATGCCAATCTCGGTTGGTTTGAAAACAAAATATGCTCTCAAAAGGCAACTTATGTTGGTCGGGAAGTAAGTTTATTACATAAAATTTCATCGAAGAACTAATATTCCAAACTGAACCAAGTATAGTTGGTCGGGGATAAAAACCCACTAACTGTAGTTGGTCGACGAGGAAAAATCTTTGACCTTGGTTGGTCGGGCACATTTTAAAGACAAAAAGTTACCAAGTATGGTTGGTCGGAGATAAAAACCCACTAATCATAATTAGTCGACAAGCATAATTTAACAACCTTGGTTGTTTAGAAAAATTTTAAAGCAGTTATTTTACTCATTACTTTATTATTAAATGATCGAGCAACATATCTGATACTTTATTTTGGTTAATGAACCATACAATATTGTTATGCAAGCACAAATATAAAGTGTTTAACAGGCACAAGATAATAGCAATACAGATTTGCAAACAGAAAATGAAAGTCTTTCATTAAAATAAATTACAAGTTACATATGTGTGCTAACTATTACATTGAAAATCCTATTCTATTGGTTTTTTCCCTTCAGCCTTCGATACAGGTTCCTCGCCAGCAGGAGGATCATTTAATGTCTGAGGAGAATTGATAAAATTTAAGTCCTTCAACATTCTGACATTCATTACTGAAGGAGTATCCAAGAGATGCTCGGGACGAGATACTTCAATTTGAGAATGAAGGTTATAGTCACCAAGATATTTTGAAATTAAGCTCCGAGGAATGGCGCGAGCTGGTATCCATTCCATGTCCAACTTGAAAGGTGGCACAGGCAAGTCAAGCACTCCAGGCTCGTAGTAATACCACAAAAAATGTCCTTGCTCAAACTTTAATACACATAAGGCATTCAGCCAGCCTTGTTTATAACCTTCATTATTGGCATTTTCAATGCGAGCATCCAAGTGATAAAGGGCCTCATTATAGCCTGTATTCCAGAATTCGCGAGGTTGTTTATGGAATTGGAAAGTTAATCTTTCTAACTGCTCATGAAGGTTCCTAGCAAAAACATCCTTATTATTCAAAGCAGACTTCGTCGCAGTAAGTTGATCTTCCAAAGTCAGGATTTTCTTGGACATTTCAGACAAAGCCTGATCTTTTGCGTTCAACTGGTACGCTTGAGTTTCCAATGTTGACAGAGTACGAGCTTCTTCAATACTACGAGGAGTTCTTGATCGACCCCGAGCAGCTGGAGTGCTTCGTTCTTCGTTAACATCCTGAGCAGCTCTTCCTCGCCCACGAGAACCTCTTCCTCTTCCCCGAGCAGTAGCAGAAATATCAGACCTTCTTAAAGTATCCAATTCTTGCCTTAATTTGACATTCTCAACCTCTAAGAATGAGAACCCTTCGTCGGATACTGGTACCAAGGCAGTGGAAGATGAAGCTGCAGACTTATATTGTGCTAACTCTTTCTGCAAATTGTTGTTCTCTTGTTCCAGCAGCTCGGCGATCTGTCTGCAGGCCTCAACTTCACCTTTTAGGGTCCTCTCCCTGACATCGTACCCAACAATGATCTTTTTGTGGCCTGTCTCAAAAGAAAGCTGTTGATACCTATCCTCATACCCCTCATGCAACAGGGCATTCGATTCATTGTGCTGATTCTGAAGATCTTCTAAAGTACAATGAAGCTCCTCGATCAAGTCATAGTAGGCCACATTGTTGGCCACAGCTCGGTCAAGTAAATCCTTCAGGTACTGATAAGCCTCAATTGCTTGTTCTGAAGCATCATGGCCAAGGATGTCAGCAATTTCTGATACGCTCAAATCTATGTGACCAGCCTTATAATATTCACGGCATTGCTGCATCAGCTTTGTATCATGGGCAGATATCAGTTCCATTCTAGCCATAAACTAATAAAGAGGAGAAGGCAAGAGTTAATAAATAAAAACAGACAGAGCATCAACAATGTAGAGGAACAAAAAGATGTGATTTTATTACATCATCAACAAGATTACATCGTTTGGAATACAGAGGATAAGTAAAAGAAAAACAGAAAAATAGTACTGAACAACTTCACACCTTTTTCTTGTCTCCCAAGACTTTCTCGGGAGGCTGGGACGAGGAGCTTGGTTGCTCGGTAGGAACAATGATCTGATTAGTAGAAGCTGGGACTTGTTCTGGAGGAGCAGGCAAGGATGAAATCTCCTCGGTGGCCGTCTGGTTGGGTTGTGGAACAAGGACTTGATCACCCACAGTCATTGAGGATTCCTCAGATGCAGCTTCGTCTTCATCCTCATCTTGAATAACTGGAGGAGGACCAGGGAGATGTTGTTGAAATAGCTCGGAGTCCTCGCTCACCTTCAATTCCTCTAAGGCAGCAACCCAACCATCATGGAAGTATTTCAAACTTCCATACTTCACCTGGGTCATCATCGCTGCTACCCCCTGTCCCATCCTTTGTCCCAACCAGTTCAGAAGGACTTCTTCACAGCTGTTTTTCTCTTCATTTTTTCCGAGGAGAGCTTCTCGGACATAAGATTCTCGGTGGCCTTCAATTTGGTCTCCACCTCCTTCTTCTGACGATTTACTTCTCGCAGGAGGGTCAGCTCTTCTTCAGCTGATTTCAATTTATTCTCAAGCTCCCCAAAGCCTGAAAGTTTCTCGGCATAGTCTTTATTCTCTCTCTCCAAGTCCTTCACCTTATTACCCAGTTGTACCTTCTCTGCATCATACGCAGCCAACTTCTTCTCCCATTCAATTTTATCCTCGTCATACTTCTGACGGGATTCACTCACAGATTTGATAGCTTTCTCCAGTGCTCCTTCCACAGTGGACGAGGAGCAAGAAGCTTTGATCGCTTCATACTTTTTAAGGATTATATTGAAACAGCTCGTCAACTGTAATCAGAAAAGGGAAATGACATCAGAAACAAATATGGGAGGTAACAGAGGAAAATATGAAAATCTCAGAGTAGAGATACTTACTGAAGCAAGATGACGAGCAGCCAGAGAAGTAACCATATCCCGAGTAAGGTCTTCTTCAGTACCTTGCACCTCGGGAATGGGCGAAAACTTTGCCAAGCTCATCGTAGAGCTTGGAGGAACAATGATTGGAACACCATCTCCACCAGCTGGGAGCTGGGGAATGGCTCCAGAAATACTGACCGAGGAGGATTTCCTCAATCTCCTCGGTGCCTTTTCAACAACCTCAACCAAAGAAGAACTTTTGGTTGGTGAGATAGTGATTACTTCAACAGGTGCATCCTTCTGCACAGGAGCCACTGGGGGCTTCTCGACAGCCTTCTGAGAAACAACAGGAGGGATGTCATCTTTATTCTTTGTCCCTTTTTGGACATCAACCTTATTTTTCTTCCCATCTCCAGCAGAGGAAGTCTCCTCGAAGAGAGCGGGAACTCTTCTCTTGCCCATTTTTTGTCTCAAAGGAATATGAGATTCCGGATCAGAGTCTTCAGGAATTTGCACTGGATCACTGATGCTGACCACATGACGAGCAGTAAAGGACGACGTATAGCTCCTATACTGCAACAAGTATGAAGTAGACCTGATGTGCTCATCTGCAACTTTCTGATGCAAACTCCAGATATGTTTCAATTGCCTTATATTAACCTCTGATTCTTTGGGAGTTTTTCTCTTGCTGTTAACTGCAAACAAAAATAAATTGAAATGTCAATCATGTATTTATTCAAACATGATGAAATCATAATTTCAAAAATAAAATAAAATGAAAATAACCTATCCCATTGCCATATGGAGGGCATTTGGGACCTTCATACACATCGTCTCCGACTGAAGGAGCATGTTGCCAATTTTTGAAAACTAATCCATGTTCAAAATAATCCCTGTTAGCATCAGGGAGGTTGACTACTAAAGCCCTATTCAAAAATCTGGTTTTTAAATAATAAACATTATCTAAAACAGCCCATCTATAGCAATACATAATCTCAGGAATTCCTATACGAGTTCCATGAGTTTGATTTAACTTATGCACCCCATTAACTATTCTCCATGTATTGGGGGCTACTTTTGCAGGAACAACATCGAAATGTTGGCAGAATTCTAAACATAAAGGGTTAGGTGGAAAAGAAAATCCACACTCAGCAATAAAGAGGCTGGGGAACCAATGTCCCTCAGCCAAACGAAAATAGTCAAAGGGCTCAGGAAGATTCTCCAAAGTTACCCAAGACGGAATGGAATAATCAGAACGGAATTTTTCAATAGATTCAACAATATAAACCATGGTGAATAAAAGGAGAAAGAAGAAGATCTTACAGGAAGAATGGAGATCTGTTGACAACGAACGAAAACAAGGATGAACGCACAAGAGAAAGGAAAGCTATGGAGAATTCGAAAGCAAGAAAATTGGAAAAGGTAGAGGACGGTATGATTGCTTGGGAAGTTTAAATAACTTGCCTTGGGAAACGGCGAAAGAAATGGTTACAAAAAAGAAATATTACGCTACCGGCGGCTAAAAGGACAAAAAGGGCACGAAGATCGAAGCGCCTATAAAAATGCAAAAAGGCGGATTATGCGAATTTGGAAGGAAATTTAAATATGAAGAAAAGGCTCCTAAAACCCAGGAAGGTCATTTAATATCGCCATATACCGAGAAAGAATGTTCCATACTCCTTAAAGTTCGAAATATGAAACATTGGGGGCTTCTGTTGACACCAAAATTAGTATGCTGATGTGGACGAATAATACGAAGACACGTGGCACAATAGCAACGAGGAAAATTGATTCCCCGACGAACATACTCACTCTGAGGAACACCAACCCTCCGAGGAACGCTTATCCTCCGAGGAACTCCAATGCTCCGAGGAACTTTTGGATGACGAGCAACTAAGGCGGTTCGAGCTGCACCTCGACCACAGCATTAATTGCCAGATAATCAACAGTTCAACTATTCATTGAATGCTTATCATCTTGACGCGCAAGTTTGAAGAACATTAAATGAATTACCCTTTCATATGTGTATCATTTAATGTAACACCCTTTCATGTACAGCCTAAGGGCTATAAATACCTTGTATCACCCTCATTCATGGGGGACCGGAATTTCTTGAGAGAACTTGTAATCGAGAATTCCCAAACACCCAGCAATAACATAACAGTGGACGTAGGCCATTCATACAAGGCTGAACCACTTTAAAATCTTTGTCTCATTTTATTTATCTGTGATTGAATAATTAGAGCTATCTAATTTTTTACATCAACAGTAATATTAATACATATTTAAAAAAAAAACAAGATCCAATATCCTGATTATTATTACCAGTATTTAAATCCTAAGAACATATACAAAAATAGTCTACAAAAACAAGGGCATTATATTCAACATTTACATTTATATAAGCCTCCACTCTTTATTTACAATAGAAACTTAAACCAAATAAATGAAACATCGTAATACAATCCCCCGAATGTTGCATTATTTTAATAAAAGCATCCAATATAAAATCTTAATACAATCATCCCCAAATGAGATATTTTTATATTATAACAAATCAAATGAAATATAAAAAAGAAGTTCGTTGTTGTTGACTATCAACTTTCGTTCTATTATCATCGTCATCAATGTCGCAACCCGCAACGCTGAAAACTTGATGAGGCTCTGTCAAACAAAATAAAATATCATATTAGTTATAATATCAACATTTAGTCATCCAAATTAATTTAGTACAAAAAATTATCCACAAGCAAAATTAATTGCACAAGTATACGAACTTATAATATCACATTTCACATCAGCACACAACACATATAGTTTCTAACACATTCAATTTTTTTTTATACAACTAACACAGAAACACACACTTACGCTGCACACAAACCCTGGACACACACTTCACACTATTCACACAGACACTATGATAAAAAAAATGAATTAAAATTTCTCTGTACTTTATATCTAAGCATTTAGTGTGCATTCATGAATTCTGACTATTTTTCATAAATTCACACGATGTGAGATGTAAGAAATGCACACTGTTTACATCCAAGATGAGTGAGACTAGGACATGATCCACGCTTCCCATTTGTTGGCATAATAAAACTGAGGTCCTCACTTTAATTACTTTATTTTATTTGTATTGATTGGAAACAAAAACTTCCATTCATGATAGAAAAAAATAGTGGAAGAGATAAGGATCAGCTATCCTAAAAGGCTATACAAAACAGTCCACAAAAGAAAAGCCCTCTACACTTTATATCATGTCGGTAGTGCTTATTTCGATGTCGGTGTTTATTTTGGGTCGATCACGCTAGATTGGTGATGGTTTTAGTTATTTTTCTCAATGGTGGTGTCTAGGGGATTTGCAAAAGAAGTAATTTATAAGTGATTGAACTTTCAACGAAGACCAATTACAGAAACCATCATCATCAATTAATTGTTCTTTTTTGATAGGCAATGCAATGTATTAAACACTGTAAATTCCATGGACCTCCGCTCTTAATTGTCATAAGTCATAATTACGGATACCTCCACTCTCCCTTCATATATTACACATGTTTCCATTCTTGATTTTAAAATTGCACCTGTTATCCCCATAGTAGGGCAGTGCGTGCAACAAAAACCAGTAAATTACTTAAAACAAGAGCGGATGCGGCGTAATATTTGAAACAAGATGGGAGATACCTGGAATTATTTCAAGCAAGAGGGGAGGTCCATGTAACTTGTGCTATAGAATAAAGTGAAAGACCACTTGGTACGAAGAGTATGCGTCCGCGTCAAAAAGTAAGGAATTCAATCAGATGTAAGCTACCTCGCATGGTTCCGGCGACATTTGGCTGGTTTGGGCTCCTAATGAGATTATTATGTACCAATCTCTGATTATCTCACATGTAACTTTAATCATTGTATGTGAGAGAAGCAATATTGTTGTTGTAATGCTTCACAGAGGACTCCAAAACCTCTAGACGTGGGCAGACCATTTCCTTCACCAGCCTTCCTTCCTTGTAAATCTTGAATGTAGGTACACTTCTTACATTCTCAGCATTTGCAATTGCTGGGCTCTCTTCCACATCCACCTTTTGTTGCAAATAAACATGGAAATATAGGTCTCAAATATAAATAGACAATTTTTTAATTTAGGCACAATATGAACTGATAAAACATATAATGGCCCGCACACCTTGAGAAAATTTATGGATGGATATTGGCTGCATAGTGTGTTGTAAAATGGAGATATCTGCTTGCATTGCAGATTGGATGTCACTTTGAAATGAACCACAAAAGGGCCTGGAATTTTAAGATTGAAATCATCAAAGAATTATAGTAAATGATAAAGAAATTAGTAGACAGAGATAAATACTAGAAGACTGATCGCGTGAGGATATGGCAGTCCTGAACTGCTCTAGACCTGATATTAAAACAACTTCACCACCAAACTTTAAATTATGAACTTCCCCTTGGGATTTCTTCAATGCAACTTCGGCATGGAACAAACATTCAACAACATCTTTGTCATTTCGAAGTTCCTTCCTCAAGATCTCATAATCACTCACCGCTTCAGCCCACCGTTCAAGCTGTGATACACAACGTTTAATCCCAAACTTCAGAGAAATGACAATTAAATATGAGCACCGAAAGAGAACAAATAAAGGGACATTCAAAATTTACATTCGTGTTGAACTTTGGCCCCCTTTTTTGGGAGGTTCCATCAACTGAATGTTACAAAATCATAACAGATGAACAAGTCTCGACTTACCAACCCCCCTCCCCCCCCCACCCCCCACCCCACCCACCCCCAAACAGTCTAATAACTGAACTGTGGAAACCAAACTCAGTTTCGGTGGCCAAAAGCCAAAGACCCATACATAAATAAAGTTTCGTAAAGTGTAGAGATCCAAGGAAGTCTGAGAAGCCATTATACCTTGCTGTTGAACTTTGGCCCCTTTTTTGGGAGGTTCCATCAACTGAATGTTACAAAATCATAACAGATGACTCGTCTGCACAGATGATAGGGAGAAATCTCAGGAGGAACTGCAGACACAGTGACATGGAAGCCCACAATGCTGAAGGAGAAGGCGGCACAACATCAGCAGTTGGTGGTCGTCTAGCCAATCATGGACTACCATCAAATGTCAGGTACTCAGCCAATATGCTCCAACATAAAAAAAGGAACAATTTCAAAAATGCATATTCAAAGAGTTTCATACCCTGCTGCGTCGACTTAGACCTGACAATGAATAAGTATTTGTTAGCAGAACTAAATGCAATAATCAGTCTTCCCCCAGTGTTTGATTCAGCCAAAAAAATTACTTTTAGATTCTATAAAAGCAAACCTTACGGGTAGTTCAAAAGTGTATTTATACACTACACTCAAACCTTATTGGTACCCCAAATGTGCAAAGATAGTTGTTGGTAGTGTGAACCTTTCCAAATATAGAAGAAAGAAATGTATTTTTTATGGGCCCAACAGTGGCGCGGGCCATCTTGTTCCTCGTGAAAGAATAGTTTCATTTTACAAATTTCAAAATATGCCCCAATGCTTTTACTTCCTTCAACATTAAAGATTTCAGGGGTAATTTGCAATACCAAAACAGTGGGGCAGAAGAACATTCTCCATGTGAGAATGCTCGTCTTATTGGCAATGCAGATATGCAATGACCCACCAGAGGATATTTAACTTTGGAAAGGTATTTGGATTATTTGGACTAGAAATATTCAAATATCCACTACCCATAGGTGATGCTCTTAAGTGTAGTGAAAACATGCGATTTTCTCTTACCCCATTGCCCCCGAAAACATTGAGCCCGCCTACTTCACCACCGCTTCCAGTGACACGTTATCTCTATTCTTCATTATCTTCCAACCTATGATCAATTGTCAAGAGAGAAACCACGCCACCTTCTGTATCCAATATGCATCGAGAATCCCCAACAGACGCCACAGTCACAGTCCACACATCAATCATATACATACAGTTAAAATGAGAACAAAAAATACCCTACCTGCATGACCAAAAACTGGATCAATTGATCCTCTTTTTAGAAGACTCATAAGATCAGGTTCTAAGTTCATTAATAATGTATCTTCTCAGTTTTTTTACGATTAATCTATTTGTATGGAATGCAAAAAATCGTATTTTTCAATAGGAGTGGTAATAAAAATAAAAATGTGCCGGAAACAGAAAAAAGATAAAATCTAGGCATGTTCCATGTGCTAAATCTAAACGAAATTTGGAATTCGATATGAGAGCTTGGACACAAATTATGTTATTATAAAATATTCCAGCTACTCACCTTTGACCCTGATATGTAATACTCCCTAGAGGAGCAACACCAACAGCAGTTCCTGTAGTGAAAACTTCATCCGCTTCAATTAATTCCTCCACTGGAATAGAACGCTCCTCAACCTGACCCAGTTTGAAAAACAAAATGTTAATGCACAAATTTAGTTATGACAAATTAATACTGTAGAATAAACGTATTATTAATTTTCAGTCATACTTGGTATCCATGACCACGCGCAATATCTATGATGGTTTTTCTTGTGATTCCTTCGAGTATAGTTCCACACGTTGCTGGTGTCAAAGTAACATTGTTATGTAAATATAGATTGTATACAAATCTATATTTGATCTCCTTAACAATTAAATTATAATACCTTAACAATGAAAATGTTATAAGAACTGACCTTCTCAAGATTTTTCTTATTCACTGCATCCAGGTATAAGACATCAGAGAATCCTTTCTCATTTCTCCTTTGCCTTGCTTATTGTTTTTACATCCTACAAGATAACAGAGCACATATATTTTTAGGACAACATAAATAATTGCCTTTAACAAGATTAAATATTTTCAATTAATTATTTTCTTATTAATTTATTACATTTGAGAGAAAAAAAACAAGGAGGAAATATTTACCGGAGCATAATTGGTGATGCTTTTAATACCTCCTGGTCCACTATGAGACGCTCGATGAAATTCGCCGTCAACATACGAGTTCAAGGGTGCTGTTCCCTCCTACATAACATAAAAACAAAAACAATATTGAAAAATATGTTTCTTTTCTATGCGAAAGCTGAATTAATAGGAAACTGTAATACCCAAAGTATATGCAATTTATATACAGACTTACCTTGAAATAATTGCCAACTAGAGAAGCATAAATAAGGAAGGTGTATTCAGGTGATGGAGCCAGCCCAAGTATAGGACCACTTCCAATCAGAAGTGGTCTAATATAAAGAGGCCCCTTACCTGGAGGAGGAATCTTCACAAAGCACAAACAATATGTTACAACATATATTATATATAACAATCAGATGTCAGAAAATAGATTTTGAGGAAGTGAATTGACATTTTTGAAAATTTTGGGGTCAAAATCTTTCCAAAATGAAAGAGGGAGTATTACCCAATGCCTGTTAGAAAGGGTGGTTTGTTTCACTGCGTCAACAAATTAATCAACGGAGGGGGATGTCATGCACATTCTTTCAGCACTAGTTTTTTGGCGAATTGAGTTATGATTGGGCAGAATAGGCAGAGTCCCCCATCTTCTCGTCTAAATGCTTGTGCGGATTCAAATAATCCCTGTTCAAAATTTCCAGTCTTTCAATTTCTTTCCTTTCTCTAAGGCCTGTTTCATTACACATTTCCAAATTCACACCATAATTCAACACACCAGCAGAAGGACTCATCGCAATATTTCCATAACGACTAAGTTTTCCTTATGTAAAGCCTTCTCCAGTGAACATTTGGAGGTGTACATATAATCATCTATAGTTATATTCGGATGGAAGGACTGTTAAAGCAACAAATCCTCGTCGTAATGACCGAGAGAACGAAACAACGTACCACTTTTATTAATTGAAAAAAAAATATTGGTTTTATTTATCAGATAATTGAATCGTCACGAATTTATATAATAGCCGTATATTTTATCATGATAAAAATAAAATAAAACCTTTCCACTCCTTTGTATTTGAACCTTGGACCCACGTTGAAACTGTTAGGACTGCTTGAACTTCTCTCTAAGCTATGAAACTACGGACTTTTGAGCATTTTGGAGGCAAACAATATTCTCCAGTGAGATTTTTGGATCAAACTCTCTAACAATATTATCTGGACGAACATGATTTTCAATTGAAGAGGTGATGCAAATATTTTCAGCAGGAGGAAGGCCACCAACTTCCTTGTCATTCACTTAAGGTTCAAGCACAAAATGAACCTTTTTCTCTGTCAAAGTTCTGATTAGTGGACTTGCGCCTTAATTTTAACTCTTAACATTAGCTGTTGGAAGTAACTTTTAGTCTCAAAGTTCTGATGACTGGACTTGCACCTTAATTTTCTATAATGCTGTCATATAACCGTCACAAACCATAGTGCATTGACTAAAAGATCAAAATCAATGCCTAACTATATAGTGTTACTAATAAAAAAAATAGTGTGTTACTAAATTCAAGCACCTTAACTCGTGCATTTAGTCTCAAGATTGAATATCTAACATAAGAACATCATTCTGTTAAGTTAATGTAATAAAAAAATGTGTGTGTGTGTGTGTGTATGTATACATATTCAAACATTGTACCAGTGAAACTTTGACATGCACGAGTTATCCTTTTAGTTTCTACACACAATTTAGAATAGAAAGCTAATTAATTTTCTCTTTTTAGAGAAACAAATAGGTTTAAATTACAATCTAATTTGAAGAAAATTCATCATTTCATAATAGAACATAAAATTAGAGTAAGGAGTGTACCACTGGAGGTGCAAGCTATTTCATATAAATGTAGATTTGATTACCTTGAGAGACGATTCAAACTCTGAGTAAATATATGGATCCAACCACTGCATTACCCATGAACCCATATCTTCTACTCCTTTTTTGCCAATACACAAAGATCTGGACATAAAACACACACCAAACATTCACTATTATTAGAGATTTCTCAATAAACACAAACACCTCGAACAAAATAGAAAAGTGAACTCAAAAACTTATACCTGATTTCATTTAGTGTCCAAATCGAAAGGAAAACTTAGGAACCATATATTTAGGAACGAAATTATAAAGCAGGGTTAAATCTAACAATATTTAGCTTCGAATTAGAGAGGAGGCTTACCTTAAAATACCCAAATCATGAAACCCTAGGTGAATCTGACAAACCCTAGTTAGTTCCGAATTAGAGAGGATGCCATCAATTGAATTTGAGGTACGAGAGGATGCCACGATTCATACAAACCCTAGGTGCGCAAAGCTAAGAGGAGGATGAGAGCTCTGAGAAGTTTTTTTGGTTTAGGGCTTTTCGTTTGGGTGCGTGGAGTCGGGGACAGTTTTTTTTGGCTTGGGAGGAAAGATTTAGTTTAGTTTTTTTATTTTCACTTTTAAAATATCAAAATAGAATTAGTAACGCTTATGTTATATTAGTAACGGTACTTTATGGTAAGAAATAGTAATGGTATAATACTATTACTAATCATATAATTAGTCTGTTACTAAAAGAGTGTTTTAGTGTAGTGGAGGGAGGGGTTAGTTGGTGACCCTCATAGCCGTCGTGATTGCCATGGTCAAGGGGATAGCCCTATGGGTCTTTATAACTGTGTTGTTGATGACCCTTCTGGTAATTGACATTCATATGATTTTGGTTGGGTGAGTGACACATCCTAGGAATTTAGCTAGTGGCAAAGAACTTAGATCGCTTCCCACAGATGGCGCCAATTATAGGTGATAATTTCTAACGATGTTAGTATTCAATACGCACAAGCTAAATTAAGAGAAATATTCAGGGATAAGGATAAAAAACACGCAACACAAGATATATGTGATTCGGCAACGTACTTACGTTCACGAGGTTTTGGATTTGTTCTTTTATTAACTCATAGAAGTGGACGACATAGTTGTAGTACTGCTCGACAATACAATATCACATGTCCCTCTTAATGAGAGGCGTGTTTATATTTATAGAAAAGATTAGGAGAGTCCTAAACTCCGTTAACAACTATCCCTAGAAGTTCGGGCCTATCCCTTATCAGTTTGAACCGTTCAAAGTGATGGATACATGGGGGTCTGCCATAACTTGGGCTCTTCATTAACTTGGTGCACAAGAAGTTTGGGCGCTCATGCTGAGCATGTCCAGGGTACGTGCTATCATAATTTTGGTCCCCACAACTGTTATCTTGGAATTTTTTTTATGACTTCTTCTTTAACAGATCTTGTTTGATATTTGTCTAAATAATTACTTTGTGATATTTTAGTGTTGCTGAAATACTCCTTTATTTGGAGAATGTGAATATTTTACGCTGCAAACTTTACTTTGTACCATATAAGTGTAAAGTGCAAGGAACATATTAGTGTTGAGAACTTTGATTTTGTAGTTTGAATGTCCATCAATTAGGGGGATGGGGTATGATGCCAAATGGTGCAACGAACATATTGGTGTTGAGAACTTAAAAATTAGTTGATTTTTATACTGCAAATTTATATTTGAAATCCGTTGACCGGAGTCTCTCCATTGACTGGAGACCTCTAAATTCAGGGATCGGAAACATGAAGGTCTGATGACTGGAGGTCAAATATTGGTATTTTTAAATAAATAAAATCAATTTAAAAGAAATAGGTACTATTTTTACAAAAAAGAAGTCCTCTATCCACAACCAACATTATTACATGCTCTAAAAATTCGTAATCTATTTTCCTAATTGTAGCAATAAACTACCAAGGAAATATATACAAGGAAAGAATGACGTTGTCCTAATCTACTACAATTCCTATGATATCTCCTTTATAATAGCATCTACCTATAATATGTCCTAAAAGTCAACAATTAATAATCTAAAAAAGATGATCATCCCTCCCAAATTATCCATACTCACCTCAGAAAGTAAATCGATTATAATATGACCTTGCCTTGGAATAATTATATGCCTTGAGACAAATTTATTGTTTGCATTGTTTCTGTTACCTGACGCTGATTTGATTGCATCACTGTGATTCTACATTGTTCAGTGCTTTTAGAAAGTAGAAATTGTAAATAATTTATGAATGATCAGATTCTTTGTGATGGTTGAAGATTGTGAATATACTTCTGTAAGTTCTTTTAATTGACTTTAGTATTGTGTTGTTAATAGTTATACTCCTGGAGCATGGATTGGGAAGGGTGGCATGGAGTTGAGTGATTATAATGTCCCAAAGACAACGACTCTCTTAGTGATTGGTCCAAAAGGAACTGGAAAAAGCAGCCTTGTTAATAAAATTTCGAGGGTGTTTGAAGTAGACAAGTTTGCATCAGAAAGGGCCCAAGTATCATGTACCTGTTATTTGTTTAGTTCTTTTAGATTTTTTTTTTCCTGATCTGTGAATAATTACAGACATTGTCAAAACATTTTCCTTATTTGTATAGTGAACTGCTAAATCTATTGACTATCCTATACCACAGTCAGGTCAGTCCTGAGATTGATAAAAATTGACAAGGCCCTATGGAAAAAGTGTAAATTAGACCCCTTTTATATGTATTGATATAAAAAATGGGCCCTTAACGTATAAGTAATAACAAATAGATCAACGGGGATTTTGTGCGATCGCTTTCTTAGCACATGCCGCCCCACAGTTTCATTGAGTTTAATAAGATTACTTATGCCAGATAATTCACAAGCGGGAGATGGAACCTGCTTCCTCAGTGAGTACATGATCCCAAGAGGCTCAACTTCTTTCTGCTTGTATGACACACGCGGTTTCTATGATGATTCACCTCGGAATATGAAAATGTTGAAGCAGTGGATGACAAAAGGCGTTCGTGATGGAGAAATTGTTATCATGTGGGTACTGTAACTTCATATGACTTTCCTTTTGTGGTTTATTATCAGGACGATCTTTAATTTATGTTGGTTTTTGAAATGCTTGTCAGGGATTATGATGGTTCGGATTTAAAATCTAGAAAGAGCAAAGCTCGCCAATATGGTTATCGCTCGAGGGAGATCAGGGCGGTCAACTTTGTCATATTTGTTTTGGATGGGCCTTCTGTTCTGAAATTAGTGGACCGTGGAAAGAGTTGGGATTTGGATACAATTGCTAATATGTTCAACAACCCATTCTTGCCATTTAATGGTATCAACACATTATTTACTATTTTTGTCACGATTTCTTCATTAAAATGCATCAAGTTAGAACATTATCTGCCACTCATTTTGCTTGCACGTTCTAGCTTTCTAGGGATACTTGATGTAAGATGTAGAGATACTTGATGTGATATATTATGAGGAAAAATAATACTCCGGAGGCAGTTTGACCTCGATGAAAATCAATGAGAATTTAAACTGAAAATATTGTGGTCCAATTTTTATGAACCGGAATCAATGCTTGTTTAAACTTCAAACCGTCTGGTTTTATATGAGAGGTCTTCACCAATGAAAATAATTATATATTTTTAGAGTTCACCCCTATTTAACTATATGATATTAGATATACCCTCCAAAAGAATTATAATTTATGAATAATTTCCTATTTCTTAATTAGATATTTGTTAATATTAGAATTTTTTTTGATATTTAATACTAAAGAATTAAGACTGAGAGATAAATATAAATAAATATCCTTGTATCCTAAACATAATAAATAAAAGCTCTAATAATATTCTCCATCACACACCTTATTAATTAGGGCTAAAACTCTCCCATTCAGAGACGAATCTACATAGGGGCCAAAGGGGGCCATGGCCCCCCCAAGGTTTTGAATTTTTTTTAGCTTTCAGAATTGTATATGTATGTAAAGGTATTTTTTTTTAGCTTTTAGAGTTATTTTTCTAGCTCCAAGTCTATGATAGTTGACAAGATTTTACAATATGGTTGGGTTTGTTGAGATTCGGCAATTAATATTTGGGACATATACGTCCCTCAAATATTTTTTAATACACGTTTAGTCCAACAAGCCTTTTTTATTTATTCTAAACAGTCCCTCAACATGTCGTTAGAACGGACTTTAAAAATAAGTTAATATTGTTTAAATGAGTGTTTAAGGGATTTTTTGGAACAAAATAAAAAGATTTGGACTAAATGTGTATTAAAAAATGTTTGCATGATTTTTTGATATTTGATACCTAATATTTTTCTTTTTATTATGGTTAAAAAAAACTTTCACACATTTAGAGCTAGAGTTGAATAGTGAATCAAAAAGTGCTCGTTATCAAGGCAAACAACGAAACCGCATAGATTTATTTTATATTTTCTACAATTAAATTTTCACTCATTTGAAAGTTTACTCAATTGTCCAATTTTATTGATTGATTATTGTTCAAATATGTTTATATCAATGTTTATAGGATCAAATATCAAAAAGTCCTTCAAACATTTTTTTAATACAGATTTAGTTCAAACCTTTCATTTTATTCAAAAAAGTCCCTCAAACACCAAGTTAACTAATATTCTCTTATTTTTAAAGGTCCGCGCTAGCGGCATGGTGAAGGAATTTTTTGAGCAAAATAAAAAGACTTTGACTAAAAGTGTATTAAAAAATGTTTGAGGAACTATTTGGTATATGCCACATGTTTATATACATTATATTTTTGAAATCATTTTTGTTCATTCTTGGCCCCCTGAAAGATTAAATCCTAGTTTCGTCCCTGCTCCCATTCTTATCCTATTGTGTTCAATATGAATAACAACTCTAATACTAATAGGGATCTTATATATGGGCAGCAGCACATAAAAGAAACAATAACATCATGACAAATAATAGGAGAAATAACACACGAAATGGAATATGGGGGTTATGTACTGCATCAGATATCCTTGTATATTTTATTTCACATGCAAGTCTTCATTTTGTTTTATAATGTGAACTGCATGGGAACTTTTTTAAGTACTGTATGCTTGTATCTATATGTATATATACGACCAGGGTCACTAGGGTAGCCGAAGGTGTTTGGATGATTTCTTGACTATCTTCAACTTCCATGTGACAGATGATAAGCCTGTTGTTGTTGTTACGCATGGAGATTTACTTTCCCTTTCTGATCGCGCACGCGTTCGTGATAATTTGCAAAAGCTGCTGGGTATTTCTGCAGAGAAACAAATCTTTGACATCCCAGGTGATGAAATTGAGAACTTTCAATTCTTCGTCTGTAAATTTTATTTCGAGACAAAATGAGGATCTTCAGAACTTTAATTCTGACCAATTGTGCTTGCAGAAAGCTGTGATCCCGCAACTGAGTTGACAATTCTTGAGATGTTACGCTATGCCCTTGAGCGTGCTGATAGAAATCTTCCTGCCAAAAAGGCTGGTTTATCCACAAGGTTTTGTTTTGCTTGAAAGATTAACCCCAGGTTTTACTTTCACTTCTTTGTTTCTTATGATTCCATTCTTGTGAATATGAAATTTTCGAACTTTAACTTCTTATATTAGTGGCAAGAGTTTTTCCCCTTTTTTCATCTGCCTGAGATGCTGCGGTTCTTAGTACCTCTACAAAATTCCATCGAATTACATGCAACTTCGTTAAGGCATATGAACCTTACTTTAGTAACCCATTTTGCCAAATATGTTAAAATTCTACTTTTATTGTGATTGATTTGTGAACTGTTTGCATAATCCCCTGATATTCATGAATATATTATCGTAATAACTTTTGCTGTTTGTAGAATTCTCTTTCCCTCACTCGATATTTGTTCTTGTTTTTTTCTAAATAATTCCAACAAGTCTGTTTGCTATCTGTTTTTTTTTAGTACAAATTAGCTTTTGAGAATTGTTAATGTGTTGAAAAACGTCCATGTTCTGTTTTTTAATTATGCTGTTGATGTTGAATGGTCAGTTACCGAACAATGTAACAAATTATACAAATTGTGCGCAGGTAGACTGCAATGTGTCCATTGAGTTGAGGTGATATCAACAAATTACGAAGTCTCATAATCAAGATTTTTCATGCATTCACCTATCTAAAACTGAAAGATGGTAGATATGGCTGAAATTCATCTCATTTCTACTTGAAGACATCTACCTTAATATTAAGTTAGGAACAGGTTTAGCCTTCCTTTTAGCCCCTTTCACTAAATTGTCTAAAGTATCCCAACTCCTTGGGATATAAAATAAAAAGGGGGAATTTGTAGGTTAGCTAAATGACTCGGCCAAGTTGACTCCTGTTTGATAGTTATTTAATCAAAATCATTTCATGTTTCAATTGTTGCATGAAATAAATCAAAGCTCCTAGAGTCAATTTAATATTAAATTAGTCCACGACTAAGATGTAATAGTTAATGACATTTTGTGATCCTTGTTCGAATTTCTGTGAGATACCTTCCATCTTCATTTTGCTACAAGTTCTCACTGATTTGTCTTTAGCGAGTTGGCAACCTTACGATCTACTCCTCTTCTCTTTTTTTCTCTCTCTGCTGGAACCATATTCCCCTATAATCTTGATTAGGTTTCTCTCTCCCTCTCCCCTATGGCCTCAATTCTTACTCACTCTTTATGGGCATCAATAATGGATCAGCTGTCTTGTCTTGTTCCAAAAAATATGTTGTCCCCCAACAAATTGAACGAGGGCCATGTGACTGGATCACCCACATTTACTATATTAATTCTATAAAGTTATTAATCAACAACCAATTTTATGAGCTGGACTATAGGAATCTGTCCCAACTCCAATTCCAGAGAAGCAAAGTCTGTTCAAGTCTTTCCTCACTGTGTGTTGGAGTAGGTGTGGATGATGTGTGAATTAGTCCAAGATAAGAATAAAGATGCACTTACCTGCAACTATTTCCAAAAATTTACTAAAAGTCTTTTACATGTGTTGTATTATTGTGGAACCCACACCATGATACAACAAGTGTAAAGGAGGGAAGAATGATCTATATCAGTGTATGTACCATTGGGCGGCGCACAAAGCAAGCACGTGATAAGGAGAATTTGACCAAATCCATTTTAAAATTTGGTGCTATAAATTAGGAATTAACTTTTAATTGTAGTAGTTATTTAATCAGGGTAGTTTACAAGGACTACAATTTCCTTGGCCCCATAAATTGTCTTCGGCATTCCTTTGTAAGAAATTACCTTTGGAATGTGAATGGAGGATAATTTTATTAGAAGTGGGGTCCAAGTCTCCTACTGTTGTGGTGGTGTATACATATATTTTTTTAATCCTGAATAGGAACATTTACGGACAACTATAGTCCTTGTGATTCCAACATGTTAGAGTTATTATAGCTTTTGCAAAGTAGTTATACAAGGACCAGACTCAAAAGCAAACCAACACTACAGTAGTTAATGTTTTAAGTGAACCACTACATAAACATAAAACTAGAGAACCACCCCGCCAATAAAGTTACTCTGTTTACAAGCATGTTTTTGTAGAGTAGTTGGTAGAACAAATCTACGATCTTATAGAATAGTCATATTAGAGTTTTATTTAGCATTGAGGGTATTTTAGTATTTTCCCTTCTCCTATTATTATTAGGTGGTTGTAGTAGGTTATATATATTCTCTCTTCTTCCTTTTATTGTAAGATATTCTAGTGTATGGCAATATGAAACCCTAGCCCCTCTTTTTCTCTCTTTCCATTTGATTGTAGATCTTTGATATATTATCATGGTATCAGCGCGGGATCAAAGCTTAATTTATGGTCGTTTTCCTCCTGTTTGTTCGATTAATTGTTTAGTTCGTTCGATTTGGTTCCGTTTGGGTACTGTTTGATTGTTTATTTTCGCAATGGCTGGTGAAAGAGATGATTCGCTGCAATCAATTAGTGTCAGATTAGATGGAAAAAATTATACGTATTGGAGTTATGTTATGAAGAATTTTTTGAAAGGGAAGAAGCTTTGGGGTTACATTAATGGCGATTTGAGTAAGCCTAACGATAAGACGAACGTTGAAAAATATGCAGAGTTGTTGGATGTTTGGGAGGCAAACAACTCGAAAATCATCACTTGGCTCAACAACTCCGTTGCACCTTCTATAGGTATGCAGTTGGCTAAGTATGATTATGTAAAGGATGTTTGGGATCATTTGGGCAGATTGTATACCCAATCTAATTTCGCAAAAAAGTACCAGTTGGAGTGTGATATTCGGGCTCTTGAGCAAAAAACTTTGAGTATTCATGAGTTCTATTCAGCTATGACGGATCTATGGGATCAGTTGGCTCTCACAGAGTCGGCTGAATTGCGGGCCTTTGCACCATATGTTGTCAATAGGGAGGAACAACGTCTGGTTAAATTTCTGATGGCATTGCGTGATGATTTTGAGGGTCTTCGTGGGTCGATTCTTCATCGTATCCCACTTCCAACTGTTGATTCCGTTGTTCACGAGTTGTTAGACGAGGAGATTCGTCTCAAGACTCAGTCAGGGAAGGTAATTTCTTCAGACCCTAATCCATCTATTTTCGCAGTCTCCTCTCGGCCACTTTCCAGTAATCAGAACAAGCCTTATTCGAGAGTTGCAAGTGATGAATGTAGCTACTGTAAGGAGAAGGGGCATTGGAATTCTCAGTGCCCTAAGTTGCGAGCACAACAATAACAACAATCAAATAGTCGACCACCTTAGCAGCAGTTTTCTGGTTTGAAATCCAATAACCAATCTCAGCAGCATTCATATAGGCCTTCACAGCCTAATACTGCAGCAGTTGTACCGCCATCAGACTCATTTGCATCAGGTTCTTCATCATTAACTCCATCCATGTCTTCTCTTGCTGAGCAGTTTCAAAAGTTTCTTGCCACACAGCCTCACGCCATGTCCATCTCTTCACCACTATTTGGATTCCAGACTCCGGCGCTTCTAATCACATGTCACCAAATTTGTCCTCTTTTGGTTCTTTTTGTCCCACTTCTTCGTTACCCGTTATGACTGCTGATGGTACTCCCATGCCCTCAACGGGTGTTGGGACTATTGACTCACACAACTTATCTCTCTATAATGTTTACCACATTCCTAAGCGTACAATGAATCTTATCTCTGTTGGTCAACTATATTATGCCGGTTACTCAGTTTCCTTCTCTTCTACCTTTTGTCATGTGCAGGATCCACAGTCTCAGAAGGTGATTGGGACAGGCCATAGGCAGGGGGGATTGTACATCATCGAGAAACTTAATGTACCAATGGTTGCAGCTTCCAGTGTTGACTCGTCATCCTTTCGTTTGACTTCAGATTCGTCTAGCTTTTATTTATAGCACTCTCGTCTTGGTCATGTCTCAGGTTCATGATTAAAATATTTGGCTTCTACAGGAAAATTAGGAAATTTGCATTGCCATGATATCTCTGATTGTAGCGGTTGTAAACTTGCAAAATTTTCAGCTTTACCGTTTAATAGAAGTATTTCCTATACTTTTGCACCCTTTGATCTTATTCATTCTGATGTGGGGGGACCGTCTCCTATTATTACAAGAGGAGGGTCTCGATATTATGTCTCCTTTATTGATGATTATACTCGTTACTGTTGGGTTTTTCTCATGAAACGACGTTCGGATTTTTTTGATATTTATAATAAATTTCGTGCCTTTGTCAAAACTCAACATTCTACTATTATAAAATGCTTTAGATGCGATTTGGGTGGGGAATATACTTCTCAAAATTTCGGCGAGTTGCTTGATTTAGATGGAACTATTCACCAATCATCTTGTACTGACACTCCTGAGAAAAATGGTGTTGCTGAAAGGAAACATCGACACATTGTTGAAACTGCTCGCTCTCTTTTATTATCCGCATATGTCCCTAGTGAGTTTTGGGGAGAGGCTGTCCTTACTGCTGTTAATCTGATTAATAAGATTCTGACCTCTCATTGCTCAGGTTTGTCACCTTTTGAAAAGTTGTATGGGTGTGTCCCTGATTATTCTTCCTTAAAGGTGTTTGATTGTACTTGTTTTATTCTTCGACCTCGTGTGGAATGTACCAAATTATCTCTTAAGTCATCTATTTGTGTCTTTCTTGGTTATGGTGAGAGTCAAAAGGGATATCGTTGTTATGATCCAGTTACAAAAAAATTATATGTCTCTCGACATGTTGTGTTTCTTGAGCATATTCCTTTCTTTTCTATTCCTGATAGCCCGCATGAACTCACTAAATCTGATCTCTTCAATATTGATCCGTTCTCTGATAATGATGAGAGTGTGCCATCTGAAGTACCTTGCATCACCGATAGTGTGCCACCCCATGTTGCTCTTATTCCTATTATTTCTACAGATGCAGGTACTTTGCCATCCGATGTTCCTGATGCTCCCCCTTCTCGTGTGGCCACCCAAGCACCTGCTGAAACGGTGGAATTTCCTTCTCGCTATCCAAAACGTCCACGTAAGTCCACTCAGTCACCGGATTTTGTTTATTCTTGTTATTCTGATTCTTTTGCTTCATTTTTATCCTCTGTTCACTGCCTCTCTGAGCCTTCGTCTTATAAAGAGGCAGTTCTTGATCTTCTTTGGCAACAGGCTATGGCTGAGGAACTCTCTGCTTTGCATCAGATGGATACTTAGAGTTTGGTCCCCTTACCTGCTGGTAAGCAGACAATTGGATCTCGTTGGGTATATAAAATCAAAACCAGGTCAGATGGGTCAATTTAGCGGTACAAAGCAATATTGGTTGCTCAGGGTTTTTCTCAGCAATATGGTATGGATTATGACGAAACCTTTGCTCATGTTGCGAAATTGACTACTATTCATACTCTTATTGTTGTTGCATCTGTTCGTCAGTGGCATATATCGCAAATGGATGTTAAAAATGCGTTCTTGAATGGTGATCTTCATGAGGAGGTTTATATGACTCCTCCTCCGGGTGTTCCACATGGTCCTGGTGAAGTTTGTAGGCATAATAAAGCCTTATATGGTCTCAAACAGGCACCACGGGCTTAGTTTGAGAAGTTTACTGCCGTGATTACCTCTCTTGGGTTCATTCCAAGTGAGAATGATTCAGCTCTCTTTATCAGGTGCACCTCCGGTGGTCGTATTCTGGTCTCTTTGTATGTTGATGATATGATTATTACTGGGGATGATGTTGGTGGAATTACAGCGTTAAAGTCTGAATTATCTCGTTGTTTTGAGATGAAGGATTTGGGACCCCTACGTTACTTTTTGGGTATTGAGGTAGATCATTCTCCAAAGGGTTATCTTCTCTCACAATCTAAGTACATCGGGGACATTCTTAAGCGTGCTCACCTCACTGTTACTAAGATTGTTGATACCCCTTTGGAGCTTAATGTTCATCTTTCCCCATATGATGGTGTTCTTTTGCCTGATCCCACCTTATATCGCACTATTGTGGGCAGCTTGGTTTATCTCACTATTACTCGTCCAGATATAGCTCATGCTGTCCATGATGTTAGTCAGTTTGTTACTGCTCCTACTACAGTTCATTGGGCAATTGTTCATCGTATATTGCGATACTTGAGAGGCACTCGATTTCAGAGTTTTTTACTTCCTTCATCTTCTTCTTTGGAGTTGCGTGCATACTCTGATGCTGATTGGGCCGGTGATCCTGCAAATCGCAAATCAGTTACTGGATTTTGTGTGTTTCTGGATGATTGTCTTGTTTCTTGGAAGAGCAAAAAGAAAGTTGTTGTTTCTGTGTCTTCCGAGAAAGCCGAGTACCGTGCTATGGCTTCTACCACTCGCGAAGTTGTTTGGCTACGTCGGTTACTTGCAGATATGGGTGTCTCTCTTTCTCATCCCACTCCTAGGTACTTTGATAATAAGAGTGCTATTCAGATTGCTCACAATTCAGTTTTTCATGAGAGGATTAAGCATATTGATATTGATTGTCATGTTACTCGTCATCATCTTACGCATGGCCCCATCACTTTGCCTTTTGTTTCTTCTTCCGCACAGATAGCTGATTTGTTTACGAAGTCTCATCCAGTTCAGCGTTTTCATTTTTTGGTTGGCAAACTCTCAATGCTTCTCACTGCAGCATCATGAGTTTGAGGGGGGGGGGGGGGGTATTAGAGTTTTATTTAGCATTGAGGGTATTTTAGTATTTTCCCTTCTCCTATTATTATTAGGTGGTTGTAGTAGGTTATATATATTCTCTCTTCTTCCTTTTATTGTAAGATATTCTAGTGTATGACAATATGAAACCCTAGCCCCTCTTTTTCTCTCTTTCCATTTGATTGTAGATCTTTGATATATTATCAAGTCATTCATAGTAATTTTTACAGAAGCTACATATTGGTAGAGAAAAAGATTGGGAGAGTTATTTTCCTAGCAGGCTGGAAGACCTTTGAGCACATCAAGGAAGTTAATGGAAAAAATCATTCGATTTAGGCTTGGTGAGAGGGGGAGAAGTTATGTAAGTGGGTTTTCTGGACGTGGGGGAGGTGAATTGGTTGAGTTCTTGTTTAATTGCAGCCTCAAGAAGCTCCGACAGATTTTACAAGTGAAGATGGAGTAAAGTGAGAAATTATTGCTTGTTCATGCTTCAAACTATACGAGGTCCATTTCGTTATAGTGGTCAAGGAGGCATGAGTGCAAAGTGACTTCTCATTTCTGAGCTGTTTGAAGGGGGTGGGTGGAAGTATGTCGGAGAATCCTTCTTGAAGGTGGAGCTAGTGGTGGTTGGTAAAACCCAGCTAGGGTTTAACAATGGGGAGGTCATAAGAGGCTTGAAGAAGGGATTGCAAAAACATCATTCGTACTTACAAGTTGTGTAAGTTGATCCATAGTCATCAGACCAGATTAGAATAAGGGTGGTGGATCTCCAAGAGCTGAGGTTGTTATTGAGGCGGATTCTTTCCAGAATAGGGTGGTTTTCCTTAATAAAGCACTGGTGGAGGCGGGTAGGGGAAGTAAAGGAAGAAGTGGAAGAACCTTCGATGTGTGAAGAGTTGGTGGATTGGATGAAACAGAGACGAAAATCACCTGGGGCTTAATGTATGCAGATTGAATGCACAACTATTTCTTTTGTGTTTGCGTCAGAGGAAGAGGCAAATAGAATTTGGAATAAGAAAAGGTGGTGGTACACGGGGGAACCCGTTTGCTTGGATAAGTGGCACCCATTATGGGTTATGTGTGGCCAGGAAGGAATACAGACTAGCTGTGGATAAGGGTGGTTGGGCTTCTAATTCATCTATGGGGATAGGAAATTTTCGAAGGGAGTGAGGCAGTGATTCGATTAGAATAAGGTTGGTGGTTCTCCAAGAGTTGAGGTTGTTATTGAGGCAGATTCTTTCCAGACGAGGGTGATTTTCCTTAATAGAGCACTAGTGGAGGCGGGTAGGTGAAGTAAAGGAAGAAGTCGAAGGACCTTTGATATGGGAAGAGTTGGTGGATTGGATGAAAGAGAGACGAAAATCACCTGGGGCTTAATGTATGCAGATTGAATGCACAGTTATTTCTTTTGTGTTTGCGTCAGAGGAAGAGGCAAGTAGAATTTGGAATAAGAAAAGGTGGTGGTACACGGGGGAACCCGTTTGCTTGGATAAGTAGCACCCATTAGGGGTTGTGTGTCGCCAATAAGGAATTCAGACTAGCGATGGATAAGGGTGGTTGGGCTTCCAATTCATCTATGTGGATAGGAAATTTTCGAAGAGAGTGCGGCAGTGCGGTATGTTTATGGGTTTCGACAGAGACACCCATGAAGGAAATGAGCTCTGGTGGGCAAGTTTTTTCGGGAGGTGCAAAGGGAGGGTGCCAGAATAAATTATGATAGTTTTCGGTGAATGGCTGTTTGTGGTTACGAGTTGGGAAGAGACATCATAGTGTTATTACAATGAAGGTGAAAGTGGAGGTGCTAGAACAATGATCAAGGGTGAGAGAATTGGGGTGAGGAGAGCCCACATGTCGTTAGCAGGAGTGAGGGGCGGAGTTGCAGAGGGTCATACGTTTTTGCCGGAAGAAGACGTTGGGAGGTAGGGGGAGGGGACAAGGTAGTGGAGCTATGTGGCTCTAGGGAGAGAACGAAAGAGAAGAAAGTGGTGTCCACGTCTTATAAAAAGAGTGAATATCCATATATAAGTTTTCTTTTCAAATTGAAGAAGAGTACGGGCATGAGCCCAGTTTGGGGTGTCTTTTGCTAAACCAAACGAACCAGTTTGTATTCAGTTGATTCGATTCCACCTTCCTCGTCTAAAGTTAGTTTTTTGAAATATGATGCTGCTTTGATCGACTTTAATAAACTTGGTGCTCTAAAGCAAGCCTCCAAAATAGGTTGCAAACAAGGTTATTTTGTGCAGAAAAAGACCTAGATGTGTGTCCAAATCAAAATTGAACGTTTCAATGACTAAAGTTAAAGGAAAAGCAGTGGTTCATTGTTAGAAGGAAAAAGATAAAGTAAGGTGAATAAATAATTATTTGGCCATTATCGTGGCGGGGAGGGAGGAGATGTCGGGTAGCTTTTGTGTGTTGGTGTAGAGTGTGAGGAGGAGGGTGGGTTGAAGAGACGACGATGATTCACGAGTTAGGCGAGTCAAGTGGGGTGAGCATAGGATGTTGTTAGGAGACTCACACTCCTTTATTGTGTGTGATTTTAGCATGGTAACGGTTAGGAGGAGTGTTTGGGTAGTAGTAGCATTCAACACTTTCAACCTTATCTTATGGTGGAGAAGATGGAGAATTTTCATAATATAATTCTTTGGGTAATGCCCGAAGATTCAGTCGGTGAGGGGTTATTTACAGATTCAGAGGGAGATTTTGACCTTTCATCACTCGTATAGACATTACTCTAGTTATCTTATACCCTTAAGAGTTGGAGGTGGGATCCGAAAATGGGGTAAAGAAGAGAATGGAGGAGAGTTTAGAGAGTTGGGTAGAGGACATGATTGGTGGGTTTATTAACTTCTTGGGGGTATCTTATAATGGGAATGAGAGGGAGGCATTATTGATTTTTAGGAAGATTTAAAGGAAATGGATAGGGATAGAAAATGAAAGCAGAGAGGGGGTGACAAATTACAATGGGAGTAATCAGAGCGAGCGGGAGCCAAGGAAGTTGTTGTGGTCCATCAATTATGAGGGAAGTAAAGGGTGTATAGGGAGGTGGGGGATGAGTTTGTCACCCCATGAATATTCGTGTATTATCTTGGCATGTAAGGGAGCTTAATAACCTCGAGAAAAGAGGGGTTGCTAATTGGTCCATTAAGATGTGGAGTCCATATGTGCATATGTATGTGTAGATGTGTTGTCTTAAGAGACGTTAGTAGTACGATTACGGAGGTGGCTCAGAGTGTGGAGAGGGCAATGGGTGAATTGGTTTAGTCATGATGCGATGGGTGTGTCTGGGGGTGATGATTACGTGGAACTTTGTATTGGTGGAGAAGGTGGATGTTCTTTAGGGAAACCATTTGATTTTTTGTTTATTTAAGAGCATTGAGGACAGATTCCTCTAGAGATTTTTTGGGATGTAAGGGCGGTGGATGGTTACGATAGATGGGAGCTGCGGGAGGAGCTAGAGGGAGTTCACTGAGCACTTTAGTGCTCGTGTGCAACTTCAATGCAGTCTGATTTCCATCCAAGCGCAGTAGATGAGGGCGACTAACCAAACATATGAGGGAGTTTTCGACAGTTATAAATAATATGGAGTTGGTAGATTTTCCATTAGAAGGAGAGATGTTTATGTGGTTTAGTATTAGGAATTCTCTATTAATAACCTGTCTAAATCGTTTTTTGTGATGAATGAGTGGGAGGAGAACTTTCCAGGAGTGGTATCATGTTTACCCAAAGTGGCCTCAGATCACACTCCAATACTTTAGGAGTATGGTGGGGTGAGGAGGGGGCACGTTGTTTATATTTAAGGATGCGTGGTTGAAAGAGGGGAATTTTATAGATTAAGTAAGGCATTGGTTATAAGGTATCAGGCGGAGGGAAGCGTTGGGTTTGTGTTAACAAATAAGTTTTCGCTACTTAAGGAATATCTCAAAATTTGGAATGAATATTGCTTCGGTAATGTTAGAGAATCCATCCTTAGAAGGCTTAAGGAGATTAAGGAGTTGGATGTACTAGAATCTTGTAATTCAATTATGGGCTTTACAAGTTTAAGGGATTATATTTATACTAAGGAGGAAATACATTAGGGAACCAAATTATCCTTATGGTCAATTACATAAATAACATATACATTTTAGCACTCCCCCTCCAGCTAGCGAGTAGATATTGACTAAACCAAGATTGTCAATAGAAGTGCGAAGAAGATAAGGACTAACATGTTTGATAAGAACATCTGCAACTTGTTCTCTTGAAGAAACAAACGATGAAGTGATGATATCATGGCGAACCTTCTCTCTAAGAAAATAAACGTCTATTTCAATGTGGTTTGTCCTCCCATGAAGAACTGAATCAAAAGCAAGTTGGATAGCCGACTTATTGTCGCAATACAGAACATAAGTAGTCATCTAAGGAAATCCCACCTCCCCAAGAATAGACCAAAGACATATAATCTCACACATGCCCAAGGCTATAGCACTATATTCTACCTTTGAAACGACGACTTGCTTTTTACTTTTTCAGGATATGAGATGACTAATACGAAAGTTACAAGAACTAGTAGTAGATCTGTCATCACAAGATCCTCCATAATATGAATCCGTGTAGCTCTGAAATCCTCCAGGCTGAGGGCTTGTTTAAAATAATCTAAGTTTAAGAGAAGACTTAAGATACCGCAAAGGGTGATATACTACATCCAAGTGAGTCTGACATGGTTTGTGCATAAACTGACTAACTTTACCAACAACAAATGATATATCTGGTCTGGTATTAGAGAAATAAATTAGACGACCTACCAAACACTGATACGTAGACGGATCTTTCAAAAGTTCACCATGGCCAGCCACAAACTTTAAATTAGGAATTATATGAGAAGAAGTCGGTTTGCACCCAATCATCATTGTATCCTCCAAAAGATCCAAAACATACTCTCTGCAAGAGAGAAATCCCATGACGACACCTGACTACTTCAATGCCCAGAAAATATGAAAGTTGATCGAGGTATTTCATATCAAACTGTTTTCCCAAATCATCCTTAACTAGTGTAATTCCAACAAAGTTGAATATTGTCTGATGAAACAAGTATGGTCATAATGACACCGAGTAAATCTGAATACAATGATAGCCTCACTGAATCTTGAGAATCAGGCTCGTGGTTACTGTTTCAGCTCATATAGAGATTTTCATAGACGACAGACTTTCCCAGCATACTCCCCCTCACCAAGAAATCCAGGTAGAGGATACATGTGGATGATCTCATCAAGGTCGCTATAAAAAAAATCATTTATGACATCAATTTGGTGAAGAGGTCAAAAGGACAAAGCGCCCAAGGGGATCAGTAAGCGAACATTGTTGACTTTCATAACTGGAGTAAAGGTGGCATTAAAATCTTTTTCCTAAATCTAAGTAAAGCCCTTTTCAACAAGGCGGGCCTTATACATATCCACTGTCCCATCAGCTAAGAACTTGAGGGTAAAAACTCACCTACAATCGTCTTAGCTCCTTTTGGTAAAGAAACCATGTCCTAAGTATGATTACATTATAAAACATCCATCTCACACTGCATAGCTTCAACCAAAGGCGAAGTCTGAAAAGCTTCAGAAATAGTCCTCATTATCAGAGTGGAGGAAGTAGCTATAATAAAAGCGTAATAAGGACCTGATAAACCCTCGTAAGAAATAAATTTCAAGATAGGATGTTTTGTAGAACAAGCGTGACCATATTGAATGGGCCCTCTACGCTCCCGACAGGGGCACCGAGGCTCGGGATCTGGAGAAAGAAGGTCATCATCTTCAAGATCATTAAGTGTTACCTGGGGAGGAGAGGATAATGACATGAGAGATATGTGAGCATGATCGACGGGAATACAGTTGGAAAGGTTGATTAGCTGGCGAGACATGATTAATATAATCAACATAGGTACATGGTAAACAATATGTGAGTCCGCGGGAGGTGGAGTAGAAGAATGCACAAAAGTAGAGTCACCAAAGAATGACGAATTTTCATGAAATGTGACATCTAAAGTATCATGCGTACGACATATGACATAATCATAACAATGCTCTTTGGACATATTAGAATATCCTACAAATTTCAACGAATAACTTTATCATCAAGCTTAGTGTGAATATGAGATTTATTCTGAACAAAGAAAGTGCAACCAAACACGCGTGAAATTACAGAAAAAAGAATCTTATTAGGATAAATAAGATTCAATGGGGCTTTATTCTGAATGACCCGGCATGGAGTACGATTCAAAAGATAACGCCCCCCGTCAAGACAACTAAGTGTCACTAAGATTGAAGAACCTGCATCTTCCGTAATAGACAATGGACCACCTCTATGAGACTTTTATTTTTTCTTTCAGTAACCCCACTTTGTTTAGGAGTATAGGGGCAAGTGAGTTGCTGAAGAATACCCTGTTTGTTAAGACGAGAGACAAACTCATTGGTGATGTTCTCCTTAGCATTATCAAACCGAATCCCTTTAACAACATTAAATAGAGTTTTAACAAGTTGTAAGAATTGTGTAACAAGGGGTATCCCATTAAATTTTTTACGAAGAAAATAAATCTAGGTACACCTCGAGTAATCATCAACAAAAGTAACATAATAGCGATGCCTAAAAAAGATGTAATGGGTGAGGGGAACCAAACATCAGAATATATTAGATAAAAAACACAAGGGTCTGATGCATGCGAGGAATGTAATTAGTTATAATATGCTTAGATAAAGAGAATACAACACATTGCAGTTTTAAAGAAATGCAAGCTTTAATTAATTCGAGAAACAACATACAGTGATATTGAAAATTGACATGTCTTAAACGATCATGCCACAATTGTAATGTTTAAAAAGCAAAAAATATGACGACCTGAATTAGGCAACACACTAGTCTGAAAAACGGAAGCGAAAGGTAGAATTGGTGGAGGATCCCCAATGTAGTAGAGCTCATCATGCTCATATCCTCTGTCAAAAATCCTCCCCGTACGCAGTTCGTAAAGATAACACCAATCAGATAAGAAAACAACAGCACAATTAAAATTTCTTGTTAAACGATTAACAAATAACAAGTTCATAGCAAGATTAGGTTCAAGTAAAACTAAGTGCAAAGTAATGCCCGTAGAAACATATATCGCCTTTGTTGAGAATGAGATTAGAAGTTCCATCAACAAGATGAACCTATTTATGGAAGGGTTATGTAGATGAATTGAAAATATTCTTCTCACCCATCATTTGATCACTAGCACTAGAATCCATAACCTAAGTAGAAGGAGTGTCAGCTGTGTAAGTGCGGTATGCACGGGGAGTACCTGAGGAGGATGCAGGTATTGCCATATGCATACTAGTAGGAGCTTGATGATTACTGAACAAATAAATAATTCGATCTATCTTGGAACTAATGGATTGCTCAATCCTCAGATCATTATGAGTATAGAAATGAGACTCAGTGGGACGTTTAGCAACGACAACTATACAAGCTCTGCCCTTCTTATTTTTCAAGTCAGGATACAATTTGAAGCAGGTCAGCTTCGCATGCCCCTATTTGTCATAATGCTCACATACCATATTGTTCTTTTTAAGACGCATGCCCTAAGACGAAGCAAAATAAGAACCCAAATACCGACTCCCTCTATTGGCTACAAAAGCCATCTGATCAGTAACAAAGGGAGACTCAGATATCACCATAGATGAGGATGTAAGATTGAGGCTCCACTCATACTTCTCACACACTGCGTACACTTCACCTAGTGAAGGAAGGGGCGAAATGCTCAAAATCTGGGATTGAAGAAGTTCAAAAGTATCCCCAAGACCCATCAAGAATTGGTAAACCTTTTGCTTCTCTTCCTGAGCAATAAATGATTCTGCAGTTTTTGCGGTAAGACCAACTATGTTAGCTAAAAGACTATATAAATCATACTCCTCCAATCCCTGAGTGAGATATCTATAAAATGTCAAAATCGAATAATTTCCTTGACAGGCATATGATATCTCCTTACACAGTTCAAATACCTGAACCTTATTGTGCGAATGAGAGTACATAGTAGTCATACCATTCCATAGGAGCGGAACAAACTCATAAAACTAAAAAATCTCACAAACACTCGGCTCAACAGAGTTAAACACCCATCCTATAATAGTGCAGTTGGTAATAAAGCACTGACTGAAGGTTGAATGAGATTCCTTCAGCATTGCATTCTTCTTAAGAAGTCAATCAATTTTTCCTTTTGTACCACAGAATAAACGGAACGATCGAGCCCATGATGAAAAATTCCGGCCATTAAGTAACTAAGCCATGACTTTCTATGAAGGTACATGGTGAGTGGTAAATAAATCAAATGATGGGTTCTTAACTTCGACAATTCTCTCGTCAAACATTGTGTACCAAATCAACAATAAAACCAACAATTATGAACACACAAGTAATAACAATTACTCAAAGCAATCCACAAAAATAGCCCACTAAAAGAAACTCACAAAAATAGCCCATTAAAAGAAACTCACAAAAATAGTCACATGGCCACCAAAAAGGTAACAGAGCAGTAATAAAGAAATCTCCTGATCACGAAAGGTGAAAAATGAGTGAAGTATTCCTTCAATTGTATACAATACATGAAGAAAGAACTTTAAATACTCATAAAAGTGTGCTGCTCAAAATGATGAAAAATCATACCAATAATTTAACAAATCATATGTAAATAATAAGAGTCTCTTTAGACAAGATAAATCAACCCCAAAAATGAAGAAATCCACTCAAAAAATTCAAACCCTAGGAAGCTTGAAGTTCTAACCCAAAACTAGGGTTTGGGGGTGGACAGGGGAAGGCTGGCCCACAGAGGGGCCGTGTACCCTAGGGTTTGGTATCCTAGGGTTGCACTGCTTGTGGGGGTGGTCAGAGGTGGCCGAAGGTGGTTGAGGTAAGGTTTAGGGTTTGTGGAAGAAGAAGGACTGGGAGGGCAGAAGATTTCTCCCTCTTTTTTTTTCTTCGTATTTCAAGCTCTGATACCAACTAGAATGTTAGAATTCAATTATGGCTTATACTAAGGAGGAAATACATTAGGGGATCAAATTACCCTTATAGTCAATTACAAAAATAATATACACATTCCAACAGATGTAAAGAATGGGAGAGGGTGTTATCAAGGGAGAAATTAAGAAAGGTAGGGGTAAGTGGGGAGAAGATGCTTGGTGAGGAGATACATTGAAGATAAAAGTCGTGAGCGATGTGGCTGAAGGAGGGAGAGAAGAACACTAAGTTTTTTCACAGAGTTACAAATTCACATCGAAGTTCAAGTACATTAGGAGTAAAGTTCTCGTTAGATGATGGGGAGATAAGGGGGTGATTACACAATTCCAGAATGGGATGTATACAGAGGAGGATGAAAGAAGGCCTAAATTAGTTGGGTTAAAGTTTGGGAGTATCTCGATGGAAGATCAGACTATGTTAGAGGAGACGTTATGAGAGGAGGAAATATTACAGTCGTTGATGTCTATGAAAGGTGATAAGGCTCTAGGACCAGATGGGTTCTAAATGGCTTTCTTTCAACATTGTTGAGGTAGTGAGAGATGATATATTGTCTTTCTTCATTGATTTTCAAGACAGAGGCCGATTTTAATGGAGCCTTAATGCGACATTCATCATTTTGATCCCTAAGAAGTGATAAGATATCTATGTGAGGGACTTTATGCCAGTTAGCTTGGTGGGGAGTATATATAAGTTTCTTTCAAATGTGTGGTTGATTAGACTCATAATGGTGTTGGGTGTTCGATCCCATCATTTCCAAGGCCCAAAATGTATTTGTTGGCGGGAGGCATAGTCTTAATGTGGTGATTGTGGAGGATGAATGTGTGGAAGTTATGTTTTTTTTTTTTTTGGGGGGGGGGGGGGGGGGAGGTGAAGTCCTATGTAAATTTGATAGAGAGAAGACATAAACCCATGTGAATTGAAGTCTTCTTTGGTACTTGTTGGAAATGATGGACTTTGGGGAGAAGGGGCACATGTGGGGGAAAAGTTTCATAAACTTTGCTAAATATTTTGTGTTGTTGAATGGTTCTCCAAAAGGCTCCTTTGCGAGCTCTAAAGTCTTTGTCAGGTTGATCCTATTCTCATTTTTGTTTTTAGTGGTTATGGAGGTGTTGGGTAGATTGTTGTCCAGAGTAGTCTCCACTAAGTTGATTATTGGTTTTCATATTGCAAACCTGAGCTCCTCATCAGTTCGAGCCGCACATTTGTTATTTCCAGATGATACCATCATTTTTGTGGAGGAGAGGAGAACCAATTGAGGAGTTTGGGGCTACTTATAATGTTTTTGAGGCAATGTTGGGGCTACACATCAATGTGGGAATATCTTAAATGATCCCGATGAGTAGTCGAGGGGGTTAGATCTTTTTACGAAGATGATTGGGTATATAGTAGGCTATCTCCCTTCCACTTATATTGAATTATATTTTGGGGAACAATTTAGCTCCAATGAAATAAAGATCCCATGTTGGAAAGGGTGGAATGGAGGTCAACAAGGTGGAAGAAGTGCTACTTGTCCAAAGGAGCCAGGTTAACATGAATTAAAAGCACATTTTCGAGTCTTTCCCCATATTTCCTATCAAGTCTTTAGCTATCGACATCCGTTCTCATGAAGCTATAAAAGTTAATGAGGGAGTTCTTACAATGTTTAAAAAAACACACGAGATGAGGAATTTTTTCCTTTAAAGGTTAGCCTCAAAGGCTAAAGAAGAGGCCTACACCTCGTAGTTGAGGAGTTACGCCTCAATACATCGTGATGCGAAGTGTGAGGCGCAGAAAAGGGAAAAAATACATTCACCCCCCTCTTCCTCGTCCTCATATGTTCGTTCGCCTTTCATTGTTTTTTAGCTCTGAATTATTTTTTCGGGGACTTGTCTTATTCTCAGTCTGTAATATGCAAAGGTCAGATAATCTTGAAGTGAAAGTATAAAAATTGAATATAAATTATTTAAGGTGAAAAAAATCCTAGACTTAACTAATTTGTTTGGTATTTTCATATCCATATTTAGTTTACACCTGTTGTTCATATTTTCTCATATTTTATTTTAGAATAACTCTTTTGCACACATATATATTCCAATGAGATAAATAATTATTTTTTTAACATAATTATATATACACACCATTCTCAATGATTAATGCTTTTTTTTAAATAGGATTAAACCCCAAATAACATAAAATCAAGAGAAAAACAACCTTTCTCCGGGAGCTTACAACTAATTACATGAAATAGAGAAATCTGCAATAAAGGATGAAAGAAACCTAGACAATGGCCCTTTAAAAGGTCTACCTTTAAAAGAAACCTAGACGGTGATTAATGCTGATTGTAGGAATATTTGTCGATTATGTGATGACAATACAATATTTACTGTTTTGGTCATATTGCTTAAGTTATGTTGCATAATTTTTGTGGCTTTATTAGTTTATTTGATTGATTTTCCCATTTCAAGTTGAGGCTTATGCCTTAACCTCACACCTTTTTAAAATTTATTTTTCATGGAAAGTTAGTGAGGATAACTTCAAGTATTGTTTGGTAAGTTGGGAGGATGTGTGCAAGCCGGTTAGGGAAGGGTGTGAAGAGTTTTGATTATTTTTTATGTGAATTGTAATTTGGGTATTTTTAGCATTTTCTTGTTTCTAATATTATAATTTTCCTTTTATTAGTTTACACTTATTAGTTGTAGTAATTAGGTTTAATGAGGGCTAAAATATGTAATTAGTAATCTAGTCCATGTGATGTCACATTAGTGATGTCACGCCATGACATCACATGTGACCAAAGCCCTCTAGTCCTTTTTCTTTTCTTTATAAATAGTGTAATACCGCGTCGGGGTAAATCATTCAAGTATAGTTAATTTTGAATATTACTTCTCTTTGTTTGAATATAATTTCTCGATTTGTCATTGACACCGTTTACGTCATTTTCAACAAAACCATGCTCAGTAAATGGTTATGGAGGTTCTCATTTAAGGAGAATCAGCTACAGAGGCAAGTGGTAGTGGAGAGATGGGGTACTAGTCATAATGGATGGGGTTGGGTGTGGGACAATATCCTCATGGGGTGGGTTTGTTTAATATAATTAGATAGATCGTCCAAGGCTGCATAGTTACTACTCCAACCCATCGTAAGGGATAAATGGAACATGAGGGGGTGGATTAACTACTGAAAGTCATTTATAAGATACAATACCTATCTGGATATAGGGAAGGGCAGAATAACGAGGGTGGGGTGGAGTGAGTTTTTCAGACGGGGGTCATTTCCAATAAGGAGAGGAGATATAATCATATTTTGTAAGGATATACGGGGTGGGGAGTTGTCATGTTATTAGGGTGGGAAAGGGCAGACTGGAATCCCAAATTATGAGGAGATTTTGCGATTGGGAATTGGAAATAGAGGAATTATATGAGTGGTTGAGAGGTATTGAAACCTCTAGATTGGGGGGGGGGGGGGGGGGGGGGGATGGTCTTAGTTGGATGAGAAATAGGAGTGGAGAGTTTTCGGTAAGAGATTATTACTCAGTTGTGGTGGGTGATGGCGCTTCGTTCTGTGAAGGGGCATTTGGTGAACAAGCTCACCATCTTGAGTATTTTTGCATGGACAACAGAAGAAGTCATTTTGACCATGGAGGGCTTGTAAATGAGGGATAAGTGACTGGCGAGTTGGTGTTGGATGTGCAAGGAGGGTGTGGAGACGACTGGCAATTTGTTGAATTACTGATGAGAAGTTTGTGGGAGATTATTTTTACACTCCTTTAGAGTTCATTTGAGTTATATTTGGATCGGTGAAAGATGTGATGACAACATGGAAAATTTTGTTTGGGGGAATGATTCCCAGTCTATGGAGGATGGACCTCCAATGCATATTTTGAATCGTTTGGAGAGAGAAGAATAAATGATGTTTTCGATGGAGAAGAGGTGTCTACACCACGAATTTTGCACTTTTTTTAGCTTTCTTCATATTTAGTTCAAGGAGGAGTGCTCGACGTCAATTCCTCATTTTGTAGATCTTTTGGAGGAGTTTGGGAGAAGGGAATAACTATGTTTATTTTCTTTCGAGAGTTTTTCATCTCTCCATTGTTTATTATTTTGATGCTATACTTTTGAATTTTTTTGTATACGGGTTTCCTCCCCCTTATGCTGGTTTTTATTTATCTATATACAGAAATATTCTTACTCTTGCTTATATAAAAATTAAATAATTAAGGTTATTTTTGGAATGTAAAATTCTGAGAGGGATTTATGAGGCTTGCATTTATAGAATAACATGCATATGTCTATGCTTCCATAATCTCTGAACTCTTTTATTATCTCTAAATAATTTTAAGCTAAAATTTGTATTCGCAATTCAGGTAAAACTTTCTTGCTTCGTAGTTAGTGCTTATTATTTTTCATGTATCATTTGAGACATTTATGCATGTGTATATGTTTTTGAATAGTATATCTTATTTTATACTAGTTTCATGTTTATGGGTATTGGTATGTTTGTGAATATATGGTATTGTACACATACAAGAAAAAGGGATATTTTATAGAGCAATGCTACAAGTTTCAAAAATTCTCAAATCATCTCCAAACAACAATAAAGTGTTTTACCACGGTGAAACTCATACCACAAGGTACAACACTTATTGTTGTTTGAGGGATGATTTGGGGGATTTTATTTTGGGACTCAAGGCATTTCTCTATCTTATAATAGTAGAAAACCTATTTTTGAAATTGAATGTGAATATTTTTGTAAAATCCTACTGGCTACTGACATTTATATTCCTACATGCTATGTATTGTAGGTACATTTGTGGGGGAGTGTAGACGAGGAAAGTGATGCTCCATGGATGATTGTAATGCTTAGTGGAACTTACTAAATAGTTATGTGGTTTGAGACGTGATGTTTGTAACGATTGTAAAACCATTTGTAATATGAGTTTGTAGCTTTAATGATGTATTGTTAATCTCGAGTTTCATCTTGAGACACACCCCTTTGGGGGTGGGCTGGTTGTGTAGTGTTCTTACCATCATGTGTTTGTAAAATATAAACCTAAAGCATATGGTAGATGGATATTTGTGTGTTTGTACATGTGTATCACTTTGCACCCTCTAACATTTAATATTATTTAATTCTTCTTTTATGGAGTATGGTCTAATTGACATATGATGGTTATTTATTTTTATTCTTTTTACATAGATTGACTACATGATTTGCATTTGAAAGGGTAATTTTTTCATTTATTTTTCTTCTATTTTATTTAACACAAACGTCGAAAGGTGCCATATTTTTTTAAATCGAGTTTTACTATTAGGTCATTAATTATACTTTTCTAGACATTGTGGTAGGTGTATTTTTTTTAACAACATGGAATCAATAGTGGGATGGGTTAGCTAATAGCTATTGGTATAGGAAGCTACCTAAGGCCATCCACAATGGTTACCTCAAACCTTCGTGGATCCTTTAGTTTGGGTAACATTGGTTCATGGTGGGGAGATAAAACTACAAAAGAGGGAGGGGATTCGTTGAGGGGACAAGGTTAGAAACGTGGAACATTTACACGTCTGTTTCAGATATGAAACTGTTCCATGTCTGGCCACTCCAAGAGTGTAAATGCTACACATTTCAACCGTCCCAAAATAATGACAAATTCATTTAAATTCTAACATATTCTTGAAACGTGGAAATAATTTATGTTAGTAAGCAAAATGTTTGCACATTAAATATATATCTCCAAAGATCTCGGCGAGTCTATGAATAAAGATTCCTGGAGGGTATGTACGTGTAAAGTTTTCAAAATTTCATTTCCATGAACACAATTTTGTATTTTAGAAACGTCGGTATTGAATATTTATTAAAAGTAATCTTTATTTTCATGATTTTTTTCCAAAAACATTTAAGTGAGATCTATTAAAAAAAACATGAACTATAGGTAATTTATATGCACAATTTAATGTATAGAATGGTAACAAATACCAAGTGTATGCATATATTATTCCTGATAATAGTTTGAATGTTTTTGTTGAATGTTGTTTGAATAATTTTTTATATGATTTGAACGAGAGGTGTTGTGGATGTAATTGTTTGGATTTTTTGAAATAAGATCGTGGATTTTTTATTTTTCTCGAAAGTAGATGTAGATATGCATGTATTTTTTTATTTTATGCCTTGATATAAGTGTAATATGAACGCATATACTAATAAATTTCAGTGTGGAGCTTCAAAATGGATTGTGCACTATGTCATTTTCAATGTGGTAGTTCATTTATTCAACCCCAACTCCACATAACTTAAACATACTACTAGACACTCCTTTGTCTCCATTAACTTCTTAACTCAAGATCCCAACCCGTTGGAAACCCTCCTCATCCTTTGTGCAACATCCTTTTGCGTTCTTCGGTCGTTATCCATTCCCAAAGTTCATAAATTTTTTGGCCTCCCCAAAGTTCATAAATTTTTTTGGTAGGCTATATATGGTTCCAACAACAAAAAAAAATATAGTTTCTTACCTTATGTGATCCCCCCAAAAAACACATGTGCATTGTTTTTAACCCAACAAAATCACACCGGTTCAAAATAGTGGAGCGCTTATCCCGTTTGAATTATTTAAAAAGGCTCATATACATGCCCCACCTAGAGAGTAAAGTCTACAAAGCCTTTTTTATTCTCTCAAACTTTACATAATTAACTGATAGTCTTTAAAACCCAAGACCTCCACCCTTTCATTCACTCTCCATTGCTCGTAGTGGAGACTTCCAATTCCAAACCCCATTAAAGTTAAGTTACCCACCTATCCAAATTCCTCGTAAATCGGTGGTCTTTATACATACCATAAACCCGAATGCAATTACTTTTATATGGCCTCCAAGGACTCTAAAAATCCTATATATACAGTATCTCATCCCAATGTTTGTTATCTTATTGTTTTGCATCAAGTTATTAGTTCATGATACTGTGATGTCTCAAATAATGTGATGTCGTTATGTATTAGATACACTGGTATGAGTGAAATGTCTCCACAAGGTTTGCTCTTAAGTGAAACTATGTGCAAAGAGACCCGAGATGTTCTCAAAGACTCCCTGGCCTAGACTGAATACTCTTGCTGGATTATTTGTACGGGTTCTCTGGTTAGTATTTTGATACAAAAATTCTTGATTTTGTAGTCAATAAGGAAATTAAGGTTAGTATATCTACTGTCCATAGGATCATTTACACTTAGTTTTCTGATTTGTTCTTTTTGTAATCTGAATTAATTGAAATCAACTCAAAAAAATGATTTCTACTAGGATATTTGCATTTAAAAAATTTCACGAGGTTGCATAGGAAAGCATGTTAAAATATAAATGAAATGAAAACATTTTGTTGGACAATTCATAATTGTTTTTTGAATAAGAAAATGGAACAATAATTTAATAGCGCTGGTCTCTTTCAGAATACATGAATCACAAAGAACAAATTAGTCTTTAGTAGAAAGCCATTCTCTTATTACTATGACACATTATATAATATAACAATAATCCCATTTCCGAACCATAAATAACAAATACTTTCAAAAGCTCCCCTGTTGGTGCTTTTGAGCACTGTATGGTATTGATCGTTTGAAGTTGACAATTGAGTAAGAAAAATGGATCAGGAGTCTTAGTTCAAGGTGCCAAGTGTCATTATTATTTAGATTACATATGAGATGCAAAAAAAAGTTTTAATAATCTTTTTTATTTATTTTTGTAGTCTTAAAATTTTGCTATTAATTATGTATACCATTTCCAGAGTTTAAGTGTTGGTGTCATTCACGATAAATGCTCAAACATGTAGGGGTGGCAATTCGGGTTAGTCGTGTCATTTTCGGGTCGCGTTGATTTTCATTTGAGTATAAGTTTTGGGTACTTTTAAATCTATATAAGCTAATCGTGTCAAGTTCGGGTCATTTCGGGTTATTACCATAAACGGGTTATCGTGTCAAAAATTGCCAGCTCTACAAACATGGCTTCGACACGACTTCCATAAGTGTTGGGCTTGCTTTGTGGTATGTCAAAGATGTTTGGAACAAGAAAGTGTATGTTTAGATGTATGGGTAACTTTATATTTCTTTACTATGTAGAGCAAATTAGATGTTCATATAACTATATGTTGGTCATATTTTGCACAATACATGTTTGGCGAGATGTTCCCTCTAAACAAAGAACTAAAGCTTGATACATAAGTTACATAAGTTTTAGACTCCTCAGTTGATTTACATTTTATCCTTTCTCCCATGATAATATTGACTTTTATCTCTCTTCTCTATGATAACTAATGGTGTAAAAAATCATTCATTTTTGGTATGCAAATATTACTGATTGAGTTTAGTTTATGTTTTTTTACACCTTGCCATCGAAATTAATATATAAATAAGTAGCTAACAAGGATCATATAAGTTACTATAAAAACGGGAGTTGTTGTTCTCATCAAGAAGAATAAGTCAAAAGTTGATGACCACCATGAATATTTATGCGTATGTTGTTTCTTTAAATTATAAATTCGCAATTTTGAGGCTTTATTTTTTAATAAGATTTTGCCATAGGAAGTCGATAGGGGTGTTGTGGTGTTAGTTTAGGTATGATAAAGAAGGGTGGGTGGAGGTGTAGTGATTTACACGAGGCTACGTTTGTTTGTTAATAAAGAAAGGAAAAGCGAAGGAAATTAACTTTCTCATACCTTTTATTGAGTTTGGTTTGCAGAAAAGTTGTGGCAAACTTATACTCAAATTTTCTCGGAGGAATTTTTTTTCCACAAAACACATCCTTCCAAAGACCTATGATTTTGCAAGAGAGTTCAAGGAAACTTGATAAATTATCATGTAAATTATTATTATTATTATTATTATTATTATTATTATTATATTATTATTATTATTATTATTATTATTATTATTATTATTATTATTATTATTATTATTATTATTATTATTATTATTATTATTATTATTATTATCCCAAGTACTAATAAAATATTTACCCATAATTTTTCATAATATACGCTATTTATTGATATTTTTATGAACTAAATTTTAGAATTTTTTATTGCATATTTAGTAATATTTGAGTTAAATAGATGTTTATTATATGTTGTACCATAAACTTGGACATGGAATGGACTATTGTATTGTGACACCTGTCATCAGAAGGTGCTTGGCCTTCTCAATAAATTTGGTCAGATGGATAATTAATTTGGCCGACTTAGTAATATTCGCGGTTGTATAGATTACTAACTGCCACAAGCTGATGTTAGCAGCTTACCCCACTAAGGCACGTTTGAGTCATGATAGAATATGGCCAGACATTTGCACTAATACACACGTGGATTGTAACTGAATCATCATTAGCCGTTTCTTGGAATATAGAAAGGTGTAAGTGCTTGAATCATAAAGTCACTCCACTGCTCCCACTTCTCTCTCTCTCCCCATCTCTCCCATATAGAACAACCTATAAATAACACTCAATCCCTCGTGAGAAGGGATCCTGAAAATAATCTGCCCGATGGCCATATACAAACCCCAGAGACAACTGTGAGAGCTTGTATCCATCTATTTTCATGGCTTTTGTTTATTGAATTATATACAACTAATACTATACCTATGGACGTAGGAACCTCATTGGGTTGAATCACGCTAATCTCTAGTTTCCATTTTTGTCTCTCATCCCTCTCTATTATTCCCTAATTGGAACGTTAGTAATGATAATTTCTTTATTTGTTATTGTTTATTTTTGGTATATTATATCTAAGGCCCAAAAATTCATATATAAGTTTTAGACGATAATAGATTGACATCATCTATGGGATTCGATAATCCATTTATTGTTTTCTACCAGTTCCTATCCACAAACCTCATTTCTGTAAACAATCCTGATCCGTATCTGTTCAGATACCCAATTGTACCTGTAATTTCTGAAAATGGGAGAAAATATAGGAAGCAGCCGTACAAAAGAAATAATTCCATCCTCAACCCCTATTGGAGTGGGGGACATACAAGGAATTCTGATGAGCCTGGCCAGATGGCAGGAGGCGATGCAAGAAAGTGTAAAGTGGTTGATGTAAATGCTCTAAGCAGCTGAACAAAAAAGACATGGAGTAGATCTTATCACCCCAACTAGGGGACATCCCTCTGACAGGAGGGGTTAAGTGTGACCTCATGCTCCCTATAGAGACAGGAGGCAAGTCTCTCATGAACGAGCTCTGGAGAATTTGAGGAGGCTAAATTTGGGTTCACAAGACGAAATAAGTACATCCAAGTACTCTGGATCACAAGACGACGGGTCGTATCGTCTGAGGGCTACCTAACCCCTCAAAACCCCGAGCTTTGATGATGAATAAACCTTCTTTCGGAGAGAGGCCGAGAGTGATGGAAAGGTTGAGAATAATAGGTTCTACATTTGATCGTCTAGGTCCATGAGCAGTGAGGAGGAAATACCACAGAGAGACCACAAGGCCTAGACAGTGAGGGGAGGAATGAAGAAGGTCTGCCACCAAAGGAACTAAGTGTTTGGCCAAACATGGGACAGTTGCACGAGGTTTAACATGAGCTAAACATATTTCCAAGAAAGAGAGTTTGATAGAAAGTTGTGGCCGACCAGGCATATCCGTCACAGCTATAAATGGGCAGAACGAACAACCCTGGAAGGGCTCGATTTAGTGTTTGGAAGATCAACAAGTGGAAATTGCTAAATCAAAGGATCCTTTGTGAAAGGGTCTCTATTATCCCCGTTAATTATGGGTTATCCCACACCCCCAAAATTCAAACTGATGGTGGTAACCCCAAAGTATAATGGAATGAATGACCCGATGTTGCACATAGAAAAACACCCGATTGTCGCCAGTATTTATTTTATTCCAGATGAGATGCGTTTCTGAGAATTCTCCAGTACAATCACGGGATTCGTGCAAATCTGGTACAATAGGCTATCGCAAGGGAATATTTTAATCTTTCAATAGATGTTCGATCTCTTCGTTAGCAATTTCTGCTTTGGAACCAATCTCGACAAGAGGGTGGCCCATTTTTTGAATGTTTAGTAGAAGGTCGACGAGACGACTCAAGAGTTCATCACTCGTTTCAACAATGAGAAGCTAAATGTGATCGACTATGATGAGAATATAACCATCACAACTCTAATGAGTGGTTTACTGTCGAGAAAGCTGTATTGCGCGTTGACTAAGGAGCCCTCCAGAATAATGATTGGGTTATTAGCCAAAGCTTGGAGGATTATGAACGCCGAGGAGGCCATGGACGCTAAGGGGTTGAATTGAACCAAAGTCAACCCTGACAAGAGCTCATTGAAAAAATATATGAAAGATAGGAAGGTTGATAAGTTGAAGAGATATGATAAGTAGACATTGTCATTCACCATATCCTTAAGGAAATTCGAGGGAATATAGACCTAAAATGGCCCAAAAAGTTAAAAGCTCCTGCAAATCGAAGATATAAGAGTAAGTACTCCGAGTTCCACAAAGGTCACGACCACAACAATGATAATTATTTGGCCTTGAAGAATGAGATAGAGAACCTGATCAGATGGGGCAAACTGTCAAACTTTGTGGACAAAAGTGGAAACTTACCTGCCCAAAAAACCCGAGGAGCCTGTCCATGAATTTAAGATGATTTATTTTGGATGTAACTTTATCACAGGAGAGACTCTAGAGCTGGAAACAAACCCGCGGAGAGAAAATCCTACCTCAATGAGGTAAAGACTTGTTCTTACATTAGGCAGATCAACTTGACCAGCACTGTGGATACTCGCCCAAGTAAGGTTAATAAATATTGCTTGGTGGTTTGTTTCTCTGAAGATTATTTATGAGGTTTGGTTTATCCTCATGACGACCCCTTAGTTGTTATGATGATGGTGCATGAGGGTAAGGTGGCGAGAGTTTTGGTCGACAATGTGAGTTCGACTGACGTCTTATTTTATAATTTCTTCCAACGCTTAAGATTGAGGGAGATAAAACTTGAGGCTTACCATAAACCTCTCAACAGCTTCTCATGGGAAAAGGTGTACCCCTTGGGAAGGATTGAACTTGAAATTGTTATCGGCACTTGGCCCACATGCAGAATAAAAAAGATTAATTCCTTCCTCCTGGACAAGAACGTCCATTCAGTATACACTATTATTTTCTGCAGGGTAGGGTTGAAGAAGTTCAAAGTAGTTCCTTCTACTGTGCACCCATGTTTGAAGTTCCCACTCATTATAGATTCGGCGTGATAACATGAAATCAGGTCGAAGCTAGAGAGTGCTACTACACCTCAGTTGAGCTGGGGGAGTAGAAGAAGCTAACAATAACTACCAGATCGAGATGTTGGATCTACATGACGAGGAGAAATTTGTCAAGGGACAGGTTATGGAGAAGATCGAACCAGTTATTCTAGATGATGAGCATTTAGAAAGGAGTTATCAGAATATCTCATCATTAGAAGTTGTCTCTAAAAAGGAGCTAGCATAATTTTTGAGACAATGAAAAGGTGTGTTTTCCTGAAGCCTTGAGGATATAACAGGGATAGCTCCGAGTTCATTTGTCACGACTTTAGCATAGTGAAGGATGCCAAACCAGTGAAACAGAATTGTTGTGTCTTCAGTCAAATAAAGAACATGGTTGTACAAGAAGCGGTAGATAAGTTAAGGAGGGAAAACTTCATAGAAAACGTTAAGTGTCCATAATGACTCTCTAATGTGGTCATGGTAAAGAAGAAAAATGAGAAGTGGCGCATGTGCGTTGACTTCACTGATATGATTAAAGCATGACCTAAAGATCATTATCCTCTACCCAAGATTGACTAAATGGTTGATGCTAGTTTAGAGAATGAGCTTATCAGTTTTATGGACACTTATTCAGGATAAAAGTAGATAAAGATAAAGCCAGAAGACGGGATACCTCGTTCATCACTAACCAAGGTACCTACTGCTATAGTGTTATGACTTTTGGGCTAAAAAATATTAGAGAAACATACTAAAGATTGGTGAACAAAGAATTTGAAGATTAGATCGACAAGAATATATAGGTGTACATTTATATGATCACGAAGAGCATAAAGTCTTTTGACCACATCAAGGAATTGGGACAGACCTTCGACCAAAATGAAAAGAAACAGATGAAGGTCAAACCATTAAAGTGTGTCTTCGAGGTGAAGGAAGAATGTTCCCTATTTTTAGTGTAAAAAGATTACTTGAGTCCAACCTTGATAAAATTCAGGCGCTAATCAACCCCCAACAATTAAAACAAAATTCAAAGGCTAATTGGGTGAGTGGTTGCATTGAATAGGTTTGTTTCGCTAGCTAATAAGAAATGCTTACCTTTTTAAGGTATTGTAAAAAGTTTTGAATGGAATGAAAAATGTGAAGTTGCATTCCTAGAATTGAAGAAATATTTGGATCTCCACCCCTACTTTTAAGACCTGTCCTAGGTGAGACGCTTCATCTGTACTTGGCTGTATCTGAATCAGCAGTCCTCTCGACATTAGTCTGACAAGAAAACAGAGTGGAAATACGTGTTTACTATACCAACAAGGCGTATAGAGGGGCGGCGATCCGATATCCAAGGCTGGAAAAACTAGAATTGGCCTTAATTGAAGCTTCTCGGAGGAGGAAGCCATACTTTCAGGCTCATACTATCATCTCTATACAAACCTGCCTCTATTACAAGTTGTTCATAAGCCGGATGAATCGGATAGACTGATGGCTTGGATCGTAGAGCTAGGAGAGTATGACATCCAGTATGAACCTGGAATGATAATCAAGGGCCATGTCATTGAAGAATTTATCGCTGAATTCACTTACGAGGAAAAAAATGCCGAGCAAACTCCTATGGAAGAGATGTCAGTAGCAAAAGTGGAAAATAAGACTTTCATGGAATAGAGCTCAGCCCTAAAATTGACCGCACAGACTTCTTCAGAAGAGAACTCCCCAGTTTAACGAAATGAGTAGATTCTTATGGTAGATAGCTCAGCCATTAATCCGGCCGACCACGATATTGATGTGCCACAGTTATTGGCCAAGCAAGAAGAAGTTGCTCGCGACTTACAACAAATGAAAAAATTATTTAAACATGGAAACTTAATCGAAGAAGATTCAAAGAGGATCCTCATATTTAGCAAATGTTCATAGATGGATCATCCAGTTTCACTGGTAATGGAGCGGGTTTAATGATTAGGCATAAATTCTTACAAATTTACCCCTTAATTTAGAGGCTTTTATTACCTCGGACAACGTAAAACGAATTAGTTTATCTCATATCTTGGCTAACGGTTTCGTCTTACAAGTAGCCCGAGTTTCGTGTATTTCTTATAAATTTCACAGGTATTTATTCCATAAAAGGAAGAAAGAAATCGAAAGAAGCAAGAGAAAAGAAAGAAGACGGATCAAAAGGGAAAAATCATAATTTTTACTAGGAATTCGGTTGAGGACCCACAACAAAAGTCGAATATTTCGCATTTGTGAACATGTAGGAAGAAACGGCATCCCAATATGAGTTCTGGATTAGAAGTTATGAAGACCCGAAGATGTGAGAAAATCACGAGATATTGAAGAGAAAATCCGGTGCTTGAGATTTAATCTAATCTTCTTCTTCTTAGAGTTTTGCATCAATCAAACTCTTTTAAATTAAGTAGGATATAAATCTAAAAGAACTCCCAGAAAAAGGAGGCTTCTAATTCGTTTTTTTAGAGAATCTTTGTAATTAGTTTAGAGAAGGAACAACAAAAACCCTAGTTTGATTCCAGATTGCAATTCAAGTAAATTCATTCCAATTCTTTCTCTAATTATTGCAGTAGTTCCTTCTTTAGTAGTAGTTTCATTATTCTTCATCTTCCATAGCTAGTAAAAATATTTTCTTTCATTCAAAACATATTTTCTTCTAGTTTTAGTATGTCCGGATAAGTTTTCAAGGGTTGGGGTGCATGAACCCCACCTGATGTAATTCATGTTAGAGGAAATAGAAGTTGGAAATAAAATTTTAGTGAATTGTATGGTAGTTCCTACAATACTACTTTAATTCAACCTTTGCTTACATACTGTGCGGGGTACGATCCCTCATATATGTAATACTTAAGAGAAATAAAGACCGAATTTTTAATTCAACCTTTGCTTACGTATACGATCCCTCATATATTTAATACTTAGGAGTATTAAAAAGTCTCCGAATCTAGTATCCAACGAAGTGAATTACTAGGGTGTGGGGTATTGTAACCCGAACTGTCTTTCTCATCTTATAGTTAAAATTTTAGTTAAATCATCGTCAGTAATTAGTTAATTAGAATAATTGCATTTCATCTTTTCATAATTTCATTTAGTTGTAGTCATTCTACAATTCAAAATCACCTTTTTGTTTCTTTAGAGGTCAAATTTAGTTTTCCTTCGTCTTTCCAACGTCGTTACGATTCCGTTCGTTATGTTTTCCTGAGGATCGATACCTGACTTATCGAATTATTACTTGAGCGACAAGGCTTGCACTTGAGCCTAAATAGCACGTATACTAGACACATTTGTGGTCGCGTCAAATTTTTGGCGCCGTTGCCGGGGATTCAGGTAGACTTAGGTTAGATCAAGTCAATCTAAAATTTTGACCAAAAATTTCCAAAAATCCAAAAATAATAATAATAATAATAATTATTATTATCATCATCTCTCAAAGCCATTAATGCAAAATCCTAAACACACTCAGACTCCTCACAATACTCCAGTCAGAATCCACGAAAATCCTATAGTGGAGTATAACTCTGAAAGCCCCCACACAACTCGTGTCCCATACTTCTAGTTTCCCATTCCTACTCCTGAGCACTCTATCAGTAGCTACACCCTGAGTCAAACTTCGAGTCACACTCTAGGAGCGAGTACACTGAGTCATTTAAAGAGAGCGTGAGCACAATGTCTGACACAACGAGTTTTAGTATTGGAGAGGGAGATCTCCCATATTGTCCCATGAAAGACTTACTCTTTCCTGAGCGAACTATCACCCCTGACTGCATTTTACTTCCGTATACTACCGATCAGTTGTACTTTCGCAATGGGATGATACAGATTCTCCCTACGTTTCATGGCATGGATTTCGAGAAACCTTACCTGCATTTTCGCGAGTTCGAAGAGGCATGTGACACATTTGGTGATCAAACTTGCATGCAAGATGTCACTCACCTAAAGCTTTTTCCTTTCTCCTGGATATGGTCTCTACCCCCGAACTCCATCACTTCCTAAAGAGATATGCAGTCCAAGTTTGTCTCCAAATTCTATCCGCATCACAAGACCAACTCTGCCAAGACTCAAATCCAAGCTTTTCGACAACACAATAATGAGTCTTTTGAAAAATGTTAGGAACGGTTCCAAGAGTTATTAAGCGCATGCCCCCATCATGGTTTTGACAAACACCTAGTGATATCTTTCTTCCATAATGGGTTGACAATAGCTTCCAAACAACTTGTTCAAACGATGTGTGAAAGACCCTTTTGGGATTTAGACGCATGCGATGCTGAGCCCTACCTTAAGTATGTCGTAGAGACTACTCGAGTATGGGACACATATGATCCCAACCAAGCTCAACTTAGACAACCATCTACCAATCAAACTACCTCCGGTCTATACCATTTGGATATCAATACCTTAATAGACCGTCGATTTGATCAGTTTCAGAGAGATATAAAGGAGTGGTTTGATGGTCGGTTGAGCAATATCTCTGGATCCAACCATGGTTCGAAAGAAAAAGTGTGTGTTATCTATGAGGCGGGCCACTCCACAAAGTCCTGCCCAACGATCTCTGCCTACAAGGCCATGCACACCGAGCAGGTGCATGCTATAGGAGGATTCAAGGGGAATTTTAATTCCCGCATGGAAACTCTTACAACCCTTCGTGGATGAACCATCCTGGTTTCAACTATGGACAACCACAAGCTGCGATGAACCCACATTCACAGGTTGTTCCACCTCCACCACCTCCTCAATACAAACAAGAGCCACCACATCCAGTACCATATGTAGCCCCACCGTGGAGGAGCCTCGAGGATACAATGAACCAATTCATAAATTCTCAAGGTGCACAGAATGCTCGATATGAACGGTTGTTCACCGAAATAAATGCAAACATCTCCAAGATGCAAGCTGCATTGTGCACTCAAGAGAAGGGTAAGTTTCCTGCCCAAGGCCAAAGACCTCTCCAAGGTCAACCTAGTGTTAGCTCCATTTCTACCAAACAACAGGAGCACTGCCAAGCGATAACCACTCTTCGTAGTGGGAGGGTTGTTGATTTATCACCTCTCCCATATGCCATTCCAAAAGACAAGGAGAATTGGCCTTGCACGAAAGAGGCCGAAGATATCTCCTTGAACGAGAGTGAAAAGGAAAACACTAGTGAGCCCGAGGTAGTTGTGAAACCACCCTCCGCTGCGCCATTTCCTCAAAGATTGGTTCCTGCCCATAAAGGGACCATAAGTGAAGAAGTTCTTAAGAACGTAAAGTGGAACTTACCTTTCCTCGATGAAATAAGGAAAATTCCATCCTATGGAAAAGTCATAAAAGACTTATTGACAGTCAAGAGGAGGATGAAGGTAAAGAAGAGCGTGTTTCTAGCACAAAACGTGAGCTCAGTCCTTCTTACTGATCTCCCACTTAAATATAAAGATCCCGGTGCCCCCACCATTTCCTACACCATTGGAGAGAAAAAATTCAAAAAATCCTTACTCAATTTAGGGGTAAGTGTCAATATCCTCCCCTATCCGATTTATAGGAAACTTGATCTGGGTGACCTTAAACCCACAAGGATCACTCTCCAGTTACCGGATCGAACCATGAAGATACCGCGAGGTATAGTTGAGGACGTGATAGTCCAAGTGGACACTTTCTACTTCCTGATAGATTTTGTAATTTGGGGCATAGATCCCTCCTTCACCTCAAAAAATCATGTTCCCATCATTCTTGGACGCCCATTTTTAGCCACAGCTAACGCAGTCATCAATACTAGAAATGGACAGATGCAAATCACTTTTGGGAATATGACATTAGAAACAAACATCTTCCACATAGCCTAATAGGCAGGGGAAGAAGATGATCTTCACGCGGTGAGTCTAATTAAGGGGATTGTAGAAGAGCACTTTGAGGAAAATTACTGTGGAGATGCCTTAGAAGCTTTCCTAGATTCTAGTTATGAGAGTGAGGGAGCCTACATCGAGTTCGAGAGGGAGATAGAGGAGTTGAGAGGGTTACTCAATGAGAGAGCATCGGACGAGGACGCGAGAGATGCTAAGTGGGTTTCTCGATTAGAAGAGTTACCGCCAAGAGACGCACGCATGGTGCCCTCTAGTGAAACATTCCCGACTCTCGAGTTAAAGGAACTATCCTCAAATGTTAAATATGCTTTCCTAGGTAAAAGTGAGACATTTCCTGTTATTATCTCCTCTAGACTAGATGAAGAGCAAGAGGGTAAACTAATAACGATTTTGAGGAAGCACCAAAGTGCTTTTGGTTGGTGCATAGCTTATTTGAAGGGGATAAGCCCTCTAATTTTCACCCACAGGATTCACCTCGAAGAGGATGTAAAGCCCTCGATAGAATTGCAAAGACGGCTAAACCCCATGATGAAAGATGTGGTGAGAGCTGAAATTGTAAATCTATTAGATGCCGGGATTATCTACCCAATCTCGGATAGCAAGTGGGTAAGCCCCATTCAAGTCGTCTCGAAGAAGTCAAGCATGACTGTGATTGAAAATGCCAAGGGAGATCTAGTTCCCCAATGTACCACCACTGGATGGCGCATTTGCATTGATTACTGGAAACTCAATGCGGGAACTAGGAAAAACCATTTCCCCTTACCATTTATTGATCAAATGCTTGAAAGAGTAGCGAGCCACCCTTATTATTGCTTCCTAGATGGTTATTACGGATATAACCAAATTGAGGTAGATGTACTTGATCAAGAGAAAACAACATTCATTTTTGGAACATTTGCCTACAAACGTATGCCATTTGGCTTGTGTAATGCGCCGGCGACCTTTTAAAGGTGCATGTTAAGTTATTCAGTGACATGGTTGAGAGAGGGCTAGAGGTGTTTATGGACGACTTTAGTGTTTCTGGAACCTCTTTCGACTTATGTTTAACCAATCTTGAGAAAGTACTAGCCCGATGTGTGGAAAAGAACTTAGTGTTGAATTGGGAAAAATGCCATTTTATGATAACCGATGGTATTGTTATTGGCCACATCATGTCATGCAAAGGGATCAAGGTTGATTGAGCAAAAATAGATGTCATAGCTGACCTACCCCCACCTAAATCGCTGAAAGACGTGCGCTCTTTCTTAGGCCATGCGAGGTCTTATAGAATATTCATTAAGGACTTTAGCGCCCTCGCTAGACCCTTAAGCAATCTTCTTATGAAGGACACCCCATTTGAGTGGACGGAAGCATGCCAAAGTGCTTTTGAAAAACTAAAAAACATGCTTGAGTCCGCCCCCATTATGCAAGATCCGGATTGGTCCTTACCATTCGAGCTTATGTGTGATGCTAGCGATTATGCGATAGGGGTTGTTTTGGGCCAAAGAAAAGACAACAAGGCTCATGTCATCTACTACGCTAGCTAGACTCTCACCGGACCACAACTCAATTACTCCACCACAGAGAAGGAATTGCTAGCTGTAGTATTCGCTCTTGACAACTTTTGGTCCTATATTATCGGTTCCCCCATCATTTATTTCACCGACCACGCGGCTCTTAAGTATCTACTTGCTAAGAAGGACGCAAAGCCGTGCCTCATAAGGTGGATCCTACTCCTACAAGAGTTCAATATCTCCATTAAAGATAAAAAAGGAGTAGAAAACGTCGTTGCCGAACATATATCACGACTTTCGTCCGACGTACCTAGTGATCCGACACCCATAGACGAATACTTTTCGGATGGGCAACTCTTTGCCAGCTCTTCTTTACCCTGGTTTGCAGATATAGTGAACTATCTTGTCACGGGAGTCATCCCTCCCGATTGGACACCTCAAGATAAGAAGAGGTTTATCATTTGGTCGCGATTGTTTTTCTATGATGATCCATTCCTTTTTAAATATTGCGATGATCAAATCATCCGACGATGTGTACCGAATGACGAAATTCCAAAGGTCATCCAATTCTGTCATTCGGAAGCATGTGGAGGCCACTTTTTCGTGAAAAAGACAACCACACAAATTCTCTAATGCGGTTTGTACTGGCCCATAATGTTTCGGGATGTTAACAATTGTTGCAAATCTTACGACAAGTGTCAACGGATGGGAGCGATCACCCGACGAGACACGATGCCATTAAGCCCGAATCTTATCATTGAGATTTTCGACTGCTGGGGCATTGACTTCATGGGCCCTTTTCCCCCGTCCTTTGGATACCTATACATCCTAGTCACGGTAGACTATGTTTCTAAATGGGTGGAATCTATAGCTACTAAGACCAATGACAATAAAGTGGTGATAAAGTTCCTGCTAGAACACATACTTTCTCGCTTCGGTGCACCTAAAGCGATAATCAGTGATAACGACACACACTTTTGAAACAAGCCGTTAGAAAAACTAATGAAAAAGTATTATGTCATTCACAAGGTTGGAACGACATATCACCCACAAACGAACTTGCACGCCGAGTTGGCCAATCGTGAAATCAAACACATACTAGAGAAGACCGTCAATCCTGATCGGAAAGATTGGTCCCTTCAATTGAACGATTCTCTTTGGGCCTACCGTACCGCATACAATAACCCACTCGGAATGTCCCTATTCCTCTTTGTGTATGGAAAACCTTGCCATCTTCTCGTCGAGTTAGAGCACAAAGCCTGTGAAGCTCGCAAGCTTCAACATAATGAGTTAGAGGAGATACACAATGACGCATATGAGAATGACAAGATTGCAAAAGCCCGGATGAAACTAGCACATGAAAAGATTATTCGATGAAAATAGTTTCAACCGGGACAAAAGGTGCTCCTCTATAACTCCAGGCTTCATCTATTTCCGGGTAAATTGCGATCTCGATGGGTTGGCCCATTCGTTGTGAAGAGTGTATTCCCCCATGGAGCAGTAGAATTGGAAGATCCCAAAGGGGGGGACGCGTTCAAAGTCAATGGAAAATGCCTAAAGCTATATGTTGAGGCGTGTGTAGAAGAGATCGACACCATTTGGTTATTGGACCCGTTTACAAGGTCGAGTGAGCTTGAATTGAGAGGTCGTCGCACCCCCGTCGTGTATGGGGTGAAGTATTGTGTATAATAGCTACACGTAGGATAGGATGAGTGGAGTCCTTAGGATTACATCACAAGCGGAGAGGAAATCGAGCACCAACATGTCTTACGAGGCGAGAATTTTAGAGCCGCAAAATTTGAGGAGAGAGGTAATCAGGTCGAACAGGTGTCGGATCGTAAGAAGGAGCAACCGAAAGCCATCGGAGGTGGTTATACCAGCCCATAGGGGAACTAAAACATTTCTGGGGACTGGACCAGTCCGTTCCTGGGCACCCAGATTGGTCCGGTTTGGAAATTTTCAAAATAAAAAATATATAAGGACCGTACCTATCTGGTCCTGGAGACCCGAATTGGTCCGGTGTCTGCAACTCTTCCCCTTCCCTAGGTTCACCTCCTTTTCCCCCAATCCCTCCTTTTCCCTCCATTTTCGTCCCCTTCCTTCCCACCAACCCTTTTCCCTCCAAATCCTTCCCCCTTTTCCCTCCAAATATTACCCAACCCTCTTCTTTCACCACCTATAAATTACACCTTTCGCCACCCCATTTCCCCACCACCACTCACTCCTTTCCTCTTTTTCCATTATTATGCCCAAATACTCCCATCCCATCACCACGACCAACCAACCACCTCCCCAAAAATATGATTCCATCATAATTCTCGATGACGGATCCACCGACTACCGCTCTCGTCAAGAGCAACGGTGGTGCGAACGTTTCTTCGGCCAGCCTCGCAAACTCCAAATCGAGCGACAAGTCATTTGGAATGACATGCCTAATGCTGTAACCGCCCTCTTCATGTCCCGCGATTGGTGTCGTTTCCTCAACGAACCCCATGATGCGGTCTGGCCCCACGCGGTGCGCACCTTCTACGGCTCCCTTGTTCGCACCGGCCACCACAGGGCTCAAGATTACATTGGAGGCGTCCACGTTCCTTTCTCTTTGGAACTTCTGTCCCAAAAGTTGATTGCCAAAGATGTCCCAAACCCACACCCACACATTTACCCAAACCCTCTCGCTCCGCTTAAAAAAGACGTGTGCATGTCTCGCATCGACCCCAATGCTCTTTGGAACACCAAAACCTACCCGGTGGGCCGTCTAAGTGACAAAGCGAGCCTCACTTTCAAAATAGTGTGTGCAAACATTCTCCCCATGGGCAATCAGTTGGCGATGCGTCCACGTCAAGCCACTCTCGTCTACCACCTTTTCGACCACAACACCCCCATTAACCTGGCTGCGTGCATTTACAAAGATATATTCTTCGCCGCCATGGATAAAAAGGGCATCACCCCTCTTCCCTTTCCCCAGCTCATCACATCCATGCTAGCCGACGCCGGCATTTCCCCACCACAAGATTTCCCGTGCCTCCCAACTCCGTTTGCGTCCACCACACGGACCAAACGGGAACGCCAAAAAGCCCGCATCCAAGCCCGACTGGCACAAGAGAGCAGCGACAAGGAGGAAAGTTATGATGATGAGAGCGGTGACGAAGCGAGCAACGATGAAGAGGAGGAAGCTATTTGAGATGGGAGAGGGAGACGAAGATTATGACAGTGGTGAAGATTTTGATTTCTCACCCGCCAACGCTGAAATTAATCGCCGTCTCTCGGCAATGGAAGCCCGGGTCGACGGTTTCATCCACAATACAATAGGGATCAAGCGGCATATCAACGGGATCAGGAGGCCTACCGGAGGGACACGAGCATAATGCATCGTCTCCAAACTCACATGTACGAACTTAACTTCGGTGGACCCCCTCTAAACTTTTTCTATGACTCCTACGATCCCAGTGCGCCCGGACCCTTAAATCCACCGCCCCAGTGACACCCATTTCTGTTGGTTGCTATTTTGTGTTGTTGGTTGTTATTTAAAATGTTTGTTTTATGTTCCCCACCCTCTCCCTTATAACACAGGTTTTTTGTTATCAATAAAAAAATTTGCATTTTCAATTTTTGTTCGTTTCATTTTCTCGCACTCTTAATTCGTTTTGAGTTAGATTTTAGTCATTTTTTGCTTGAGGATAATGCAAAAGTCTAAGTTAGGGGAGGTGACAAGTGCGTCTTTCTAAAACTTCACAAAATTTCAAAAATGCCCAGAAATTTAAAAAAAAAATTGAAAATTTTTGAAAAAACCAAAAATATTTTTCTTCAAAATAAATAAAAATTGAAATTCAAAATTTTCAAAAATATCATTAAAATTTGGTTTAAAGTCTCAAATTGTAATAACATAATACACAAAGCCGAAATTGACCAAAGATGGAAATTGAGCCAACGTAGACGACTTAGCGAATAAATGTGGAGATTAACAAACCCGGTGAGATTTGAACCTTTCCTTATTTTGAGTTTATAAATCAATCCGAGTTAATTGTTAACTTAAATTTCTTTTCAGCGTTATAATAAGTCGTCGAGGATCTCAATTCTTTTACTTTGATCGGTTTTGGAAAATGTGTGTGATATTGCCTTGAAAAACATGCTAAATCGATCTCTAAACATAATTCATCTCGAGATGCATATGGTAACTCAATTAGTATTTCGGACAATGAAGTAGGCCCTCGTTTGTCACCCAAAAATATTGACCAGAAAAAGTAGCAAAAATTACCCCTTTTGTAAACTCAAATTGAGCCGAATAAATTTTTCCCTTTTGTTTGACAACCCAAAAAACCCCAATTGGCCCGGAATTGCGAAAGTTGATAATCCCATAAATTAAGGCCGAAAAGTGCATAAAAAGGGGCAAAAAAAGAATAAAATGCTCAACAAAAATAGTAGAAAAAAATTGAAAATCAGAAAAAAGAAGGAAAAGCCAGGAAATAGCACAAACGGACATCATAAATGAACTTTCCAATTCCAGATTTCCCAACCATTCCCCTATTACCAAATACTCCTTTAACCCGAAAAAGTCATAACTGAGTCCAAAATGAGAAATTGGTTACCTGCGTGGAGAGCTAAAACACGAAAAGATAATAAAAGAGACTATAAATATGAATTAGAGGCAATGTTCTTGTTTTTTTATAACCGTAATCCAATGATGAGATCCGTTTACCATAAAATTTTCGTCCTTCTACTTGTGTGCGTGAACTCGATTCCAATACATTTACTCTTATAAATCACGCATACCGAGATAAAATAGCCACCCTTTCGAGAGATTAGTTTGTGAGAGCATCCCATGAGATTGTTAATTCAAAACGAATTTTCGGATAAGTAACGTGATGATCAATCAGTGGAAATTCACGGTTAAATTTCTGGCTTCGCACACACGCACTATGATTTGAGACTCTTGAACATGAATTGATGATGACTATTTTCTGGAAAAGTTTGAATTATACGATTTTTGCGTATTTTGAATTTTCTTTGAGTCGAATTTTGTGGGTATATTCACTGTAAACCCTCACGAGATACCACTCATCCTATTAGGGTAACCTAGGGGTTTAAAGGCTTGTTGCATACGCAAAATGCAATCGCTTGCCCGCAAAAAAGGTATTTTATCCCATTTTATTGAGTTGGATCATGTTTTGATTCTTTTACATTGCTCGGGACGATCAATGTTCTGAGTTGGGGGGTTTGATTAGGCATAAATTCTTCCAAATTTACCCCTTAATTTAGAGGGTTTTATTATCTCGGACAACTTAAAATGAATTAGTTTATCTCATATCTTGGCTAACGGTTTCTACTTACAAGTACCCCGAGTTTCGTGTATTTCTTATTAATTTCACTGGTATTTATTACATGAAAGGAATAAAGAAACCGAAAGAAGCAAGAGAAAAGAAAGAAGATGAATCAAAAGGGCAAAAGCAAAATTTCTACCAGGAATTCGATTAAGGACCCAAAATAAAAGTCGAAGATCTCGCATTTGTGAACACATAGGAAGAAACAGCGTCCCAATATGAGTTCTGGATTAGAAGTTATGAAGACCCGAAGATGTGAGAAAATGACGAGATATTGAAGAGAAATTGAAGAAAAGCTGAGAAGACAACTCAGACCAATCCGGTTTAATAGAAAAACAGATCAGTCCGGGGCCTCAAAGTTACTGTAAAGATGGACGTCTACCGGACCAATACGGTATCCCAAAAAAACGTATTGGTTCGGCCCTTAAAATCACTGCATAACAACTCGCCTAGCGGATCAATCCGATTTGTTTGGAAAACGGATCAGTCTGGTTGCTGACCGGACCAGTCCGGTATGTCCTGACCGGATCGATTCGGTGCTCGAGATTTAATCTGATCTTCTTCTTCTTAGAGTTTTGCATAAGTCCAACTCTTGTAAATTACGTAGGACATAAATTTAAAAGAACTCCCAGAAAAAAAAAGAGGCTTCTAATTCGTTTTTTTAGAGAAGCTTTGTAATTAGCTTAGACAAGAAACAACAAAGACCCTAGTTTGATTTCAGATTGTAATTCAAGTAAATTCATTCCAATTCTTTCTTTAATTATTGCAGTAGTTCCTTCTTTAGTAGTAATTTCATTATTCTTCATCTTCAATAGCTAGTAAAAATGTTTTCTTTCATTCAAAACATATTTTCTTCTAGTTTTAGTATGTCCGGCTAAGTTTTCAAGGGTTGGGGTGCATGAACCCCACCCGATGTAATTCATGTTAGTGGAAATAGAAGTTGAAAATAAAATTTTAGGTGAATTGTATCGTAGTTCCTATAATAATACTTTAATTAAACCTTTGCTTACATACTGTGCGGGATACGATCCCTCATATATGTAATACTTAGGAGAAATAAAGACCAAATTTTTAATTCAACCTTTGCTTACGTACTGTGCGGGCTACGATCCCTCATATATGTAATACTTAGGAGTATTAAAAATTCGAATTCATTTGAAGTTTTAATTCTGAATCTAGTATCCAACGAAGTGAATTACTAGGGTGTGGGGGATTGTAACTCGAACTATCTTTCTCATCTTATAGTTAAAATTTTAGTTGATTCATCATCAGTCGTTAGTTAATTAGAATAATTGCATTTCATCTTTTCATAATTTTATTTAGTTGTAGTCATTGCACAATTCAAAATCACCTTTATGTTTCTTTAGAGGTCAAATTTAGGTTTCCTTCGACTTTCCAACGTTGTTATGACTCCGTTCGTCCTGTTTCCCTGAGGATCAATACAAGACTTATCGAATTATTACTTGAGCGACAAGGCTTGCACTTGAGCCTAAATAGCACTCATACTTGACACATTTGTGGTCGCTTCATTTAATAATTATAACACCAGATGAATTTGATGTTGAATATTCCCTTAGTCTCCAATTTGAGGCCTCCAATAATGAGGTAGAGTACGAGGCACTCATAGCAGGGTTTGGACTGACATCATCTCTTAGCGCCAAACAGATATTAGCACACAGTGATTCTCAGGTCATAGTAAACCAAGTACTAGGAATTTATTAGGCAAGAGGGGAGTCTATGGAAAAATAGTTGTCCAAAACCAAGGGGTGGTTTGCATAATTCCCTATGCTCGGGATGTTTAGAATTCTAAGGTAAAAAATTGACCATACAGACGTGCTTGCTCGATTGGCATTCCCTACAAAGACATATCTTAGGTGAACAGTTCCCGTGGAAATCCTCATGCACCGAAATACCGATGAGGATATTGATAATATAATGGAGATGGATTTGGGGCCATCCTGGATGGATCCAATACGATCAAACCTTCTGACCAACATCATCCTAACAAAACCTAAAGAAGTAAGGAGACTCTGATACAAAGCAAGGAGATATGTGCTTAAAAGAGGAATCCTATTCAGAATAGGGTTTGTCATTTCATTACTAAGATGTTTCCATTCAGCCGAAGTTAATGACTTGATTAAAAAATGCATGAAGGTTCTTGCGAAGCACATTCATCATGCAAATCGTTGGTGAAACGAGTGTCCATGTAAGTCTACTACTGGACTACCATGTAGGCGGACTGCACAGTTTATGCAAGGAGATGTAATGAGTGCCAGAAATATATTGCAATCCAAAAAAGTTTGTGGGCTTCTCTTATATCGATCATATCCCCTTGGACATTTTCCATGTGGGGAATAGATTTGGCCGAACCTCTACTAAAGACAAGAGGAAGATTCAAGTAATAGGTCATTACAGTTGACTATTTCACCAAATGGGTGGAGGTTGAACCCCTGGTGTTGATAACATAAGAGAATGTCTTTCATTTCATCTGAAAGAATATTATTTACCATTATGGGTTGCCATATGCCTTCATCACCAACCATGGCACTCAGTTTGAAAGTCAAGAGTTCAAAGACTACTCCATCCAATCTAAAATCTAAAAGATACATTCTGCACCTGGTCATCCATAATGTAACAAACAAACATAAGTAAAAAATAAAACCCCGTTAAACAGAATGAAGAAAAGGATGGCCAATGCTAAAGTAAATTGGATCGATAAATTGCTGAGTGTCCTATGGGCATATAAAATAACTTTGAGAACAACAACATAGTTAGACCCCTTATATTTTAGCCTTCAGAACAGAGGTAATGGTCCCAGCAGAAATTGGAATATGTCCTCAATTTTGACTCACCAAGGAGCGACCTAATGAAAACACTTAATCTGCACCGGATAGAGGAAGTTAGAGAACATGTAACACTTCAGGTGGTAGTATACCAACAATGAACTTTTCGATTTTAAAATAAAAGAATTAAATCGAGCACTCTGAAGGAGGGGTATGGTGTTCTGAAAAAGGTCATTCATAATGGGAACAAGTTTGAGCCTAACTAGCATGGTTCGTATAAAAGATATATTGTTGTCTGACTAGGAACTTCCAGCTTGGAATGCCGAACACCTGAAGAAATACTATCAATAATGACAAATATGTAAAGTATTTTCATTCAAAGTCTTTTCAATTCTTGTAACCTACTTTCAATGATAAATAAAATATTGTTAATGAATGTTGTCATTTTTTGTTATTTTTAGACGGTATGGGGGAGATGTGCTAAAAAACTTGCCAAAAGCCAATGCCAAAGCCAAAGACATCTCAGCCATACATGGTATAATGCACAACTAAAAAATAAACTTCATGTATGAACCCATGAGGCCACAAACAATAAGTTTCACTTCATGTATGATCTTGCCCTAGAGCAGACCAAAAACAAAAAGTTTACCAAAATTAAGAAATCCATTGCAGTCATATGGACGACTAGAACAGACCATACCTGGCTAAATGCAAGGATATATCCTGACACATTTGGTCATCTCAGGTTATTAATCCTAACTCTTGGTCAGGATGACAAGATTCGTCCAAAGAACTAGTAAGTTGGAATAAGCGTCAGTAGAACCTAAGATCAGACAACCCAGGTTCGTCTAACATTGGTAACTAGTAAGGTAGATCAATCAAGGCAAAAATCGACCATATGATCGTAAGACTAAACTAATAGTAGACCCATTTTCAGTAAATTGACATGTCCAATAGACTTAATGTTACAATAAGTCCATAATACTAGAACTGACTAAGTCGATAGCATCAGATTGCATATGAAAATGTCACGAAGGGAAGAAAAAAAATGCAAATTTCCATTATGACTTATGAAAAGTTATTAAAAGGAGCTCATAAAGAAAATCAGATTACAACAAGTTACTTGCGAGAATGGGGTTGCTCTCTTACGACATATCTAAATGCAACGGGGGTGGGGGGGGGGGGACATTCAACGTATGTGGGGTAATGGTCGTCCTCTGGTCTCTAAGCCTTGATTGACTGATGGAACTCAACCTATCCACTAAATATTTAGGTCAGTGAAGGTATTCGTCCCCATAAAGGCCATAATCCCCAAGATATTTCCTCATAAAGCTCACTAGGATAGCATCCCGAGGAATCCATAAACATCAATATTAGAGGTAGGATTTGTGATGTTCAAAGCAACCTAGGTCTTGCCAATACCATAGGTCATCCCCCTTTGAGCCATCTCCACAAAAAGAGCATTGATCCAATCATACTTACATACAACCTTATGACCATGGTCAAGTTATGCCTCCATATGTATGGGGGCCTCATCATCACCACTCATCCAGACAGTGGGAGGGTGTTTATGAAATTGATATGTGAGGCAATCATCCTTCTCACTTAGCCTTTTAGTTTTTGACAACTGATTTTTGATAGTCAAAACCTGGTCGAGCAGAGTCTTCTTGGTCCTCTCTTCCTCTACTGATTGTGAAATTACCCTATGTTGCTGAGAGGAATTAGCCTTTACTATCTTTATCCGCTCCAACTCCTCCCTCAAGCAAGCATTCTCTTCTTCTAAGAAGAAGACACCCTCATTTTGTTCAGCAGGCCCGAGATTCTTGAGACCTTAAAGATCCACTAATAAGGTATGATTATCATTATTAAACATTATGGCAACTTATTTCACACCAATGAGTTCGGAATTAAGAATGAACTCATTCTTGGAGTAAGCAAACGCTAAAGAAAGAAGATTCTGGTCGAAACCACTATTTTTCTATAGATCAACCAACTTCTTCTTGCGATTGGCCTGAAGATTTGATTGCGATTCCTTGTGGTCCTTCTTAAAGGCAAAAACCATGCATTGATAGGTCGCATTATCGACAACTGCCTGGTGAAACCTTGGCCTGAGGGGGTGCATCACTGCCAAGTAGCTCCTCAAGCTCTTCTGCTTCAATCTCATCATAACAATTGGCGAACTACTGACTATACCTCTCCCTAAAATTGTTTTGGATAATGACCAAAGATGCCCGACTTACATTGAACTATAAAGAAAGTGATTGGACATAAGTATTTACTGAGATAAAAAACTTGCCGTAATTTAACTGGGACAACAATTAAAGGAACCAAAATCTCATTTCATTATAGAAGGAGTTACAATAGGGCAAGCCCCTTACATGGACAGTAATAAAAATGAGCAACGTAAAACATAACAAACATTCCTAGCAAAACTACAGGGATCTATTTCCCCACCTTCTCCTTATCCTAGTGGCGTGACCCTCAAGCTTCTCAACTACCACCAATTTCTCCTTGTCACCAGCATCACCAACCTCTTCATCATCATCAATTTTTTCATAAATTTGACGAGGAGTGCCTAGAAGGCGTAGCTGGAAGAGGCTAAACTCCATGATAGTGGCAACCTTTACAAGGGTTGTATCCTGACCATTCTTGAAAAATAGAGTCTTCAAGTAGTCGATCTCTATAGAAGCGCTGGCAAAGGTCTTATCCCATAACTTTTTGAAGATCTCTTCCTTAGCTTTGGAATGATATGCCAAAGATTTTCTAGCCTTGGTTTCTGTAAATGCAATATCAATCGAGTTTGCAAATCTCTAATGGAATCAAACACACCTATTTAATTAGGTGTCTAAATTTGAACAAAACCAAATTCAATTTTAATTCAGCCCTTATGCATTCATCTAAGTGTCATAAAGCATTAAATAATTTAAATCATGGATATAAAACAAAGACAACAAATTCAGGAAAAAAACCCTTTCGGGTAAAATCTTTTCCTAACACTTTGAAAAGTTTATAAGACAATTGACTTACATACAACCTGATAATTGCCCACAAGTGTAACGCATAGTGTCTTCGTCAAACCTTCAAATCTACACCTCAGTCCTAGTCCAAGTCATCCACATGCAATAGATCTATGCTCGGTGTCCACCGATCAACAGTGAGTTCCCTCTAGGAATCACAAGATATGGAGATGGCTTCTCCACAGAGGTTGAACAATAGTAAAGTTGTTCTAGGTTTCCGAAAGATAAATATTCACAAAAGTAATTGAAATTTTTATGTGTGAATCAAAAAGATGTTTGGGACATTAAAAAACTAAGTCTCATTGTGTTTGAACTCTAAAAAATGTTTTCTCAAAGACTTAAAAAAATACACAACCGAAGTAGGTATATATAGGATTTTAGAAAATTTGAGGCGGTGCAAAATTTATCAGGTCTGGACCGGTTCGACTTTGATCATTATCGGATCGGTCCGGACAGACAGAATTCTCTGCATAAAAAAGACAGCTGGATCGGTTCATTTTTCTTCTTAAACGGATCGGTCCGGTTTGAAAAAATATTATTTCTTCCTTAACTTGCCTCGGATTTATAAAAACATTTCAGTAAAAAAATTTCAATACTAAAATGAAATATTAAGGAACTTAAAACCCAACCTTACCAAAGTTAATCTCGTCGAGGCTTGAATGTTGAAGAACCTTGATTATTCGGATCCGTCTTGATGTGAATGTGAGCTTGAACTTCAATAACGGTGTAGAGGTATATGACATACTAAATGGTAATGGATAAAAATGTCCTTATAAATCTCCCCCTATGTCTATGCTGGTACAAAATAAAAACATCTGAATTATCAATCAAAATATGACCTATACAAATCTACCCTCCCATGAACCCAAAACTGAAAAGGTAAATGATAAGTCTTCATCTTTATGCTTCAAATCTTCAACATCAAATCTCAAAGATTTTCTCATCAAGGTGTGAAAAATGATCATCAATTGTACCTACACACATGAGACAAAAACAAATACCTCGTGACGTATCAAGTTTGAAATGATATAAGCATAAACATGACAACATAATCAATTCTCCCCCATACTTAATCAAGCTCCCCCGTAATATCATAATTCGTTCTTCCTTTTTTTATTTGTCCGAAATAGACAAGGAAAATAATAAATCACATAAAACAAATCGAGGTGTCACGGTAAACAAGGCAAACAAACTATTTTTGATTTTCAAGATTTTTCATACAAAAATACAAAAATGATGTTATAAAATCACACACCATGAATTTACACTAAGATAAGCAAATCATGGAAACGGAATGGAAGGGTGTGAACACATTCGATAGGAAAATAGACTCAATCATGACATGTGTGCAATATGCATAAGTGCACTCTTAACAAATGAACATCAAAATAGTCCTTAGGTGTAAAATTGTTGAATTTAGATGACAACGTCTTAATCATATCTACAAATCAAAGTATAAATGATTTCCACACCAATAACGTCCAAAACTATGTAATTCTTTTTCATGACTTTCAAGGACGTGCAAATCGTTAGAAATTCCATCCAAACTCCCTCATTAAAAGATAATGCCTTTGATTTGTTTCTTATGAGGTGATGAAACTAAAATCTATTGGCCCATTATTGGCATATATATTTGTTTTTATTGCCTTTTAATTTTTTCGAGCTCTTTTAAACCTCATTAGACCCCGGATAATTTTCCATTCCTCACTTTTTTAAGTCCATGTTGATACCAAATTTAGTCTGCTGACATGGATCAATAAAGTGAAGACACGTGGCAGTCTACATGGCAACAACAAACACTTCTGAGGAACTCACACGCTCCGAGGAACTCATACGCTCCGAGGAACGAGAACTCTCCGAGGAACTCTTGAGCACCGTGAAGCTTAGGCGGTCCGAGCTGCACCTTGAACAAAGCATTAATAGATGGATAACCAACAATTTGACTGTTCATTAAATGCTTATCATTCAGACGCACACGCTTAAGGAGCATTAAATGTATCACCCTTTCATATGTACATCATTTAATGTATTACCCTTTCACATCACAGCCTCAGGGCTATAAATACATGGTACAATCCTCATTGTAAGGGACCCGGAATTCTGACCGGAATTTCTTGAGATAATTTGTAATCGAGAATTCCCATAAAAACAGCAATACCAAAACAGTGGACGTAGGCCATTCTTATGAGGTTGAACCACCTTAAAATTCTTTGTCTCATTTATTTATCTTTGGTTGAATAATTAGAGTGATCTAACTTTTTACATCAACAGATTGGCGCCGTCTGTGGGAATGACTGGTAATATCGTTTTCCATCAAAAACAGTCCATCACAAATGGCTGATATTCCGGAATCCAGCAATCGAAATGGTGGAACCCCTCCAAATCCATCTGCTCTGCCAAATATTCCAGATCTGGCTGGAATAATGACAAATCTGGCTCAGGGCCAGACCGTCATGCAAGAGACAATGCGACAACTCATCTAAACCCTTCATGGCGGTGCACCAACCCATTCAGGACTGCGGAGTATTCAAAAAAACACCCGTGCACCATCCTCACGTACTAGGTGTACCAATTCATATCACAATGAGGAATCTGAAGATTTTTCTTATCAACCTGGATGAACTTCGTCCGTGCGAGCCACAGATACTGAACAACATATCACTCTCTCCCCAGAAAGAGCCATTGCGCTAGAGAGATTAAGCAGAGTATCTCCTTTCGATCGATTAGGTCCTAGGAGGAGCAAAAGTCCTCCTAGAGCCCCATTGAGGAGTTTTCGACGACCATCAGATTTAAGGGAAGGATCTGCCCAGTCGCAACCAGCTGCTCGTCAAGATAGATCCCATGAACGACCAGCTGCTCGTTAAGAGAAATCCCAGGAAGCCACTTCAACGCGATCAGCTGCTCGAACCAATAGGCCCGAGGAAGGAAATGATGCATGGAAAGGCTCTATTCTAAGGCTGGAGGATAGATTGGGGGAAATGGCTAAGGCCAAGAACCCTCTACAACGAACCTTTGTTCGAGGAACACCTTTTGTCCAGTCAATTGTAGATTTTCCAACACCATCAAAGTTCAAAGCACCTGTTGTGACCCCCAAATATGATGGAAAGATTGACCCTGTCCTTCATATAGAATAATACCAGGCTACAACCGATATCTATGCAATTCCAGATCAAATGAGATGCAGGGCATTCTCGGGAACTCTTACCGGATCTGCTCAAATATGGTATAATAATCTTCCTCGGGGTAAGATTTCAACTTTTCTTCAACTGGCCGAGTTATTCATTGCGAATTTCTGTTTTGGGGCAAAACCAGTTAAACGAGTAGCACATTTGTTAAGTGTTAGACAAAAGGCTGGTGAGAGCACCAGAGATTATATAACTCGTTTTAATAACGAGAAACTTAAAGTCATTGACTATGAGGAGAAGACATCAATTACCGCTTTGATGAGTGGACTATTGCCTAACAAGTTGTACTACACTTTGGCTAAAGATCCACCTAGAACCATGTCAGACCTAATGGGAAAAGCATCCAAAATTATGAATGTTGAGGAGGCTATGGTTGCGAAGAAGAACATGGATGCTAAAGAAGCCAAGGTAGAAGGTGATAAAGCTAAGAAGAAAGAGCATAAGAACAATGGTAATGACAAGCATTCAAAAAACAGGTCGGTATGGGACGTGATGAAGAAATATGATAATTATACTCCTTTGAAGAAGGATATCAACCATGTTCTAGAGGAAATCAAGAACAACAAGGAACTAAACTGGCCAGAGAAAATGAAAGCAGACCCTGACAAGAGGAATAAGGCGAAGTATTACGAGTTCCATAAAGATCATGGCCATATGACCAAGAATTGCATAGCTCTTCAGAATGAGATTGAAACACTCATCAGACGAGGAAAGCTGTCAAAGTATGTTGATCGGGGAAATAAAAGAAGAACAAACGACCGAGCAAAAGAGAGGTCTAGATCTCCTCGGCGAGGAGAGGAAAACAAGAAAAGAAACCATAAAGTTGATCCAGAAGATGACCCCGATCTTCCTAAGAGACCAAGGCAGCCAGAACGAGAGGTATTTTCAATACGTTTTGGGTCATTTGACTGTAATGTTATTACAGGTGGAGATGCAGGAGGAGACCTTACTGCAGAGAGAAAAGCTTACCTCGGTGAGGCTCAAACTTGCTCGTACATTCAGCGAATAAATCTAGTTGAGGATGATCACCCGAGAAAGGTGCACAAAGAAAAGTTGGTCATTGGTTTCTCAAAGAATGACCTTGCAGGTGTTCTATATCCTCATGATGACCCACTGGTGATCAAGATGAGAATAAAGGAGGTTATAATTTCAAGAGTACTGGTCGATAATGGTAGCTCGGCATACATCATATTCTACTCGTGCTTCGATAGTTTAAATCTAAAGCTATCTCAACTGGAGCCTTATCACAGACCCCTCATCGATTTTGCCGGCGAGAAAGTATTTCCACTTGGGACGATCAAGTTGGATATATTCATTGGTACGTGGCCTGCTTGTCGAACATAAAGAATACGTTTCTTCGTGATGGATAAGAATGTTCAGTCATCATACAATATCATCATGGGAAGGGTAGGATTGAAGAAGTTCGAAGCTGTACCATCTACAGTGCATCAATGCCTGAAATTTCCAATAAATTTTGGAGTAGGAGTTGTTAAAGGTGATCAGAAAGTAGCTCGGGAATGCTATTATTCATCCGCCGAGCAAGAAGAAATGGAGGAATCAAGGAAAAAGACTACTACCTATCAAGTGGATGAAGGTGCCGACATTGAATCCTAGAGATGAGTCACAACTCGTGAAGGGTCAAGTGGTGGAAGCTACTGAAAACATCATCCTAGACGATGAGCACCCTGAACGTACTACTCAAGTAGGTTCGTCGCTAGAAGCCTCACTAAAACAGGAATTGATAACTTTCCTTAGAAGCAGAAAGCAAACTTTTGCGTGGAGTCATGAAGATATGCCTGGGATAGATCCAAATTTCTTATGTCACGAGCTCAATGTGAATAAGGAAATTAAGCCTGTGAAGCAAAGAAGAAGAGTATTCAGTCCCGAGAAGAATCAAGCTATACGGGAGGAAGTCGAGAAGCTCCAGAAAGCTTGTTTCATTGAAGATGTGAAATATTCAGACTGGTTAGCAAATGTAGTGATGGTGAAAAAGAAGAACAACAAATGGAGGATGTGTGTAGACTTCACCGACCTCAACAAAGCATGCCCAAAGGATCACTTTCCACTGCCTCGAATTGATCAACTAGTCGATGCTACCCTGGGACACGAGCTGCTAAGCTTCATGGATGCTTATTCTGGCTACAATCAGATTAAAATGAAACCTGAAGACACGGAGAGTACTTCTTTCATTACCCCTAGGGGAACTTATTATTATAACGTTATGCCTTTTGGTTTGAAAAATGCAGGTGCAATATATCAGCGGCTGATGAACAAGGTCTTTGCTAAACAAATCAGTTGCAATATGGAAGTCTATGTTGACGACATGCTGACGAAAAGCAAGAAAGTTGCCGATCATCTAGTTGACTTAAGTCAGACTTTTGATCAACTGGATAAATATCAAATGAAGCTGAACCCAACGAAGTGCATATTTGGAGTACGAGAAGGCATGTTTCTCGGGTACATTGTCAATCAACGAGGCATTGAAGCAAATACTGAAAAGATCAAAGCTCTGCTAGGGATGCGATCTCCAACGACGAAGAAAGAGGTGCAAAGTCTTACAGGACGAGTAGCAGCACTCAACAGATTTATGTCACGAGCAACTGATAGATGTCTCCCATTCTTCAAGACACTCAGAAAGACTTTTGAGTCGAATGATGAATGTGAGAAGGCTTTTCAAGACTTGAAGAAATACTTGGGAGCACCTCCACTGTTATCCAGGCCAGTGATGGGAGAAAAATTGTATTTGTACCTTGCAGTGTCCGAGAATGCAGTTAGCTCGGCGTTGATCAGAGTGGAGAATGGAGTGCAAAAAATAATTTACTACACAAGTAAGGCCTTCCGAGGAGCAGAGATCAGATATCCAAGGCTGGAAAAGTTAGCTCTGGCGCTTATTGAGGCAAGTAGAAGAATGAGGCCATAATTCCAGGCTCATACCATAGTAGTATATACCGATATGCCATTGAGGCAAGCCCTTCATAAACCAGAAAAATCAGGGAGATTGATGTACTGGGCAATAGATCTCGGTGAATATGATATAGTTTATGAACCCAGATCATCGCTAAAAAGGCAGGCTGTAGCAGATTTTATAGCAGAGTTCACCTATCGTGATACCCCCGAGGAGAAAAAGTTGTTCGCCGATCAACCTGTGGATGTTACAGGATCAACAAACACTAGCTCAAACCAATTCCGATTAGTAAAAGGGCAAGTGGATGTTGCAAGATCATCAAATTCGAGCTCAGACCAATTTCGATTGGTAAAAGGGCAAGAAGAGATGATCAACGAAGATAAAGAAAAATCCGTGGAGGATGAAAGGAAGTAGCAAATATTTCACCGTGGAACTCTGACTGATTAAAAATTTGAAGACGAGTTAACTATATGGAGGCTATATGTAGATGGTTCATCTTTCACTACAGGATGTGGCGCGGGGATAGTTTTGAGCACTCCAGACGAGGTCGACATGGAATACGCCCTGCGTTTCCAATTCAAAGCTTCCAACAATGAGGCTGAGTATGAGGCCATGATTGCAGGACTTAGTTTGGCAAAAATTATGGAGGCGCAGCAGATTATTGTCTTTAGTGATTCTCAATTGATCGTAAATCAAATGTTGGGAGTATATGCAGTTAGAGGAGAATTAATGATCAAATACCAGGCAAAGGTGATGGAGTTGGTATCAGAATTTGCTGCTATTCAGGTGGTCAGAATACCAAGAATGGAGAATGAAAGAGCAGATGCCTTAGCTCGATTAGCATCAGCTACTCACACCGAGCTACGATGAACAATCCAAATTGAAGTGTTAGCTGGTTGGAGTATAGATGAAGATCTGACGATGAACTTTATCACCCTTGATTTAGGACCATCTTGGATGGATCCCATCAGGGCATATATTGAAGAGGGAGAATTACCAATTGATAAGCTCGCAGCCAAGAAATTGAAGTTTAAAGCTGCTCGGTATGTATTAACTAACGGTATTCTGTATAGATGAGGAATTATGGCAGGTTTGCAGAGATGTGTACATCCCTCCGAGGTGAAAGAATTGATTGAAGAGATCAACGAAGGGTCCTGTGGAGCACATGTAGCAGGTCGAACGCTTTTGCAAAGGATGATGACGCATGGATATTACTAGCCAACGATGAGGGATGATTGTGTAGCCTATGCCAAGAAATGTGACAAGTGCCAACGCTTTTCCTCCATCCGAAGAACTCTACAAGCATTATTGACACCCATCACTTCCCCTTGGCCATTTGCCACGTGGGGAATAGATTTGGTTGGACCACTGCCAATAACTCGAGGAAGGTTCAAATACCTCGTCGTCGCAGTAGATTATTTTACTAAGTGGGTGGCAGTTGAGCCTTTCATTGATATAACGTACGAGAAGGTGTACCAATTTATTTGGAAGAACATCATTTGCCGATATGGTCTTCCTCATGCTTTCATCACAGACCATGGAACGCAATTTGATAACGAGGAGTTCGCTGCCTATTGCCATCAGTCAAACATTTTGAAGATCCACTCAGCACCAGGCCATCCTCAAAGCAATGGACAAACTGAAGTGACAAACAGAACGCTACTAAATGGCTTGAAGAAAAGACTGGACGATGCGAAAGAAAATTGGATCCATGAGTTACATTCAGTACTGTGGGCTTACCGAACTACTCCCCAAGTAGCAACTAGAGAGTCTCCATATATGCTAGCGTTTGGAAGTGAAGCTGTTATACTTGCTGAGTTGGGCCTCCCAACACACAGGGTACTGAATTTCAATTCCCCTGTCAGCGACTTAATGAGAAGATTGGATTTAGACATGCTCGAGGAAGTTAGAGAAGAAGCAGCCATTAGAAATACTGCTTACCAGCAGTGAACAACTTTGTTTTACAACAAAAGGGTGAAGAAGTACGACCTGAAAGAAGGAGATTATGTGCTGAAGAAAGTCATTCAAAAGCACAATAAGCTGGAGGCAAACTGGCATGGACCATACCGAGTTACAGAAGTTGTTCGGACATGAACATACCGAATAGCAACTCTAGAAGGGGAGGATTTTAAAAATGCATGGAACGCAGAGCACCTGCGCAAATATTATCAGTGATGAATAAAATGAAGATATTCTGCCGAATTCTTTCTTTTTATTGAAAGTTTTTCGGGGAATACTAGTGCTACACACTACTCGGCAAAGCTCAGGCTACTCAAATTTTTTTCTCGAAAATGCCAACTAAGGTTGGTTGAGAAACCTATATTCCTCCGAGAAGTAAAGCTACCTGTATTCCTCCGGAAAGTAAAGCTACTTGTATTCCTCCGGGAAGTAAAATTTGTATTCCTAAGGGAAATAAAACTATATGTTTCTCATGAAATAAAAGAATTCCTAAAAATGCCAACCTATGTCGGTTAGGAAGTAAATATATTCTTGAAAATACCAACTTGAGTTGGTCGGGAGGTAAAATTATTTTAAAAAGACTAACTATGGATGGTCGGGAATAGAAACCCACCAACTGTAGTTGGTCGACGAGGAAAATTTACCGACCTTGGTTGGTCGGAAACATTTAAGAGAAAAATATACTAACTATGGCTGGTCGGGGATAAAAACCCACTAACTATAGTTCGTCGACATGGAGAATTTAACGACTTTGGTTGGTCAAAAATATTTTTAAACATTTTTGACACTCGTAACTTTATTACTAAGTTGGTCGAGAAACAAAACTTTATTATTAAGTGATCAAGCAAAAATTTTTATACTCGTAACTTTTACTAAGTCCATCGAGAAACAAAATATTATTTTTGCCAAATGACTATCACAAGTTCAAACTACACAATATTGTTATCAGATATGCATGCACAAAGTGTTATAAGACAATAGAAATTAAGATTGCAAATAGAAATGAAAGTCTTTCATTAAATCCAAAACAAATTACATTGATAATAAAATGAAAGTTACATTGATATGTATACTAACAATTACATTCCTATTCTACTGGTTTTTTCCCCTCTGCTTTTGACACAGGTTCCTTGCCAGCAGGCGGATCATTTAAAGCCAGAGGAGAGTTTATGAAGTTGAGATCCCTTAACATCCTGACATTCATCACGGATGGTCGATCTAGAAGATGCTCGGGATGAGATACTTCAACAATTGAATGGAGATTATAGTCGCCGAGATACTTAAAAATCAAGCTCCGAGGAATGGCCCGAGCAGGGATCCAACTCATATCCAGTTTGAATGGTGGAACAGGTAAGTCGAGAAGCCCGGGATCATGATAGTCCCACAAGTAATGACCCTGTTCGAGCTGCAGCACACCTAAGGCATTCAACTAGCCTTGCTTGTAGCCCTCATTATTGGCATTCTCGAAATGATCGTCTAAGTGAAAGAGAGCTTCGTTGTATCCAGCCATCCAGAACTCCCTGGGCTGTATGTGGAACTGATATGTTAATCTGTCCAGCTGCTCGTGGAGATTTTTAATGAAGAGCTCTTTGATCTCCAAGGTAGATTTCTACTCGGAGAGCTGCTCTTCCAAGTCCCTGATCTTCTTTGACATTTCAGCCAACGCCTGGTTCTTCGCCATTAACTGGAAGGCCTGGTTCTCTAGGGCAGACTGAGTCCTTTCTTCCTCAACAGGAATCCGAGGTGCTCTTGCTCGTCCCCGAGAAGATGTGGAAGAACCAGATCTCTTTAAGGTTTCCAACTCGTCCCTCAAGTTGGCGTTCTTGACCTCTAAGAACGAGAATCCCTCATCGGTCAATGGGATTAAGGCTTTTGAAGAAGAGGCTGCAGACTTCAACTGTGATAGCTCTTTCTGCAAGTTGTTGTTCTCTTGCTCTAGCAACTCGGCAATTTGTCTGCATTCCTCGACCTCACCCCTCAGAGTTCTCTCCCTCACCTCGTAGCCAGCAAATCGCTTCTCGTACCCCTTGTCAGCATTGAGTTGCTGGTACTTCTTCTCGTACCCCTCATGCAATAGGGCAGTGGATTCTTTGTATTATAGCTGAAGGTCCTCGAGGGTGCCCTGGAGATCTTCGATCATATCATAATAGGCCACATTATTGGCCACTGCTCGATCGAGGAGACACTTAAAATATTGATATGCTTCCACTGCCTGTTCTGAAGCATCTTGCCCGAGGATGTCTACAACTTGTGCTGCACTCAGGTCTGTGTGACCAGCCTTAAAATATTCATTACATTGTCGCAGCAGCTTTGTATCATGGGCAGATAACAATTCCATCCTGGCCAGAAACTAGCAGAGAAAGAAAAAGCAGTAATCAATAAGAATCAAGACAAAGTATGAAGATAGACTACAGTATGCAAAAAAGTCCAAGTTTTATTAGATCATAAAGTTCAGAGTTACATATGCTGGGTTACAATTGACAAAAGAAAAATGTAAAGATAAACCCGAACAACTCTACACCTTTTCTTTGTCTCCCAAAACCTTCTCAGGAGGCTGGGACGAGGAAGTAGGTTGCTCGGAGGGAATGGATAATTGCTCGGGGAGCACTGGCAGTTGTTCGGAGGAAGTAACAATCTGCTGAAGTTCCTCGGCAGCAAGCTGAATGGCTGGGGGATAATCTCCCATCACCATAGAAGACTCTTCTGAGGCAGCTTCGTCCTCTTCAAGATCTTCTGGGGTTGGAGGGGGACCAGGAATGTGTTGCTGGAAAAGCTCAGAAGATTCATCAACTTTCATTTCCTGGAGAGCAGCAACCCATCCATCCCTAAAGTATTTGAGACTGCTATAGTCCACTTGCGACACCATAGCAGCCAACCCCTTATTCCACCCCTTGTCCCAGCCAGCGCTGAAGGATTTCTTCACAGCCATCTTCCTCTTCAACTTCTCCGAGGAAAGCTTCTCGGACAGCATGGTATCAGCAGCTTTAAATTTATTTTCAATCTCCTCCTTCTGCCGACCTACTTCTCGAAGCTGAGATAGCTCCTCCTCGGCAGCCTTAAGTTTATCTTCAAACTCTCCAGCAGATTTGAGATTCTCTTCAAGCTCTTTATTTTTCCCTTCTAACTCCTTTATTCTCTTCTCCAACTCCTTGGAGACCTCAACAGCTCGAGCTTTCTCCTGCTCGGTGGAGGCAAGCTTCTTCTCCCAGACAGCCTTGTCAGTAGCATATGTCTGTCGAGAATCGTCCAAAGACTTGATAGATTCTTCCAGAGCTCCCTCCACACTAGACGAGGAGCATGAAGCTTTAATTTCTTCATCCTTCTTCAGAATTATATTAAAGTAGCTCGTCAACTGTGAAAGTAAAAAGAGAGCAAGTCAGAAACAAAAATGACAAAGGAAATATGAAAAGTTCAAAGTAAGAAGACTTACAGAAGCAAGATGGCAAGCAGTTAACGAAGTGACCATGTCCCGGGTAAGGTTTTCTTCAGTACCTTGGACCTCGATAATGATCCAGGACTTTACCGAGCTCATGGTAGAGCTCGGGGGAACAAAAGTAGGAACCCCAGTTCCAGTAGCTGGGGGCTGAATGATGGTGTCAGCCAAATTGATCGAGGAGCTCTTCTTCAGCCTCCTCGGGGGAACAGGAACAAGAACAGATTCAACCAAGGAAGAACCCTTGGTTGGTGATATTACAATCACCTCTCCAGGAGCAACAGACCTGCTCGGAGCCACTGCGGGCTTCTCGGCAACCTTCACAACAGCAGCCGAGGAAGGTGAATCATTCTTCTTTATCCCCTCCCCTGGGACATTAACTTTACTTCTTTTTACCTCACCAGAACCAGAGGCAGGTTTCTCGAACAGAGTGGGAGGTCTTCTTCTCTTCATCCTTTTGCTTAAAGGGACGTGAGATTCAGGCGAGGAGCTGGTACTGGCTCTGCGTCACTTATTACTGGACGAGCAGTAAAAGAGGTGGTGTAGCTCTTGTATTGCAGCAGATATGATGCCGACCTAATATGCTCGTCAGCAATAGATTGATGCAGACTCCAGATAAGTTTCAAATGCCTTATATTGACATCTGCTTCTTTTGGGCACTTTCTTTTACTGTTAACTGCATATAAATAAACATTGAAATATCAGTGGCACATTTTATCAAACACAAAAGAAGCATGATTTCAAAATAAATAAAATGAAATAAAAATAACCAATCCCATTGCCATAAGGTGGGCATCTGGGACCCTGATAAACCTCATCTCCTGATAAAGGAGCATGTTGCTAATTTTTTATGACAATCCCATGCTCAAAATAATCCATATTGGCATCAGGGAGATTGACTACTAAGGCTCTATTCAAAAATCTAGTTTTTAAATAAAAAATGTTATCATTAACTGCCCATCTATAACAAAACATAATCTCAGGAATTCCTATGCGAGTTCCATGGATTTGATTTAATCTATGCACCCCATTAACTATTCTCCATGTGTTGGGGGCTATTCTTGCAGGAACAACGTCAAAGTACTGACAGAATTCCAAACACAAGGGATTTGATGGAAAAGAAAATCCACACTCAGCAATAAAGAGGCTGGAGAACCAATGTCCCTCAGCCAAACGGAAGTAATCAGAAGGCTCAGAATGCTCTTCCAGAACAACCCGGGAGGGAATAGAAAAATCAGAACGAAACTTATCAAAAGATTCAACAGGGTAAACCATGATGAATTAAAGAAATGAAGAAGAAGGAAGAAAATCTTACAGAAAAAGAGTGGATCTGATGATAACGGACGATGGAAAAGATGAATACAGAGGAGAGAAAGAGATGAAGGAAAACTCGAAAATACAAATTTGAAAAGGTAGAAGACGATGGGAGCGTCTGTGAAGTTTAAATACCTTGCCTTGGGAAATGGTGAAGTAATGATTACAAAAAGAAATAATTATGCTATCGGCGGCTAGAGGAACAAAAAGGGCGCGGCAATCGAAGAGAGAAGAAACGATTACGCTACCGACGACTAAAAAGATAAAAAGTACGCAGAGATCGAGGCGGTTGTGAAAATTCAAAAAGCCTGATTCTACGAATTTGGAAAGAGAAATAAATACAAGGGAAACATTCCTAAAAATCAGGAGGACTATTTAAAGCTATCATATTCCGAGAAACAATGTTCCATACTCCTCAAAATTTGAACGACGAAACATTGGGGGCTTCTGTTGATACCAAATTTAGTCTGCTGACATGGATCAATAAAGTGAAGACACGTGGCAGTCTACATGGCAACAACAAAAACTTCCGAGGAACTCATACGCTCTGAGGAACGAGAACTCTCCGAGGAACTCTTGAGCACCGAGAAGCTTAGGCGGTCCGAGCTGCACCTCGAACAAGGCATTAATAGCTAGATAACCAACAGTTTGAATGTTCATTAAATGCTTATCATTCAGACGCACACGCTTAAGGAGCATTAAATGTATCACCCTTTCATATGTACATTATTTAATGTATTATCCTTTTACATCACAGCCTCAGGGCTATAAATACATGGTACAATCCTCATTGTAAGGGACCCGGAATCCGGACCGGAATTTCTTGAGATAATTTGTAATCGAGAATTCCCATACAAACAGCAATACCAAAACAGTGGATGTATGCCATTCTTATGAGGCTGAACCACTTTAAAATTCTTTGTCTCATTTATTTATCTGTGATTGAATAATTAGAGTGATCTAATTTTTTACATCAACAGACCATTTAAATGGTGGCTTTATCGCAAAGGAGAAACTGAGATACCTTTCGCAACCGATTTCCATTTTTCAAAAATAAATCACACAATCTCACAAGCGGTTTATATCATGCACTACTTTTTGTAAAGTTTTATCGCATTTGGTTCGTTGTATGGACAAAATTGAGATGGAAACATTCAACCAACATGTGATAGACAAGCACAAAAGTCAAAGTCACGTGTGCAATAAATGACAAATGAGTCAAACATGTTGGTAGCAATCACTATATCATCTCAAAGACTCTAAACTTTATAAAGCACATGAATGACACAACATATTGTCTCAAAACACTATTAAATAGTCACATGGATATGGAATGAAAATCTGACTCGGTCATCCTAAGTGTCCATTGATATACGGTGCAAACAAAATACAAAACTCTTTTTGGATTTTTCAAAATATTTCTTAAAAACGAAAATCATATTGTATTTTTTGAAATATTTCAAAAATAAAATCTTTTTGGGTTTTTGAAAAAATATATCCAAATGGAAAAAATATAAATACAAAAATGATGCATACTAGCAATAGACAAAAATATCAACATGGAAATCATCCTATGCTAGCAACCAATCTAAATCTCATCGAGTAGGTGCGGAGGAGTTTTCCAAAGAAGGTGACATTCTATGAAAAATTTCCATTAAATCATGTGAGGCCTTGACCAAAAACTTTACTTACTCCCGAATATGTGCAAACTCTCTATTATTATGTGCAATCAAAGTATCATTAGTGGGTGCACGTGTGCGAACATGTGTCGAAGCAAAGCGTGACACATTACCCAACTTAAAACAAAACTCCCTAATGTGTCCTCTCTTTTTGAAATGGGAGCAAACATAAACCGGCCTAGGAACACCTTTCTCAAAAACTCTAGGACATGCTCTCTTAACGGGACACCTAGGTGGGTTAGGATGAGAACCATGTGAATCTATCACTAAAGTGGGAACCGGCTCGGGTGCAACAAAAGAAGTGGATACACCGTCATGACCTTTTCCTAAACTCTCACCACCACCCAAAATGGGATTGATAACCATCTTTTCAACTTTCTTAGATGCGTTTTTAAAGGGATTTTGACCTCCCAGGCACGTTCGAGATCACTCTCAAGTTAGGATACACGTGTTGTCAGACTAGACACCGTATCGATCAAATCACACTTTTTCCACCTTAAAACTTCTCTCTCTCTCTCTCCCAATCTAAAACTCGATGACTTAAATCCTTATTACACTTCTTCATTTTCAAGGTCTCGGTGTACAAATCTCTAAAAAAAAATTTGGAGCTCACTTTCATCTCCACTCTCAAACTCGCTCTCATCTCCACTAGAAACACTTAAGTCATCACCGTCGCTCTCGTGAACACAATCATCATGGGAAAAAGTGGGTGTGCTCATACGACTAGAAAAAGCTATACACATCTCATGTGTTAAACCTTTATCGGACTCATCTCCTCACTATCACTAAGTGTGGCGGGCATGGCAGTTTCTTTGCCCTTTCTCCTTATCCTAGTAGGACACTCTTTAGCTATGTTCCCTCTACCCTCACACTCAAAGCACCCAATCTCATCCACATTATCACTTTCTTTAGCCACCCCTTTCTATTTATTTTTCTCACAAGATCTCTTTTAATTGGAAGAATTTCTTTAGACATTTTGAGAAACTTTTAAAAAATTTCGCAAGGCCATGTCAAAATCAGACTTATCCTCAGACTCAGACTCGTATAAACTCACTTTCTTTTTCTTATCTCTCTTCGTAGAAACATCCTCACTCGATCTCGACTGTGACCTAAGTGGAATCCCTTTATGTTTAGGTTTGACAGTTTAGGAAAACATATCTAACTCGTAAGTCTGAAGATCACCTACCATCTCTTCTAACTTAAGTGTGCTCAAATTCTCCATCGAGTTTAAAATAACGAATTTTGGAATAAAATGTTTTGGAAGGGATCTCAATATCTTTTTCACAACTCGCGTGTTATCAATTACCTCACCCAAATTAAAACTAATGTTGACAATGTCCGACAAACGTGCATAAAACTCATCAAAAGTCTCGGACTCTAACATAGTAATGGTCTCAAATTGGGTGGCTAGATTTTGCAATTTTGACTCTTTAACAACTGTTGTTCTTTCGTGTGTCAATTTTAAAACATCCTATGCCTCTTAAGACGTGGTACACATCATAATACGACGTAATTCGTCGGGAGTGATGGCTCCAGAAATAGAACTCAAACCACGGGGATTAAAGTTAGACAATTTATCGTCCTCAGTCCAGTTCGACACATGCTTTAAAGAGGTGACATTATCAACAGTCACGGTGGGAGGAGTTCAACCATTTTCAACCAACAACCAAACTCGCTCATCTATTTCTTTGAAAATAGATTTCATGCGTGCTTTCCAATAGGCATAATTATCGTCGTCAAATATGAGCACACTATTATATAAGTGATCCATTTAAAAACTTGCGGCAAAAACAAAATTTTCAAAAAAGATTAATATCACAATTTTTTTTGCAAAAAAAAGGAATTCACAATAAAATAGTGAAGCCTGCGCTGATACTAATTTGTAAACGCAATATCAATCGAGTTTGCAAATCTCCAATGGAATCAAACACACTTATTTAATTAGGTGTCTAAATTTGAATAAAACCAAATTCGATTTTAATTTAGCCCCTATGCATGCATCTAAGTGTCATAAAGCATTAAATCATTCAAATCATGCATATAAAACAAAGACGACAAATTCAGGAAGAAAACCCTTTTGGGTAAAACCTTTTTCCAACACTTTGAAAAGTTTACAAGACCATTGACTTACATACAACCTGATAATCGCCCACAAGTGTAACACACGGTGTCTTCATCAAACCTTCAAAGCTACGCCTCAGCCCGCAGTCCAAGTTGTCCACACACAGTAGCTCTACGCTCGATGTCCACCAATTAGCAGTGAGTTCCCTCTAGGAATCACAAGATATGGAGATGCCTTCTCCACAGAGGTTGAACAATAGCAAAGTTGTTCTAGGGTTCCAAAAGATTCACAAAAGTAATTGGAAATTTTAGTGTGTGAATAAAAAAGATGTTTGGGACATAAAAAACCGAACTCTTGTTGTGTTTGAACTCTCAAAAATGTTTTCTCAAAGACTTAAAAAAATACACCGCCAAATAGGTATATATAGGATTTTTGAAAATCTGAGGCTGCGCAAAATTTATCAGGTCTAGACCGGTTCGACTTTGATCATTATTGGATCGGTCCGGTCAGATAGAATTCTCTGTATAAAAAAGACATTCGGATCAGTTTGTTTTTCTTCTTAAATGGATCGATTCGGTTTGTAAAAATATTATTTCTTCTTTAACTTGCCTCGAATTTATAAAAACATTTTAGTAAAAATTTCCCAATACTAAAATGAAATATTAAGTAACTTAAAACCCAACCTTACCAAAGTTAATCTCGTCAAGGCTTGAATGTTGAAGAACCTTGATTATTCGTATTTGTCTTGACGTGAATGTGAGCTTGAACTTCAATGATGGTGTAGCGGTATACGACATACTACAGTTTTCTCCAGCTCGGTTATAGATCTGGCATCCTCGGCCTCCTTCATTGATTTCTCAATGACAACAACAACATTATCTGCCACTACCTTTTCCTTATCCAATCTATGGACCCTCTCCTCCAACTTAATCTTCTCCTTCATTTGGGCTTTATTGGCATGACGAGCTGCCTTAAAAGACATTTGCAACTCTATAAAAGCGGCTTTAGTGTCAGAGGATGTTTCTATCATCTTGTCATTCCCCCTCATGAGTTTATCATGATCAACCAAAAATGTAAAGAAAATAATTAAAAGTGAAAATTATATAATAAAATACCAACTTACAAGGTCCAGATTATGATTCGCACAGTCCATCAATCTTGAGTGGGAAAGGGAAAACATAGCCACTTGGTCGATAAAAAAGACTCCAGATCTAATTAAATCGTGAGAAACTCAGGGAAAACAACAACGGACTGGGTAGTACCCCTGTCCTTGTCAATAACTTTCTTTCCAACAATCTCAGCTGGAGGAGGTGGATCGTTTCTCATCTTCTTAGATATAGGTTCATAGTCCTTTGCAGGAGATGCATCCATAATTAGGGGATCACTAGAACCTCTAACTTTAGACCTTTTACTCACAGAACAACCGGGTAGGGGTGACCTCCCTCCAGCATAGGAGGCAATCAAGTTGGTGATCTCGTGCTTCGCCATATTTATAGGAGAGATGTTTGTAGGTACTAAATCAATGTCCAAAGGTTCAAACGATTAAGAAGTGCTCTCTTTAAAAAAAAACCTTCTATGTGTCCCACAAGGGAGGACTCTGAACTAAGCTCAGGGTCAGAGATTGAGGCCTCTAGGTAGTCTAAAAGGATTGGAGCAACTGGTCTATCCTCAGTAGGTCTTGCCACAAAAAAGATGAAGCACTCTTATACCCAAGCAGAAAAGAAACAGACCTGGGGTAATCTTCAGCGACTATTCTTGTTGAATGGACCACACAGTCTCAAGGCAGCGAAATTGATGTCGGCATTGCGAGGAAGTTTATTCTTGCCCATTAACGATCCTCCAAGTATTTATGGCAACGTGGGCAGGGAACACATCAAAATACTGGAAAAGTTCTAGATACAAGATATTTGGGGGAAAAATGACCCCAAACTCCTCAATAAAGATGTAAGGCAACCAATGACCCTCAGGTAAAGCACATAGGCCACAAGCCCTATTTAATAGTTCAGTAATTACCCACGGAGGGATTCTGTTTGTAGCCCTAAATGCCTCTAATGAACTCTCATCAACGGTGTAAACCATTTTTAGTAAGAACAAGAAAGAATTGAACAAAGGAAAGTGAAGAAGAAAGAAGGTATCCTTACAATGAAAAGGAAGCACACAATAAGCACTCACAACAGATGAAAAACTTGGAGATAAAGAAAGGAAGTTTTTGAATGAAAAGTGAAATGAGAAAAAGGGTGGGAATTGGAATTTTATAATCCTACACCATGTTTACATAGTTCCCCAAATCTAATGATGGTTAAATGTACCCGACGATTGATTTTGACGGTGGCACGCCTCCAAATACGATGTATTACCAGCATACCCCTAGAGTGATTTGCTTACCAAAACATGCCTATATTTTCAAAACTTCCACTAAACTAGAGAACAAAAAGTCATATTACACCAACTCTCTGAGATTTCCAGCCGAACAAGCATTTTTGCCGACCAAGTCATGAACAAAGACAGGTGCCCAGATTTCTACGAAGCAGATCAACTCCTACCACTTAATACTTCATCCATTCATTCCACATTCCCATCCACTGTCAAGATATAATACTCCATAGAAACTTCTATCCGTTCCAATCAAGAATGAAGTCTTAGGGGATTTTCTTGTACCATAAATATGGGACATATTTTAGACCAATAGAATTTTAACACCTGTCATCACAAGGTTCTTCGCCTACTCAGTAAAATTGGTCTACTGGATAATCAATCTGGTCGGCTTAGTAATATTCTTGGTCAGCTTAATAACTAATTGCCATAAGGTGATGTTAGCATCTTTCCCTATAAAGGCACATGCGAGTCACATGATAGAATATGGGAAGACATTCGCAGTAATATGCTCGTGGATGGTAACTGAATTATCATTAGTCATCTCCTGGAATGTGGAAAGGTGTAACTGCCTAACTTATGAAGGCGATCCACCTCTCCCACCTCTCTCTCTCTCTCTCATTTGAGAAGGGGTCCTGATATTAATCTGCCTGACGACCATATACGAACCCTAGAGAGAACCTTGAGAGTTGATATCCATATATTTTCATGGATTTTGTCTACTGAATTATATGCAACCCTAGGATCTTTCGGCACTCCACTTTCTCCTCGCCCCGTAAGACATTTCTTATTCTAGCTTGCTATTTCGAGGATGGTGAGAGTTAACATCTTGAATGATGCTCTGAAGTTCATGTACAATGCGGAGAAGAGGGGAAAATGACAGGTCATGATTAAGACTTCGTCGAAAGTGATTATTAAGTTTCTTATTGTCATGCAGAAGCATGGTTACATTAGCGAGTTTGAGTACGTTAATGACCATAGATCTGGGAAAATTGTGGTTGAATTGAATGGAAGGCTGAACAAATGTGGGATTATTAGTCCCCAATTTGATGTTGGGGTCAAAGAAATTGAGCCTTGGACTGAAAGACTACTTCCCTCTAGACATTTTGGATATATTGTGCTAACTACATCTGCTGGGATCATGGATCACGAAGAAGCTAGGAGAAAGAATGTTGGTGGTAAAGTACTTGGCTTCTTTTACTAATCGCATATTTTGTTGGAATTCTTAGTCCAGTGATTTCTACCTTATGTTTTGGTCTTGAAAAAAAACATCACGTTCTATGTTGGAGTTTTGCATGTTGGTTAACATCTCTTTTATTTGAATTATTGTCCTGTTATGACACATTTTGAGATTATTAGTCCTAAGACTTTTGTTTTATACACAATAGTATTTTTTTTGGTATTGAGAACCCCCATTATTTCATATAGGTAATTTCATCAAAAAAAAATGTACAACCAATACTTCACCTTTGGATGTAGGCATCTCATTGGGCTGAACCACGTTAATCTCTGTTTCCTTTTTTTTCTCTCATCCATCTCTATTATTCCCCAATTGGAAAGTTAGTAGTGATAATATTTTTATTTGTTATTCTTTATTATTGGCATATTATAGCCAAGCCGCAAAATCCATATACCAGATTTAGACGATAAAATTATATAAATTATACTTTTTGGAAATTAAAATAAGTAATATATTATATTTTTATTGTAAAATTATAACTATGTATGTGTGTATGTATATAATTTTTTATTTATAATTTTCTTGTAATTTTTCTGCTATTAACCAAACACACACAAGAAAGTAAATTTCTTTTTTCTTTCATTCACTTCACTTTTTCTAGGAATCATTTTTTCGCTTAACTTTCCTGACAATTAAATGAAGACTGAAAGAAAGAAATAAGGGGTGAGGCTTGCGTTTTTTAGGGAGTATATATATATATATATATATGTGTGTGTGTGTGTGTGTGTGTAATCAATGAGTGCGATTGGTGGTTTTTGAAGATAATTCTTTTGACATTATGAGGAATTGAGGTGACTTTTTTTTCTAGAAAGGATGAGGATGTTAGGAAATGGGACTATATAAGAGAAGTCTGAATAGGCTCTTGTTTTGGTTTGTGTTAATATTTGGTTTCATGTGTGACATTAGGTGGTACAACTAATATGTACTTATATAAGCCAATATTCATATGTACATTGCTAATTTAATTTGGTGTGTTCTTTTATATTTGTTGCCCAAAAATATATGCCCAAAAACCCTACTACGAACTACTCGATACTCTTGACCTAGCAATGGAAGCTCCAAAACTGAAAATGTAAACATATAAGAGTGAATTTGAACACCCACTGAATATAATCCATTTTAAAAATATCATACTAACATCTCATATATATATATATATATATATATATATATATATATATATATATGTGTGTGTGTGTGTGTGTGTGTGTGTGTGTGTGTGTTAAATAAGGCGATAGATGTATCTGGAGTTAATAAACCCCACATCTCTTGTTCGGCCATAAGCATATTCATGGATTTCAACAACCCAACCTCTATTAAGTGGCATAACAACCAACATATATTGACATTGTTGAAATATGAAGCCAACTTATTGTATTAAAGTATATTTAAAATTGTTTACTACTCTAGTGTATTTTCAACATTTGATTCTTAACATACTTCTAAATAGTTAATACTTTACGCATTTGTTCAATTAAACTTACAACCAACATCTTAATAAGGTGGGAAAATGGATCCCCATTACTCATAGGAGTAATGCTACATGTCCCAAAACATCCCCCAACACATCCCTCAAAATGCATTAAGTGCATGTACCATATGTGGGACCCATCCCAATGTAAAAATACTTAATGCTCTTTGGGAGATGTTATATGGGATATGTATGGAACTCATATCATTATGCAACTAATAATGAGTCAGCACTTTATACATGATTTAAATCCAATATAAAATACAAGGCAAATGTACATATATCGAGAACGGGATTATTAGCTTTGGACACAAACAAGACGAATGAATACAAAAAATCTCAAACTTAGTTGTCTTGACAGTTACAAGTGAAAGAACTTCCAGTTTAAATAAGTTTTAAACTACATTGGAGGAAATACAAAAGGAAACCGTGAGTAAAATATATTTGAGTTTCACAATTACGGCATGAATTAAAAAAATTCTTCGTATGTGCAACGGTTGGCACCAAAATTCAATTATTATTGTCACCAAGATATATATAAATATAAATAAATAAAAACTTAATTCAAAAGGAAAGTTTTTGAGTAATTTGAAAAGTGAAAAAAGTAATTATAATACCCCATATTTTTTAGGTATCTATATATTATTTATTAATTATGGAAATAAATTAAAAAAATAGGATTAATTATTACTTGTGTGAAATGGTAATAATAAGATGCATAATTTAGATGATAATTAAAATTTTCATGTTATGTGATTTTGCGCCACATGTTCTAAAATAACTAATTTGCGATATTAATTATATGAGATTTGACTATGTGCGGTTAGACGTAAAATAATTAAGTTGTGTATTTTAGTTTACAATGTGTGGCATTACCGCATGTTATGAGGATTTACAATATGGACTGGGCTTTAGAGTGATAAGGAGGACCAAATATGTATATTTTTAATGCTTTGGATTGGGCTCAAAAGTAGGTATACCTTTCAACAAAGTTTTGGAATAGTTTGGGTAGTATGTTTAGCTCATATGGGGGTCCAAAATTAGACATTTTATAGACCTGCGGGATTAAGGGTATTTAAGAGGTGTTAACCCTAATATATTAATTAATTTACACATAAAACATAAACCCTAACAATTTAAGAGTTTTGCAAGAGCTTTGGAAGAACTATTGAGAGGAACTTAGAAATATAAAGAGGAGGACTCAAGCTAGAAGCTTCAACCGCAATTAACATGCATTAAATATCTTATTTTATCACAATTTAATATGTAACTTTTTTATGTTTTGAATGTCATATTGAATATATTTGGGTTTATATACATGTTAGGTTTGAATCAAACGTATTTGGGGGTTGTACTTTGTTTATTAGGAGGGTTCATATGGAAACAAAAGTTGATGCATTAAAGGGTTGTACCTTAGCCAAAATAATATTTTATGCCTAGAACTTGTTTAGATTCATATCAAATCTGAGTAGTATTGGTGAATCCTATGTTTTCAATATACTTTAAAACTATATAGGACATTTATTGATCAAAACTCGAAATCATTATGAACCCTAATCACCTTCATGTTATAATTGATGATTTAAACCCTAGTTTGACGTTTTACCATAATAATGATAATAGATTATAAGGATCATGTTTTTAATCAATTAGGGTCCGTGTTGATGTAAAAAATTAGATCACTCTAATTATTCAATCACAGATAAATAAATGAGACAAAGAATTTTAAAGTGGTTAAGCCTCATAAGAATGGCCTACGTCCACTGTTTTGGTATTGCTGTTTGTATGGAAATTCTCGATTACAAATTATCTCAAGAAATTCCGTTCCGGATTCCGGTTCCCTTACAATGAGGATTGTACCATGTATTTATAGCCCTGAGGCTGTGATGTGAAAGGGTAATACATTAAATGATGTGCATATAAAAGGGTGATACATTTAATGCTCCCTAAGCGTGTGCGTCTGAATGATAAGCATTTAATGAATAGTCAAACTGTTGGTTATCCAGCTATTAATGCTTTGTTCGAGGTGCAGCTCGGACCGCCTGAGTTGCTTGGACCGCCTAAGCTTTTCGGTTCTCAAGAGTTCCTCGGAGAGTTCTCGTTCCTCGGATCGTATGAGTTCCTCGGAGCATGTGAGTTCCTTGCAAGTGTTTGTTGTTTCCATGTAGACTGTCACGTGTCTTCACTTTATTGATCCATGTCAGCAGACTAAATTTGGTATCAACAGAAGCCCCCAATGTTTCATAATTCGAATTTTGAGGAGTATGGAACATTCTTTCTCGGAATATGATAGCTTTAAATAGTCCTCCTGATTTTTAGGAATGTTTCCCTTGTATTTATTTCTCTTTCCAAATTCGTAGAATCAGGCTTTTTGAATTTTCACAACCGCCTCGATCTCTGCGTACTTTTTATCTTTTTAGCCACCGGTAGCGTAATCGTTTCTTCTCTCTTCGATTGCCGCGCCCTTTTTGTTCCTCTAGCCGCCGGTAGCGTAATTATTTCTTTTTGTAATCATTACTTCACCATTTCCCAAGGCAAGGTATTTAAACTTCACAGACGCTCTCATCGTCTTCTACCTTTTCAAATTTGTATTTTCGAGTTTTCCGTCGTCTCTTTCTCTCCTGTGTATTCATCTTTTCCATCGTCCGTTGTCATCAAATCCACTCTTTTTCTATAAGATTTTCTTCCTTCTTCTTCATTTCTTTAATTCATCATGGTTTACCCTGTTGAATCTCTTGATATGTTTCGTTCTGATTTTTCTATTCCTTCTGGGTTGTTCTGGAAGAGCTTTCTGAGCCTTCTGATTACTTCCGTTTGGCTGAGGGACATTGGTTCCCCAGTCTCTTTATTGCTGAGTGTGGATTTTCTTTTTCACCAAATCCCTTGTGTTTGGAATTCTGTCAGTACTTTGACGTTGTTCCTGCAAGAATAGCCCCCAACACATGGAGAATAGTTAATGGGGTGCATAGAATAAATCAAATCCATAGAACTCGCATAGGAATTGTTGAGATTATGTTTTGTTATAGATGGGCAGTTAATGATAACATTTTTTATTTAAAAACTAGATTTTTGAATAGAGCCTTAGTAGTCAATCTCCCTGATGCCAATAGGGATTATTTTGAGTATGGGGTTGTCATAAAAAATTGGCAACATGCTCCTTTATCTGGAGATGAGGTTTATCAGGGTCCCAGATGCCCACCTTATGGCAATGGGATAGGTTATTTTTATTTCATTTTATTTATTTTGAAATCATGCTTCTTTTGTGTTTGATAAAATGTGCCACTGATATTTCAATGTTTATTTATTTGTAGTTGACAGTAAAAGAAAGTGCCCAAAATAAGCAGATGTCAATATAAGGCATTTGAAACTTATCTGGAGTCTGCATCAATCTGTTGCTGACGAGCATATTAGGTCGGCATCATATCTGCTGCAATACAAGAGCTACACCACCTCTTTTACTGCTCGTCCAGTAATAAGTGACGCAGAGCCAGTACCAGCTCCTCGCCTGAATCTCACGTCCCTTTAAGCGAAAGGATGAAGAGAAGAAGACCTCCCACTCTGTTTGAGAAACCTGCCTCTGGTTCTGGTGAGGTAAAAAGAAGTAAAGTTGATGTCCCAGGGGAGGGGACAAAGAAGAATGATACATTTGAAACTTATCTGGAGTCTGCATCAATCTGTTGCTGACGAGCATATTAGGTCGGCATCATATCTGCTGCAATACAAGAGCTACACCACCTCTTTTACTGCTCGTCCAGTAATAAGTGACGCAGAGCCAATACCAGCTTCCACCAGCTCCTCGCCTGAATCTCACGTCCCTTTAAGCGAAAGAATGAAGAGAAGAAGACCTCCCACTCTGTTTGAGAAACCTGCCTCTGGTTCTGGTGAGGTAAAAAGAAGTAAAGTTGATGTCCCAGGGGAGGGGACAAAGAAGAATGATGCACCTTCCTCGGCTGCTGTTGTGAAGGTTGCCGAGAAGCCCGCAGTGGTTCCGAGCAGGTCTGCTGCTCCTGGAGAGGTTATTGTATTATCACCGACCAAGGGTTCTTCCTTGCTTGAATCTGTTCCTGTTCCTGTTCCCCCGAGGAGGCTGAAGAAGAGCTCCTCGGTCAATTTGGCTGACACCATCAGTCAGCCCCCAGCTACTGGAACTGGGGTTCCTACTTTTGTTCACCCGAGCTCTGCCATGAGCTCGGTAAAGTCCTAGATCATTACCGAGGTCCAAGGTACTGAAGAAAACCTTACCCGGGACATGGTCACTTCGTTAACTGCTTGCCATCTTGCTTCTGTAAGTCTTCTTACTTGAACTTTTCATATTTCCTTTGTCATTTTTGTTTCTGACTTGCTTTCTTTTTACTTTCACAGTTGACGAGCTGCTTTAATATAATTCTGAAGAAGGATGAAGCAATTAAAGCTTCATGCTCCTCGTCCAGTGTGGAGGGAGCTCTGGAAGAAGCTATCAAGTCTTTGGATGATTCTCGCCAGACATATGCTACTGACAAGGCTGTCTGGGAGAAGAATCTTGTCTCCACCGATCAGGAGAAAGCTCGAGCTGTTGAGGTCTCCAAGGAGTTGGAGAAGAGAATAAAGGAGTTAGAAGGGAAAAATCAAGAGCTTGAATAGAAGCTCAAATCTGCTGTAGAGTTTGAAGATAAACTTAAGGCTGTCGAGGAGGAGCTAGCTCAGCTTCGGGAAGTAGGTCGGCAGAAGGAGGAGATTGAAAATAAATTGAAAGCTGCTGATACCATGCTGTCCGAGAAGCTTTCCTCGGAGAAGTTGAAGAGGAAGATGGCTGTGAAGAAGTCCTTCAGCGCTGGCTGGGACAAGGGGTGGAATAAGGGGTTGGCTGCTATGGTATCGCAAGTGGACTATAGCAGTCTCAAATACTTTAGGGATGGATGGGTTGCTTCTCTCCAGGAAATTAAAGTTGATGAATCTTCTGAGCTTTTCCAGCAACACATTCCTGGTCCCCCTCTAACCCCAGAAGATCTTGAAGAGGACGAAGCTGCCTCAGAAGAGTCTTCTATGGTGATGGGAGATCATCCCCCAGCCATTCAGCTTGCTGCCGAGGAACTTCAGCAGATTGTTACTTCCTCCGAACAACTGCCAGTGCTCCCTGAGCAATTATCCATTCCCTCCGAGCAACCTACTTCCTCGTCCCAGCCTCCTGAGATGGTTTTGGGAGACAAGGAAAAGGTGTAGAGTTGTTCGGGTTTATCTTTACATTTTTCTTTTGTCAATTGTAACCCAGCATATGTAACTCTGAAATTTATGATTTAATAAAACTTGGACTTTTTTGCATATTGTTGTCTATCTTCATACTTTGTCTTGATTCTTATTGATTACTGCTTTTTCTTTCTCTGCTAGTTTCTGGCCAGGATGGAATTGTTATCTGCCCATGATACAAAGCTGCTGCGACAATGTAATGAATATTTTAAGGCTGGTCACACAGACCTGAGTGGAACATAAGTTGTAGACATCCTCGGCCAAGATGCTTCAGAACAGGAAGTGGAAGCATATCAATATTTAAAGTGTCTCCTCGATCGAGCAGTGGCCAATAATCTGGCCTATTATGATATGATCAAAGATCTCTAGGGCACCCTCGAGGACCTTCAGCTATAATACAAAGAATCCACTACCCTATTGCGTGAGGGGTATGAGAAGAAGTACCAGCAACTCAATGCTGACAAGGGGTACGAGAAGCGCTTTGTTGGCTACGAGGTGAGGGAGAGAACTCTAAGGGGCGAGGTCGAGGAATGCAGACAAATTGTCGAGTTGCTAGAGCAAGAGAACAACAACTTGCAGAAAGAGCTATCACAGTTGAAGTCTGTAGCCTCTTCTTAAAAAGTCTTAATCCCATTTACCAATGAGGGATTCTCGTTCTTAGAGGTCGAGAACGCCAACTTGAGGGATGAGTTGGAAACCTTGAAGAGATCTGGTCCTTCCACATCTTCTCGGGGATGAGCAAGAGCACCTCGGGGACGAGCAAGAGCACCTCGGATTCCTATCGAGGAACAAAGGACTCAGTCTGCCCTAGAGAACCAGGCCTTCCAGTTAATGGCGAAGAACCAGGCGTTGGCTGAAATGTCAAAGAAGATCAGGGACTTGGAAGAGAAGCTCTCTGAGCAGAAATCTACCTTGGAGAACAAAGAGCTCTTCGTTAAAAATCTCCTCGAGCAGCTGGACAGATTAACATATCAGTTCCACAAATAGCCCAGGGAGTTCTGGATGGCTGGATACAACGAAGCTCTCTTTCACTTAGACGATCGTATCTAGAATGCCAATAATGAGGGCTACAAGCAAGGCTGGTTGAAATCCTTAGGTGTGCTGCAACTCGAACAGGGTCATTACTTGTGGGAATATCATGATCCCGGGCTTCTCGACTTACCCGTGCCACCATTCAAACTGGATATGACTTGGATCCCTGCTCGGGCCATTCCTCGGAGCTTGATTTCTAAGTATCTCGACGACTACAATCTCCATTCAATTGTTGAAGTATCTCGTCCCGAGCATCTTCTAGATCGACCATTCATGATGAATGTCAGGATGTTAAGGGATCTCAACTTCATAAATTCTTCTCTGGCTTTAAATGATCCGCCTGCTGGCGAGGAACCTGTGTCAAAAGCAGAGGGGAAAAAACCAGTAGAATAGGAATGTAATTGTTAGTATACATATCAATGTAACTTTCATTTTATTATCAATGTAATTTGTTTTGGATTTAATGAAAGACTTTCATTTATGTTTGCAATCTTAATTGCTATTGTCTTATAACACTTTGTGCATGCATATCTGATAACAATATTGTGTAGTTTGAACTTGTGATAGTCATTTGGCAAAAATAATATTTTGTTTCTCGATGGACTTAGTAAAAGTTACGAGTACAAAAAATGTTGCTTGATCACTTAATAATAAAGTTTTGTTTCTCGACCAACTTAGTAATAAAGTTACGAATGTCAAAAATGTTTAAAAATATTTCCGACCAACCAAAGTCGTTAAATTCTCCATGTCGACGAACTATAGTTAGTGGGTTTTTATCCCCGACCAGCCATAGTTAGTAGATTTTTCTCTTAAATGTTTTCGACCAACCAAGGTCGGTAAATTTTCCTCATCGACCAACTACAGTTGGTGGGTTTCTATCCCCGACCATCCATAGTTAGTCTTTTTAAAATAATTTTACCTCCCGACCAACTCAAATTGGTATTTTCGAGAATATATTTACTTCCTAACCGACATAGGTTGGCATTTTTAGGAATTCTTTTATTTCACGAGAAACATATAGTTTTATTTCCCTTAGGAATACAAATTTTACTTCCCGGAGGAATACAAGTAGCTTTACTTCCCGAAGGAATACAGGTAGCTTTACTTCCCGGAGGAATATTGGTAGCTTTACTTCTCGGAGGAATATTAGTAGCTTTACTTCCCGGAGGAATACAGGTAGCTTTACTTCCCGGAGGAATATTGGTAGCTTTACTTACCGGAGGAATATTGGTAGCTTTACTTCCCGGAGGAATATAGGTAGCTTTACTTCCCAGAGGAATATTGGTAGCTTTACTTCCCGGAGGAATATAGGTAGCTTTACTTCCCGGAGGAATATAGGTAGCTTTACTTCCCGGAGGAATATTGGTAGCTTTACTTCCCGGAGGAATATAGGTTTCTCGACCAACCTTAGTTGGCATTTTCGAGAAAAAAATTTGAGTAGCCTCTGCTTTGCCGAGTAGTGTGTAGCACTAGTATTCACCGAACAACTTTCAATAAAAAGGAAGAATTCGGCAGAATATCTTCATTTTATTCATCACTGATAATATTTGCACAGGTGCTCTGCATTCCATGCATTTTTAAACTCCTTCCCTTCTAGAGTTGCTATTCGGTAAGTTCCTGGCCGAACAACTTCTATAACTCGGTATGGTCCATGCCAGTTTTCCTCCAGCTTATTGTGCTTTTGAATGACTTTCTTCAGCACATAATCTCCTTCTTTCAGGTCGCACTTCTTCACCCTTTTGTTGTAAAACAAAGTTGTTCGCTGCTGGTAAGCAGCATTTCTAATGGCTGCTTCTTCTCTAACTTCCTCGAGCATGTCTAAATCCAAACTTCTCATTAAGTCGCTGACAGGGGAATTGAAATTCAGTACCCTGTGTGTTGGGAGGCCCAACTCGGCAGGTATAACAGCTTCACTTCCAAACACTAGCATATATGGAGACTCTCCAGTTGCTACTCGGGGAGTAGTTCTGTAAGCCCACAGTACTGACTGTAACTCGTGGATCCAATTTGCTTTCGCATCGTCCAGTCTTTTCTTCAAGCCATTTAGCAGCGTTTTGTTTGTCACTTCAGTTTGTCCATTTCTTTGAGGATGGCCTGGTGCTGAGTGGATCTTCAAAATGTTTGACTGATGGCAATAGGCAGCGAACTCCTCGTTATCAAATTGCGTTCCATGGTCTGTGATGAAAGCATGAGGAAGATCATATCGGCAAATGACGTTCTTCCAAATAAATTGGTACACCTTCTCGTACGTCATATCAATGAGAGGCTCAGCTTCCACCCACTTAGTAAAATAATCTACTGCGACGACGAGGTATTTGAACCTTCCTCGAGTTATTGGCAGTGGTCCAACCAAATCTATTCCCCACATGGCAAATGGCCAAGGCGAAGTGATGGGTGTCAATAATGCTTGTTGAGTTCTTCGGATGGAGGAAAAGCGTTGGCACTTGTCACATTTCTTGGCATAGGCTACACAATCAGCCCTCATCGTTGGCCAGTAATATCCCTGCGTCATCATCCTTTGCAAAAGCGTCTAACCTGCTACATGTGCTCCACAGGACCCTTCGTGGATCTCTTCAATCAATTCTTTCACCTCGGAGGGATGTACACATCTCTGCAAACCTGCCATAATTCCTCGTCTATACAGAATACCGTTAGTTCATACATACCGAGCAGCTTTAAACTTCAATTTCTTGGCTGCGAGCTTGTCAATTGGTAATTCTCCCTCTTCAATATATGCCCTGATGGGATCCATCCAAGATGGTCCTAAATCAAGGGTGATAAAGTTCATCGTCAGATCTCCATCTATACTTCGACCAGCTAACACTTCAATTGGGATTGTTCGTCGTAGCTCGGTGCGAGTAGCTGATGCTAATCGAGCTAAGGCATCTACTCTTTCATTCTCCATTCTTGGTATTCTGACCACCTGAATAACAGAAAATTCTGATACCAACTCCATCACCTTTGCCTGGTATTTGATCATTCATTCTCCTCTAACTGCATATCCCAACATTTGATTTACGATCAATTGAGAATCACTGAAGACAATAATTTGCTGCGCCTCCATAATTTTTTCCAAACTAAGTCCTGCAATCATGGCCTCATACTCAGCCTCATTGTTGGAAGCTTTGAATTGGAAACGCAGGGCGTATTCCATGTCGACCTCGTCTGGAGTGCTCAAAACTATCCCCGCGCCACATCCTGTAGTGCAAGATGAACCATCTACATATAGCCTCCATATAGTTAACTCGTCTTCAAATTTCTGATCAGTCAGAGTTCCTCGGTTAAATATTTGATGCTTTCTTTCATCCTCCATGAATTTTTCTTTATCTTCGTCGATCATCTCTTCTTGCCCTTTTACCAATCGGAATTGGTCTGAGCTCGAATTTGATGATCTTGTAACATCCACTTGCCCTTTTACCAATCGGAATTGGTTTGAGCTAGTGTTTGTTGATCCTGTAACATCCACAGCTTGATCGGCGAACAACGTTTGCTCCTCGGGGGTATTAGGATAGGTGAACTCTGCTATAAAACCTGCTACAGCCTGCCCTTTTAGCGATGATCTGGGTTCATAAACTATATCATATTCACCGAGCTCTATTGCCCAGTACATCAATCTCCCTAATTTTTTTGGTTTATGAAGGGCTTGCCTCAATGGCATATCGATATATACTACTATGGTATGAGCCTGGAAGTATGGCCTCATTCTTCTACTTGCCTCAATAAGAGCCAGTGCTAACTTTTCCAGCCTTGGATATCTGATCTCTGCTCCTCGAAAGGCCTTACTTGTGTAGTAAATTGGTTTTTGCACTCCATTCTCCACTCTGATCAACGCCGAGCTAACTGCATTCTCGGACACTGCAAGGTACAAATACAATTTTTCTCCCATCACTGGCCTGGATAATAGTGGAGGTGCTCCCAAGTATTTCTTCAAGTCTTGAAAAGCCTTCTTACATTCATCATTCCACTCAAAAGTCTTTCTGAGTGTCTTGAAGAATGGGAGACATCTATCAGTTGCTCGTGACACAAATATGTTGAGTGTTGCTACTCGTCCTGTAAGACTTTGCACCTCTTTCTTCGTCGTTGGAGATCGCAACCCTAACAGAGCTTTGATCTTTTCAGGATTTGCTTCAATGCCTCGTTGATTGACAATGTACCCGAGAAACATGCCTTCTCGTACTCCAAATATGCACTTCGTCGGGTTCAGCTTCATTTGATATTTAACCAGTTGATCAAAAGTCTGACTTAAGTCAACTAGATGATCGGCAACTTTCTTGCTTTTCGTCAGCATGTCGTCAACATAGACTTCCATATTGCAACTGATTTGTTCAGCAAAGACCTTGTTCATCAGCCGCTGATATGTCGCACCTGCATTTTTCAAACCAAAAAGCATAACATTATAACAATAAGTTCCCCTAGGGGTAATGAAAGAAGTGCTCTCCCTATCTTCAGGTTTCATTTTGATCTTATTGTAGCCAGAATAAGCATCCATGAAGCTCAGCAACTCGTGTCCCGAGGTAGCATCGACTAGTTGATAAATTTGAGGCAATGGAAAGTGATCCTTTGGGCATGCTTTATTGAGGTCGGTGAAGTCTACACACATCCTCCACTTGTTTTTTTGCTTCTTTACTATCACCACATTGGCCAACCAGTCTGGATATTTAACATCTTCAATGAAACAAGCTTTCTGGAGCTTCTCGACTTCCTCCTGTATAGCCTGATTCTTCTCGGGACTGAATACTCTTCTTCTTTGCTTCACAGGCTTGATCTCCTTATTCACATTGAGCTCGTGACATAAGAAATTTGGATCTATCCCTGGCATATCTTCATGACTCCACGCAAAAGTTTATTTTCTGCTTCTAAGGAAAGTTATCAATTCCTGCTTTAGTGATGCTTCCAACGACGAACCTACTTGAGTAGTTCGCTAAGGGTGCTCGTCGTCCAGTATAATGTTTTCAGTAGCTTCCATCACTTGACCCTTCACGAGTTGTGACTCATCTCTAGGATCCAATGTTTCAATGTCGGCACCTTCATCCACTTGATAGGTGGTAGTCTTTTTCCTTGATTCCTCCATTTCTTCTTTCTCGGCGGATGAATAATAGCATTCCCGAGCTACTTTCTGATCACCTTTAACAACTCCTACTCCAAAATTTATTGGAAATTTCAGGCATTGATGCACTGTAGATGGTACAGCTTCGAACTTCTTCAATCCTACCCTTCCCATGATGATATTTTATGATGATTGAACATTCTTATCCATCACAAAAAAGCGTATTCTTTCTGTCCGACAAGCAGGCCATGTACCAATGAATATATCCAACTTGATCGTCCCAAGTGGAAATACTTTCTCGCCAGCAAAACCGATAAGGGGTCTATGATAAGGCTCCAATTGAGATAGTTTTAGATTTAAACTATCGAAGCACGAGTAGAACATGATGTCTGCCGAGCTACCATTGTCGACCAGTACTCTTGAAATTATAACCTCCTTCATTCTCATCTTGACCACCAGTGGGTCATCATGAGGATATAGAACACCTGCAAGGTCATTCTTTGAGAAACCAATGACCAACTTTTCTTTGTTCACCTTTCTCGGGCGATCATCCTCAGCTAGATTTATTCGCTGAATGTACGAGCAAGCTTGAACCTCACTGAGGTAAGCTTTTCTCTCTGTAGTAAGGTCTCCTCCTCCTGCATCTCCACTTGTAATAACATTACAGTCAAATGACCCAAAGCGTATTGAAAATACCTCTCGTTCTGGCTGCCTTGGTCTCTTGGGAAGATCGGGGTCATCCTCGGGATCAATTTCATGGTTTCTTTTCTTGTTTTCCTCTCCACGACGAGGAGATCTAGACCTCTCTCTTTCTCGGTCATTTGTTCTTCTTTCGTTTCCCCGATCAACATACTTTGATAGCTTTCCTCGTCGGATGAGTGTTTCAATTTCATTTTGAAGAGCTATGCAACTCTTGGTCATATGGCCATGATCTTTATGGAACTCGCAATACTTCGCCTTATTCCTCTTGTCAGGGTCTGCCTTCATTTTCTCTGGCCAGTTTAGTTCCTCGTTGTTCTTGATTTCCTCTAGAACATGATTGATATCCTTCTTCAAAGGAGTATAATTATCATATTTCTTCATCACGTCCCATACCGACCTGTTTTTTGAATGCTTGTCATTACCATTGTTCTTATGCTCTTTCTTCTTAGCTTTATCACCTTATACCTTGGTTTCTTTGGCATCCATGTTCTTCTTCGCAGCCATAGCCTCCTCGGCATTCATAATCCTAGACGCTTTTCCCATCAGGTCTGACATGGTTCGAGGTGGATCTTTGGCCAAAGTGTAGTACAACTTGTTGGGCAGTAGTCCACTCATCAAAGCAGTAATCGCTGTCTTCTCCTCATAATCAATGACTTCATGTTTCTCGTTATTAAAATGAGTTATATAGTCTCTGGTGCTCTCACCAGCCTTTTGTCTAACGCTTAACAAATGTGCTACTCGTTTAACTGGCTTTGCCCCAAAACAGAAATTCCCTATGAATAACTCGGCCAGTTGAAGAAAATTTGAGATCTTACCCCGAGGAAGATTATTATACCATATTTGAGCAGATCCAGTAAGAGTTCCCGAGAATGCCCTGCATCTCATCTCATCTGGGACAGCATAGATGTCGGCTGCAGCCTCGTATTGTTCTATATGAAGGACAAGGTCAGTCTTTCCATCATATTTGGGAGTCACAACAGGTGCTTTGAACTTTGATGGTGTTGGAAAATCTACAATTGACTGGACAAAAGGTGTTCCTCGAACAAAGGTTCGTTGTAGAGGGTTCTTGGCCTTAGCCATTTCCACCAATCTATCATCCAGCCTTTGAATAGAGCCTTTCCATGCATCATTTCCTTCCTCGGGCCTATTAGTTAGAGTAGATGATCGCGTTGAAGTGGCTTCCTGGGATTTCTCTTGACGAGCAGCTGGTCGTTCATGGGATCTATCTTGACGAGCAACTAGTCGCGACTGGGCAGATCCTTCCCTTAAATCTGATGGTCGTCGAAAACTCCTCGATGGGGCTCTAGGAGGACTTTTGATCCTCCTAGGACCTAATCGATCGAAAGGAGATACCCTGCTTAATCTTTCTAGAGCACTGGCCCTTTCTGGGGAGAGAGTGATACGTTGTTCAGTATCTGTGGCTCGTACTGACGAAGTTCGTCCAGGTTGATAAGAAAAATCTTCAGATTCCTCATTGCGATATGAATTGGTACGTCTAGTACGTGAGGATGGTGCACGGGTGTTTCTTTGAATACTCCGCAGTCCTGAATGGGTTGGTGCACCGCCATGAAGGGTTTGGATGAGTTGTCACGTTGTTTCTTGCATAACGGTCTGGCCCTGAGCCAGATTTGTCATTATTCTAGCCAGATCTGGAATATTTGGCAGAGCAGATGGATTTGGAGGGGTTCTAGCATTTCGATTGCTGGATTCCGGAATATCAGTCATTTATGATGGACTGTTTTTGATGGAAAACGATATTACCAGTCGTTCCCATAGACGGCGCCAATCTGTTGATGTAAAAAATTAGATCACTCCAATTATTCAATCACAGATAAATAAATGAGACAAATAATTTTAAAGTGGTTCAGCCTCATAAGAATGGCCTACGTCCACTGTTTTGGTATTGTTATTTGTATGGGAATTCTCGATTATAAATTATCTCAAGAAATTTCGGTCCGAATTCCGGGTCCCTTACAATGAGGATTGTACCATGTATTTATAGCCCTGAGGCTGTGAGGTGAAAGGGTAATACATTAAATGATGTATATATGAAAGGGTGATACATTTAATGCTCCTTAAGCGTGTGCGTCTTAATGATAAGCATTTAATGAACAGTCAAACTGTTGGTTATCCAGCTATTAATGCTTTGTTCGAGGTGCAACTCGGACCGCCTAAGCTTCTCGGTGCTCAAGAGTTCCTCGGAGAGTTCTCGTTCCTCGGAGCGTATGAGTTCCTCGGAAGTGTTTGTTGTTGCCATGTAGACTGCCACATGTCTTCACTTTATTGATCCATGTCAGCAGACTAAATTTGGTATCAACAGTCCGTTTGATAGAAAACTGGGAAAATGCAAATGATTCCAGGACATTTGATTCCAGGGCAAACAATTCCAAGGCAAATGAATATTTTCCAACTTGTGTCTGTTTGATACAAGTTGGAAAATCATCAATTTTCCACATTTTCTATCAAACGCGAAAGCTGGAAAATAGATATAAATGTGGAAAATTTGTTTACGGAATATATATATAATAAATATATATTATTAAATATACAAAATATATGAATATATATTATATTATTTGCGGAATATATGTATTTCGTATATACAAAATATATGAATATAATTTGCGGAATATATATATTCAGGAAATTAATATAATTTGCGGAATATATATATTCCGTAAATTATTATTAATTTTCGGAATATTCATATATTTTCTATATTTTTCCAAAAATTAATAATAATTTATGAAATATATATATATTCCGCAAATAATATAATATATATTCATATATTAAATATAATAATATATTTAATATATGAATATATTCCGTAAATAATATATTATATTTTCATAGATTTTGTACATTTAATAGATTTTGTAGCTTTAATAATAGATTTTGTATATTATTAAATATAATAGATTTTTATATTATTAAATGTATAAAATCTATTAAATGTACAAAATCTATGAAAATATAATATATTATTTACGGAATATATGAATATATATTATTTACAGAATATATACATATATATAGAATATATATTTACATATATACAGAATATTATATTCTGTATATATATATATATATTATTTACAGAATGTATACATATATAATATGAATATATACATATATATTATGTATTTATGAATATATACATATATATAATATACCTTATGAATATATACATATATATAATATCTATTATTCACATATATATAATATATATAATATACATTATTCTGCATATGTATAATGTATATTATATATTATTCACATATATATAATATATATACATTATTCACATATATATAATATATATAATATGCATTATTCACATATATATAATACACATTATTCTTCATATGTATAATGTATATTATATATATGTATATTATATATATGTATATTATATATATGTATATATACAGAATATAATATACATATATATTACATATATGTATATATTTTGTAAATAATATATATTAAATATAAGAAATATATTAAATATATGAAATATACAAAATATATAAATATAAGGAATATATGAAATATACAAAATTTACGAAATATAAAAGATATTAAAATATATGAATTATATAAATTATATAAATGTACAAAATATATAAATATATGAAATATATATAAATATACGAAATATACGCAATATACATATATGTGCTAAAATATATAAAATATACGAATATATATTAATATATACGAAATATATATATTTATATATTTATTAACAATATATATTTATATATTTATGAAATATATAGAGTTATAAAAAAAATTGCTTTTAAGTGATTTTGCCACCCAAAAAACCTGACCCCCCTCCCCCCCCCCTCCCCCCAAAGAATTGAATTCCACCCTAGGGTGGCAAATTGTGCTTAAGGGGTGTTGTACATACAAAACAAATTCCAGGGCAAATTAAGGCTATCAAACAGCCTAAAAGCTGGAAAATACCAGAATTTTCCAACTTTTGAAAATTTGCCTTGAAATTTTTGTGCTATCAAATGGACCCTTAGAGATGTTATTTGATGTGTTTTATAATTTTTGTCAGGTTAGTGTAATACCCCGCCCTAGAAAAAAAGTATTTAAAGATAATTGAAGTATTTGATTCAAAAGATAGTTTGAGGAACAAATATATAAGAGAATTACGCCAAATGGCACGAAAACTGACACATTACGAAAAGTAATTAAGGAGAAAAAAATCTCACATCACATCATTCCCATGGATGCATATTTAAGTTCTAATAGTCCTAGTAAGTATGTTGGTTAAATTTAACACGAAAATACCAAGGAATAATTGTGACACGGTCATGATTAATATAAAATAATTTTTATTAGCACGAGTCGCGCAGGATGCGAACTTGCGCGATTTTTATATGACAGTTGGAGAGGGATAAAAATAGTGTGACTACTTATTTGGAGCCCTAAAATATAAGGAAGAATACCCTATAGAGGAAAAGTAAAAAAAAAGGTTAATCTAGTACTTTTTGATAGTACACGACATTGCGAAAACGCAACTTTGCGTGAATTGTTTAAGACTATTGGAAGGTCAAAAAAATAAAGAGGCCATATCTATGAGACCCCAAAAATAAATATAAAAATACCATGGGGGTCAAAAGTTCAAAAATAAATAAAAATTATTTTTCGTCAAAAAATAAAAGTGCTCAGAAAATTATGAAAATAACTAGATAAACTTAAAATTTAATTTTGAGCAACTTTACCTTCTTAAATGTTTCTGAAAAAATCATTTAAATTCGTCTTAGGCAGATTTTCTGTCTAAAAGGTAGTAAAATTATTTTAGGTGTTGTCTTGGTTTTGGGCCTTTGATCTAGGACATGTGTCGACATCTCTAAGACTCCAGACCACGCTAATTTCGGGTTTGTAACTTTAAGAAGGGTTGGTGGGGTTTACATCTTATAGTATATAGGTTTTGTGGGTTCCAAAATATAAACCTAAGGTGATGGTGGTGGAAAACAAAACCCATCAGATTTGTAGCTTCCCTCTCTCTCTCTCCCTCTCTCTCTCTCTCTCTCTCTAAGTTGGATCTCCCATAAAGGTTTTCTATCCTAGACTTGTTAGGGCTGGAACCTCCCACATATACCACCATTCCCACAATGAAACCAGCATTAAAGGGCACATCCAAGTTACCAAGCAATTGTAGAAACCCTAGGACAACTTGTTTGGTGAGGAAGATGATGTTCTTGGTATATTTGATGGGGTATTCTTGATGACAAAGATGGATTTTTTAGAGATGGAGGAGAGCTTCAAAGGAATATCCATGGAGCAAGCTTGGGAAGAGCTTTTGGTAAACCCTTCAGTCCACCTTTGGAGGTGGGGGTTGCTCCATCTAAACCACCATTTCCACCACCATTTTGGAGACTTTAGAGGCGGGAATACTAACCTTGGTTTAGGTTTAAAATGTGTATATTTTCATCTTGTTTAATAGCATATATTAGACTAAATATATGTAGCACATGGGTTATTTTGCATTTATGGTTAATTTAGTTACTCATCATTTTGGGTAAAAATGAATTTCAAAGAGAGGTTTTGAAAGAAAATAATTTCCAGACTAGTTATTTACACATATTGGGTAAAAAATGTAGAGAGTAATGGTTATGTTGCATTAATGGACTTATTAATTGCATTATTAATATTTTGAATAAAATGAGCATTTAAAAGAAGGTTTCAAATAGGTTTTAAAGGTGTTAAAAATTCCAAAGCACTATTCATAGGCATTTTATGAAATAAAATATGTTAGAATGATGTTTTAAAGATAAATAATGTGATTTTGTGCAAAGAAATGCATTAGGCTTGTTTAAGCCATTTTATGAGATAAAAATGTGATTTTCTACTTGAATAATGAAAGTAAATGCAAAAAAGAATCTTTTACTTCAAATGGATATTTTATAGTGTGTAAACTCATAATAAGAAAATTGTATGAGTTATTCTGTAAATATTGGTAAATGGGTGAAAGATTTAAAAACTCAAAAATAAAGTGTGTTTAACAAATATGTGAAAAATGAGGTTTTAATATATAAAATGTATGAATTTATATAGTAAAGTTGTGTAAAGTATAAAATGTAAAAGTTGAGTAAAGTATGCTAATAAATAAGTGTTGTTAATGGTTACATGTGTTTAAGTGTTAAATTGAAAATTTAAACTACCTCTTGGAAAATGACACTTGTTAAAAGACTAAATTGCAAGTTTTGGCAATAAAAGGGTAAATTGGTAAATTTATTTAAAGTGGAACTTTTTTATGAATTAAAAATTTTGATGAATATTTTTACACTATTGTGGGTAAAAACGAATTACATCCTAAAGCGTGAATGATTTTTGGTATAAAATCAACGTGTGGGTGAATAAAGGACTTAAAGGAGAAAATAATAATTTTCCAAGTGTTAATGAAAAAACGGACAGTTAAGTCTGGACTTTTAACTTTGGCCTTTAAATGTTGAATAGTGTGAACATTGGAATAATGTTGAGCACATTGAAAGATAATGGAATATTCGGATGAAGCCGGAGAAATAATTAAGCAGGGTATGGCGTCCCTAGTGGTGAAAGGCCACAAGGTAACTGCAGTGGCATATGACGGCGAAGACCAGTGGAGAGAGGCCACGAAGTCCGTGGTTATTGGATAAATCCCAAAGATAATGGTGTAATAGGGAACACGATAAGAAATGGGTTATAAGATAAATATAACCTAACTTATGTGAGTGATTAAAGTTTTGACTAACGAATGTGGACAAGTAAATTGAGAATAATGACAAATGTCCATAAGGGAAGTGAAGTAGTTAAGCAAAGTGACTTAATGGGTAATTAAGCTACGTAATGATGTGTAAACCCATAATAACACAAGTGTGTGTCGTATATGTCTTTATGTGTTAAATGATATTTTCTAACACGATGTGTGCTTGTGTTGAAAGAAAGTATTAAGTCATGGTCAAGTAACTCTGGCGTGAGTTAATGAACGTTGAGTAATAAACATATGAAAGTCAATGAAAGGTTTTTCCAGCATAAAATACAAAATGATTATTTTGTAAAGACGAGGAGGAAAAATGGTATCAAATAATGTTTTCGAAATAAAATGGTTTAATACATTGGGACATGTATTTTCCAAAAGTATATATGTAGATATATACATATTTTCACATGCATGTGATTGTAGCGTGTGAGTGTTCTTTCTGCCGTTCGTTTTTTTACAAAAGCAGGAAGATTTAAATTAAACTATGGAAAGCTTACAAGTAATGTTAGAAATTGCAAAATGTACCACCGCGATATACACAGATCATGGCGGAAAGCAGGAAGTAAAAAACACGGAATCTGAACAAACACTGTAGAGGGAAACAACTTTAAAACCGAGTGAGTAGCAAGAACATCAGCACAAGCATTAGCTTCCCTGAAACATAAATATAAGGTAACATGTCGGAATATCTAGAAGCCGTCATGGATGGCCTATATCAAATTCATGTGGTCTAGATTTTGGGGTTGGTACATATGGATCATATTAAAGACAATTTGACAATCGGTTTCCACTTCATTGCAAGTAATACCCTGAGCATAAGCAAGGTCCAAACCAATTTTAATGGCCCAAATATCCACTAGGACTGATGATGCAAATCCTATATTGTGGGTGAAAGAACATACAAACTTTCCTCGAGAATCGTGAATAATTACACCACCTGCAACATGACACATAAGATGTGATTTTTGCTCCATCCGTATTGCATTTGAAAAATGTAGGCATAGGTTTGGACCAAGCAATAAGAAAAGCAAACGAGGGGTGAGGTATACGTTCATTTCTATACTGCATTTGTATATGTTACCACTCATCATTCAACTCACATTCTTCCTTTTGTTACTGTAAGATGTGGGTTCTTCAAATACCATTAGTATTAAGTGAGTCATAACCCTTTATCATGATCGGGATTAACACCGTTAGATATATAGTATAGGTCAAAGCCATAAGAGGATCAGAGACAGACATATCTAATATTCAAAGTTGCATTAAAGAACATATTAACATATGCAACATATGGAAAACATAATAAATGAATGGGACCAGCAAGTAGCATGGTCAGAGGGAGAAAGAACAAGCACTCTAGGCACAATAAAGAAAATGCATGAGCTTCAAGCTCAGTTAATGCCCAATAATGGGTGCATTGAATGTGCATGGGAGTTAATGCTCTCGCGGGAGTTCTATGGTATAAGGAAAATTGGGCAGAAGTTCTGGGCTTTGGATACTCTCTCTTTGATTTATTTATTTTGGTCTTATTTATATGGAGGGAGAGGTTGCTCGAGTCAGCATGCCCTCGATACCTTTGGTTTAGTGCATTAAATGCATGAGATACTACATTTAATGCATGGGATCTGGTAGTTTTAGCGGGAAAACATTCTATTGGTTGGAAGTATTGAAGTCATTAATAAAGGACATGACCTGTCAGCTTGAGGCTTACTCTAGGATGGCTATATGGTCAGATTTGGTGAACTAGACCTGGCATCCTAAGGATAAAGGCACTTGAGTCCTGTATACTTGGGTTCCTAAACGTCAGATGACGTGACGTCAGGAAATGGTCGAAACAGTCTCTATTGTTTGGTATTAAGTCACATCAGTCAGGCTGCTTGTCGCCGGAGGTACCTCGAGGAAGTGATCTCGGGGGGGGGGGGGGAGTATTGAGGGAGATCGAATGACTCGAGGAGGTTCACTGGAGTAGGTAAGTAATGAGTAGGAGCGAGTAACATTCGTCCTGAGTGAAGTTTTATCCAAGTGTGCTAAGAGGGTTGGTAATAATTCCCAACGTTTCCTTGTTCTCAATCCTCCAAACAATGTCCCTGCGAAGTTCCCAGGAGGAGGTTGCTTGATAGGGCATGAAATCCCTCCCATGCCCTGCCAGGCATAGTCCCTCATGGGTACCAAACAACCTCACTAAATGTATATATATTCATAAGATAAAGTACATAATACAACATTTTGTTTCTTATTACAATCTATTGTCATCCGGGTGACTTCTGTTCTTCGAACTAGGTACTTCGAGCCAAGTCTATTGAAGGCTCCTTGAGGTAGAGCGTTGTGAGCTACTTTCTTGTGCAGAGTCTTCGAAATGACTCGAGGAGGTTCACTGGAGTAGGTAAGTAATGAGTAGGAGCGAGTAACATTCGTCCTGAGTGAAGTTTTATCCAAGTGTGCTAAGAGGGTTGGTAATAATTCCCAACGTTTCCTTGTTCTCAATCCTCCAAACAATGTCCCTGCGAACCACCCTCATGGAGAATCTTCAAAGTGAGTTTGGTCGACGTGTTTCTTTGTGAACGATTGATTCTCTTGGCTAAGTTAATCATCTATGTGGTGCCCCCCCCCCCCCCCACATTTTCCCCTTTGTAGAGATATTTGTTTATTACATGAAGAAATATTTGTACAAACTTCCATTTATATATTATCTTCCTTCTTGAAGAAAATGAAGAGGTTTATTCAAATTTCCCCTAAAGCTCTTTGTTCCCCAAGGTAGATAAGACCCCCAGGCATGTCTCATTAAATGCAACTGTCATTTATATTTCAGTGCGTCACACGTGGCAGTGCCAGGACGAGCGCGTGAAGACGATGCAACCATTCGACGCGTCGTTCCCCAAATCATCATCATATAAACCTTTAGTCTTCTATGAACACATGCGTTTGGCCAACACGCCAGACACATAATTTCGAAATGCCATCATTAAACTTTTCCAAACATCACTTTTCTTGCCGTCTTTTGGAATTCGTGTTGTCCCTATAAAAGGGTATGCACCTTTAGTTCAAACTCACCTTTGGATTTAACTTTCTAAGTTCAAGATTTTCTGGAAGAGTTTGGCAAAGAAATTCTTGCTTTCTTCAACTCCTTGTCTTCCATTCTCTCTTTTCTCATCTACTATGTCACCAATAAAGAGAAATCTTTCCGTCAGGGGCGCCTCTCCTGCCACCCAAGCACGCCAGACTCAGTGGGAGCGATATCATCATGCCCCTTACTTTGGATAGAACGATCATTTCTGGGCGATGGACGAGCGGTTTGCTGGTTCTCTGGTGCCAACTGAGGAGCCAACCTTGTTGACGGACGAAGGTGAAGACACAGAAGACTTCGCGTATATCTCTACCGCTACTGTTACCCATTTTTGTATAGAGCGCGGTGATTTCCCTTATTCCAAGGTGGAATTTGAGGCGTCCTCTGGTTCCAGTGAAGGGTTGGTCCCTTGGACGGAGTATATCTATGCAAAATACTCTCTTCAACTGGCCCTCGTAGGTTTGTCTTGTTCCATGTGGTTGAGTGACCTTACCTTGACCAAAAATAACATCGCTTTGAAACTGTTAGTGTCGAGGTGGAGCCATAGTTCACACACCTTTGTGGCCGCCCGGGGGTAGTTTACTGTTACCCTGGAGGATGTGTGTAAACTGTTGGGACTGTAAGCTGCTGGATTTGACACCTTCTTCGAGGAGGCTGTTTCTAGTGAAGAGAAAACTCTGAGGAGCGAGTTAGAAGTCGTTGTGAAGGATTGCATGGTCACCTATAACAAGTGCACTTACTCTTAGTTCATTCTCTATTTTTACTTCATTGAAGAGAAGTCTGTCGTCAGAGTCCGTGAGGCTACTAGGGAGAACCCTCGAGGGAAAGAAGTTTTTGAGCAACCTCCAACTGGGAAAGGCTATGAGTTCAAAATCGAGCTGGAAGGGTATATATGGGTGATGCTATCGAAGGTATAACTTCCGAGTAAGCCCCACAACTGTCCTCATAAGGACCTGATCAACATGGCTATTCGAATGGCCTATGGTGTAAAGATCCCTCCCGCTTCCATTATTATTGGGGCTCTGTACACCTAGTTAAACCGTGTGTCTGCAGACTACGCTCGAAGCATTGGTAGGTTCGATGTGTCTAACTATGCAAGTAATATTCTTTTGACGACGTTCCTCTATGCTCATTTCAAAGATTATGCCCCCGGTGGCCACTTCCCCGGTTCACATGATGTGAGAATCCCTCGTATTTGCTGTTGGAAGAATAAAAGCATGAAGAAACCTCTGTTAGCTCTGATTGACTGAGCTGAGCGATTCAATCCTCGCCCTTATGTTGGGGTAAGCCAGTTTTTTACAAACAATTTCTTTAGTGAAGAGGAGCGTCCCATTGCTCCTATCAAAGAAGCCTTGCCAGAAATTTCCCCGAGCAAAGTGTCCCCCTGTTGTTGATCCCTTCCTATTTGCCTTCATATATCGAGTTGTCGTCATTCTACTCTATTTATAGCCCCCATCGGGTAGACATGCAGTTTGACTATGATCAAGGGGCCCCCCTGTTAAGCCATTGCACCAGAGAGAAGCACATAAATTTTTCATTTGCTTGTTCGATTTTCCTTACTTCCACCGTTGCTAGTCTGTGTGACCATTACCCTGCTAACCCTGTGATCCCGAGAAAGAGAGCTCAAGGAGTTAGGTCATCGATGTAGATCAATGTGCTCTGGAAGAACCAATTGGTTCGCTTTCAAACTAACCTTCTTAAGGAACCTCGCTATCCCGAAGTTGAGAGATTTCCACCCACTGAGTTGGGTTTGAGAAAATTCACCAGCCAATCTTCTTTTTTCCCCCTTAGTACAACCAATACCAATGCTCCCCCCGAGCTCCCTCAAATAATGCCCGTGGATCAAGAAATTGTGAAGAGAAAGCGGGCCACTCATCCCTCCTTTCTTTCGATGTTTCCTCTGGTCCTTCGAGGTCGGTTAAAAGTACTGAGTCTCCTCACACTGCCTCAATGGGTATATCAGTTAGGGAAACTCGGAAGGTGACCTTGAAGAATCTTAAAATTGGTCCACAGCCTCTATTATCCTTTAATCCCGACCCAAATATTTTCGAAGCGGTGAGCCAGATCATGGATCGTCTTTGCCAAACTTGGGAACATTTTAGTGAAGAAGATAGAGGTTTCATGTCAGCCGAGATGTCTGCTCGTGGGTTTTATTGTGACCCCCAATCTACTAATGGTTGTAAAAAGAGGAAGGTGATTATCCCCCTCAATCTTGTAATGGAGGAGTCGAGCGGGTCCAATAAAGAGGAAATTACCGAGGAGCGTTTATCTGGTGGAGATGTTGGTGAAGATGATGATGATGATGATGATGAAGATTAGAAGGAAGAGGAAGAAGAAGAAGAAGATGAGGAAGAGGAAGAGGAGGAAGAGACTGCCTTAGTACGTAGGCGTAGGTTGAGGGTGATGGTTTCTTCCTCGAAACCTGCCTCGCCCCCCAAGATTATGAAATTGTTGAGGATGTGATGGAAGAAGAAGTAAGTCTCTTAACATCTCTTACTTTAAATGTCCTCTTTTTATTTTTTCTTTCTCATGTTGATGGCCTCGGTCTGTTGCAACTTGCTCTTTTCTTCTTTCAAGTTAGTGTGCAGGTTGATGCGCATGAGGGTGTTGAGGAAACTTTCCCTCTCGAAGTAGCTGCCCCTACTGTTTCTTCGATAGTCACCCATTTCCCCCTAGGGGCAGTTGTATCTGATACTACATCTAGCGACGGTTATTCCCCTGATCTTTCTTTTTTGTGCGAGCAGGCTGGCCTTGATAAGGGTGTGCCTTCCGTGCAAGTTGTTAAAGTTGTGCCTATACCTGTTGTTGCTACAACTTCAATGCCTATGGTAAGCCTTTATTTTCTGGACTTATCTCCCCCTTTTATTGCTCCCTCAAGCTACTAGTTCAATTTCTAACTTTCTTCATTCCTTAGGCTCCTATGCCCGTTTCAACCGTCTCCGGGAGAGCTCCACCTTCAAATGATTAAATGCTTGTTACTTTATTCAGGCCTTCAATTTCAAACCTAGAAGGTGTTGAGCCGGATACATTTTCCCAATGATAGGGTGAATAATAATATGTTGTTGAGACAATGAATAATGGGCTACTGATGTTAGGGAGAATAGGAAGGAGTAGGTTCCTGAGGTTAGGGAGAATGTGATTTCCCGCCACGGTCATCCCCCATTGGTGGCTCCCGAGTGATTGAAAAGGAGGACGTGGTTCAGATGGCCACTCGCGAGTTTATAGATGTACGACATCCTGAGGTATTTTCACTATTCTATCTGTCATCTACATGTGAATATGTTAGATTTAAAATCAAAATCTCCCATAACCGAGGGTCAGGCGGGCGTACTAACGTAGGACTTTATATTTCATAACTCTCCCATAATCGAAGGTAGGTGGGCCTAGTCTTATAGGCATAAATCTCCCATAATCGAGGGCCAGGAGGGCCTAGTCTTATAGGCATAAATCTCCCATAACTGAGGGTCAGGTGGGCCTAGTCTTATAGGCATAAATCTCCCATAACCTAGGGTCAGGCGGGCCAAGTCTTATAGGCATAAATCTCCTATAACTGAGGGTCAGGCGGGCCTAGTCTTATAGGCATAAACCTCTAAGCATAGTATTTTTTTCATGCTTTCCTTTGTCTTTATTGCTAACTTCGACTGTTTGTTGTATTTCAGGTGGAGGTCGATCAACTAGAAACTCATAGGCTCGAAGTGGGGCCTATTGTTAAGGAGTTAGTTCAAGCACCGATAGTAGCTTCAGCTGCTTCTTTGGGCGGGGCCATGTTCTTGGTGATACTTCTTCACCACTCGTTCCTCAAGTGCAAGCGAGTGATAGTACTTTGCACACCCGACGACCATCTGCCAGTGATAGAATTTTCAGTATTTATCTGCCCGAGGCATACCCAGAGGTGGTTGTACGACAAACTTTAGCCAATTTCCCTTCTGTTCTGATTGAGGGTCCCCATTTGTTGATCGAGTTATTTCTAGATCACTTTCCTTAGACCTTTACTGTTCTCTATCTGCATCCACTTACTGGGATGATGGCTGGCCGATTATTTGGGCTTGTGATAGTATTAGAGGATATTATCAGCATCCCCCTTATGTACCTTAGCCTTGACACTGTCAAAACTTTATTGGGTAAGGTTAATACGTTAACCAATAGTGGTTTTTCCATGACATGGCTAGTGTAGCTGCTGCGGAGTTTCAAAAAGAGTGATCTTCCCAGCGTCTATAATCGCCTCAAGAATTCCCATCGTGAGCATGTGGCTATCTCTAAAGAACTTGTGGGTTTGGAATCCCAGTTGCTGGTGGATGAGCAAGTAGTGCAAGAGGCTCGCAAGGAAATTTTTCGTGCAGAGGCATAGTTAGTTGAAAAAGAGCAGGAGTTAGAGACCATCTATAAGGCCCAAGAAATTTGCCAGAAGAATCTAGCTGACCTTGTTGTAGAGCAGAGTCATCTTGAGTAGAATCTTCCCCCACATCACCACCGACTATTTGGCTCAGAGAATCTTCGCTTTATCATGGACGACCCCTAGCTTCATTCTTCAGTGTTTCTTTTGTTGGTATTGCCTATTTCTGTGAACTTTTGAATTTTTTCTAACTTGGATGTAACCACAATGCTATCACTTATTTGAAATAAAGAAAAGTTGACAACTTTGGTATTTCCTTTCCTTTCTGTTATTTTAGTTGGATATTGGCTACGCTTATACATCAATGCTGAGTACATCATATATAATAAAGGGCTCAATCAATGAAATTGTGAAAATAAAATATTGATCTAGCATGTGCCCCATGAATTTGTTTCTTTCGACTGTATTAAACGGGTGAGCCCAATTGCTTTAAAGCATACATCTATAGTTTAAATGAAACAACAAAAAATGCAAGTCATTGGATAGGAGTGGCAGAACATACATTCAGACGTAATAAATCTTGAGCCACTTGTTCAATTTAAAAGTAACATTATCTTCCAGCTTAGATATCTTGCAGTAGCCCGAATCGTGGGATGCTCGAAAGATATAAGTCCCTTCCAAGTTTGCTTCGAACTTTGGTAGTGACAAACCTCTTATCTGTCTCGTGCATGCTTTTAGAACCAAGTCTCCTTCCTTGAACATCCTTGGACTCACCAATTGATCGTAAGATCTGGATATCTACTTCCAAAATATCTCGAAGTGCCTCGAGGCATTATTCCTATGTTCTTCCAAGGCTTCGAGTTGTACATGGCAGCTGTGAGGGAGCATAACGCTTCGTAGGTTATAACGAGCAGAAGGTACCTCGAGTTCAACTGGCAGCACAATTTCTGCCCCCAATACTAAGGAGAATGGCCTGTACCCTGTTGGATTTCTCCTCGTCATTCGATAGGCCCATATAACTTTGGGGATATTGTCATCCCACATTCCAGGGAAGTCCTCTAACATCTTTGCCAAAATATTCACCAAAGTCTTGTTCGTAGTTTCTGCTTGCCCATTGCACTTCGAGAAGGCCACTGTTGACTTGTGATGGATAATGGCATACTTTTCTGTGAGCAAGCGCACTTCACTATTCACAAATGGGGTACTATTGTCCGACAGAAACACCTTCGGGATGCCAAAGCAGTAAATGATATATTCCTTCATAAATCTAGCTACTACCCCCCAGTGGCCTTCTTGAGCGGTATGGCCTCTGCCCACTTCGTGAAACATTCTGTCGCTACTAAAATCCATATCTTTCCTCATGACGAAGGATTGATGGATCCTACCAGGTCAAAGGCTCAAGTATGGAATGGTAATTGTGTGGACAATAAGTGCAGGTCCACTGAAGGGGCATATATCATATTCTCGTGTAGCTGGCAGACTTTGCACTTTCTAACAAAGTCAGCTGAGTCTTTCTCTATCGAAGGCCAGTAATAGCCCAAGGTCATTAGCTGATCATAAATTTTGGCTCTCGTAATGTGACCTGGCTCTTGAGCTTGCTTCAACACTTCTTCATCCTCTTCGCTTCTTATGCACCTTAGGGGCGTATCATGATAGCCTCGTTGGTACAGCCACCTATCTTGCATGAAGTACCTCGGTGCTTGCCTCCTTATCTTCATAGCATCCTCTTTATCTGCTGGCATTACTCCATCTATCAAGAAGTCCATGTAGGGATGTCTCCTATCTTGTGGTTGGTCAATGAAGTTGCACTCTGCCACTTAATAGAAAAGGAAGCAGTTCGAGCACTCTCTTTGTACCATAACGGCTTTTGGTCTCATCTAGGTCCAGTAGTACCCTGCCCTTTATATCCTCCTGTATAGATGGATCTCAGTAGTCTCACAGCTATTCTCATATATTTAGATCAATCTTCTCTTAGACTCTTCGGGGTCCACGCACCTGGAAAAACCAACCTCCTTTATTCTTGTAATATAAGTTGCCCCTAGTAACAAAGGATTGTGCTTATTTAACCAAGATAAGTGGTCCTTCCCCTCTCTCTATCTTCTTTCTAATTTCACCTCTCCAGTCATCTTTGTCTTCTAATGGTAGCATTTTAGATATTGTCGAGGGGCAGTTCTTTTTATGATTCACACCACGGTTGATTATCCATTAAAGGTAATCTTTTTTGCGATGGTGGCATAGGAATCCACATGCCCGTTCATCATTCGGGGGTGCCTTTTTATCTTTACCACCTCAAACTGGCCCTGTAATCACTAGATGATCGTGCGATAAGGTTCTAACACATATGTTTTAATGCAAATTCCCCCTTCACTTGCTTCACAACCAAGCTTGAGTCCCCTTTGATTGTTAGAACCTGAATGCCCCTCCTCAGCGCTTCGAGTAACCCGAGGACCAAGGCCTCGTACTCATCTTCATTATTTGAGCATTCAAACTCCAATTTGAAAGACAGGCAGATATCTTTGCTACCTCTTCGCAGAATGACTCCCGCTCCTTATTTTTTCTCGATTGAAGAGCCGTTGAACTCCATACTCCATTCGTCTAAGATGGCTTCTATAAAATTGGCCTGGAGGTCATCAATCGGGAACACTTTAATAGGCGGCTCGAACGTCCCATGCGAGAAAATAGCCAGCAGATATGCATATACCTGACTTTTGATGGCTCGAGGGACCACGCACTTGAGATCATACTCTGAAAGGATTAGAAACCATTTGGCAGCCCTGCCTATCAATACAGTTCTAGAAAGCAAGAATTTTATGGGATCACACTTAGTTACAATATAAATCATGAATGATAACAAGTAATGCCTTACCTTTTGTGCCATGAATACGAGGGCCAAATATTGCCTCTCAATTCTAGTATATCTAGCCTCGGGCCCATGTATAATCCTACTTAGATAATAAATAGGTTTTTCAAAGCCTTTGCTCTCTTGAGCCAACAAAGCCCCAATAGACCGTTCTGTTGACATGAGATATAAGCATAAAGGGGTACCTACCTTCAAGGGAATCATCGTTCGTGGAGAATTAAGGAGCGCCTTCAGCTTGTCTATGGATTCTTGATGCATTATTTCCCATGAAAAATTCACGCCCTTCCTCAGTAGCTCCATCAGGGTATGCATTACCTCAGCCAACCCCGAGAAAAACTGTCTCAAGTAGGACACCTTGCTAAGGAAACTCTTTGCTCTTTTGCTGATTTCGGTCTTGTCTTGTCAAGGATGGCCCTTTGTTTGCCCAAGTCCATTTTCACTCCCTAATGATTCACCATGAACCCCAAAAACTTCTCGCTCGTCACTCCAAATGCACATTTGAGAGGATTCATCTTTAACTTATACTTCCTGCAGCGAGTGAATACCCTCCTCAAGTCATCTAGGTGAGATTATTATTTCTTGGACTTAATCACCAAGTAAACAACATAAAACTCCACAGTCTTGTGGAAAAGGTCTTGTAATATGGCCATCATCGTCCTCTGGTAGGTGGCTCATGTGTTCTTCATCAGAAAGGCATGACTGTGTACATGAAATTTCCCAAGGGTGTTCGAAAGGCAGTCTTCTCCGTGTCAGCTGGATCCATTTTTATCTGATTATAGCCCACATTCCCGTCCATGTAACTGTATATCTCATGGCTCGATGTTGCGTCGATAAAGCTATTAATTAAGGTCAGTGGAAATTCGTCCTTCGAGCACGCTCGGTTCAGATCCCTAAAATCTACACATATCCTGATTTGGGTTTTGTCTTTCTTTCCCACAGGTACAATACTAGACAGCCATACTGGGTGCTGTGATAGAAATATAAACCCCGTCACGAGTAGCCTCTGTACTTCTTACTTGATCTTCAAATCCAACTCTACTTTGTATGTTCGAGTGGCCTGTTTCATCGGGATCGTTGAGGGCAAGTCATTCAGTATGTGGCTGCTTACCTCTGTGTACTTCCATGCGAATACATATTTGAACTCCACTAGAAACTTTATTAACCTCTCTTGAGGGGCTCCCTTTAAGTCCTTCGAGATGAAGATAGGGTTTGAATCCATGCCTTCCTTAGCCAAATCGATCTTTTCCAATCCCTGGATCTGTGTCCTAGGGCCATCTTTAATGCATTTCGGCGCTTCTTATACTTCTTCTACAAACTCTTGGATCCTCGAGTTATTAATCACCAGGAATTACACCTAGTTGTCCACCAGGAAGCATTCATAAATCGGGTCAGCTTCATCGTCCAATCTCTCAGCTTCCTGCTCACACCTTCATTGTCTATAAATAATTCTGCCATTTGGCAAAACCACCCGCTTGCACTGTTGGGCATCATCTCTTTGGAAAGGTCTCTTTTTATAATTCTCATCCGCTTCCTTCACTGTTCACCTACTAAGGACGCTCTGTGTCTAAATTTGGTGCTCAATGGGGTAAATTCGCGGGGTCATCCGATCACGAAGTTATCTTGACTGGATAGGGGGCCTTACTTCCCTTAGATCACATTCTTCTTCATAAGTCATAATCGTTTGAGCAGGTTCCCACACCTTCTCTCCAGTTGACGAGAACCTTATTCCCCCGGTATATCTTGTCACCATAGTAGCTTCTTCCTCCAGATCAGTATAGAAAGCTGTATCCACCATATGGGCCTCTTCCTTTGCAAAAGGTTGCTTAGTAGCCCATATCACCACCTCCTTACCCTTTACGTTTACCTTAGCACATTGGTGATAGGTGTAGGGTACCAACCTGTGGTTGTGCATCCATACTCTTCCTACCAATAGCTGGTATGACGGCTCACAATTCATGATGTGTAATTTAATATGGGAAGTGATGTTCCCCATTGCAATGCCCACATTGATGTAGCCCACCAACTTGGAGGATCGATTGTCATAACTCGATATTGCCAATGAATGGGGCACTATCCTCATCTCTGACAACTCAGTGGAATAGAAGGATCACACTGGCATTATGTTAATAGATGCTCACCCATCCAACAATACTCGCGAGAAAACACAGTCATTCACCGATGCAGTAACATATAAAGGTCTATTGTGTGGGTACCTGATCATCCTATCCTCCTCCGAGAACGTGACCTCCAAGAGAAATCTACTCACCAACTTAGCCATAGACCCTTTCCATTTCAAATGTGGGGCCATAATTTTCTTTGCAATCTGTAGAATGGCCCTCATAACTTTCAACCGGGAATCTTCCGACAGGCCAACCTGGTCGAAGAACTAGCCAAACTTTGGCGAGCGGGCCACAACTGCCCACTCAATCCACGGATCCGTCCGATCATTCTCGAGCTCATAAACTTCTTCCACATCTCTATATGTATCATCATCATATGCTATCACTGCATTGACCTTTCCTAGATAACAGGCTCCCGTCTTCCTGCTGAGTATCTCATCAGCATCATATGCTTGTCCTTTTTGGTCCTTTCCATCTTCAGTATCATCACCTAAATGTAGGCAATCCATCTCGAAAGTGCATTCTTTGAGATAATCCTCGAAGCCTCTCCCAGTGGTGCCTTCGAGGTTATTCCCCCCGATCCACTATTCCATCATTGATCGCTCGACCTCTTCGTCGAATGCACTAGCCATATGGGCCCTGATGATACGGTAAACACCACCACCAGATGAGGTGTTGGTAAGATCAAGCTAGTAATAACAATGGCAACACAAGAGTATATATATATCTAATAGAATAAGGTGATGGGAAGAGGAGAAACACTGGTATATAAGTGGTTCAGCCAATCTGTCCTACATCCACTGTGGGTGTGTGAGTAAGAATCACTAAAATGAGGGCACTAATGGCCTCTGATACAATCTCTCACTTTCTCTCTCTATTGTGTATACAAATAGATTTTCTTCTAGGGTTGTAATTTTTTATCCCCTCAATGGTAGGAGAAGATAGGTATTTATAATGATTAGGAGGTGCAGTGTACCCCCCAAGCATGCCATGAGCATGTGTGTATTGAATGCACTAATCATAGGTGGACACCTGACTGTGACACATATAAGGAATGATGACCAAATATTCCCTCACGTGAGGGGAATGATTTAGTTATAACTGACTTGCTCACGTGTTCCAAGTCTTCCATGTGCTTGCGTGTGCTCGGAATTGTGTCATCATCTGATGGAACCTCGGCCTAACCGAGTACGAGGTTGGGTAAGTTCGATAGTGTTTTTTCCTGTCAATCATCAACATGACCTCGGCCTGGGAGACTAGCCGAGGTTAGTCATGGGGTAGTATGTAATGTCGGCTCAGATAGGGGATGATGTTGGAGATAGATTGAGATCATAAGATGTTATTGGCCTCGACTGGTGGTCAGTCAAGCTTGGTCAATAAAGAGCCAACCTTGTAGAAGACGACCTTTGTGATGGATGTTGTAAGCTTCCTGTCAACTCGGCAGTAGGACATGCTAAGGTTAGTGACCCTGAGTATGAGGGTACACTTTGGGCATATCAATCACCCCTAACCCTTAGTCTTCTATGTGAGTAAGTAACTGAGGGGGTATAGGAGTCAGGTTAATGAAAGGACATTTTGATGTCTTGGGGTTTGGAGTGGTTCCTTGGACACATGTCATTCACTGAAGTGACCAACATTTTCCCTAAGATATGACAATTTTAGTGGCACCTTTTGGGTTTCTTAGGGTAATGATGAGGGCATTGGAAGTCATGCACCATAATTGAGAAGGTTTAAAAGCTATTTCTCTTTCCTCAATTCTCTTTCTTCTCCCGCCAAGGCTTTCTTTGTTGTAAAAACTTACAAACCCTCCATAGCTAAAAGCTCGATCACTTCTCTAGTTTCCTGCACATCTTGGGCTTATAATCCTTTGCTCCTCGCTCTTCGTTGCCCAGGTAACCTCCTTTGACCCTTGCTCTTCCCTTTATGGGTATATTTTCACATTGGTTCATTTTTTGTTAGGTTTTTTGGTTTTTCAGCGACCTTTCCCTTTTCTGGTGAGGGTTTCCACCACTATCAAGTGGTTATAGGGTTAGGATTGTAGTGGGTGGGTAGCACTAGGGCCATACCAGGTACTCTGAGGTTATGTTAGCCACAAACCTCCCTCTTATAGGCTTTCCGGTAACTTTTCGATCCTATTCTTCGGTTTCCTAGCTTAGGGTGTTCTTGTTTAAAACCTTTTAATTTCCAACCTTTGATCTTTAGTTTTGGTAGCATAAGTTGTGTACCTGTTTGTAGTTTTTCCCACAAGTGTAGTGCTGTCCACCATATGCTCAGACCTTTGTATAAGCTTGCTGAAGAGTTTCCAACTCTGTGCGAGAAGACCTTTGAGAAGATTAGATATATAGAGCTAGCCCAAGTAGAAGCTCATAGGACTGATGCCTTTCCCCTCAGACCCATCTTTCCTCCACCTTTGAAGGTCATATACCCTGAGCCTACTGAACTTGCTGAAGTTCCTAAGGTTCTGGAGACAATGTCTGAGTCAACTTCTTTAGACCCTATGTCCACCTCTGAGGCTGATGAATTCGTAGACTCTTTCCAATAGGCTATGGATTATTCTCCCAAGGGAAGTGGGATCTATGAAGAAGCATAGGTTTCTGATCGTTCCTCGTCTCACCGAGATGCTAGTACCTCTCATAGGTCTGCCTCCACAGAGATCTTAGAACTTATTGTAGCTTTCCATGCCCCTATTGAGGCAATTCCTTTAACAACTTTTCCTAGGGCCCCCTCTGAGGCCCATTCTCAGACCGCTGAGGGCTATGATGATTTTGATGAAGAGAGTGTACTCGACACTTCTAAAGTTGATGGTCCTCAGACTTCTGTCACTGAGTACGACCTTATTATCTTCATATATCTGTATGCCATTCTTGTATCCATTATTTTAAGGAAACCCGTGAAGGATGAGAGGGCCTTTTATGACCGAGAGGGAGAGCTCTGCGTTTATGAGCAGATGTTCAAACTCAGCTTTCGTCTTCCAATCCACCCTGTTCTCTAAGCTGTCCTCTATTATATCAACCTTTATCCTTCTCAACTTTCCCCCAATGCATGGAAGGTCTTGGTCAGGGCTATGATTCTTTAGAAGGTAGTTCATCATACCGACCTTCCAGTTAGGTGTTGTTATCTTGCTACATACCCTCATCCGCTAAGAATCATCCTGGCTACTATCACTTCGTGGCCAGGAAATCTGAAAGAAGATGCTTTTGGTGACCCAAACCTCTAACCATAACTAGAAGCCTCAGTTTTTCTTTACCTCATGTGCTTGGGAGTTTGGCCCCCATGATGCTGGTGGAATGTCTGTTCCAAAGGCTCCTCTTAGGTAGGCCAAAGTCTCTGTCTCTGCCAAAACTGATCCGGGATTGAGCCAGGAGAACTGTAAAAGCGTTGATGGCCTTTATAGTCAGGGTGAAGATGACAACCTCATCAAATACGAGCATCTGATGGCCCCTTACTATTTGTCTCAGACAGGTCTTGGGAGTGGCCCTTTAGCCGAGCTTCGTAAGTATTCTAGACCAAATTTTTTTAAACCAAGTATAGTCTCTTACTTTCCATTTGTCTGATCTTCTGACTCCGATATTTGTATTTTTACAGAGAGACCAGAGGACGTTTCTGAAGACCTTTGGAATATGTCTGCTCCAAGCATCACAAAACTACTGGAGAAGCATGGGAGCAAGACTGTACCACCCCCTGCCCACACAAAGAAGGGGAAAGCTCCTACTGACACAACTAAAAAGAGAAAGGATACGTCTGACCCTCCATATATGAGACCTCATAAGAATCCAGCCACGGAGCATGGCATCCTCATTTCTATTAACGAGGCTCTAACTGCTCGTCTCTCTACTTTGAAGATTGACGATAACATCATTAGTCATAGTACCAAGGCCTTTGATGCCCTAAAAAAATGATTACCCTAGGTGATAAATGCTTCTTACAATCACTAGACGTAACTTTACTGGCCGAGTTTACTGATCATAGTACCAAGGCCTTTTATTTGCATTTTTTCTTGAAGTGTTACCTCTGAGCTTAGCCAGTCATTCTTACCAATATGTCTCACCTCTTTTTGTAGGGTGTTGTTTCCCTCCACCGCTTGGCCAGCTATACTTTGAAGAGGCTACCTCTGATTCAAAAAGGAGAGGACGCTGAGAAGCTTGAAGTGGACCTCAAAATGGAGATTCTGACCTAAAGAAGGGTCAGAAGGAGAGAGATGCTAAGATTGCGAAGATGGAGACTGATCATGTCCAAGCTCTGAAGGACAAAGATCAGAGCCTTCAATCCATGGTTGATGCTGATGTCCAGTCTACCTCAGAGAAATTCTTCCAAGAGTAATAAGTCTCGGATGAGTTTTTCAGCTTCAGCCTCGAGTATCTAAATAGGGGTATAAAGGCAACCAGCCGATGGGCTGCCATGAAGCAATAACATTCTGGTAGTCTATCGGCCGAGGACTTTATTGGCCTCAGCTTCAGAAATGCTCAGCTTTCTAAGGCCCTACAGGAGGTTGAAAAAGGTGGCCCAACCGAGACGATCCAACTTGAGGTGACTGAGACTGAGGATGGTGGACATCAGGATGATGGGGTTGAAGTTACCAATCAAGTCCCAGAGCCAAACGACCCTGCTGCTGGTGGGTCAGCTAAAGTCGAAGGTGAAGTTAAACTCTGAGCGTCTCGTCTTCATGTCTGAACTTTTTTTGTGAAGATTTTTATGTAACTTATATTTGATGAACTATGACCTCTTCACTTGAAATGATGTAGTATTTTTTTGGTTCAAATGAATGTAATTCCCTTTCCTTCACCTGTTGTTTTACTATTTCATGTCTACGATGTTTTATTTATCCATCATATCATAAAATTTGGACAACGGGGATAAAAGCAACTAACAACAGACATATATAACTCACCAAACAAATGATGTTAAAAGGTCTGAGGTCACCAAGGTAATGATGTTTCACCTCAGAATTCATCAAACAAATGATGTTAACAGGTCTGAGGTCACCAAGTTAATGATGTTTCACCTCATATTTTCACTAACTAAATGATGTTAAAGGTTTGAGGTCACTAAGTTAATGATGTTTCACCTCATATTTTCACTAAATTAATGATGTTAAAGGTCTGAGGTCACCAAGTTAATGATGTTTCACCTCATTTTTTCACCAAATTAACGATGTTAAAGGTCTGAGGTCACCAATTTAATGATGTTTCACCTCATATTTTCACCACACTAATGATGTTAAAGGTTTGAGGTCACCAAGTAAATGATGTTTCACCTCATGTTTTCACCAAATTAATGATGTTAAAGGTCTGAGGTCACCAAGTTAATGATGTTTCACCTCATGTTTTCACTAAATTAATGATGTTAAAGGACTGAGGTCACCAAGTTAATGATGTTTCACCTCATATTTTCACCAAATTAATGATGTTAAAGGTCTGAGGTCATTAAGTTAATGATGTTTCACCTCATATTTTCACCAAATTAATGATGTTTAAAACACATACATTATAACAAAAGTATCAGCACAACATTGCTATCTTTTCATTAACATTCTATGTATAAATTGATACATGTATTACAAAGAGATAATAACAATTGCAATATCATAAGTAATATTTCTTTAAGTGATCGACATTCCAAGGGTTAGAGAAAGGCTCTCCTTCAAGATTTTCTAGCCGATAGGTACCTGGTACGACCTCATCAAGGACCCTATAAGGACCATACCAGTTGGGATGGAGCTTATTGGTTTTTGACCACGTCTTTTTCAGGATCAGATCTCCCACAACTATCATCCTTGACTCTGATTATAGAACCTTGCAGTTCTCTGCTGAGAGGCTGCCTGTCTTATCTCTGCATCTTCTCTTCTTTCCTCAATCAAATCCAGATCAAGTCTTCTCTCTTCCCCATTCATCTGAGGGTCATATGTTTGGACTCTATGATTGGAGAGTCCTATCTCTGTTTGGATAACAACCTCTGAGCCATGGGCTAGCATAAATGGGGTTTCCCCTGTAGGTGTCCTCACCGTCATCCTTTAAGCCCAAAGCACAACATATACCTCCTCTATCCATCTTCCTTTGGCCTCTTCCAGCCTCTTTTTTATCCCATCAAGGATTATTCGATTTTTGACCTCAGTCTTCTCGTTCTCTTGGGGTCGATCAGGTGAAGAGAAGAACTGCTTGATCCCTACTCTTTAGCTGTATTTTTCTAAGGAAACATTCTTGAATTGGGTTCCATTGTCTGAGATGAGGGTGTTTAAAAGTCCATACCTGTATATGATGTTCTTCCAAATGAACTGGAAAGTCTTTTACTTAGTGTTTGTGATCATTGTCTTGGCCTCTACCCATTTGGAGAAATAATAAATTTCCATTATTAAGAATTTATAGTTGTTTATAGCTCTTGGTAAGGGTCCTACCAAATCAATGCCCCATACTGTAAACGACCAAGGGGAACTGATAGAAGTGAGAGGTTGGTGTGACTGATGGGCGATGGTGGAGTACCTCTGACACTTATCACATTTCTTCTCATACATTGCTGCATCTTTGGCTATGGTCGGCCACCAGTACCCCTGAGTTATTATCCTCTTAGCTAATGGTCTTCCTCTTATGTGGCTCGAACAACATCCCTTATGCACATCGTGCAAGATGTGAGAAACCTCTGAAGGGTGGACACATCTGAGGAGAGGGAGAAGGAATCCCTTTTTATACAAGACATCTCATACAATAGAGAATTTTGCAGCTCTGAACCTTAGCCTTCTCCTTTCCAACTTTGACTCTAGGAGTTGTCCCTCTCTGATGTATTTAATAAGAGGGGCCATCCATGAGGCCACCACACTCAGATTTAATCAAGGTTTAGCAACCTATTCCTCTTCGATGGTCGGCTTGAGCAAAATCTCAACTGGCATTGTTCTCCTTATGTATGTTCTTGTTGCTGAGGCCAACCTCACGAGTGCATCAGCTCAGCTATTGTCTAGCCGAGGTATCCTCTTCATCTTTACTTCCTTGAAGTTTTCTAGCGTCGATCTCACCTTCGTCAGGTATCTGGTCATCCTTTCATCTTTGGCTTCATATACCCCCAATATTTGGTTCACGATTAATCTTGAGTCACTGTGGACTAGGAGATGGCCGACGCTGAGGGATTTTGCCAAAGAGAGACCTACTATTAATGATTCATACTCTGACTCATTGTTGGAATCTTTAAAGTTTAACCTTAGCGCGTACTTAATATTTGTACCATCTCGTGCCGATACTATCATCCCTACTCCGCTTCCGCTTTCACAGGATGACCCATCAACGAAGATATTCCAGATGGTTTCATTTGAAGAGAAATTTCCCTCTGATAGGGCTCCCTGCTTGAAGAGGTATCTCTCTTCTTCATTCTTTACTGTTTTTTGCCTAGAAGTACTTGTCTCGTCTTTGTCAGAAGTTTGGCCGACGTTTCTCTCTACTGGCTCATCTATAAACTCATGATTCTTCTCAACCTCATCTCAGGTAAATTGGGCCACAAAATCTGTGAGAGCTTATCCCTTGATGGCAACCCTAGGTTGATAAACAACATCGTCTTCTACCAACTCAATTGCCCAGGTCAGTAGCCTTTCTGACTTCTCAAGCTTATGGAGGACCCGTCTGAGTGGGGAATCGGTGAGGACGACTATGGAGTGAGCCTAGAAGTATGTATCAAAGCATAGGCTAACTTTTCCATCCTGGGGTACTTCTGCTCAGACCCTTGGAGTGACTTGCTATTTAAGTACACTGGTCTCTGCACTCCATCCTCTTCTCTTACTATTGCAGCACTGATGGCTGACTCTGAGACAGCTAAATATATATATAACTTCTCACCCTGAATTGGCCTAGATAGTAGTAGAGGGAATCCAGGTAGGACTTTATCTCTTTAAAAGATTTATCACATTCCTCATTCCATTAGAAATATTTTCTAAGAATTTTAAAAAAAGGAAGACATTTATTTGTAGCTCTAAAGACGAACCAGTTAAGTGCATCCACTCGTCCAGTTAGCCTCTGAATGTCTTTGATGGTTCTAGGTGTCTTTATTTCGAGCAAAACCTTGATCTTCTCAGGGTTAGCCTCTATCCCCCTTTGGTTGACGATGAATCCCAAAAACTTTCTAGCTCTGACCCCAAAGACACATTTGGCCGGGTTGAGATTCATTATGTATTTGTCCATGGTGTCAAAAGTTCTTTCAAGGTCGGCCACATGAGTGTCGGCCTTCAGACTTTTTATCAGCATGTCATCCACGTAGTCTTCCATGAACTTGCCTATCTGATCTTCGAACATCTTATTTACAAGACGTTGGTATGTAGCCCCTTCGTTCTTTAGGCCGAAGGGAATGACCTTGTAGAAATAGGTCCCTTTATCTGTAATGAAGCTCGTCTTCTATGAGTCAGCCGAGTCCATCAAGATCTAATTATACTCGGAATATGCATCCATGAAGCTCATTAGCTCATGTCCTGCTGTGGCATCCACCATATGATCTATACGAGGTAGGGGAAAACTACCTTTGGGAAAGATTTATTTAAATCAGTGAAGTCTACACACATCCTCCCCTTCCCATTATCTTTAGGCACTATGACGGCGTTAGACAGCCACTCAGGGTATATAACTTCTCTAATAAACTCGGTCTCTTTAATCTTTCTAACCTCATCTCTGATGAATTCATACTTTTCTCTTGAGTATATCCTTCTTCTCTGCTTGATGGGTTTAGCATCCTCTACAACATTGAGTTTATGACATATAATTTCAAGATCAATGCCTGGCATGTCTGCATGGCTCCAGGCAAAGATACTCTGTCTCTTCCTTAACAACTTTATTAGCTCCTCCTTGATCTCATGCTTTAGGGCTCTACCGGCTTAGATGGTTTTTTTCGGCTCGTCCTCGTTGAGGATGATGGATTCTACCTCTTTTGTAGCCTCTTTCTTTTTTAGCTTTGTTTCATCTCTAGGGTCAAGGGTGTCAATGTTGTAAGTGGTTGTTGCCCTCTTATGAGACTCTCTCTCTTCTGCAGAGTTGAAGTAGCATTCTCGTGCCAATGTTTGGTCACCTTGCACTTCTCCTACTCTATAGGGAGTCAGGAATTTTATCATCTGGTGGATCATTAAAGGCACGACCTCAAATTCCTTGAGGGCTTCTTATGCCATGATGAGGTTGTTGGCTGAGAAGACATTTTCATCCATCACAAAGAAATAAATTTTCCTAGTCAACCTTTAGGCCATTCATCTCCCATTCTCACATCCATCTCATACATACCCAATGGATGGACCTTTTCACCGCTGAAGCCAATCAAGGGATGATGATAAGGGACAAGCCTAGCTCTGGTGAGGCCTAAGATCTTGAAACAGAGCCAAAACATAACGTCTGCAGAGCTGCCCCCATCAACAAGGGTCCTCTGAACTTCACACCCATACACCCTTGTGGTGATGACTGAAGGGTCATGTGGGGAGCTAAGATACCCTTGAAATCAAGTCATGAGAAGCCGACTACGAGGGTATCCATATCTACTTTCTTTCTCTTCTCATGTTTAACCACTGTAGAAGCCAAGTTCACAAACTCGGCCTTAGTCACTGCTTTGGCCTCTACCACATAAGCCTTGCGATCAACTACCTCTGAGCCACCCCCTACTAGTCCTCCACAGATAGTGTCACGCCAAAAGAGATCATACTGACTCTCTTTATTGGGACATTATTGTCTTTTGGTGGGAGGTCAGGGTCATCATCATCATCATTTGAGGCATCAGCTCTTCTGGAAGGGGTATCTTCCCAGCATTTATCATTTCTTTTCCTTTTGATATCATCTCTTCCTCCCTTAGAAGCTCTACCATCCACATAATTTCCGAGCTTTCCAGACTTCGACATTTTTTCAATCTCATCCTTCAGGGAGAAACACTTCTCAGTCAAATGGCCATGATCTTGATGAAACTCACATCATAAGTTCTTGTTTCTCTTATGTGGAGGAGCTTTCATCCTCTCTGGCCATCTCAGAGATCTATCATTCTTTATTTAGGTTAGGATGTCTTCATAACTTATAGTTAAAGGAGTATAGTCTGAGAATTTATCGTCTGCAGATCTTTTCTTACCGTCTTTGTTTTTCTTCTGAAATTTGCCTCCATTACTGCTCCCCCTTTCATCCTCGTATTTTGCAGCCATATCTTCCTCCGCATTCATGACCTTTCTAGTTGTTGCTAAAAACTCGACCATTGACTTAGGGGGATCCTCGGCTAGTTTCCATAAGAGCTTTCCCTTCTGCAGACCCCCAATGAGTGCTGTCATGGCTATGCTCTCTTCATAATCTTCTACCTCTAACTTTTCCTTGTTGAACCTCGCGATGTAATCTCTGAGGCTTTCATTTTTCCCTTGCTTGATATACAACAGATGGGTTGTCTTCTTTTGAGGTCTTACTCCATAACAGAAGTTGTGAATGAACCGTTCGAGCAGAACTTTAAAACTCTCAATTGAATTTTTAGGAAGAGAAGTGAACCAGATATGCGCAGCCTCGGTCAGAGTGTTTGATAAAGCTCGGCACCTAATCTCATCAGGGATGGAATAGATGTTATCTACAGACTGATATATCTCAATATGGTGGACTGGGTTAGTACTCCCATCATACTTAGGAGACACCACTAGGGTTTTAAATTTGGCAGGGGTTGGGAAGTTGACTATCCTTGCCATAAATGGTGAACCCTCTGCATACCCCCTCTGCAATGGGTCTCGACTTTTTAAGAGATCTCCAATTTTATTTTCCATCCTTTGAATATAGTCGTTCCATGGTTTAGAAACTTTGGCTTGGCCGAGGTTGTCCCCAGCCACTTCCAAAGGGTGGACTGAGGGTTCCCCAGCTGCCGCACAACGTCGACTATTGACCTCCCCCTGACCACAGTCTCGTCCATATGGGGGTCGGACATTATGGGGAAGATAATCACCTCCTTCTCTTATAGAGTCAGCGAGACTTCTGAATCTAGACAACCTTCTTGTCCAGATCCAGATGAGGGCTTTTGCCAAAATGATGATACGGTAAACACCACCACCAGATGAGGTGTTGGTAAGCTCAAGCTAGTAATAACAATGGCAACACAAGAGTATATATATATATATATATATATATATATATATATATATATATATATAAATAGAATGAGGTGAGGGGAAGAGGAGAAACACTGGTATATAAGTGGTTCAGCCAATCTGGCCTACATCCACTGTGAGTGTGTGAGTAAGAATCACTAAAATGCGGGCACTAATGGCCTCTGATACAATCTCTCACTTTCTCTCTTTACTGTGTATACAAATAGAGTTTCTTCTAGGGTTGTAATTTTTTTATCCCCTCAATGGTAGGAGAAGATAGGTATTTATAGTGCTTACGAGGTGTAGTGTACCCCCCAAGCATGCCATGAGCATGTGTGTGTTGAATGCACTAATCATAGGTGGAGACCTGGTTGTTCCACATGTAAGGAATGATGACCAAATATTCCCTCAAGTGAGGGGAATGATTTAGTTATAACTGTGTAAGAGGGTACTTTAGATTATAGATGGAGGCGTAACCCCTTTTGAGTATGGTAATGATAAGTTAATTAGCCCGAGACCTCGAATTAATGATAGAACATACAAACGTAAACCCAATGAAGACGAACTCAGTTTGAACCCACAAGTCTCTCGTGTATAACTCAGGAGATAGTAATGAACTCTTAGAAGTAACTTAGGTAGACGGAAAGAGAAGTAAGCAACCTAGACACACCTTAGTAGGCAGGTGGAAACACATCATACACCCTCAAGAATCTCTGCCAGGTATTAAAAGCTTCGCAATAAATAACAATGGTGAGTGGATAAACCCTCTGGTTTGCAATAACTCTCTCTCTGATGTGTGTCTCTAGTAATAACTCCAGAGTTCTCTAAAAAGATCATATATCTCCTCAGGGGTGGTTGGGGTCCTTAAATATCCCCCACACCATCCCAGAGGCAACTCAGTCATTAAAACTATGAAAGACATCCCTCATACTTTATGTCACAACATTAAATGCCTGATGCACTAGTTGCCTCCACGTCATAAACATTAAATGCCAAGATATGCCTTTTGCCTAACCACTGTGTGTCAGGGGGGACCTGTTGTTGCAGGGGTGGCTCACCAAGTCCCTGAAAGCCCCAAATACCACAGTGGTTTACTCAAGTGCATACCTGTTATTATTTAGCTGGCTAGTGACATCACCTACAGTAGATGTGACATTAAGTAGAGGGTTGTTTGGTTCATAACTCAGCACCCAACGGAACTCCAAGCTGCTCCCCCTGAGGTTCCACGGTCAGGGTCCTTCGGTGTTTTACCAGGTGTATCTAAGATGGTTAGGACAAGCCCCAACGTTGCCTCACTTCTCAATCCTCCAAACCAAGTTCCTCTAAAGTTCCCACGACGAGGTCATTCGATAGAGCATGAAAACTCTCTCAGGCCCTGCCAAGCCTAGTCTCTTGCAAGTACCGTTTGACCTCACACAAACTCATTATTATTCTCGTTACATCATTACAACCATTGTAGTTTACAGTAAACATAAATAGAAATACAATATGACTAATTCAACAAACTAAAGTATGAGTTGCCACGCCAAGCTACCTCGCATGAGTTGACACGCTAAGCTGCCTCGCCTGAGTTGCCACGCTAAGCTGCCTCGCCTGAGTTTCCACGCTTGAGCTGCCTCGGTTGCTTAATCTCAAACACTATTGCTAATTAGGTAATTATCCCTAATCTCAGGATTACCTTCAAGCCCCCTCTACATTTTCCCCCTCGTGGAGGGATTTGTTGTGGGAACAAGAAATGCCTGCACGAAACTTCTCAATCCGATGAACCTTCACTGCGTGAAAAAATTCTGGCCTTCTTTCCCCTGTTAGAACCACAATGATATAGTCTCTTGGAAAAAGAAAAATTATCCCCGATGTACCTAAGCCGAAGCGCCATTCTCATTGGGACTGGGGCGAAGGGACATCGCCGCCTTTTTCTCGTGCTGATCTTCAACCGTTCTAGGTTTAATATTTGAAATTATGCCAAAAGACCTAGTAACCGTCTCAAATACTCGTTTGGACTCCTGGTAAATGAAATTCTCCCCCGTGGTGCTTCGTTGTGTTCAAATATCATTTGGACATGTGGGATCTTCTTCGTTAGGAGTTTATTGGATATCCCTGACAAAATTTTCTGGCACGAAGACTAAAACTTGTTGAAGAAGGCAATACTTTCTTTTTTCTATGCATCACTTCATTAATGACGTGGTGCTGTCTTTTCAACTGCCAACGTACTTCCCGAAGTGCCACGTGTTCATGTGAAATGATTACAGGCGACCGCGCACGTGCGAGGGTGGGGAAATCTGAACGCCGGGCTCAAAAATTTCAAACGTCCATACCCCAACACTTAACCTTTCTTGTCTCTTACTTTGCTTTCATCGTCCTCAGGCTTTCATTATTTTTAGAGAGAGAAAAAGAAACTATGAGAACTCCATTGTTGTTTAAGCCCTTACCTCCTAACTTCTTTCTTCTATTACCCTATCTATCTCCACTTATGCTCATGTTTCTCCATTCTCATTCTCAAACCCTTCTTGCTCAAAGATTTTTCGTTATTTTATCATCATTTGCCATGGTGTCCTCAAGCAACCCCTCCGTGTCTATCGCCAGTGCTCCATCCATTGCCTGCACCATTGCCACCACCCTGGATGCTGCTCGCCAGGAACAGCTAAGGTTTTATCGTCGATCACCTATTTTTGGTGAAGGTGATGACTTTGTCGGTGCGTGTAAGAGGGTCCATTTTTCTTCTAAGTTTGACGCCTTACTGTTGGGTGACGAAGATGAAGAGTCTTCTGAGTGGGGCTTTCTTCCTCCAGAGGGGACTCTTCGATTTCGCCTGGAGCGAGGGGACTTCCCATGGTCACATATTGATTTCGAAGCACCCGGGGGATCTCCTGCCCACTTAGCTGCCTGGAACTCCCATATGCAAAGTTCCCATACTGATACTCTTACCAAGCTTGGGTTGCAAATGGTTAAATGGTTTGGTGAGTTCACTCTCTCGAAGAATAATGTTGTCCTTCCTATCCTGGTCTCTCGATGGAACGTTACTACTCATATGTTCATCGCTGCATGGGGCGAGTTCACCATAACTTTGAAAGATGTGTGCGAGCTCCTGGGCCTCGATGCAACATGTCATGAGCCCTATACTGATGAGGCTTTAGATGCCCAAGAGGCTGCCGACCATTTGGAGTTGCATCGTATATGCCGAAGTTGCATTGGTTCGTCCAACAAGGCTACTTTCTCTCCTCTGATTAATTATTTCTTCAAGGGTTCTGGTGGAGGCACTTATTCAACAGATGCTCCTGGTCAAGGTACATCGTTGGAACTTCCTGCCTATATTCTTGTGATTCTCTTCCGTTTCCTTTTGACGGGAAAACCCAATGACCAGCCCCGAAGGGACCTTATCAATATATCCCTTCGTTTTGCCCGGGGCATCAAACTTCCCCTAGCTGCAATTGCCTTGGGATCCCTCTACACCTGGATGGATAGGACTTTGCTCGATATGGAAGGATCTCTTGGCCGTTATAACTTGGCCAATTTTGCTAACGGCGTCCTTCTTACCGGCTTCCTTTACTTTCGTTTCCCTACTGTAGTGGCCAAAACCAACCGCCCTCCTTCGGGGGAAATAATTCTGCCTCCACGGTCCTTTGTTTATCATAAGAGACAAAGCCGAAAGGAGTTGATATCTGTGATTGATTACTTTGAGAACTTCGTGATGATGCCCTACCAGGAGGATATCTTCTTCCACACTTTTGGATTTTTTCAACATGAAGCGAGGGTGGTACAGACCCCTACCGTGGATATTGAAGATCCTTCACTGGCTGTGGTCCTACTATTCTCCCCAGGATATCTGCCTTCTTACACTGAATGGGGATATACTAGTGAGCACTATAATCCCAACTGATGCAGCTGCCAGTTTGGGTTTGACTAGGGGGATCCTCGTCCAGTGTTTCAATCGTCAAACCCCAAGGTTTCCTTTAGCGAGGCGTGTTCTCTATTTTCTTCAACCGCCGCGTGGGGAATAAGTTCAACAATGGCCGGGTGAGTCACCATTCCCAGCATCACTAGGTAAGGGTACGTGACCCCTCTGTTTGCAACAAAATACTGGCCGAAACAACTGGCTGAAATTGCTGAGTTCGTTGAGGGAGATCCAGTGTATCCTCCCATTTTTTCATTTTCTGCCTTAGAGTTGGGTTTAAAAGGCAACTCCGTTCTTGGGATTGAATCCCCTCTAAGTACGACCCCCAAGGCATCTCCTACTGATCTTCCACCACTCTGTTCCATGATTCCCACTACTAAGTCCAAACCCAAGAGTGCTGCAGCCTCTAAGAAAGCCGCCCCCTCGACTAAAGTTACTACCAATGAACCCTCAGGTCAGAAGGCGAAGAGTGGGATGTCTTCCAAGTCCAAGACCAAGGCTCAACATAAATCTCAAGATCCTAAGGGGGCATTCCCCATTGCCGCCGTTCCTCCTCCTATGCCTGCAGAGAGGGGCGAGGAGTTGAGAAGGAAAGCGCAAGCTGAGGTGGCATACATAAACGCTGAGTTGGAATGGCGTGTTCCATTTGTTCCTCTACCGGGAACCTTCCCCACAATCCTTGTTGATCCCACCGAGCCCACGACGAAGAGGAGAAAAATCTCAAATGTTCTTCGAGGTACTGGCAGTGGTGTGTCAGGAACGAGGAAGAAAACTCTGGGTACCAAGTCCCAGAGGAGACAAACTCCTCAGGTGCCTTTATCTCCTGCCTCTTTGCCTGTCAGATCCGAGGTATGTATGCTTGTTTTACTATTATTTTCCATTTACCTAAGGAAGCGGTACATTTTCTTATGCATTTTGGTGACTTTGGTGCAGGAGGTTGAAGAAGAAACTGCTAATCCCCCTAGCCCCCCACCGTGAGCCCTTTCGTGGGGGGACATTTTGGTACTTCGCCACCCGTTATGACTTCTCCTCGTTCGCCCATTACCGGGATCACTTCAGCTTCTCAACGCGTAAAAGATGTTGCCATGGGTGATAGTGGTGCTGACTCTGTGGGCGTCTCTTTGCGACCATAGACAACTCTCCTCGTCCCTTCTGGTTTATCCTCTCCATCCGAGCTTCTTCTGCCCGTTGTTCTGGCCGAAGAAAATGAGCCCGAGGTATGATTTCCTCTATTATTTATTTGGTATAATGTCCTTTCAGTCTCACCCCTTTGTTTATTTATCATGCTGAACCTTGGGTGCCCTAGGTTGAAGTGTCCTCGTTGTTAGTTAACATTCCTCTTCCAACGATGCTGGCGAGACCTCTGAGCGCCATTCCCCTTTTCAGTGTCATAACCGAGGTAAGTAACACCCAGAAGTACTTCTCCCTTTTTCTGTACTTATTCCTCTTTTTTAACACTTAGCTTCATGTTGCAGCTTTCTACTAGCCTTTCTCCATCTTCTCTTGATGGTCTGCCTGCATATAAGGCCATGGTTGGTGCCTTTGCCCCTCGTGGTGGTTTTTCTGCACCCACCCCTGTTGAGGCCTCATTTGGGAGTCCATCATCTTATTCTAGCGAACCGCCCATTCTGCCTTTGGTTCCTTATGTTGACGAGGGAGTTTTGCCTGCCATTGAGGCTTCTGTAATAGGGGATCCCGTTGTAGCCTCTGATGTAACGAGCCCACCCCCAACGGTTCCTATCCATATTGCTGCCATAGTTACTCTCGTTCTGGCTCCTGCCGTGACTGAGGTATTTTCTAATTCTCTGTATTTTTTGTTGAAGAATTTTCACAAACTCCCCCCCATAACGGTGACTTAACAATGAAAGCACTTGTTAAGATTTTTCACAAACTCCACCTATAAAGGTGACTTAACAATGAAAACACTTGTTAAGATTTTTCACAAACTCCGCCTATAATGGCGACTTAACAATGAAAACACTTATTAAGATTTTGCACGAACTCCACCTATAACGGTGACTTAACAATGAAAACACTTGTTAAGATTTTGCATGAACTCCACCTATAATGGTGACTTAACAATGAAAACACTTGTTAAGATTTTGCACGAACTCCACCTATAACGGTGACTTAATAATGAAAACACTTGTTAAGATTTTGCACGAACTCCACCTATAATGGTGACTTAACAATGAAAACACTTGGTTAAGATTTTTCACGAACTCCACCTATAATGGTGACTTAACAATGAAAACACTTGTTCAGATTTTTCACAAACTCCACCTATAACGGTGACTTAACAATGAAAACACTTGTTAAGATTTTTCACAAACTCCACCTATAATGGTGACTTAACAATGAAAACACTTGTTAAGATTTTTCACAAACTCATTACTTTTTCTTATCTTAGGTTGCACAAGAAACTTCTCCATCCGTTCTTTCGCTTATGGGATCACCTCATCGGGAACCTACCGTCTCAGAAGATTCTGACCAGGAAGACCGAGGTTCTACGACCGGTGCCGCAGTGGAGATTGAATTCGGGTGCGAGCTTCCTCTGCCGGATTTGGCTCCTCATGCATTTTGCTTAATGGTGCTTCAACATTCTCCCCAAATGCCTTCTACTCATTGACTGGTGATTGAGAAACTCGCGAATCACCATCCTGAAACCTTCTCAGTGGATTGCCTATGTTCCAACATCTCTGTCATGAGTTATAGTTTGCAAGGCATGGCTACTGTTGTTGTAGAAATTGCCAGTACTCCCACTGCGACCGTTACCAGACCACTCCTTAACAAATTTCTTGGCCATTTGAAGGAATTGGGTCATGATGGTTTTCACTTTAACCATCTTATATCATATTTAAACACTTTGAAGAGACAGCAACTGATCAAACAAAGGGAATTATTGCAGAAGCATCAGCAGGACCAACGGGCTGAGGAAGCCAGGTTGGCAGAAATAACACCCCTCCTAGAAGCAGTTGATAAGGAGGTAGGTGATGCCGAAGAGGCTTTGCGTCTGGCCAAGATGAAACGAGAAAGACTCCTTATCAGACGTGCACAAGTACAGACGAGGTTGGAGGTTTCCAATAATGCCCAACAATCCTGCATTACAACCTCTTCGGGTCTTGCTGAAGATTTTTTCTCATCTTCAGACCTATGGTTCCTCCTAGGCTAGTCAACATTTATATATACCTTCCTCTTGTTTCTTTCTATGTAATTCTTGGGCAGTAGTTCCCAATTTTGTAATGATCCATTATTTATGAATGAAGAATGTGTATTTTCCAATTCTTTCGTGTGTTGTGACTGCTTTTGTATGTTATAAATTTCTACATTTCTATAATTCTTTCATTGTTGTTCAAGTCATAACTAAAACTTGTATATTCATAACAACAGCCAGTTACAACAATGGTTCAAACTTGATTGTTTACACATGATAAACCTTTAGCCATTTATTGTTAATCTTAAATGGCTTATTTTCCTCCAACTTTGAAATTAAACAATAACCTGAATCATGAGCTTCCTTTACAACGAAATGTCCCTCCCAGTTGGTTGCAAACTTTGGTAGAGGAAGCCCCCTGATGTGCTTCACTGCTTCTTTCAAAATGAGGTCTCCCTCCATGAACTTCCTTGGTCTCACCAAGTTATTATATGCCCTCGAGAGTTATTTCGTATACATTTGAAAGTGTTGCATCGCATTATCTCTGTGTTAATCTAATGCTTACAACTGCACATGTCTATTCTGAGGGAGCATGCTACTTCGCAAGGCATATAGAGCAGAGGGAACTTCCAACTCCACTGGAAGGATTGCCTCAGCCGCATAAACAAGAGAGAACGAAGTGTATCCTTTGGGTTTTCGCTTGGTTATTCGATAGGCCCATAATACAGCTGGTATCTTGTCATCCCACGAACCTGGAAAGTCCTCCATCATCTTGGCCAAAATATTAACCAAGGTTTTGTTAGTCGCTTCGGCTTGACCATTTCCCTTTGGGTACGCCACCGTTGAAGTGTGATGAACAATGGAGTACTTGTCTGTGAGCATTGTTACTTCTGAATTGACGAAGGGAGTCCCATTGTCTGAAAGAATAACTTTTGGGATCCCAAAATGGCATTTGATGTATTCTCTGATGAAGTTGCTCACCACCCCAGCCGATGCTCTTCTGAGTGGTATTGCTTCGGCTCATTTTATAAAACACTCTGTTTCTACCAGTATCCATATCTTGCCCCTCGAAGAAGGATGTACTGCCCCTACCAGGTCAAACGTCCAAGTGTGAAACGGATAGGGTGTTGCCAAGGAGTGTAAGTCTACCGATGGGGCATGGATCATATTCCCATGAAGTTGGCAAGCTTTGCATTTTCGGACGAACTCAGCAGAGTCTTTCACCATTGTTGGCCAATAATACCCCAACGTCATTAGCTGATCATACAACTTAGCTCCTCCTATGTGGGCTAGATCGTGCGCTTGTTTGAGGACCTCAGCTGCTTCTTCCTTCGTGATGCAACGTAATGGACTATTGAAGTACCCCCTTCGATAAAGCTGCCCCTCTTGAACATAGAACCTTGGGGCCCTTCGCCTCAGGCCCATCGCATCCATTTTCTCCGTTGGGACAACTCCATCCTGAATGAAGTCGATATAGGGCTGCCTCCAGTCCGTTTGAGTTTCAATGAAATGGCACTCAGCTGCTTCGAAGAATAGCTGACACTTATCGCACTTCCGTTGCAGCTCTGCCGCATCTTGCTTCATTCTAGGCCAGAAATACCCCTCTCTTTGAATTCTCCTATATAGAGATATCTCAGTCGTTTCGCAGTGCTCCTCATGCATTTTCTTCAACCTTCGCTCTGCTTCCTCTGGGCTGATACATCTTCACATCCATCCCCCAACATTTCTGTAGTAAAGATATCCCTGGTTCATAAAGTATTGGGCTAACTCTCTTAGTCCCATAGCTCCATCGCCAGACTCTAGTTGCTTCCTAATCTATCCCCTCCAGTCCACGTCCTCCTCCATCAATAGTATTGACTGTACCACCGAAGGAGATGTCCTTCGTTGGATCACAACGATAGTCTTATCGTTCCTCATGACCATTTTCTAGGCAATAGTGGCATAGGCGTCTAGATGGCGGTTCATCGTTCTGGGATGTCTTCTGATCTTGGTCCGATGGAACTGTTTGAGAAGCCTCTGAATGATTATTCTGTATGGCGCTAGGCTCATGTGCTTCAACGCATACTCTTCGTTTACCTGCTGAATCACTAAGTTTGAGTCACCCTTAATGCAGAGTGAACGAATTCCCCTTCGAAGAGCCTCCATCAGCCCCAGTACCAACACCTCGTACTCTGCTTCGTTATTGGAACAAGGGAAATCTAGCTTGTAGGAAAGGCAAATCTCCTCCATCCCTTTTGAAAGAATAACCCCTGCTCCTCCCTTCTTTTCCGCCGAAGATCCATCGAACTGCATCGTCCATTCCACATCAGTTGTATCAAGATAATTAGCCTATATGTCATCTCCTGGGATGTCTTCTTTAGGAGGTTCAAATGTTCCTGATGGAAAGATTGCCAATAGATCGGCATACGCCTGGCTCTTGATCGCAGGAGGAACCACACACTTTAGGTCATATTCTGAGAGGATGAGAAACCATCTGGCATCCCTGCCAATCAATATAGTCCTTGCCAACAAATACTTAATAGGATCACATCTAGTTATAATATGAATTGTAAAAGACAGCATATAATGTCTAAGTTTTTGTTCTATAAAGACTAAGGCTAAATAATGCCTTTCTAAGATGCTATATCTAATCTCTGGCCCATGTATGATTATGTTGAGGTAGTAAACCAATCGTTTTTGCCCGTCCACTTCTTGTGCCAGCAGAGCTCCAACGGACCTCGTGGTAGACGTAAGGTATAGCTGCAACGGTACTCCTGCCTGGGGAGGAACCATGATTTGTGGTGAAACGAGCAGTTTCTTCAGCCCAACAAGAGACTCCTGGTGAACCTCTTCGCACCTAAATTTTGTGTTCTTTCGTAACAGCTGCATCAGTGGGTGTGTTATTTCGGCCAATCCAGGCACAAATCTTCTAAGGTAGGAGACTTTATCGAGAAAACTCTTCAGCTCCTTCGTAGTTCTTTGACATGGAATCTCCAAGATCACCCACTATTTATCCTGGTCCATCTGCACCCCTTGTCAATCAACCACAAAGCCTAGAAACCTCCCGCTCGTTACTCCGAAGACACACTTTAACGGGTTCATCCTCAATTTATACCTCCTGCGCCGAATAAACACCTTCCTTAAATCATTCATATGGGACTCCTCATTCTTCGATTTGATGACCAAGTCGTCCACGTAGAACTCTACACATTTGTGGAAGAAGTCATGAAAAATGGCCATCATTGTCCTCTGGTAAGTGGCCCCAACGTTCTTGAGTCCAAACGGCATCACTTTGTACATGAAGTTGCCCAACGGAGTTTTGAATGCCATTTTCTCTGCGTCAGTCGGGTCCATCTTGATCTGGTTGTACCCTACGTACCCATATATGAAGTTATACATCTCATAACCAGCCGTGGCATCTATCAAAATTTCGATGGAGGGTAAGGGAAACTCATCCTTAGGGCAAGCCCTATTCAAATCTCTAAAGTCCACATAGATCCTTATTTGGTTTATGTCTTTCTTCCCCACTGGCACAATGCTAGATAGCTAAATGGGATGTTGTATTGGCTTGATGAAACCTGCTGCCAACAAACGTTGGACCTCTTCCTTAATCTTCAAGTCTAGTTCAGGTTTGTAAGTCCTCGTTGCCCGCTTCACCGGAATAGCTGAAGGCATCACGTTCAGTTTGTGGTAGCTCACTTCCTCATCCAGCCCTTCCATTTCAGTGTATTTCCATGCGAAGACATCTATGAATTCCCGAATCAGCTCAACCAAGGCTTCTCGTGTCTCCTTACCAAGATCTTTCAAGATAAAAATAGGCCTTGGATCTTCCCCTTCTCTTGATAGGTTCAACTGCTCCAACTCTTGTGCCTGGGGCTTTGGTTGATCTGCCATGTAGTCTGGTTCTTTGGCAACATCTTCTACGAACTCCTGTATGTTGGAGTTATCAATCACCATACACTGCCCCTGTTGATCCACCAAAAAACACTCCTATATCGGGTCAACCTCATCCTTAGTCTCTTCGGCCGCCCGTTCACACCATTATAAGCGGTACACCACTTTTCCCTCTTCCGTGATAATTTTCTTGCATCGCCTGTTGGTAGTTGTTGCCACGGCCTTCCTCTTCTTCTCTCTAGAAGCCTCTGTGATTCTTTCCCTTGAAAAGCGACTCAACACGCTTTGCCGTTGGACCTCATGCTCCACCGGGTCTGTTCTAGGCCTTATCCTGTCTTTGAGTTGCTTCGAGATATTTTGGGGTCGAGGGATCACCTGATGTGCTTCTTCAGCCCTCACCCCTTAGCTACTTGCATCCTTTTTACTTTCCTCGTTCAAGGGATCCATTCTCTCTCTAATCGAGGGAACCCATGCTCCCTCCATTCTCCTTGTAAGGACCCGCACATCCTCCTCCAGCTCCGTATAAAATGTCGCATCCACCAAGTGTGATTCTTCGATAGCGAAAGGCCTCTTCGTAGCCCTAATGGTTACTTATGTTCCCTTGATATTTGCCTTAGCGCATTGATGATAAGTTGAGGGAACTAACCCTTGGTTGTGCATCCACACTCTTCCAATTAGTAAATGGTAGGAAGTTGAACTTTCTATTACATGGAACTTAATGTGGGAACTCAGATTTCCCGTCACGATCCCAACATTCACATACCTGATGGACTTGGAAGATTGGTTATCATACCCCGAAATTACCAAAGCCATGGGAACCAACCTTTCTTTCGGAATATTAGCTGCGTGGAAGGAGTTAATCGGCATAATATTAATGGAATCACCCCCATCCATAAGGGTCCTTGCAAAGATAACCCCGTTAACGCTAGCGATTACATACAAAGGCCTGTTATGAGGAAACCTTACAGCTCTATCTGCATCGCTGAAGGTTACTTTTGATTGAAACTTCTTCACCAGCCTAGCCATGGGTCCCCTCCACCTTAGCGAGGGGACTGCGTTCCTCCTTGCAATGTCCAAAATCTCCTGAGTTATCTCCATTCTTCTCTCCTTCGGGATCCCCACTTGATCGAAGAACCAAGTGAACTTTGGATATTTTGAAACTGCACTATACTCTATGACCGGGTCTGTTTCCTCACCTTCAACGCTGTATACGTCTTCCACGTCTTTAGAGCTTGCTTCATCGTAGGCTAAAACTACGTTAGCCATTCCCGTGGTTCAATGTTCCAGAGCTTCTTCGAGCTCCTTTTACCTCATAGTTAACCCTCCTCCTCTTTCGGCCTCCTCATCATAGGCCATCACCAGATTGGCCCCGTGCGCTGGAAGTGGGTTGTTGTTAATGTTCTGCAGGGGGATTTGTAATGTCCCCTCCTTCATATACTTGTCAATGATTCTTCGCAGTGTGAAGCAGCTCTCTGTTGGATGCTGGATTTTTCGATGAACCTGGCAGTATTTGCGATCCGCCCTCGTCGCCGCATCGGGTTCTTCCGCTGGAACTCCCTTTGGTTCATAAACTGTTCCACCTTGGACCATTGCATTATAACAACTCACAGTCTCTTCTATCGTATAAGGCAACGGTGGCGGGTCTTCTCTATCCCTTCCAAACTTTCTCTTGTTGTCCTTCTTCGGCGCCTTGCCCCCATCCGTTCCTTAGGTGTACCCCACCCGTGGAGGCTGAGACCTTCCTCCCCCAGGTTGCATCGGCTGCCTGAACATCACAGGTACCACCACTGGGATTGGTCGTACAACCAGTGAGATGTTCCTTGTGGATTTTAGGAACGTTGAAAAAGTTCCCTCGCACGTCTCATTGATCAGGTGGCATATGTACTCAGGGAGCAGCCCCTCCGCATAGATCTGTAATAATTTAGACTCCTTGGCCTCCTCTCTTACATCGAGGGACCTTTCCCTGAACATTCGAACGTACGCCACCACATCTTCTCCCGGTCGTTGTCTCTCTCTCCCTAATTGTGTCAGAGTAAACTCATCCTCTACCAGAAAGAACTTTTGAACGAACAACACATGCATCTCTTCCCACATAGAAACACTCTTGGGGGCCAAGTGGGAGTACCAAGTATATGCTTTATCGGTTAGGGATTTAGAGAACTCCCTAAACCTGAGCTTCTTATTATTGCAATACGCCCCCAAGTATTCGATAAAACGTTTAATATGCTCCTTCGGATTTCCCCCTTTTCCTGTGTATTTTTGGAAGATAGGAGGAACATAATCCTTTGGATAAGGCTCGTCGTTGTATTCTTGAGGGTAAGGTGTTCGTAAGTCGTCGTAGACCAAAGCTACCTCGCCCACAGATTGTGAGGAAGCCTGCATGAACTTCAGCATCTCCTTTTGCATCTCCCTTCTCATTTCTTCCATGGGGGATGGGGAAACGACCAATGGGGTCACAGGCAGAATGCCCGTTGCAGCTAGAGCCATCGTTACTGCTGGCGCCGTTGATACTCCAGAGGTTCCCACCGCCGAATTCACGACGAAGGGTATGCTTTCCGAGGCTATTCCCGTTGTACCTGCACCTGGTGGGGCCGTTGGGGCTGCTCCTGGTGTGACAAAGGAATTGGCTTCGAATCCTCCCAGCACCGTGGAAGCTACGGGGGTCTGTAAAAACTGATAAAACTTACTCATGAGGAAAGCCAACTGAGCAGGTCCCAGCCCAGCACTCGTGGAAGCTTGCATTACCCTTAGAGCGCCTGGTGCTGTCTGAACTGGAGGCACTTCTATTCGAGGAGCCCCATCCCTTAGAGCCTCCAGTTCTCTTATTGCTTGTTCTTCACTATGTTGAATGTCATCAAAGTTGAGCCTTCGATTAACATTATCTTGCACCATACTCCTTACTTAGAAGAATGCCTCCCTAGCAGAGTTGCTAAATGTAAGAGGGTACTTTAGATTATAGATGGAGGCGTAACCCCTTTTGAGTATGGTAATGATAAGTTAATTAGACTGAGACCTCAGATTAATGATAAAACATACAAACGCAAACCCAATGAAGACGAACTCAGTTTGAACCCACAAGTCTCTCGTGTATAACTCAGGAGATAATAATGAACTTTTAGAAGTAACTTAGGTAGAGGGAGAGAGAAGTAAGCACCCTAGATACACCTTGGTAGGCAGGTGGAAACACATCATACACCCTCAAGAATCTCTGCCAAGCATTAAAAGCTTCGCAATAAATAACAATGGTGAGTGGATAAACCCTCTAATTTGCAATAACTCTCTCTCTAATGTGTGTCCCTAGTAATAACTCCAGAGTTCTCTAAAAAGATCATATAGCTCCTCAGGGGTGGTTGGGGTCCTTAAATATCCCCCACACCATCCCAGAGGCAACTCAGTCATTAAAACTATGAAAGACATCCCTCATACTTTATGTCACAACATTAAATGCCTGATGCACTAGTTGCCTCCACGTCATAAACATTAAATGCCAAGACATGTCTTTTGCTTAACCACTGTGTGTCGGGGGGGCTATTGTTGCAGGGGTGGCTCACCAAGTCCCTGACATCCCCAAATACCACAGTGGTTTACTCAAGTGTAGGTCTGTTATTGTTTAGTTGGTTAGTGACATCACCTACAGTAGATGTGACATTAAGTAGAGGGTTGTTTGGTTCATAACTCAGCACCCAATGGAACTCCAAGGTGCTCCGCCTGAGGTTCCACGATCAGGGTCCTTCGGTGTTTTACCAGGTGTATCTAAGATGGGTAGGACAAGCCCCAATGGTTCCTCACTTCTCAATCCTCCAAACTAAGTCCCTCTAAAGTTCCCATGACGAGGTCATTCGATAGAGCATGAAAGCTCTCCCAGGCCCTGCCAAGCCTAGTCTCTCGCAAGTACCGTTTGACCTCACACAAAATCATTATTATTCTCGTTACATCATTACGATAGTTTACAGTCAACATAAACAGAAATACAATGTGACTAATTTAACAAGCTAAAGTATGAGTTGCCACGCCAAGCTACCTCGCTTGAGTTGCCACGCTAAGCTGCCTCGCCTGAGTTACCACGCTTGAGCTGCCTCGGTTGCTTAATCTCAAACACTATTGACAATTAGGGAATTATCCCTAATCTCAGGATTGCCTTCAAGCCCCCTCTACAAACTGACTTGCTCACGTGTTCCAAGTCTTCCTTGTGCTTGCTTGTGCTCAAAATTGTGTCATCATCTGATGGAAACTCGATCTAGTCGAGTACGAGGTTGGGGAAGTACGATAGTGTTTTTTCCTGTCAATCATCAACATGACCTCGGCCTGGGAGACTGGAGGAGGTTAGGCATGGGGTAGGATGTAACGTCGGCTCAGGTAGGGGACGATGTTGGCGATATCTTGAGCTCATAAGATGTTATTGGCCTCGACTGGTGGTCAGTCAAGGTTGGTCAATGAGGAGTTGACCTTGCAGAAGATGACCTTTATGATGGTTGTTGTAAGCTACCTGTCAACTCGGCTCTGAGACAGGACGAGGTTAGTGACCCTGAGTACGAGGGTACACTTTAGGCATATCAGGACCCGTGGGGCGGTATAGGGTTGTCGTTTATATTTATCTGCTGCAACTCAATGTTTCCATTCTTCACGTGGCGGTCAATCAACCTCCTTAATAAAAAACAAACTTTAGTAAGATGATTTAATCAATTATGGAGTGCGTAATAATGAGGTTTCCTTCTGTCTTCTCGAGTGAGCGGCGCGGTGTGGACATTAATCGACCTGCAAATTTTATCACGGACCATGATATCGTATAGGTCCAAATCTTGCTCCACCGTGCAAGGTAACTTAGGAGGATCCTCCTCATCTTTAAACCTTCTCTTGTTACTTCTACCCCTTCTACTTCCTCGATCTCTAGCACCTCCTTCTTTACCCCCATAATATGCGTAGTTGATCCTCAAGGGTACTCCCCTCCTCGAGGTAACTATTGGCCTCATCAGCAAGCTAGGCAAAGCGAGAGGTGGTACTATGGGTTTTACCACTAATGCGATATTCCTTGCTGCCTTCAATAAGGCTGCAAATGTACCTTCTTTTGTCTCATTAATCAGGTGACATATGTATTCGGGTAGTAAGCCTTTTGCGCATACTTGTAAAAGCTTGTCCTCTCGCGCCTCCTTCCGCACACCTAGGGAGCTCTCACGAAACCTTCAGATATAGGACACAACATCCTCTCCTGGCTTCTGCTTCTCGCGCGCGAGTTGGGTGAGTGCGAACTCATCCTCAGCCAAGAAAAACTTTTGCACAAACAAAACGTGAAATTTCTCCCAAGAACTTACACTATCTGGAGCTAGGTGGCACTACCACGTGTAGGCTTTCTCTCTCAAGGATTTTGAGAACTCCATTAGCCTTACCTGTTTATCACTGCAATGGGCCCCCAGATTCTCGATGAACCTTTTCACATGTTCCTTAGGATTCGCACCTTTCCATGTGTACTTTTAAAATATTTGGGGAATATATCCCACTAGGTAGGGTTCGTTGTTATATTCCTCTGGTTAGGGAGTGAGAAAGTCATCACATATGGAAGATCTCTCCCCTTTAGACACGGCTATGAACTTTAGCTGCTCTTTCTTCATATCTTCTAAAATGGCTGGCGAAGGGCTAGCTGACTATGACGTCATTGTTACCGAGACCACTAAGGCTAGCATGCCTACTCCTTGACTTACCACGATAGCTGGGGCCGCTGGAGTTACTCCCCCATTTTGCAACGCTGGTCCCATGATCATAAGTGGGATCGTGTTAGGACACGCAACGCCTGAGGGTGGTGGAACCATGAGGAAGGTGTTAACGAAAGCAAGCGGCGCCACTCCTTCAGTAAGAGCTGGAGCTGGTATATTGGCTGGTGGTGTGGTGAAAGAACTCACTCCTGTGGGGGCTCCCAATATTGCTTGAGCTACCGGAGTCTTAATGAACTCTGTGAATAGTCCCATCAGCTCGTGCATCTGTGCCTGGCCCATTCCCCCTTGCATTGCCATCGCCTCTGTGATACCAATGCCATGTGCGCTAAGCTTTATCCTTGTCGTTCTTCCCGCTTCAGGCAATGCAGCGTCGTTCACCTCTTTTTCACGCTGTATGGCGTTGAAATTAATGTTTATGATGGTGTTATCCTCTAGCATCTTTTCAAAAGAGAATACCTCCCCAGCAGAGTCGCCAAATGTAAGATGTGGCTTCTTCAAATACCGTTAGTATTAAGTGAGGCATCACCCCTTATCAAGATCGGGATTAACACCGTTAGATATAGAGTATAGGTCAGGGCCACAAGTGGATCAGAGATAGACATATCTAATATTCAAAGTTTCATTAAAGAACATATTGACACATACAACATATGGAAAACACAATAAATGAATGGGACCAGTAAGTAGCGTGGTCGGAGGGAGAAAAAGCAAGCACTCTAGGCACAATAAAGACAAGGCAGGAACTTCAAGCTCAGTTAATGCCCAATAATGGGTGCATTGAATGTGTATGGGAGTTAATGTTCTCACGGGAGTTCTCTAGTATAAGGAAAATTGGGCAGCAGTTCTGGGTTCTGGAGCCTCTTTTTCTGATTTGTTTGTTTTGGTCTTATTTATATGGAGGGAGAGGTTGCTCGAGTCAGAATTTCATTGATCCCTTTGGTCTGGTGCATTAAATGCATGAGATAATACATTTAATGCATGGGATCTGGTAGTTTTTGCGGGAAAACATTCTATTGGTTGGAAGTATTGAAGTCATTAATAAAGGACATGACCTATAAGCTTGAGGCTTACTCTAAGATGGCTATACAATCATATTTGGTGAACTAGACCTGCCATCATAAGGATAAAGGCACTTGAGTGATGTATTCTTGAGTTCCTACACGTCAGATGCCGTGACGTCAGGAAGTGGTCCTCGAGGCGGGCTAGCGCTATTATTTGGTATTAAGTCACATCAGTCAGGCGGGCTAGCGCCGGAGGTACCTCGAGGAAGTGATCTCGGAGGGGGGGGGGGAATTATTGAGGGAGATCGACTGAATCGAGGAGGTTCACTCGAGTAGGTAAGTAATGAGTAGGCTCGAGTAACATTCGTCCTGAGTGAAGTTTTGTCCAAGTGTGCCAAGGGGGTTGGTAATAATTCCCAATGTTGCCTTGTGCTCAATCCTCCAAACCATGTCCCTGCGAAGTTCCAAAGAGGAGGTTGCTTGATAGGGCATGAAAGCCCTCCCATGCCCTGCCAGGCATAGTCCCTCGTGGGTACCAAACAACATCACTCAACCTATATATATATTCATAAGATAAAGTACATAATACAACATTCTGTTTCTTATTACAAGCTATTGTCATCCGGGTGAGTTTTGTTCTTCGAACTAGGTCCTTCGAGCCAGGTTTGTTGGAGGCTCCTCGAGGTAGAGCACTGAGAGCTACTTTCTTGTGCAGAGTCTTCGAGGTGGGTCCTGCGAACCACCCGCATGGAGAATCTTTGAAGTGAGTTTGTTCAATGTGTTTCTTTGTGAACAATCAGTTCTCTTGGCTAAGTTAATCATCCACATGGGGGGGAGGGCACACTCCCCACTATTACAACAGGTTGTATGCTATTGCATAATTTGAGAGCGTTGTATAGGTAAGTAGTTACTTGCATTACATTTAGTGGCTCTGTTTACTTGGCCTTGGGAGCACTTCCCTTGGGTCTTATCACGTAGTTGATAAAAATTGAACTCGCATGCTAATAAGTGTAATATTAAATAATAATAAAACTAGATTAGAAATATTATTTAGGGTGTTTCATTGCACTTCACAATTAACGCGCGAACCATATCAGGTTAGTCTTTTAATAAACTTTAAACCTGGGTCGAGGCATTACATTTAGAATAATTTTTGGGGAGGATGTGAGAAAAAAGATTGAGTTTGGTAATTTTTTTAGATTTTTAGACTCAACATTCTCCGTCTGGGTTGCGTGCAAGGACTGTGCGAACGACTGAGTGTAAACCCCGTGTACAGAAACATGGGAATAGGTTTGGTAATGTTAGCATTGTGTGCACGAATTCATATTATCATCATGCGCACGAATGTCGGTAGAAAGTAAAAGTGTGGTATATTAGTTTAAGGCATGGGTTTTTCCTATAGGATTTCACTACAGGCTTTGATCGGGACACTTGGGGTGGTACTTTTACTGATCTATTATAAATATCTAAGCCGAGTTATTGAGGACTTATTTGGTTATGCTTAACTACGTTAGGTACTTTAGGGAGGTGTAACATCCGAGTTCATGCGTTTAGGGTGAAATGACCGTCTTAGTGTGTGTGTGTGTGTGTGTATGCTTTATGTGATTATTTATGAACATATCATATTAGGATCTTCGGGAATATATTGGTTAGTGTTGTGATTTAAATGGATTTGGGGGTACCAAACTCCTGTATGATGAGTAGGTTTGGTGAATGTCAATATGTTAGATCATACGTTCAGTTGGACATGACTTCACGATGTGGAAATCTGGTTTATTGGTGAATCTCAATCTGTTCTATCTGTTATTCATTTCTATACTACATTTGTATATATTACCACTGAGCATTCGTCTTAGATCCCTCCTTTTGTTACGACAGGTTGTATGTTGTTTCGTTTTGAGAGCGTTGTACAGGTAAGTAGTTACTTGCGTTTACTATTAGTGGCTCTATTTACTTGATCTTAGGGGCACTCCCTTGGGTCCTATCACGTAGTTGATAAAAATTGAACTCGCATGCTAATAAGTGTAATGTTAAATAATAATAAAACTGGATTAGAAATATTCTTTAAGGTGTTTTATTACACTTCATAATTAATGCGCGAACTGGATCGAGCTAGTCATTTAATAAACTTTAAACCCAGGTCGGGGCATTACAACATGGTATCACAACTTTAGGTTTAATGTTCCTTTCGGGCGTGACGTGGTGAGGTTGGTAATGGATCTTCTTGATGTCGATGTTGGTTTGGGCTTGTGACACTAGTTAGTAAGGATTTCAGTTCGTATCCTAGACGGTGAAGTCAAGGACATTAGCACGATGTACGACTCTTTATGAGATGGTAAAATGACTAAGTTTGTATATTCTCATGTTCCGCTACATTTCTGATGTTGATATGTTGGTAAGCCATGGGTGTCAATGTAGACGAGTAGTGGAAACATTATGATCTTTTGAGTAAGATATATTGTGTGCCAACTTTGATGAAAAGAGTAGCCTTAGTAGTAGTGACGATGTCGAGTAGTGTTCGTTGCAACCTAGCTATAAAGGTCATGTGTTTCATCAATGAATATTGGGTGATGGGGTGATGTTCGTAAGTATTGGTTAAGTGGTAAGAACATATTAAGTCCCATGGTTGAGGACTTGGAGTTAGTGTATCTTAAATAGAATATGAGTTTAGATAATCATAATGATTTGAGGTAACCTAGGAGTGAACCTAGAAAATCTTGGGGATTTAGTGCTAAGTACTAGCGTTATGATGTTTTAGAATAGAAACTATGGCGGCGTGACTAAGGTGGGCCTCCTTTTAGGCAATGCCCAATGTCCTGTGTCCTACTAAAACTCTGGTGGTATTAATTTATAGTCTTAGAGATAGTAATGTGATATTGAGGATTATGATCCCTCTAGTGTCTGTTGTGTGGGTGTTTATAGGAAATAACCGGCGTCCCATATCCTACCAAAATATATAGTTGTGTTATCTTGTAGATTAGCATATAGTAGGATGTTTACATAGCAAGGCCATTTAGTTGTGGTTGAACACTCATTGAGGATCAAATAATGCGATCTAGTGAATTTGGTTTGGGATTAGAATTTCAGATAGGAAAATGAGTCCATATTAATTTTCTTTGGAGATGTGTACAAAGGTTTAACTAATGGAGTGTTAGTACAAGTAATATGCATTCCCTTCTAATGATAAATTTATGGTTATGTACCGCGTAGTACGGTAATGTGGTTGTCTCTCATTGATATTGTTGGATTCCTTATGACACCAAGGATATAGACTTACAGATGGTGAAACATATAGTAATTGGGATTAATGTTTGGCCCATTGAGGATATTAAATAGTGGCCATGATCGGTTGTTACACTTCATGGGACCTTGTTATGATAACTCCTAGACTAAGAACTGTATGTTCCTTGGAGATGATTGAGTTAAAAAAATTATTACCGTGATGTTTATGTAGTTAAAAATAATCTATTTATGATTGTAATACGGTTTAGTCATATCATTTGTGGGAATACTTTGGGGTAGTACCATGGCTTTGTTTCTAAATTTTTGTTATGATATGACTTTGAGGATAATGTCGAAAATAGGTTGATAACTGATAGGTTATGCACCTATAGACTTAGAATACGATGATGTTCATTATAGTTTTAGATATAGAATTTGGAATGGAGTGTTAGGATTTATTATAGCACCTGCCTGTGCAACCTGTATAGTTTGTTAGGACTCTAGTTAGGAAATATTAAGTCGTAGTCATGGGTAATGCTTGAAAGTTTGAGATTCCATTAGAATAGTTAAGATTTGGGGTCACATATGACATTGCTAAGAGTCGTAGCAGTGGTTCGTGAGTTGAATGTCTGAAACTTTGTGAGGGTTATGTTTCATTTGATGAAAATGATCTCAAAAACTGAGGTTAGCTATCACATGTTGAATTTATGAAGGCCTAGGTATGATAGTTCAGTGATTGGAAATAAGCCCCGACAGATGTAACTTGCCTTGATTTGGGATAGTTATGCTTACCAACGATGGAATAAGTAATATTGGTCCTAAGGAGGGAAGCCTAGCATCTCAACTTCTCGAAGGAATTGACTTTGTGTTCCATTCGTTTGGCAAGGATTGATGATTAGTGATTAGGACTCGTCGTGGTTAATGGGTCAAGTCAGGGTATGTGGCAAGGCTAAGACTTTAGCAGCAGTCGGTGAGGGTTATAGACTTCGAGGGAACATTGTGGGTTCGTACTTCATGTGGCACAATTCATTGTCAGGAATTGATTTCTTTCTTTTGGCAGGGCAGTCGCCTAATTCGTTGCATTCCTTATGTCGTTTTTTATCCTGGAATTGGGAAGTTCTCAATTGCGATTCGAGTGTAGTGCTGCATAAGCTCAGTAGTGATGCGGGCAAAGTTAGTTGTGGCTGATGCGTCACGATAAATGAGTGCGCTTTTCTTTGAAAGCACCTTTGTTCTACACTTGTTTATGTGTACGCGTGGTCTCGCGTCTGTTGCATGTTTGCACATGTTACTTGACTACTTTAGGTTGACATCTTTCGTTAGTTAACCAATACATCTAGTTACAACTTGGTCGTGTGTCCCGAGGTTGTGACTTGAGAATATTGTGAGTATTAGAAGTTGACAAATTATTAGATGTTAATATTTTAATATGTTTGGAAGTATAGAGATTGAGGACGTAATCACTCGTATATATGTGTGTTGTTACACCTAGGATGACTCTAAGTTAGCGTAAGGATCTTGTAGGAGATATCGACCGGGTAAGCCAATAGGACTAGATGGCTATCTCATGATTACTGATGTGATGACTAGTGACATTGAGGATGTGTCAACCTAGGCAAGGCGTGATCCAAGGTTGCTCAAGGAAACATAGGTTTTAAATCCTAATGTAGGAATGATCCACGATAATGAGTTCATTGGTGAAATGAAATATTTGGTGAGTATTAATCATCTCGAGGCTTTACTTAGATGGACATGTTAGGCACGCATGAGAATTAGCAATAAGGTCTTAGGGTTCATCATAATGGGGTTAACCATAGTGATTGGTGAAAATGAAATCCTTGGGTTTTAGACCATAGTGTTGAGGATGCCCTAGGATTGGAAATTGGTTGTAGGTATTGAAGCACCTTATACCTTTGACTTGCTTAAGTCTACATTGTATAAGTGCTCAACTAGTTTGGAAATAGTGACAAAATTTGTTGTCTATCCTAGAATCCAAAAAGCCTCAGAACCTATCTCTCTAATCCCCTTCAATGATCTATGAAGATACTAAATGAATCACACAACACACACAATTAGAAGTACATACATGTGTTAATATTGCTTAAAATTGAGTGTGTGTTTAATTCCCCTTTAATTGGAGCTTTAATAATTTTTGGGAATTTTTAAATATATTTTAAACCTTTTTTAAACATTTTTGAATAAATGTTTTTATTAATAAAATTGGTTTATAAAGTTTTTGGGGTTAATATAATATTTTGGGAACTTCTTTTTTCACTGCATTGTTTGGTTGGGTACGATCTCAAAGGGCTAGAGACTTCAGGGTGAGGTTTTGTAATTATTTTGACGCGCGTGTGAGAGCCTATTAACAGCCAACACTTGTCATCCTCCGGGCTTATGTATTTGTGCTTCTTATGTGAGAGGGCTGGATGCATTATTGTTGATCGTTGGATCATTTGTTATCAAGGGCCTGCATGCGTTCTTGGTTAATCCCAGTGCATACATATAAACCAATCACTATGCTTTTAAGCCACCGCTTTTCTATAACCATTGGATCAAGTCAAAACCCTTGAAGACTTGATCTCAGCCTTTGATTTGCCTCGATCATCCAGAACCTTCCCCAGGCACTATATATACCCTTCCCTTCTCTGCCTTAGAGAACTTTTGGGCATTCGTCTTCCAGAGAAAAAAAAATAAGAGAGAGAAGAGAGAAAAGAATAGAGAGAAGAGAGAGAAAGGGAAACAGTTAGCCAAAATCAAACCCTAACCCTAAACACTTCGTCTCTGAAACAAACCTTCAATTAAACCCTACCCCAAACACAACCTGAGTGTTTGAGAGAGAGAGAGAGAGAGTGGTTTGTTCATTTTGTTGCTGTAACCTCGTGATTTCTGATCTTGTACACAACTTAAACGTTAGAGTAAGGATCTAGTTTCTTTCTCCATAGAAATATTAGATCTGACTCTGCATGATTATATTTTTCACTAGATCTGCATATTTTCAACTTGGTTTGAGAAAATCATTTCTGTTTTGGTTTGAAAAATGTTTTATAGTTTCTGTTTTTACAAAACTTAACCTGACCTAGTTGGATTCGCACTTGGAGGGTTTTCAATCTCCTAAATATTTTCAAAAGAGATTGAGAAAGGTCTTGACCGATTTCTTAAGCAAGATCTCCGTGGAATCTGGGTTATATTGAAAGGTCAAAAGGTTTTTTGTTTTGTAAGAAAGAAAAATAACAAACTCACTGCATATAGACTTTATATGTAATTTGTATAGGACTGTTTGTAAATCTAAGTGTGTGTGAGTTCATGCATGTGAATAGGAATCACTACACAAACACTTAACACACTACTACACTGGAAGTGTTGAGTTTAAGATCTGAGATCATTTGACTCGACGTAAAGAAGCTAAAGCAAAGGAAGTTAGCAAACCGGAGAACATCATCAACAAATCAGATCTATCAGAAGTTAGAAGGAGCCAAGTGGGGTATATTCCTAAACTTAGTATAGGTTGATTTGTGTGCTTGCATGTTGTGTTGTTTGTAACTGATTTTTGTTATTAGTGGATTTTTGTTTTTGTGACTTAGAAGTCACCGTGGATGTTTCCTCTGTTGGGAGAGGTTTTACCACGTTAAAAATCATTGTGTTGATTATCTTCATCTACTCACCTCATTCTTTAAGTGTGCTGAATTTTTGAAACTGCCTTAGTTTTAAAACTGATTACACAATCTTAATTAATCTCGTACATAAGTTTCTTTGTAAACAAATCTTGTTTATAATTTTTTTTTCAAAAAGAAAAGGGTTTCTCCAACAAACATTCGGAGTTGCTTATACAGTTTAACCTTGTGTTAAACGGAATTAGCGACGTTTTTCAATTGGTATCAGAGCCCTCTTAACTTTTTATTTCAAAGATCTTGTGTTTCTGAAATCGTTTTCTGAAAAACCTAACTATGGACGAGAAGAATGAAAGGTTTGGTAATCTGTCCAGACCTCCTCTCTTTGATGGAAACAACTTTTCTTACTGGAAAGTAAGGATGGTTGCCTTCATCCAAGGGACTTTAGGAGATGATGTCTGGGATATTATTGAAAATGGATACACTTATCCTACAAAACCAGCCACTGAAGGAAGTGATGAGAGGTTAAAGAAAATCTTGAATGAATTTACCCAAGAAGAGAAAACCATTTCTCGAAATAACAATAAAGGCAAGAATGCCATTTTTATGTCCATTAATGAGTATGAGTTCAAAAGAATCTCATCTTGTGCCACTTCTAAGGAAGCATGGGACACATTAATCACTGCACATGAAGGAGACTCAAGAGTCAAAGCTGCTAAAACCCAAATGCTTATCCAGCAGTACAACTCTTTGATCATGTCTGATTCTGAATCTTTCGATGATTTCTACATGAACTTAACTGATATAGTCACTAAGTTGCATGCTAATGGTATTACTTATGATAGAAATGAAATTGTTTCTAAAATCCTAAGGTCATTACCACAAAAGTTCGACAGTAAGAGGTATGCTATTGAGGAAATGAATGATCAAAACCTTACTCCTGAGTTACTCAGTAGAAAACTTAGAACTGTGGAAATGGAATTAGACTTTAAGAAACAATTGAATCATTCTCAAAGAAAACAACCTAACTCTAACTTTAGTTTTGCCTCTAAGGTACCTAAGCTTGAGTCCAATTTGACCAATTCTGACTCTGATGAGGAGTGTGATATAGATAAACTAGATAATCAGATTGCCTTAATGTCTAAACAATTTAAGAAAATTGTCAAATTTCGAAACAAACAGGCAACTAAACAAGGCAGGCCTAATTATCCTACTCTGTCTAATCCCAAACCTCATGATAGAGGCTTTGACAAACATCCTAAGGACAACAATTCCAGACCCACTAGAGACCTTAAAAAGATTGAATGTTTTAGATGTGGGAAACTAGGTCACATTGCACACGACTGCAGAGTTAATCTGAATAAATCCAACACACACAATAGAGCCAATGTCTGTAAAACTTGGAATGATTCAAGTGACTCTGATGAAGAGGAACTTGAGTCATCTAATGAACTTGACCCTTGCATGTCTTTTTATGCTAAGATCATTTACAATGATACTCATGTGTGTGATAATGATGCTCCTACTTCTGCTTGTGTGAATACTGCTTTGATTGGCCTAGATGCTCTATTGTCTGAAAATGTTGCTAGTTCTAGTTCCGTGTGTGTGAGTCAAAGTGATCTCGATAATGACGATGCAAATGGGTGCGTGAGTACTAAAACTGAATCGTTAGGGGTCACTACACACACTTCACTTAGCGACTCAGACACAGATGACCTCCCTAATATCCATACCTTGTATGCTAAGACTCTTAAAAAAGGCACTAGATTGGAGAAGACTGTTAGAGACCTTACTAAGAAATTAGATGATCTAAGTCTTATAGTGAAGTTAAATGCTGAAGAGTACACTAACCAGTGTCTATCTCATCAATCTGAAATTGAAACTTTTGATCAAAAATTAAAAGAGTTGACTAAAACTAATGAAATTCTGGAAATGAAATGTAAGGGAACATTATTAGAATTGGAGGAAGCAAAAACAAAGACAGCCACTGTTTTCAAAAAGTTTTCTAAGTTTGAAAACAATTCAAATTGTTTTACTGACTTTGTTGTTGACTCCAAGACCAATTCTGATGATAGAACCGGTATTGGATTTTGCCCTAAGAACAAACCACAAACTACTAAACTTGAACCTATTAAGTTTGTGTCTGGGGGCAAAAGACCAATTGAAACATGTCCAGACTTTCATTTGATTAAAAATGAATTTGATCAAAAACAACAACAGAAAGACATTGGAGAGTCTAGTACCTCTAAAGCTGAGACTGCACTTAAGACTAAATACGTCTGTCCTTTGATCAGAAAGGCTGATTCTACCTATAAGACCATACCCCCTAGAAATAGGACTTATGAACAGAACACAGTCAAACCTATCTTTAGAAGTTTTCCTAAGGAAATTCATCCCTCAAGCAATCAATATTGCTCTTACTGTGACATTTATGGTCACTCCTTTGAAGGTTGTTATGCTAGGCGTCTAAACACCCCTATATACAATACTTATGTCTATAAGAACTTTAACTATTCTAGGCAAAGTCGTAACAACTATGTCCTTCCAAGATAACCTGATAAGAACTCTAACTACAGAAATAGAAATACCAAAACTAAGAGTTCATTTAAGAGAAAGGCTCCCAGAAACTTTCCTAAACCAAAAGCTCAACTTTTTCACAACAATCAGTTTGCTGCTCCAAATGTTTTTCGACAAAAAACTGTATCTCGAAAATTTTATCAAATGAGGGCAAACTTGCGCAAAATTAAAACTAGAGCTATTTGGGTTAGAAAAGAGGATCTTTTACCCCAAATGAAGTGTAACATTGTCATCACTGCTTTCAAAGCTGAACACACTTCATCTGGTTGGTACTTAGATTCAGGATGTTCCAAACATATGACAGGAGATGAAACAAAACTTCTAAACAAAACCAGGTTTGCTGGTGGGAAAGTAGTTTTTTGTGATGGTGTCTCATCTCAGATCATAGGTAAAGGAACCCTAAAAGAAGAAGGAATGCCTGTTCTTGAAAATGTTCTATTAGTTAAAGGTCTTAAAGCCAACCTCCTAAGTATATCACAATTTTGTGACTCTGACCATACTGTCACCTTTTCAAAGAACAATTGTAAAATTTTAAATGATAAAGGTGAATGCATTATTACAGGATTTAGAACACCTGACAATTGTTATACTGTCAAGACTAGTTCTGAAACCTGTAACATTGTCAGAATGGATGACAATGAGATCTGGCATAATCGTATGGGTCACTTAAGTTATGATATCCTTGGTAGATTGTCTAGTCAAGAGATAGTTAGAGGTATTCCTAAAATTAAACCTATTTCCAGTATTGTCTGTGGTCATTGCCAGGAAGGAAAAATAGTTAAGACTTCGCATAAAAAGGTTAAAGACATCCTTACCTCTAGACCTTTAGATCTCATCCATATGGACCTTATTGGTCCCTCTAGAACTGTTAGTCTTTGTGGACACAGTTATATCCTTGTCATGGTTGATGATTTCACAAGATTCACTTGGGTTGCCTTCTTGAAACATAAATCTGACACGTTTCATAACTTTTTGAAAATTCTTCTAAGAATTGAAAATGAGAAGGACACACAAGTCAATCGCATCCGTAGTGATAGAGGGGGAGAGTTCATAGACACAGGAATAGTTGAATATTGTGACTACAACGGTTACAAACATGAATTTAGTGCACCTAAAACTCCTCAGCAGAATGGTATTGCTGAAAGGAAAAACCGAACTCTTCAAGAGATGGCACGTGTCATGTTGCATGCTAAATCCCTACCTAAATACTTTTGGGTAGAATCCATTAGAACTGCCTGTCACATCACTAATAGGGTCTATCTTAGGAAAAACTCTAAACAAACCCCTTATGAGTTGTGGTACGGTGAGAAACCTAATCTGAAATACCTAAGAACCTTTGGAAGTCAGTGTTATGTCTGTAAAGATAGAGAACATCTGTCTAAATTCGAAACTCGTGGTGATAAAGCCATCTTCTTAGGATACTCTCCAAACAGTCGTGCTTATCGTATATACAATCTGCGTACTAAGGCCCTTATGGAATCGATAAATGTAATTGTAAGTGACACTATTGTGGAAAATAAGATATCTGAATCACCTATTGTGGTTGAATCTGAAAATGATTTCAAAACTGATTCACCAGAAATAGATGACTCATTACCTATTGAGAGTCCAGAAGTACCTGGCCGGGTCTCTAAAGATCATCCCATTGACAACGTGGTCGGTAATCCTAATGAGCCAGTTCGTACTAGATCCCAGTTAAGAAATTATGCTAATTATGCATGTTTCGTCTCCCTTGTGGAACCGAAAAATGTTAATGAAGCATTGAATGACACACACTGGATTTCTGCTATGCAGGAAGAGCTTTTACAATTCGTCATTCACGATGTCTGGTATCTCGTACCTCGGCCTCAAAACAAAAATGTTATTGGAACACGTTGGATCTTTAAGAACAAATCTGATGAAAATGGGGTAATCCTTAGAAACAAAGCTAGACTAGTTGCTCAAGGCTACTCTCAAATAGAAGGAATAGATTTCAGCGAGACTTTTGCCCCTGTCACTCGTCTTGAATCTGTTCGACTTCTTTTCGCCATAGCGTGTTACTTAAAATTCACACTTTATCAAATGGACGTCAAATCTGCTTTCCTAAATGGAATTCTATCCGAAGAAACATATGTAGAACAACCCAAAGGGTTCATTGACCCTAAATACCCTAACCATGTCTTTCGTCTGAAAAAGGCTTTGTATGGCTTAAAACAAGCTCCTAGAGCTTGGTATGAACGCCTTTCCAACTTTTTGTTGGATAAGGGTTTTAAGAGAGGAGGAAATGACCAGACTCTCTTTGTCAAACATTTTGACAAAAACATTATTATAGCCCAAGTCTATGTAGACGACATCATTTTCGGGTCAACTTCAAACTTTGAAGTTAAATCCTTTTCTGCTAGTATGCATAAGGAATTTCATATGTCCCTTATGGGGGAGCTACAGCTTTTCTTAGGATTTCAAGTAAAACAGAATTCTGATGGTCTTTTTGTATCTCAAACTAAGTATGCCTTATACCTTGTTAAGAAATTTGGTTTAGAGAATGCTAAAGTCGCCAAAACGCCTATGAGTACTACTGTTAAATTATGTAAAGATGAAACTGGAAAGTCAGTTGATTCCACCCTTTATCGTAATATGATTGGTAGCCTACTCTACCTAACTGCCTCACGACCAGACATAATGTATGCTGTATGCCTGTGTGCTCGTTACCAGAATAACCCTAAAGAGAGCCATTTATTGAGTGTAAAACGTATAATAAAGTACATAAAAGGCACTCTTAATCTTGGACTTAGGTACACTAAGGATACCTGTAGCACCATCATAGGGTATACAGATGCTGATTGGGCCGGTTGTACAGATGATAGTAAAAGTACATCAGGTGCCTGTTATTATGTCGGCAATAATCTAGTTGGTTGGAGTAGCAAAAAACAGAATTGCACATCTTTATCTACGGCTGAGTCCGAATATATAGCAGCAGGAAGTTGCTGTGCTCAATTGTTATGGATCAAACAGATGTTAAGTGATTATGGGATTAAAGAAGAACAATTACAATTGTATTGTGACAATCAAAGCGCCATTAACATATCTAAGAACCCAGTTCAACACTCGCGAACTAAGCATATTAAAATAAGGCATCATTTTATACGCGAACTTGTTAAGACTAAGGAATTAGAAATTCATTACCTGCCTACTGATCTGCAACTTGCAAACATGTTCACTAAACCTTTGGACTATAACAGATTTCTGTATTTGCGTAATTCTATAGGCATGGTATGCGCTGATTAAACTCTTAAAACTTTAAGTTTTACCCTTTGTCCATTTGAGACAAAATGGGGGAGAAATTTGAGTTTTATGAAGTTCATTTTTGTTCACATTTCATCTAAACTGCTTGATCTTAGTGTGTATATTTGCAGGAATCTCTTCTACTGATTGTCTACCGTTTCTAGGGTAAAAATTTGTAAATAGTTGAGTTATGTAATTTTTGACTTTCTAGGAAATGGGTAGATAGAATCTTTTGTATAGGACTAGGTTTTATTTTTTTTGTTCCCTACGAGTTTTAAGCTAACTCAAAGGAGATTTTGTCTCATATTTACAAAGGGGGAGATTGAAGCACCTTATACCTTTGACTTGCTTAAGTCTACATTGTATAAGTGCTCAACTAGTTTGGAAATAGTGACAAAATTTGTTGTCTATCCTAGAATCCAAAAAGCCTCAGAACCTATCTCTCTAATCCCCTTCAATGATCTATGAAGATACTAAATGAATCACACAACACACACAATTAGAAGTACATACCTGTGTTAATATTGCTTAAAATTGAGTGTGTGTTTAATTCCCCTTTAATTGGAGCTTTAATAATTTTTGGGAATTTTAAATATATTTTAAACCTTTTTTAAACTTTTTTGAATAAATGTTTTTATTAATAAAATTGGTTTATAAAGTTTTTGGGGTTAATATAATATTTTGGGAACTTCTTTTTTCACTGCATTGTTTGGTTGGGTACGATCTCAAAGCGCTAGAGACTTCAGGGTGAGGTTTTGTAATTATTTTGACGCGCGTGTGAGAGCCTATTAACAGCCAACACTTGTCATCCTCCGGGCTTATGTATTTGTGCTTCTTATGTGAGAGGGCTGGATGCATTATTGTTGATCGTTGGATCATTTGTTATCAAGGGCCTGCATGCGTTCTTGGTTAATCCCAGTGCATACATATGAACCAATCACTATGCTTTTAAGCCACCGCTTTTCTATAACCATTGGATCAAGTCAAAACCCTTGAAGACTTGATCTCAGCCTTTGATTTGCCTCGATCATCCAGAACCTTCCCCAGGCACTATATATACCCTTCCCTTCTCTGCCTTAGAGAACTTTTGGGCATTCGTCTTCCAGAGAAAAAAAAATAAGAGAGAGAAGAGAGAAAAGAATAGAGAGAAGAGAGAGAAAGGGAAACAGTTAGCCAAAATCAAACCCTAACCCTAAACACTTCGTCTCTGAAACAAACCTTCAATTAAACCCTACCCCAAACACAACCTGAGTGTTTGAGAGAGAGAGAGAGAGAGTGGTTTGTTCATTTTGTTGCTGTAACCTCGTGATTTCTGATCTTGTACACAACTTAAACGTTAGAGTAAGGATCTAGTTTCTTTCTCCATAGAAATATTAGATCTGACTCTGCATGATTATATTTTTCACTAGATCTGCATATTTTCAACTTGGTTTAAGAAAATCATTTCTGTTTTGGTTTGAAAAATGTTTTATAGTTTCTGTTTTTACAAAACTTAACCTGACCTAGTTGGATTCGCACTTGGAGGGTTTTCAATCTCCTAAATATTTTCAAAAGAGATTGAGAAAGGTCTTGACCGATTTCTTAAGCAAGATCTCCGTGGAATCTGGGTTATATTGAAAGGTCAAAAGGTTTTTTGTTTTGTAAGAAAGAAAAATAACAAACTCACTGCATATAGACTTTATATGTAATTTGTATAGGACTGTTTGTAAATCTAAGTGTGTGTGAGTTCATGCATGTGAATAGGAATCACTACACAAACACTTAACACACTACTACACTGGAAGTGTTGAGTTTAAGATCTGAGATCATTTGACTCGACGTAAAGAAGCTAAAGCAAAGGAAGTTAGCAAACCGGAGAACATCATCAACAAATCAGATCTATCAGAAGTTAGAAGGAGCCAAGTGGGGTATATTCCTAAACTTAGTATAGGTTGATTTGTGTGCTTGCATGTTGTGTTGTTTGTAACTGATTTTTGTTATTAGTGGATTTTTGTTTTTGTGACTTAGAAGTCACCGTGGATGTTTCCTCTGTTGGGAGAGGTTTTACCACGTTAAAAATCATTGTGTTGATTATCTTCATCTACTCACCTCATTCTTTAAGTGTGCTGAATTTTTGAAACTGCCTTAGTTTTAAAACTGATTACACAATCTTAATTAATCTCGTACATAAGTTTCTTTGTAAACAAATCTTGTTTATAATTTTTTTTTTCAAAAAGAAAAGGGTTTCTCCAACAAACATTCGGAGTTGCTTATACAGTTTAACCTTGTGTTAAACGGCATTAGCGACGTTTTTCAGGTAAATGGATTCTAAGTTAATGATGCATGAATTTCGAGGACGAAATTTCCTAAGGAGGGAAGAATGTAATAGCCCGCCCTAGAAAAATGTGTTTTTAAAGATAATATAAATATTTTTATCAAAGGAAAATTTGAGGAACAAATATAAAAGAGACTTACGCCAAATGGCACGAAAAGTGACACATTTCAAAAAGTAATTAAGGAGAAAAAAATCCCCACATAACATGATTCGCATGGATGCATAATTAAGTTCTAATAGTCCTATTAAGTATGTTAGTTAAGTTTGACATGAAAATACCAACGAATGATTATGACACGGTCATGGTTAATATAGCACAATTTTTGTCAGTACGTGCTGTGCAGGACGTGAACTTGTGCGATTTTTGTAGGACAATTGGAGAAGGATAAAAATAGTGTGACTACTTATTTGGATCCCTAAAAATATAAGTTACAATACCCTTCAGAGGAAAAGTAAAAAAAAATAATCAACACTTTTTGACCGTACGTGACACTGCGAAAACACAACTTTGCGCGAATTATTTAGGACTATTAGAAGGTCAAAAAAATAAAATGACCATATAAATGAGACCCTAAAAATACATATAAAAATACCATGGGGTCAAAAGTCAAAAAATATATAAAAAATATTTTTCATCAAAAAATAAAAATGCTCAGAAAATTATGAAAATATCTAGATCGACTTAAAATATAATTTTGAGAAACTTTCCCTTCTTCAACGTCTCCGAAAAAATCATTAAAACCAATTTTAGGTGGATTTTCTATCTAAGAGGTAGTAAAATTATTTTAGGTATTATCTTGGTTTTGGCCCCTTGGTCCAGGACACATGTCGACATCTATAGGACTCCAGACCATGGTAATTTCAGGTTTGTAACTTAAAGAGGGGTTGGTGGGATTTACCTCTTATAGTATGTAGGGTTTTGTGGGTTCCAAAATATAAACCTAAGGGGATGGGTGGGGGAAAACAAAACCCATCAGATTTGTAGCTTCCCCCCCCCCCCCCCCTCTCTCTCTCACTCTAAGTTGGAGCTCCCATTAAGGTTTTCTGTCCCAAACTTGTTAGGACTAGAACCACCCACATATATCACCATTCCCACCATGAAACCACCATTAAAGTCCACATCCAAGCTCCCAAACAATTATAGAAACCCTAGGACAACTTGTTTGGTGAGGAAGATGATGTTCTTGGTATATTTGATGGGTATTTGATGGAGTATTCTTGATGATGAAGATGGATTTCGTGGATATGGAGGATAGATTCAAAGGAGCATCCATGGAGCAATATTGGGAAGAGCTTTTGGTAACCCTTTGAGGCCACCTATATAGGTGGGAGTTTCTCCTCCTACACCACCATTTTGACCACCATTTTGGAGACTTTAGAGGTGGGAATACTAACCTTAGTTTAGGTTTAAAGTATGTATATTTCCAGCTTGTTTATTTGCATATATTAGACTAAATATATGTAGGACATGGGTTATTTTGCATCTATGGTTCACTTAGTAGCATTCTCACCATTTTGGATGAAAATGGATTTCAAAGTGAGGTTTTGAAATGGGTTTTGAAAGAAGATAATTTTTAGAATAGTTATTTACACATATTGGGTATAAAATGTGTGGAATAATGGTTATGTTGCATTAATGGACTTATTAACTGCATTTTTAATGTTTTCAATAAAATTGGCATTTAAAAGAAGGTTTTAAATGCGTTTTAAAGGTGCCAAAAAATTCCAGAACACAATTCATAAGGATTTCATTAAATAAAATGTGTTAGAATGACGTTTTAAAGATAGATTATGTGATTTTGTGCAGAGAAATGCGTTAGGCCTGTTTAAGCCATTTTATGAGATAAAAATATGATATCCTACTTGAATAATGAAGATAAATGTAAAAAATGAATCTTTCACTTTAAATGGATATTTTAAAGTGTGTAAACCCATAATAAGAAAATACTGTGGGTTATTGTGTAAATATTGGTGAATGGGTGTAAGATTTAAAAACTCAAAAATAAAGTGTGTTTATCAAATATGTGGAAAATGAGGTTTTAATATATAAAATGTATGAATTTATATATTAAAGGTGTGTAAAGTGTTAAATGTGAAAGTTGAGTAAAATATGCTAAAAAATAAGTGTTTTTAATGGTTAAATGCGTTTAAGTGTTAAATTAAAATTTTAAACCACCGTTTGGGAAATGACACTTGTTAAGGGACCAAATTGAAAGTTTTGGCAATAAAAGGGTAAAGTGGTAGTGTAGGTACACGGATTTAGAATGACGGGCCTGGACGAGTAGCCCAATTGAAGCATCCCAAAGTCCAAACCCTTCATATCTTAACCTTAATTCGGTTGTGACTTAGTCTTCTCCCATGTTCTCGTAAAGCGGTGTTCTAGGAGAAGATGGAAAACATGGGGGTGTACAACACCCCCACTCCCTGAAAATAAACATGTATATAATAAACCCTAGGCCTGGGGCATAATACACGCACTGTATTCTCTGTAATCGCTCCTCGGAGTATATAGAAATAATACTGACTGCACCACTATGGATGTTGGCATTCTTGCTGAACCACGTACATCTCCTGTTGTGTGATTGACATTTTGTCTTCTATATTCTGCTTGGTGATTGCGCTTCTCTTATCTATTCTTGTTGAATAGTAATTGTCACCACAATTGACGCCATCTGTGGGAACGTTTATCTTCCCTGAGAAAGCCCACACCAAGAAAGAAGGAGTTCGAAATGTCTGGTCACAGTAGTAATGCTCCTCAGGTAGGAGATATCCAAGAACCACCTGCTTCTCGCAGGATCATATCTGAAGTTCGGCGTTCAGATCAGAGGGCTCGCCTGGAATGGCCAGCCTCAGAAGAAAGCCAAGGACCAGCGAGGTCCACATAAATATCCAGGATGATTGATGCATATGTGGCGAGGCTCCAAGAGCAGAGGGAGTCTTCTCGCAGGCACGAAGTTGAGAATGCTCGCCTCAAAAGAAGGTTAGAAATAATGGAGAGAGAACTCCAGCGTGGCACCAGAAGACGTCCGTACCGCACTCCTAGCCCTCAGGCGAGCAAGTATCGCAGTCGAGGAAGGAGCCCTAGACGCGGGTCCCAAAAAGTTGAGGGAAATGAGTCAGAAGACGACCTGCTCGAGCAACTGCGACTAGCTCACGATTATAGGAGCCCAGCTCGCAGCAACGAGAACATACGAAGTCTGGTCCGAAGGGAGATGGATCAACACCCTGCGCATCACGGCACCAGATCGACCCGAGAGCTCACTAGGCAAGCTCTCAAAACTCAGATGAAATCACCTCTCTCAAGGGAAATAGAAGAAGAGGAAGCCCCTAAAAAATTCGCTATTCCAAGGTTCAAGATTTATGATGGTAAAACTGATCCCATTGATCACGTCAGACAGTACAGGCAATCAATGACCCTCTGGAACCATCGAGACACACTTATGTGCTGAATTTTTCCCTCGAGCCTACATGACGTGGCACATAAGTGGTTCGAAAGGCTCCCCCACAGGTCCATCAGGAGTTTCAAGTCCCTGGCCGAGCTCTTTACGACCCGATTCATTACTAGTAGCTCCCATCCCAAAAGGATGGATGCTTTGCTAACAATGAAAAAGACGCCTCAAGAGACCCTCCGAGACTACACGAAGAGGTACTGGGAGTTATTCAACGAGGTCGAGGACTACTCGGAGCAAGTGGCAGTGGCCTCTTTCAAAATTGGGCTACCCATCTCTTCTCTTCTGTACCAGTCCCTGACAAGGAAAGAGGCCATGACCATCGACGACCTAATGGCTCGCATCGAGAAATATGCCAAGGTGGAGGATGTGACCCGCCTCAGCACAGGGGAAAACGGTCGAACTAAGCTCGTTGCAAAGGGTGGTGAAAAAACTGAGAACCAGAAGAAAGGAGGAAAGAATGGGGGCAAGAATGGCTCCAAAAATGGAGGCAGCAACGATGTGGCAAAAGCATTTCAGGCGGTCAACACCGTCTTCAGAGAACCAATTTATAAAATTCTCGCAAAAATCAAAGACGAGCCATTTATCAAGTGGCCCATGAAAATGTGAGGAGATCCCTCGAAGAGAAACAACGCACTGAGATGCGCCTTTTACAAAGAAGGAGGACATAAGACTGAGCATTGCAAAGCTCTTAAGTCCCACCTCGAGGAGCTGGCCCAATCTGGGCATTTGAACGAATTTGTGGAAAAAAAGGCAGAGAAAGTTGCTTCCCATAGAGAAGCAAGGCCTGAGAACGTACTCGAAGATGATGCCGGCCATGAATTCGCAGTAATTCATGGGGCATCTGACATGAAGCAGATTCAAGGAAATACAGCTCGAATGGAGGTAAAAAAGCTTACAGCGAAGATGCAAGCTTTTCAGATCGATCCAGCGAAGACACAGTCAGTAAAGCATTGGCGAGCAGATGACGTCGACTACAGTAAGCATATCGTATTTACAAATGAAGATCTGGTTAGAGTGAGAACCCCACATCATGATGCTCTGATCATTACTCTAAGGATAACAAACTATGACGTCGACAAGTTGCTCATCGACCAAGGAAGCTCATCCGAGGTAATATATCTATACCTATTCAGAATATTGAAGTTAAGGATCATCGACCTAAAGGATGCTACTGTCCCTTTAGTTGGCTTCACGGGGAAAGTGACTATGCCTTTGGTAAAGATCGTGCTGCCAGTGAAGGCAAGAAATGTTTCTAAAATGATCGAGTTTCTAGTGGTCGACATTGACTCGCCATACCAGGCTATCCTCGACAGAGGGTGGCTGCACGCAATGAAGGCAGTCTCTTCGACCTACCATCAGAAGCTCAAATATGTGACTGAATGAGGAGTAATGGAGATTCATGGCGATCAAGCGATGGCAAGAAGGTGCTTCATAGCAGCCATCCGCCCAAGACCAGAGAAGAGGGCCGACAAGCCCAGTGAGAAAGTTGAAGAACAAGAAGGTTTGATACCTTCGAAATAACAATTAAAATACGGAAGGCTTGGAGTAGAGGATACCAGACTCCTCCCCTATGAACGGGTCATCGAGGACCTGGAGGAAGTCACAGCTGGAGAAAGCAACGATAACAGGATCTTCTTGATCAGAGCTTCTCTTACAGATCAGGAAAAAGGAGGAGTTGACGATTCTTCTAAGGACCAATGTAGATGTCTTCGCATGGGAACCGTACGAGTTGCCTGGAATTGACCCTGGTATGGTTTGTCATCAGCTGCATGTCGATCTCGCCTTCAAACCAATCGCACAGAAGGCACGGTAAACTGCACCCGAGAAGGCAAAGGCTGTGGAAAAAGAAGTTGAAAAACTGCTAGATGCAGGATCCATACGGGAGGTCCAATTCCCCAAATGGTTATCTAACCCAGTAGTAGTTCCAAAGAGCAATGGGAAGTAGAGAGTCTGCATCGAATTCACTTACCTTAACAGGGCGTGCCCTAAAGACAACTTCCCTCTTCCAAAAATCGATCAACTAGTGTACGCCACAGCAGCTCACGAGAGAATGAGTTTTCTGGACGCATACTCAGGGTATCATCAGATCCCCTTGTACGCTCCAGGCCAGGACAAGACAACATTCATCACCACCGTTGGATTGTACTGTTACAAGGTCATGCCCTTCGGGCTCAAAAACGCAGGGGCAACATACCAGCGACTGGTCACCAAGATGTTCAAGGACCAAATGGGAGACACCATGGAAGTCTACATCAACGATATGCTCGTCAAAAGCAGGAAGAAAGAAATCCACCTCTCGGACCTATCAAGAACCTTCAAAATCCTGAGGAAGTACCGAATGAAACTTAACACAAGCAAGTGTTCTTTCGGTGTCCAGTCAGGAAAATTTCTTGGGTACTTGGTCAGTAAGAGAGGCATCGAGGCTAACCCAGACCAGATCGATGCAATAAACAGGGTACAACCTCTTCAAATAATCCGGGATGTACAGAAACTCACCGGCATGCTTGCTGCCTTGAACTGCTTTATCTCTAAGTCCTCCGAGAAGTGCAAGCCTTTCTTCTAGCTCCTAAAGGGAAACAAAATGGTAGAATGGAATCAAGATTGCTCGCGGGCATTGGACAAGCTCAAGGCTTACCTTAGCTCCCCACCATTGCTTGCCATACCACAGGAAACAGAGTCCTTATAGTTATACCTCGTCGTTTCCAACCACACTATCAGTTCTGCATTGATGTGAAAAAAAGAAGGAATCCAGCACCCCGTTTACTATGTGAGAAAGACCTTATTAGAGGCCGAGCAGTGGTACCTACCACTAGAGAAGCTCGCATTTGCACTCATAGTTGCCTCGAGGAAGTTAAAGCACTACTTCGAAGCTCACACTATCATCATCTTTACATTGCACCCCCTTACAGAAATTCTGAGGAAAGCGGATTTGTCAGGAAGACTATCTAAATGGTCAGTTGAGCTCGGGAGATTTGACATCCAATTCCAACCACGGAACGCAATCAAAGGGCAAGTCCTTGCTGATTTCATAGCCAAATTCACAGGCGAGCAGCCCATCGACCAACTTCAACCCGTGAAGCAAAGGGAGAATCACACGACAGGGGAAATCTGGAAATTGTTTGTTGATGGAGCCTCCAATTCAAAGGGGGTAGGAGTAGGCATCATACTTATCACTCCAAAAATGCAATCTTTGAGCAAGGAATTAGGCTTCGATTTAAAGCCTCCAACAATGAAGCAGAATATGAGGCCCTAATAGCCGGCCTCCAGAAGGCACACACTTTGGGGGCAAAGCAGTTACAGGTGTTCAACGACTCATAATTAGTCTCCAATCAGATAAGTGGAGACTATAACGGGAAAGATGAAAGGATGGCAGCCTACCTTGCCCTGGCAAGAAGGTTATTGGCTAACTATGAGGAAGTCAATGTCCAGTAGTTTCCCAGAGGACAGAATAGCCACACTGACGCCTGAGCAGCCCTGAGTTCGGCAATCGATTTCGACTTAAAAAGAATAATCCCCATCGATTTCCTCGCTCGTCCAAGCATTAACCGTAACAACGAGCTACCAAGCGTGGAACAGGTGCTCCAAATTGGGTCAGCACCCAGCTGGATGGACCCTCTAAGGGACTATTTGAGGGATGGCGCACTTCCAGGTGATAAGAAGACCGCTCACCAGATAAGAGTCAAAGCTGCTCGCTTTCACTTATCTCCTGAGGGAAAGCTATATAAGAGATCGTTTTTCGGTCCCTACCTTCAATGTGTTCACCCGAGGGATGTCGAACAAATACTACATGAACTCCACGAGGGAATCCGTGGAGGCCATTTCGAGGGAAGGTCATTGGCTTTTCGAGCAATAAACATGTATATAATAAACCCTAGGTCTGGGGCATAAGACACGCACTGTATTCTCTATAATCGCTCCCCAGTGTATATACAAATAATACTGACTGCACCACCATGGACGTAGGCATTCTTGCTGAAGCACGTACATATCATGTTGTGTGATTGGCATTTTGTAATCTATATTCTTCTTGGTGATTGCGCTTCTCTTATCTATTTGTGTTGAATAGTAATTGTCACCACAGGTAGATTTACTTGAAGTGCAACATTTTTATGAATTAAAAATGTTGATGAATATTTTTACACCAGTGTGGGTAAAAATGAATGAAGTCCTAAAGCGTGAATGATTTTTGGTATAAAATCATTGTGTGGGTGAATAAAGAACTTAAAGGATATATTAATAATTTTTCAAGTGTTAATGGAAAAATAGAGAGTTAAGCCCGGGCTTTTGGCTTCGGCTTGTAAATGTTGAATAATGTGAACATTGAAATAATGTTAAGCATATTGAAAAGATAATAGAATATTCGGATGATGCCAGAGAAATAATTAAGCAGGGTGTGACACCCCGCCTAATTGAATACCGGGTGATCAGTCCTTTATTAAATTAAAATCAATATGAACGGTTGGTTCATTCTTAGCATCACTGTCGCAAAATAAAATTTCCAATTGAAACACCCTAAATAATTAAGCTATATGTCAAAACAATTTTAAAACCTTAGTTCCATTTTATTAAATCCAAATATACAAATCTTTTTAAATAACAAACAATTTAAGAACTCTGATATACAAAAGATGGATAATAACACACAAGAATTAGATTCAACCAGATAAACCAAACCAGTTTAAACTATGAATAAAGCCATCCTGACATTAATTAAATCCCAAAGAGTACCAATTAATGGAAATATAAAGGAATGTAAATCTCTGACAAATATCCAAACTGAATAGAGAAATGGGCGACACATTCCCTAACTAATAAGAACTAAAAGTAGGAGTGGAGTCAACAATGAGTTCGTCTAAGCAATGGCCTGCAACTCCCACAAAAGCTGCAGCACATCCGATCCAAGAAATCTAAGCATGACGCCCCTGTGGATGGGCACCTGTAATATATATATATATATACAAGAGAGAAGAAATAACAGGAAATGGGTCAAAGCCCGAGTGTAAAATAATTTAAAATTAGTTTAGCAAGTATTTAAAATGCTTACCGGCTAATGTAACAACTATGTTAGTATGCGACACTATCTTGAGAAATTCTCACCTCTCATCTAGTGTGCACGCCTACCACACTATTAATCCCATAAGTTTATTTTAACTTAACTTCCCCCATAAGGTTTCATTCCATCATATACTATGGTTAATATAATTAATTTATGAAAAATGAAGCTCTCTCATATATCTTATGTTATTTGAAATAACTCAGTGATGTCACAAAATTTCCAAACACTTATAATAAAGTTGGAGACTTAACTACTTTTATGCCCAACAGAAGTTCCCATACTTAAGTATATATATATATATATATATATATTAATCACTCATATAATATATATACTATCAGTACCCCACATAAAATTTATGGTGCTGTCATACTCTGCTATCAAGTCCCCGTATCACTCGTACTAAGGGGAAATACTAGTGCATAATCACTCTCGAATTGTATTAACACAAAACATAAACAAATGGAGGTGAAGCATAGGACCGTCTGACAATCAATCAGATAGACTGTACCAAGGAATCCTATGTTCTAGGGTACAAGTCGTTATCCCCCATAAAGGCCCAATCGAGAAAAGACTGTCCCGACGTGGAAACCCCCCGTGATATCAAGTAGCTCGGGTACGATTTTTATACATATATATATATATATATATATATATATATATATATATATATAATATGCGCAATCACACAGTCATATATATATATTTATTTATTTATTTATTTATTTATTCACATTTCTAAATTAGGTGCACCCACGACCCATAATTATAATTATCCATTCTTAGCACATTTTTACTCGATTATGTTGCATAACGGATTTGTCACTTTTATTCTCATATATATAAGTTACTCTATACCTACTTCTCGACTCTCGTAGTATTCTATCTCCTTAAGTATAATTTCAGTAGGCACTCTCACTTACCTTTTAGTCTAACTTCCTTACAAGTCGCGATCTTTTATTAAACGTACACATGATTTCATATGTGTGAATAACTCCCCGTTAACCCTTAATTTCATCTTACATTAAATTCTCACTCAACGGAGTTTACCTAGACCCTACTGGTCCTATTTATATCCCATTAAACTCTAACAATAATAATCAAGGGTTAATACGCATTTTAATCGGATTAAACCAACATAAGGGGAATATGCAGTTTTCTAGGACGGGTCGATCGATTGAGAAAATGGGGTCGATCGATCGATCATAGATCGATCCATGTTCTTGGGTCGATCGATCGATCAAGCAGTTATGACGAAAACTGCATTAACCCAGTTACGGGTTTGCCTCTCCCACCTCAACCAAATCTCCATATATCATTCCCAAACTCCCAACCAACGTTACTACAAGTACTACATACCTAAACACATGATTTTCTGCATAGAATATGTCCCAATTCATCAATTATAACAATTTAATGGGTAAAATTTACCTAAACTTCAAGAACCCTAATTTTTCCTTTTCTTTCAATTCTTCCAATTCTTTTCCATATTTCCTACTTCTAAATCCATAAAAATTCATGGTTTATCCTCTACACGCGATTTAGATGTCCACAATATGATTACTTCTTCTACAACATGTGATTTTAAGTCTCAAAACTATACTTTCTTTCATGAAGCAAGTTCTAAACAACCCTAGACTAACATGATTGAGACATTACCTAAAAATAAACCAAGATAGATACTTGCCTAGAATTTGAGTTTCTGATTTGAGGATGAAAGAGGTACGGTTGCATTCCTCGTCACGCGATCTACGCTTTGGTGGTGGTGGCGGTGTAAACGGTTGAGTCCTTGGCCTTGAGTTGCTTGGAAAGCTCTCCAACTCCTTCTCTAATGGCCGTTCTTTGATATTCTGATTGCTAACCCTAGAAGGATACTCCTAAAGGCTGATTTATTCTTAGGAAATTCATGGGTTTAATTACCCAAAAATGTCAAATGCCTATAATACCCTCCCGGGATGCTAATTAGGCCTCAAAATTCTTCGAGACCCAAACTAAACCCTCGGGTACATTATTTTGACTACCTCGACCCTTTCGGACACATTGGCGCACTCGAAATGACCATACGGGCGACTTATAATTCATTCACTTTTAATAATAATAATTTAATCTCGACACGACACGGGCATGTCCCAATTTAATTTCCATAATTATCAAATTACACACTCATGATAATTTAATAAATTCGATTATACATATTACTTTATACATTAAGTAATGTTCAACAAATTCCCAATAATTACTAACTCTCATCACGCTAGTAAATATTTAAAATAATTTCTTGATTAATATTAAATTAATATCTCAATTTAAATTTAATAAATTCCCAAATTTAAAAGTCATAAAAATACGGGGTATTACATACTTCCTCCCTAATAATGGAATTTCGTTCCGAAATTCGAAAAATAGGGCATACCTAGTAAGAATAAGTCTGGGTATTTCTCGCTCATATCTGCCTCACGCTCCCAAGTGTATTCCTCGACATTATGATGCTCCCACTAGACCTGTACAAGTGGGACTACCTTCAACCTCAATTTCCTCTCGATATGGTCTAGGATAGCCACTGGTCTCTCTTCGTAAGAGCTGTCGGGATGTAAATCAATCTCCTCTATCGCGATGTGAGTATGGGCCATATCATCCCGAAGGTATCATCTCAGCGACGAGATGTGTAACACATCATGAATGCGGTGCAAATGCTCTGGCAACCCCAACCTGTATGCCACCAGCCCAATCCTCTCAATAATGGGAAATGGTCCCACGTACCTCGGAGCCAACTTCATTTTCTTTCCAAACCTCATTACTCATCTCATAGGAGATACCCGTAGTAATACTTGGTCCCCAATGCTAAACTCTCAGAAGAACCGCTTCGCATCAGCGTAACTCTTCTGTATGTCCTGTGCTACCTGAATGCGACTCCTGATGAGCTCAATCCTAGCTGAAGTTTCCTGAACCACCTCAGGTCCGAGCAATTTGTTATCCCCCACCTCTAGCCCATGAGCGGGAGAACGACAAGGCCTGCCATACAATGCCTTAAATGGAGCCATGCCGATCGTGAACTGATAGGAGTTATTGTAAGAAAACTCCACCAGTGGAAGATACGACTCCCATCCTCCTCTAAAATCAAGGACACATATGCGTAGCATATCCTCCAACATCTGATTGGTACACTATGTTTGTCCATCTGTTTGTGGGAGATAAGCTAAACTTAATCTCAACTCTGTACCCATGGCCTCCTGAAAGCTCTCCCAGAAGCGCGACACAAAAGTCTTGTCTCTATCAAACACGATATCCAGGGGCACCCCATGTAGCCTAACAACCTCGACAATGAACAACTGTGTATATTGGCCCGTGGTATAGTCTGTCCGTACTAGCAAAAAATGATCCACCTTGGTCAACCGATCCACTATAACCCATATGGAGTCGTGACCCCGATGTGATGTAGGTAGTCCAGTAATGAAGTCCATGGAAATACTCTCCCACTTCCACGTAGGTATCTCCAACGGCTGAAGTAACCCCGACAGTCTACCTTTACCATCTGGCAAGTAGAACACTTAGACACGAACTCAGCAATGTCCTTCTTCATGCCGCTCCACTAGTACTGCCTCCTCCTATCCTGGTACATCTTATCTCCTCTGGGATGTACCATAAATCTGGACTGGTGAGACTATGTCATCACTGCATGACATAAGCCTTCTCCCTCTGGGACCACCAATCTCCCATTAAACCTCAAACTTCATCAGAACTTAGTGCATAGGACTCACCATCCTCAGCTAAAAGCCGTACAATCTGCTCCTAACAAAACATATCCGCTGACTGTGCCTGTATCACCCTCGTAACAATCTCTGGTGTGACTGTCATGACTGATACAAAGGAACGAGCTACTGCGTCTTGGTGACCTAACTCTTTTCACTTTGCTTTCCAGATGTCTGCTACATCGCCCTCCGGTCTACGGCTTAACGCATCAGCAACCACGTTAGGGTTTCCCGGATGGTACTGTATCTCGAATTGGTAGTCTTTCACAAAATCCAACCACCTGCGTTGATGCATATTCAGCTCTCGCTGAGTGAATAGGTACTGCAGTGACTTGTGGTCTGTGAATAAGCGAAACTTCTCCCCCAACAAGTAATGTCTCCAAATCCTCAATGCAAAAATGACCGTTGCTAGTTCTAGGTGATGGGTGGGGTAATTCCTTTTGTGCGGCTTAAGCTTGCGGGAAGCAAAAGCTATAGCCTTATCCTTCTGCTGAAGTACTCCCCCGAGTCCCCGTAAAGAGGCGTTAGTGTAAACCAGATACTCCACTTCCAGATTGGGTAAATCAAGAACTGGCGCCAAAGTCAACTTATCTTTCAACTCATCGAAAGCCAATTGACAAGAATCGTCCCAAATATATAGTACCCCCTTGCGAGTCAGATTCGTCAACGGACCCTCTATCTTTGAAAAACCTCGGATGAACCTCCTGTAGTACCCAGCTAACCCCAAGAAACTACGTACTTCCGTCGGTGTCATGGGTTATCCTCACTCCCTCACTGTCGACACTTTGCTCGGGTCAATAGATATTCCCAATTCTGACACAATATGCCCAAAAACTGTACCTCCCGTAACCAGAATTCGCACTTCTCATACTTAGCATACAACTGATGCTCTCGTAGAGTCTGAAGAACCTGCCTCAAGTCTTCGACATGCTCCTCCTCAGTGTGTGAATATATCAGTATGTCATCTATGAAGATGATGACAAACTGATCCAAGAACTCTCTGAACACTCGTTTCATCAAGTCTATGAATACGACTGGGGCATTTGTCAGCCCAAATGGCATGACCCTGAACTCATAGAACCTATATCTCGTTAAGAAAGCAGTCTTAGACACATCTTGCTCCTTAATTCGTAGCTGATGATATCCCTATCTCAAATCTATCTTCGAAAAGAAGGTTTCTCCTCTCAGCTGGTCGAACAGGTCATCGATTCAAGGCAACAGATATTTGTTCCGTATCGTGAACTTGTTCAACTCTCGGTAGTCCACGCATAACAGTGAACCATCTCTCTTCTTCACAAACAACACTTGTGTGCCCCAAGGTGAGGTGATCCTACGGATGAAGACCTGACCTAACAAGTGCTCTATCTGATCCCGTAACTCCCTTATTTCCGCTGGAGCCATATGGTACGGTGCATGTGCTATCGGTCGAGTACCTGGCATCAAGTCGATGATGAAATATATCTCTCGACTGGGGGTAGGCCCGGTATCTCCTAAAACACATCGTAATACTCACAAACGACTGGGATCGAATCTAAGGGAATCACGACCTCCTTAGAGGTATCCTCCTCTATGTAGTACAAATGGGTGGAAGAGCCTCCCTCTGGGCAAGGCATCGCCTTCAAAAACATCTCCTGCCCCGGAATAGCAAAGATGATACTCCCACCGAAACAATCTATTATGGCTCTGTACGTAGTGAGCCAATCCATGCCAACAATAACATCGTGCTCATGCATCTCTAAAACTAGCACGTCTGTTGGTAAAATCAAGCTACCAATCTCTACTCCCATGTAATACCCCGTACTTTTGGCGATATTTATTTTTGGGATTAATTAATTAAATGAGAATTAATTAGGAATTAATCCGGATAAAATACTAGCGAGATGTGAGTTGGTATTTGACTATATTGAGTATATATGATGATATATGAATATTGAATTATCAAATTGTCGTGAGATTGATATACGGCAATTTGGACATTTTATTGGGACGCGTGAGACAATCGCATCAGGATATAATTATTTTAATTGTAAAAGTGAAGTTAAATTCTATCAACCGTATGGTCGTTTTGAGTGCGCCAACGCGCCCGGAAGGGTCGAGATAGTCAGAAAACACTACCCGGGGGTTTAGTTTGGGTCCCGGGGTATTTTTAGGCCATACCGACATCTTATAAGGGTAGTTTGGTAATATTGTATTTTTGGGATTTATTAATGACGAAAATTAGGATTTATAATCTGATTTGGGTAACTAACCACTAAACCCACTACCAACCATATTGACCCATAAGACTACGGGGAGTTTTAAAATTGGTTTTCTAAGTCTCCTAAACAAACCCTAGCCACCTTTGGAGAAGAAGGCTTGTAGAGAGAGAGAGAGAAGGAATTCTGCAGAAAAAGCTTCATCAAACCAACACCAAATTAAGAGACACTAGAGGCAAGTGATTTAATTCTATTTAATTCAGAGAATGTTTCTTCCATGTTAGATAAATTTAAAGATTTACATTTGTTCTTGGAAGTTAAATAAAAACCCATTTTTCATTGGACTTAGGACTTGAATTTTGAGGTCAAATTGCATGTAGAATAGTATGGAGATGATTATTCTGATGTTAATATATGTTGGAAGTAACAAAAACGGATCTAGAATGGACTTATTGAGGATTTAAAATTCTAGGGTTTATGTTCTTGAAAATTTGGGGGAAAGGGTAGAGATTGATGAATTAATGATGTTTAGGATGTGTTAATTCCTTAAAAGATGTTAGTATATAACCTTAGTATGTTTTAGGATGATTGGAGACCTTAAAACATTGTTGGGACGAATTTTGGTTGAGATTTGAGGTGTAGAAATTGGTGGAAATACGAGATAGGATTTCTGGGCTTGAATCTGGTCACTCGTTAGAAGACCTACCCAGGTCGTTCGAACGAGCTCGTTTCGAACGAGCTTCTAACGAGTTGACAGTTTGGAGTTCTAACGAGAGGGATGTTCGTTCGATAATCTCGTTCGAACGAGATCTCTTTAGATAGCCCAGTTCGTTCGAACGAACTCTCGTTCGAACAGCCTCGTTCGAACGAGACTTCTAACGAGCTGGCAGTTTAGGCCTTTTTGGCTTGTTTTGATTTTGGGAGTCCCGTAAATTTGTTCGAGGATGGAGATAACATTCCTTTGATGGTGTATTAGTATACTTGGGACATTTGGGATATAATGAGGAGTAAATTATATAAGTGTGGATCAAATCAAATAGACATTTGAGTCGAGACGTGAGTGCCTACTACGACGTGAGAATAAATTATGGCGCGTATAAATATGGACCGGGATTATATAAAATGTATAAATTATAAGTTAGTACGAGAAGGCGATATGTACTGCAATTAAATTACGGTGATTACTAAGACGCGTGTTTACTTAGTATTGGTATATGATTTGTGTGTATGACATACCTACCATACTTGCTATCACGGGAGGTTTGCGTTCGCTTAGGGCCCTCTAATCCTTATGTTGCCCGAATTTAGACTGGTTACCTCGATGAACATAGGTCAGAGAAGGACTTATTGGGATGTTAATAAGTCTGCTGATCGTGGGAGCGCAGGTATGTGCGTGACCCATGTGATGTGACTGTGTTCGCCTCCATTATCTGTGATGTTGTTATCTGTGAACTATTCCTGAGAGATTCGGAATATGTGATCCTTATGTACGTGATGTACCGGGATGGATAACAGAGTATGTGTGTGCACCAAAGCTTAGTCTCGGGGTGCTTATATTGTATATTTATGTTGTGGAAAATATACACTTAATAAACTGGGAACTTTCATATGGTATTGTGTGTATAACTATGGAATAACAAAAGGGATGATCTATAATGAGTTGTATTACTTGTATGTGAGAACCTGAATTTACGTTAAGCCCCTATTTAATTGCAAGCGTTATAATGTTAATAGGAACCGAGTAATAAGGGTAGAACCTATGACAGTCTAGCTAGATATGATGTCACTTAGCTAGTGGTTAGTGTCATTTTAGATGGGTACTTACGTTAGGAGTGCACATTTAGTCGAGAGGTGAGGATTTCATGTGAGTGCACGTCCTAACATGTACTTTGCATTTAATGTTTTAAATGTTTTTAAAGCACTTGCAGGTTTTTAAAATATCTCCACATTCGGGCTCTGACCCGTTTGCTTTCAAATCTATTTTTTTTGTAAAACCATTTTAGGTGCCCAGCCACAAGGACACCATGCATAGGATACTCATTCAGGTGACGAGCTGTAGCTGTTTGTGGAAGCTACAGGGATTTGCTTTTAGACGCTTCTACCATTTGGATTCCATATTCAGTATTCTTCAGTTGTAGGGCATGTTGCCCAAGTTCTATTAGAGACTTTTCCATTTTAGTTTTTCAGACTTGGCATGTATTATTTCAGTATTTAGTTATTCATTTCAGTTGTGGAGTTTGTTGTGAGGAGTTTTTCCTCTGGATTTAATTATATCATGTGTTGGTTATTCTTTTATTTCGTTATGGTGAATGGTGATATTATTCTTGCTTTAAATCTTTCACTGCATGTTAATCAGACTTTAATTGAAATTTGGCAACTTACTTTTTAAATACTAGGTGGTTAGTAATAATAAAATGTTTTCGACAGTGATGCTATTAGCTGAGCCAACTTGGCATTTTGAATTAATTTAATAAAGGAGTAGCTACCCGGTATTTAATTAGTCGGGGTGTCACAGGTGGTATCAGAGCATCAGGTTCTAGTGTCCTTTAGGATTTGTACGGCTATTATGTTTCCGCTAAGTTTTCTTTGATATAGAGCCCTATATTTTAGGACTGTTGTACTCTTTTTGTGTATGCTTCGTTCTTCAGCTATTTTAAGTTTATAAACAGCAAACTTATAAACTTTATTCTTATTTCAGATGCCTCCACGACGTGCACGACGAGTTCCCAGGGATGCGACGCCCGAACCCCAGCCCGCTCCAGTTCAGGGCATAATGAACGCCGCTGAGGTTGCAGCCATTGTAGCCCAAGCGGTAAATGCCGCAATTGCCGTAGTTCAGCAGGCACCACCTCAGGCGCCGGTTGCCGCTCCAATACAGGCAAATGCATTCCCGTCTGCTTGGGAACGTGTACGTGACGCTTTTCAGAAAGCGCATCCGCCAGAGTTTGCAGGTAGCTCAGATGTGGTAGTCTCGAGTCAGTGGAGGAAGGATATGCAGAGGCACTTGAGGATGTATGAGTGCATGGACGTTCAGAAGAAGGTGCTAGCTACTTTCAAGTTAGTTGGATCTGCACTGCAGTGGTGGGAGTCTATTACCACCGTGGAGGAGAGGGATACTCTCACTATTCAGGACTTTTGGGTGCGGTTCGACCGCAAGTATTTTTCGTCAGCTGTTCACACGGAAATGAGGAGGAAACTGATGAATCTGAAGCAAGAGGGTAAGACCGTGGCCGAGTATGAGGCCGAGTTCACGAATCTGTTGAATATCGTTCCGGATGAGATACCGACAGAAAAGAAGAAGATTGAGAGATTCACCGACGGGTTGGCATGGAGGATCCGTCAGCATCTGTTAGGGAACCTTTCGTTGGCCACTTATTCTGATGTGGTTAACGCTGCTTTGTTACACTGCCAGGATCACCGCTTTCATATGACTGAGGGTAAGAGATCGGGAGAGTCTAGCCATCAGGGCAGGACTGGAGGACATGGTGCCGGTGGGGCACAATCTGTTCAGGGGCAGAGACAAAGTGAGCAGGGTTCCCAGCAGGGGATCAGAAGAGGTTCATATCAGGAAATTACAGGCACGGACAGGGAGGTTTCCGTCAGGGCCATCAGGGTCCAAACGACCATCAGGGCCAACAGGGGCAGAATGGGCAGCAGTTTCAGCAGGGCCAGCAGGGCCAAGGGAGGAACGGTAACGGCCACCAAGGCCGGGGACAGCAGGGGCAGAGAGGAGGGAACTTCCCAGGGAAGTGTTTTGTTTGTGGCAAGACTGGCCATAAACGACAGGATTGTCCTGATAGGGGCAGGGCCCCACAGCAGCAGCAGCAGGGTGCTCGCCAGGAGCCGCAGAGGCCTATGTTTCCCGCTGCTCTCCCCGCACCGCCACAGATGGCAGCATTGCCACCCATTCCAGCAGTCCCAGCTCAGCAGGGGCAGCTACAGTATGGACGTGTCTATAACGTCCACCAGGCAGCAGTTCCACAGGCACCGCCCACGATTGAGGGTACGTTTCCTATCCATGGCACTATGGGTCGGGTATTGTTTGATACGGGGGCTACACATTGTTTTATAGCTACACATTTTGCGAAAGCCTTAGGATTGTTAGCTACGGCAGAGAGCACAGTGACGTGTGTCGACTCACCATTGGGGAGTGGGTCACTTATATTCTTTATATGCCGGGGAGTGGGGGTAGAGATTGGTAGTCCGGTATTACCTGCAGATATGTTGGTATTAGATATGCATGTTCACGATGTGATTATCGGTATGGATTGGCTCGCTGATTATAGAGCCATGATTGATTGCTTCGGTGGGAGCATTGTTTTTGCCATTCCGGGGCAAGAGATGTTTGTAGTGGCGATGCCTCGTCCAGAGGGAGGCTCGATCGCTCATTTATATTACCTAGATGAGGATACCTCTAAGGAGGTTGTGATTCCTTTAGACTCAATCCCAGTTGTCAGGGAGTATTCTGATGTATTTCAGGAGATACCAGGCCTACCCCCCAGTCGAGAGATAGACTTTGTTATAGACCTATTGCCAGATACGAGACCTATAGCACGCGCACCGTACCGTATGGCTCCGGCAGAGATGCGAGAGCTACGAGATCAGATAGAGCAGCTGTTAGGTCAGGGCTTTATTCGCAGGAGTACCTCACCTTGGGGCGCTCCAGTTTTGTTTGTGAAGAAGATGGATGGTTCACTGAGATTGTGTGTGGACTACCGGGAGTTGAACAAGGTCACGATACGGAATAAGTATCTGTTGCCTCGAATCAATGACCTATTTGACCAGTTGAGAGGATCTTCTTTCTTCTCGAAGATTGATTTGATATCGGGATACCATCAGTTGCGTATCAGGGAGGAGGATGTCTCGAAGACTGCGTTCTTGTCGAGATATGGTTCTTACGAGTTTCGGGTTATGCCTTTTGATTTGACCAACGCTCCAGCTGTGTTTATGGACTTGATGAACAGAGTGTTCAGGGATTTCCTAGATTAGTTGTCATTGTCTTCATCGATGATATTCTGGTTTACTCCCAGACAGAGGAGGAGCACGCCGAGCATTTGAGGCAAGTTTTGCAGACACTTCGTCAGAACGAGTTGTATGCAAAATATGAGAAGTGTGGGTTTTGGCTGAAGGAGGTCCAGTTTTAGGGACATATCATTTACGACCGGGGGATATCTATTGATCCGGGGAAGGTATCCGCGGTGAGGGAGTGGGGACAACCCACGACACCGACTGAGATTCGTAGTTTCTTTGGCCTAGCAGGATACTACAGGAGGTTCATTCGGGGATTTTCGAAGATAGCGGGTCCTTTGACACATCTGACTCGTAAGGGTGTGCCATTCATCTGGAGTGATGTCTGTCAGTTGGCATTCGATGAATTGAAGGATAAATTGACCTCAGCACCTGTGTTAGCATTCCCGAGACCGGGAGTTGAGTATTTGGTTTACACCGATGCGTCTTTGCAAGGACTTGGAGGTGTATTACAACAGGAGAGACAGGCCATAGCTTATGCTTCCCGTAAGCTTAAGCCTCATGAGAAGAATTACCCCACGCATGATTTGGAATTGGCGGCGGTGGTATTTGCCCTACGAATTTGGAGGCACTATCTTTTGGGGGAGAAGTTCCAATTGTTCACGGACCACAAGTCCCTACAGTACCTGTTCACGCAGAAGGAGTTGAACATGCGACAAAGGAGGTGGCTTGAATTTGTGAAGGACTACTAGTTCGATATCCAGTATCACCCGGGTAAGGCCAACGTGGTAGCAGACGCGTTGAGCCGTAGGCCAACAGATGAGGTGGCAGGGGTGTGGAAGGCAAAGTGGAAGGAGTTGGGACACCAGGATGCAGTGGCCCGATCTTTCATGTCTGTGATGACCGTTACACCGCAGATTGTCACGAAGGTAGTACGGGCACAGGCTAATGACTCGTTCTGTCAGGAGCAGATAGTTCGATTACTAGCAGAGGGAGCCAAGTCCTATACCGTCAGCTCAGACGGGGGATTACGCTTCAATGGGAGATTGGTGGTTCCAGAAGGGGAGAAATTGCGACACGAGGTGATGGCAGAGTTGCACGGATCACGGTTCGCGGTACATCCCAGAGGGGACAAAATGTACCAAGACATGAGACGCCAGTATTGGTGGAGCGGTATGAAGAGAGATATTGCTGAGTTTGTTTCGAAATGCGCCACTTGCCAGCTAGTAAAAGTGGATCATCAGAGACCGACAGGACTTCTACAGCCGTTGGAGGTTCCGGTATGGATGTGGGAAAGCATATCCATGGATTTTATCACGGGGTTGCCTACGTCGCAGAGGGGTAACGACTCCGTTTGGGTAATTATGGACAGGTTGTCCAAAGTCGCTCACTTTTTACCCATAAGGACTGACTACACTTCGGGACAGTATGCCCAGCTCTTCATTTAAGAGATTGTGAGACTTCACGGTGTGCCCCTAAATATCGTGTCTGACAGAGACAAGATATTTGTATCGCGGTTTTGGGAGAGTTTCCCGGAGGCCATGGGCACGGAATTGCGATTGAGTACGGCTTATCATCCGCAGACCGATGGGCAGACAGAGCGCACAAATCAGATGTTGGAGGACATGCTACGCATGTGCATTATTGACTTTGGGGGTGGATGGGAGCAGTACCGACCACTGGTGGAGTTTGCTTACAACAACTCCTATCAGTTCACTATTGGCATGGCTCCGTTTGAGGCGTTGTACGGTAGACCTTGTCGTTCCCCAGCATGTTGGTTAGAGGTGGGGGACAACAAACTACTTGGGCCAGAAGTGATTCAGGATACTTCGGCAAGGATTGAGTTGATTCGGAGTCGCATTCGGGTATCTCATGACCGGCAGAAGAGTTATGCTGATGCGAAGAGATCTTTCAGGGAGTTCCAAGTGGGGGACCAGGTTTTGCTCAGAGTATCTCCTATGAAGGGGATTATGCATTTCAGGAAGAAGGGGAAGTTGGCACCGAGGTATGTGGGGCCGTTTCCTATTATTGAGCGGATTGGACCAGTTGTGTATAGACTCGGGTTACCGGAGCATTTACACCGGATACACGATGTGTTTCATATTTCCTCGCTAAGGAAATATCTCAGAGATGATTTGGCTCATTCTCACATCGCCTTGGAGGAGATTGATCTTCAGCCTGATAGCTCCTACGAGGAGGGGCCGATTGCTATTTTGGACCGAAGTGAGAGGAAACTGCGGTCAAAGATAGTTCCGTTAGTGCGTGTTCAGTGGCGACATCACAATGTCGAGGAGTCCACATGGGAACGCGAGGATGAGATGCGCGAACGTTATCCAGAGTTGTTTTTATCAGGTACTTTCTAGTTCCGAATTTCGGGACGAAATTCTGTTATTAGGGGGGAAGTATGTAATACCCCGTACTTTTGGCGATATTTATTTTTGGGATTAATTAATTAAATGAGAATTAATTGGGAATTAATCCGGATAAAATACTAGCGAGATGTGAGTTGGTATTTGACTATATTGAGTATATATGGTGATATATGAATATTGAATTATCAAATTGTCGTGAGATTGATATACGGCAATTTGGACATTTTATTGGGATGTGTGAGACAGTCGCGTCAGGATATAATTATTTTAATTGTAAAATTGAAGTTAAATTCTATCAACCATATGGTTGTTTTTTGAGTGCGCCAACGCGTCCGGAAGGGTCGAGATAGTCAGAAAACACTAGCCGGGGGTTTATTTTGGGTCCCGGGGTATTTTTAGGCCATACCGGCATCTTATAAGGGTAGTTTGGTAATATTGTATTTTTGAGATTTATTAATGACGAAAATTAGGATTTATAATCTGATTTGGGTAACTAACCACTAAACCCACTACCAACCATATTGACCCATAAGACTACGGGGAGTTTTAAAATTGGTTTTCTAAGTCTCCTAAACAAACCCTAGCCACCTTTGGAGAAGAAGGCTTGTAGAGAGAGAGAGAGAAGGAATTCTGCAGAAAAAGCTTCATCAAACCAACACCAAATTCAGAGACACTAGAGGCAAGTGATTTAATTCTATTTAATTCAGAGAATGTTTCTTCCATGTTAGATAAATTTAAAGATTTACATTTGTTCTTGGAAGTTAAATAAAAACCCATTTTTCATTGGACTTAGGACTTGAATTTTGAGGTCAAATTGCATGTAGAATAGTATGGAGATGATTATTCTGATGTTAATATATGTTGGATGTAACAAAAACGGATCTAGAATGGACTTATTGAGGATTTAAAATTCTAGGGCTTATGTTCTTGAAAATTTGGGGGAAAGGGTTGAGATTGATGAATTAATGATGTTTAGGATGTGTTAATTCCTTAAAAGATGTTAGTATATAACCTTAGTATGTTTTAGGATGATTGGAGACCTTAAAACATTGTTGGGACGAATTTTGGTTGAGATTTGAGGTGTAGAAATTGGTGGAAAAACGAGATAGGATTTCTGGGCTTGAATCTGGTCACTCGTTAGAAGACCTACCCAGGTCGTTCGAACGAGCTCGTTCGAACGAGCTTCTAACGAGTTGACAGTTTGGAGTTCTAACGAGAGGGATGTTCATTCGATAATCTCGTTCGAACGAGATCTCGTTAAATAGCCCAGTTCGTTCGAACGAACTCTCGTTCGAACAGCCTCGTTCGAACGAGACTTCTAACGAGCTGGCAGTTTAGGCCTTTTTGGCCTGTTTTGATTTTGGGAGTCCCGTAAATTTGTTCGAGGATGGAGATAACATTCTTTTGATGGTGTATTAGTATACTTGGGACATTTGGGATATAATGAGGAGTAAATTATATAAGTGTGGATCAAATCAAATAGACATTTGAGTCGAGACGTGAGTGCCTACTACGACGTGAGAATAAATTATGGCGCGTATAAATATGGACTGGGATTATATAAATTGTATAAATTATAAGTTAGTAGGAGAAGGCAATATTTACTACAATTAAATTACGGTGATTATTAAGACGCGTGTTTACTTAGTATTGGTATATGATTTGTGTGTATGACATACCTACCATACTTGCTATCACGGGAGGTTTGCGTTCGCTTAGGGCCCTCTAATCCTTGTGTTGCCCGGATTTAGACTGGTTACCTCGATGAACATAGGTCAGAGAAGGACTTATTGGGATGTTAATAAGTCTGCTGATCGTGGGAGCGCAGTTATGTACGTGACCCATGTGATGTGACTGTGTTCGCCTCCATTATTTGTGATGTTGTTATCTGTGAACTATTCCTGAGAGATTCGGAATATGTGATCCTTATGTACGTGATGTACCGGGATGGATAGAAGAGTATGTGTGTGCACCACAGCTTAGTCTCGGGGTGCTTATATTGTATATTTATGTTGTGGAAAATATACACTTAATAAACTGGGAACTTTCATATGGTATTGTGTGTATAACTATGGAATAACAAAAGGGATGATCTATAATGAGTTGTATTACTTGTATGTGAGAACCTGAATTTACGTTAAGCCCCTATTTAATTGCAAGCGTTATAATGTTAATGGGAACCGAGTAATAAGGGTAGAACATATGACAGTCTAGCTAGATATGATGTCACTTAGCTAGTGGTTAGTGTCATTTTAGATGGGTACTTACGTTAGGAGTGCACATTTAGTCGAGAGGTGAGGATTTCATGTGAGTGCACGTCCTAACATGTACTTTGCATTTAATGTTTTAAATGTTTTTAAAGCACTTGCAGGTTTTTAAAATATCTCCACATTCGGGCTCTGACCCGTTTGCTTTAAAATCTATTTTTTTTTTGTAAAACCATTTTAGGTGCCCAGCCACAAGGACACCATGCATAGGATACTCATTCAGGTGACGAGCTGTAGCTGTTTGTGGAAGCTACAGGGATTTGCTTTTAGACGCTTCTACCATTTGGATTCCATATTCAGTATTCTTCAGTTGTAGGGCATGTTGCCCAAGTTCTATTAGAGACTTTTCCATTTTAGTTTTTCATACTTGGCATGTATTGTTTCAGTATTTAGTTATTCATTTCAGTTGTGGAGTTTGTTGTGAGGAGTTTTTCCTCCGGATTTAATTATATCATGTGTTGGTTATTCTTCTATTTCGTTATGGTGAATGGTGATATTATTCTTGCTTTAAATCTTTCACTGCATGTTAATCAGACTTTAATTGAAATTTGGCAACTTACTTTTTAAATACTAGGTGGTTAGTAATAATAAAATGTTTTCGACAGTGATGCTATTAGCTGAGCCAACTTGGCATTTTGAATTAATTTAATAAAGGAGTAGCTACCCGGTATTTAATTAGTCGGGGTGTCACATCCCACACCTCAGCATATAATGAAAATCAAAGACCCATTGCCCAGTGGTGAGTCTACTCATGTCACAGTGCTCTCTGCAGTGTCTAATAACGCTAAGGCCTGTGCAAAATGAGTAGCTATAAAACAGTGAGATACCCCAGTATCAAATAAAACCCGACCCATAGTGCCATGGATAGAAAATGTACCCTCAATTACGGGTGGTGCCTGAGGTGCTACTGCCTGGTGGACATTATAGACACGTTCGTACTGCAACTGCCCCTGTTGAACTCGAGCTGTTGGGATGGCTGGTAGGTCTGGAATCTGAGCTGGCGTTGGGAGGGTGGCTGGAAAGAGTGGCCTTTGTGGATCATTATGGGCACCCTACTGCTGTGGGGCCCTATCTCCCTCTGGTAAATCCTGGCGCCTATGGCCATTCTTGCCACATTCGAAACATCTTCCCTTAAAGTTACCTCCCCACTGCCCTTGCTAACCACGGCCCTGTTGGCCGTTACCACCCCGCCACTGGCCCTGTTGGATTTGCTGTTGACCCTGATGGCCCTGCTATTGTCCCTGTTCCTGATGGTATTGGCCATACTGATTAGACTGACCCTGCCTAAATCCCCTAAATCCCTATCTCGAGTCACCTGATCAAAACCGCTTGGCAGGGTCCGCCTCATGAGAACTCTGCTCATCGTGACGTGTCTGCCCCTGGGTTGCTGATGCCCCACCAGTACTACTGCCCCTATCCTGCCCTGCTGGCTAGACTCCCCTGCTCGTTTGTCCCCTGTAGATGGAAGCGGTGATCCTGATAGTGTAATAAAGCAGCGTTGAGTACATTAGTGTAGCTACTCAATGATAGATTGCCTATGAGGTGCTGGCGAATCCTCCAAGCCAATCCATCTACGAACAGGAGTATCTTATTCCCCTCTCTGGGTGCCTCATGTGGCACTATAGTGATAAGTCTAGTGAAGTCCTCCTCGTACTCAGTAAGAGTCATATTCTCCTGCTTCAGATTCAGTAACTTCTGCCTTATCTCAGTCTGCACGACGGAAGGGAAGTCCTTGCAATCAAACCGCGCCCAGAACGACTGAATCGTGATGTTGTCCCTCTCCTCCAAGGTGGTGGTGTATTCCCACCACTGCAAAGTAGCCCCCACTAGCTTGAAGGAAGACAAAAGCTGTCTCTATACGTCAGTGCACTCATACATGCGCAGATGCCTCTGGATATCTTTCTTCCATTGGCTCGCGACTATGATGTCCGAACTACCCGAGAACTCCGGGGGATGCGCCTTCTGAAAGGCATTCCTAATTCGCTCCCATGCAGATGGAAGTTGTGCTGGTACTAGCGCCACTACCTGAATCTGGGGTGGAGCCTGCTGTACTATCGCTAATGCGGCATTCACCGTCGGAGCAATAATAGCGACTACCTCAGTTGCGTTCATCATCCCTTGTGTCGGAGCTGCTGGCTGCTCGGGCTGGGCATTCCTATCTCGGGGTGCGTGTCTCGGAGGCATCTAAAATGAGAAGGAAGTTTATTAGTCTACAGTTATTAACAAGTCTCGAATAGCTGAATACGTTAGCGTAAACACAAGAATACAACAGTCCTAAAAATAGGGCTCTATATCAAAAACGCTAAGCTAGAAGCGAAATAAACCATACAAATCCTAAAGGACACTAGAACCTGATGCTCTGATACCACCTGTGACACCCCGCCTAATTAAATACTGGGTGATCAGTCCTTTATTAAATTAAAATCAAGGTGAACGGTTGGTTCATTCTTAGAATCACTGTCGCAAAATAAAATTTCCAAATTTAAACGCCATAAATAATTAAGCTATGTATCAAAACAATTTTAAAACCTTAGTTCCATTTTATTAAATCCAAATATGAAAACCTTTTTAACTAACCAACAATTTAAGAACTCTGATATACTAAAGATGGATAATAACACACAAGAATTAGATTCAACCAGATAAACCAAACCAGTTTAAACGATAAATAAAACCATCCTGACAGTAATTAAATCCCAAAGAGTACCAACTAATGGAAATGTAAAGGAACGTAAATCTCTGATAAAAATCCAAACTGAATAGAGAAACGGGTGACACAGGCCCTAACTAATAAGAATTAAAAGTAGGAGTGGATTCAACAATGAGGTAATCTAAGCAATGGCCTGCAACTCCCACATAAGCTGCAGCACATCCGATCCAAGAAACCTAAGCATGACGCCCCTGTGGCTGGGCACCAGTAATATATATATACAAGAGAGAAGAAATAACAGGAAATGGGTCAGAGCCCGAGTGTAAAACAGTTTAATTTCTGAAAAATGAAGCTCTCTCATATATCTTGTGTTATTTGAAATAACTCAGTGATGTCACAAAATTTCCAAACACTTATAATAAAGTTGGAGTAATTATACCTTACTTAACTGCTTTTATGCACAGTAGAAGTTCCCATACTTAAGTATATATATATATATATTAATCACTCATATAATATATATACTATCAGTACCCCACATAAAATTTGTGGTGCTGGCATACTCTGGTATCAAGTCCCCGTATCACTCTTACTAAGGGGAAATGGTAGTTCGGAATCACTCTCAAACTGTATTAACACAAAACATAAACAAATGGAGGTGAAGCATAGTTTCGAGTCACAAAGAGGTCAGCACATACCCTCATGTCTCTTAGGACCGTCTGACTATCAATCAGATAGACTGTACCAACGAATCCTATGTTCTAGGGTACAAGTCGTTATCACCCATAAAGGCCCAATCGAGATAAGGCTATCCCGGCGCGGAAACCCCCAGTGATAGAAAGTAGCTCGGGTACGATTTTTATACATATATATATAATATATGCACAATCACACAGTCATATATATATATATATATATATATATATATATATATATATATATACTCACATTTCTAAATTAGGTTCACCCATGACCCATAATTATAATTATCCGTTCTTAGCACATTTTTACTCGATTATCTCACATAACGGATTTGTCACTTTTATTCTCATATATATTAGTTATTCCATATCTACTTCTCGACTCTCGAAGTATTATATCTCCCTAAGTATAATTTCAGTAGGCACTCTCACTTACCTTTTAGTCTAACTTTCTTACAAGTCTCGATCTTTTATTAAACGTACGCATGATTTCATATGTGTGAATAACTCCTCGTTAACCCGTAATTTCATCTTACAATAAATTCTCACTCAACGGAGTTTATCTAGACATTACTGTTACTATTTATATCCCATTATAATCTAACAATAATAATCAAGGCTTAATACGCATTTTAATCGGATTAAACCAACATAAGGGGAATATGCAGTTTTTCAGGAGGGGTCGATCGATCGATCGATGTTCTTGGGTCGATCGATCGATCAAGCAGTTATGACAAAAACTGCATTAATCCAGTTACGGGTTTGCCTCTCCAACCTCAACCAAATCTCCATATATCATTCCCAAACTCCCAACCAACGTTACTACAAGTACTACATGCCTAAACACATGATTTTCTACGTAGAATATGTCCCAATTCATCAATTATAACAATTTAATGGGTAAAATTTACCTAAACTTCAAGAACCCTAATTTTTCCTTTTCTTTCAATTCTTCCAATTATTTTCCATATTTCCTACTTCTAAATCCATAAAAATTCATGGTTTATCCTCTACATGCGATTTAGATGTCCACAATATGATTACTTCTTCTACAACATGTGATTTTAAGTCTCAAAACTATACTTTCTTTCATGAAACAAGTTCTAAACAACCCTAGACTAACATGATTGAGACATTAACTAAAAATAAACCAAGATAGATACTTGCCTAGAATTTGAGTTTCTGATTTGAGGATGAAAGAGGTACGGTTGCGTTCCTCGTCGCGCGATCTACGCTTTGGTGGTGGTGGCGGTGTAAACGGTTGAGTCCTTGGCCTTCAGTTGCTTGGAAAGCTCTCCAACTCCTTCTCTAATGGCCGTTCTTTGATATTCTGATTGCTAACCCTAGAAGGCAACTCCTAAAGGCTGATTTATTCTTAGGAAATTCATGGGTTTAATTACCCAAAAATGTCAAATGCCTATAATACCCTCCCGGGATGCTAATTAGGCTTAAAAATTCTTCGAGACCCAAACTAAACCCCCGGGTACATTATTTTGACTACCTCGACCCTTTCGGACACATTGGCGCACTCGAAATGACCATACGGGCGACTTATAATTCATTCACTTTTAATAATAATAATTTAATCTCGACACGACACGGGCACGTCCCGATTTAATTTCCATAATTATAAAATTATACACTCATGATAATTTAATAAAATCGATTATACATATTACTTTATCCACTAAGTAATGTTCAACAAATTCTCAATAATTACTAACTCTCATCACGCTAGTAAATATTTAAAATAATTTTCGGATTAATATTAAATTAATATCTCAATTGAAATTTAATAAATCAAAAAATTTAAAAGTCATAAAAATACGAGGAATTACACAGGGCTTGACGCCCCTTGTGGTGAAAGACCCCAAAGTAACTGCAGTAACGTATGGCGACGGAGATAGGTGGTGAGAGGCCATGAAGTCCGTCGTTGTTGGCTAAAGCCCAAAGATAATGGCGTAATAGGGAACTTGATAAGAAATGGGTTATAAGATAAAAATAACCTAACTTGTGTGAGTGATTAAAGTTCCAATTAATGAATGTGGACAAGTAAATTGAGAATAATGAAAAATGGCCATAAGGGAAGTGAAGTAGTTAAGCAAAGTGACTTAATAGGTAATTAAGCTACCTAATGAGGTTTGAAACCCATAATAACACAAGTGTGTGTAGTATATGTCTTTCAGTGTTAATGAATATTTTCTAACACGATGTGTGCGTATGTTGAAAGAAGTTTTAAGTAATGGTCAAGTAACTCTTGCGTGAGTTAATGAACATTAAGTAATAAACATTTGAAAGTGAATGAAAGGTTTTTGCCAACAATTATAAATTGTTTAACTAGGTGAGTGAATGGTAATTATATGCTAGTTTTAAGCATAAAATACAAAATGATTATTTTGTAAAGACGAGGAGGACAAATTGTATCAAATAACGTTTTTAAAATAAAACCCGTTTAATACATTGGGACATGTATTTTTCAAAAGTATATATATAGATATATACATATTTTCACATGCATGTGATTGTAGCCTGTGAGTGTTCTTTCTACTGTTCATTTTTATACTGCATTTGTATATGTTACCACTGAGCATTCGGCTCACATCCTTCTTTTTTTTACGGCAGGTTGTATGTTGTTCCATACTTTGAAAGCGTTGTATAGGTAAGTAGTTACTTGCATTTATGATTAATGGTTCCGTTTACTTAGCCTTGAGGGAACTTCCTCTGGGTCCTATCACGTAGTTGAGAAAAAATAATCTCGTATGCTAATGAGTGTAATGTTAAATAATAATAAAACTGGATTAGAAATATTGTTTAGGGTGTTTCATTGCACTTCACAATTAACACACAAACCAGATCGGGTTAGTCATTTAATAAACTTTAAACCCGGGTCGAGGCATTACAGTTAGAATATGTTTGGGGAGGATTTGAGAAAAATGATTGAGTTTGGTAAGTTTTTTTAGATTTTGAGACTTGACATTCTCCGTCTGGGTTGTGTATAGGAGCGGTGTGGACGACTGAATGTAAACCCCGTGTACACGAATATGGGAAGAGGTTTGGGAATGTTAGCATCATGTACATGAATTCATATTATCCTCGTGCACATGAATGTTGGTAAAAAGTAAAAGTGTGGTATATTAGTTTAAGGCATGGTTATTTCCTATAGGATTTCACTATAGGCTTTGATTGGGACACTTGGGGGTGTACTCTTACTGAGCTATTATGAATATCTAAGCCAACATATTGAGGAGTTATTTGGTCATGCTTAATTACCTTAGGTACTTTAGGGAGGTGTAACATCCGAGTTCATGCGGTTAGGGTGAAATAACCATCTTAGTGTGTGTGTGATATATATATATATATATATATATATATATCTTAGTGTGTGTGTGTGTGTGTGTGCTTAGTGTGATTATTTATGAACATATCATATTAGGATCCTGGGAAATATATTGGTTAGTGTTGTGATTTAAATGGATTTGGGGGTACCAAACTCCTGTATGATGAGTAGGTTTGGTGAATGTCAATATGTTAGATCATACGTTAAGTTGGTCACGACTTCACGATTTGGAAATATGGTTGACTTGATCCTTCAAACAAGTTTTTTCTATGGTACGTAGTAATCGATGGTGTGATTGTGTAGTACGGGTTTACTAATAAATGCACAATAAGGTCCCCTAAGGTTTATGCCATCACATGGTTGTTATGAGACTAATAATAATGTATAATATAGTGCAGTGATGGACACTTTAATTAAAAGACACTGTCACGTTATTGTGTTATGCTATGGGATAATGTGTATTCTATCACTTAGGTGACATGAGTGGGGATTGGTACACAGTTGTATTCTTTACGTGTGTAAGTAGTTAGATCCCAATGTAATGTGAGTACATGCGATATGTTACTTGTTCGTATAGTGATTGAGACTTATCAACATTATTTATGCTTTGGCTTCGGGCTTTCGTGTAGTATTTCACTTATGACGAGGGGTGAGGTATCTCTTCCATGTGAGTTTCGACATGTTTCCTTGATTATGTAAATGAGCCACATGATTATTACTACATTTATATAGTAAGTATTTCTTGCAACTTTATGGGCTCTGATCCAAAATTTATAAAATGTTTTTAAGCATTTTTAGACAAGAGAAACATGTCAGAGGAGAGTCAAACTTGCCACTTCATCATATCCAGTTGATTTCCATTCATAAATTAGGTTGCTATTTCATTTCAATCTCTTCAATTTCAGGCTTTTTAATTAAAACATGTGGGGACTGATGATGCTGAAATCTAGCACCACCGGATAAGTGATGATGAGCTCAAATAGTAGTAACCATGGCAGCCATGGAGATGTATATGTGTGAGTGTGTAGAAGGGGATGAGTATAAGAGGAATAAGACAATGGTGTATAGTGGTTCAGCCAATTAGGCCTACATCCACTGTGAGTGTGTGATCCACTAAGTATGGGCACTAATGGCCTTGGATACAATGCACATAAGCTCACTTTCTCTCTCTACTATGTGTACAAATAGAGTTTTTGCTAGGGTTACAATTATTTATTGATCTCCCCTCTAGGGTTGTAGGTGACAAGTATATATAGGTCTTGGGGGGTGTAGTGTACCCCCCAAGTATGCATGGTGCATGTGAATGATGATCTAGCCAATCCCCTATTGACACCTGTAGATGCCAAATAATGACATATTATTTCCTCACGTGAGGGTATAATTTTGTTATAACGGTCTCCCATGTGCAATGTGAGCCTCACGCGCACTGTTCCACGCGTCTCCCAAACCACGCACTGTGATGATGTCACCCTCGGCCTTTGATATGAGGCCGAGGGTAAAGTTCCTTCCGGCAATGAGTCTGGCCTAATTTGGGCCTCGTACTGTCGTACCCTTGGGGGTCGTCCGGAGCCTGATGAAGGGTCGTCCCCCTGAGGGGTCGTCCGGAGCCTGATGAAGGGTCGGCCCCTGAGGGGTCGTCCGAAGCCTGATGAAGGGTCGGCCCCCTGCGGGGTCGTCTGGAGCCTGATGAAGGGTCGGCTCCTGAGGAGTCGTCTAGAGCCTGGTGAAGGGTCGCCCCCCCTAGGGGTCGTCTGGGCCTGATGAGGCGCAGGGCGCCCTTGGCATGGCCGAGGGTATATACGGGTATATCAATCACCCCCAGCCCTTAGCCATAGATGATGCTGAGATGGCTGAGGGATAATGTTGCTTTTGAGACTAAGTGTATGGTATGTTTGATGAGTGACACCTGTCAAGATGATGTGACACCTGTCAAATTTTTATCCAATGTCGTTCCAGTTTTCAAGGCGTGGCGACTGCATGCTGCTTGGGGCTTTGTGCCCTAATGATGTCCTCCTCGTGGGCTGTTCTTTGCCTTGGGTAATGGGCCCACTCATCACTAAGGTATATAAGCAATTTTTGAAACCTTTCCTTCTCTTCTTCTTCTTCGCGCCCAAGCTCTCTCTCTCTCTCTAGATTTCCAACAGATAAACCACCATTTCTGTAAATTTCAACATTTCGAGTTTGGCAGTCTCACTCTTCCCTCTCAGGCAATCCCTCTGCCCTAGTGTCCTCTTTTCCTTCATTTCTTGCTTGCTTTCTTGTTTTAGGCTTGTAGGGTAGGATTTTCCTTAGGGTGTTTCATAACTTTTCTGGCGTCTTCTCCGGCGGCTGGTTCTTGAGTGTTCTTGATTAAAACACTTGGTTTCTTTTGTTTCAATCCAAAAGTCCAGCTTGGTCAATTGCAAACTTGTTTGTAGTTAGCTTAGAAATTCATCCCCCCTTAATGCTTAGGAGGCTTTACAGTTTAGCCGAGAGGTTCCCATCCTTGAGAGAGGAGCTCTTCGTAGAGATTAGACGAATAGAGGAAGAGGAGGAGAGGAGACGAGGGGCCGACCCTAATTGGGTACGACCCATTTTTCCCATTCCTCTTGCCACAATAAGACCCTATGAGTCTTGCGGGTCGTCTTGCCGTCCAGCCGAGAGTTATTCGAGTGAGATGGATGAGAGAGCGTCATCGCCAATCGGTGCTGGACCTTCTGGGAGATGAGAGGCGTCTGACCTAAGCCCAAGCCGACAGGCCGAGGGTATGGTTACTTCCGAGGCTATACATGTGACAACTCTATCTCCAAATGCCTTCCAGATGGCTTTTCCCCAAGGGCCTCTGACAGGTGATGAGGCCGAGGCTAAGGGTGAGGGGACTGAGGATGATGAGGACTCAGATGACCCAGTTGACACATTTCACTCCTCGTCTTATATTTCCTCAGTCAGGGATCGTGACCTTCTTCTGTGGAGGCATGCACATGGTGTTCCTCCCACCATATCTATGAGGGTTCCCTCGGAGGGCCAGAGGGTATTTGAGGGTGAAGAGGGAGAGATAGCGGTGTACGAACAAATGTTCAAGGTAGGTGTCAGACTCCCTTTACATCCTGCTATCGTAGATATTTTATCAGCCCTCGGCGTTGCCCCCTCTCAACTTCCTCCCAACTCTTGGAGGACGATCCTTTGTTATGTCTCCTTATGGAAAAATTCTTTCACTGATGAGCCCTCGGCCGACGTATTCTTGGCCTGTTACAATATCACCTCCTCATCCAAACAGCCTGGATATTATCACCTAGGAGCGAGGAGGTCTGACAAGAAACTTCTCCATGTGGCACAAACCTCCAACCACGATTGGAAGAAGAGATTTGTCTTTGTCTCCATAGAGTAGGAGTTCTCTTCCGAGGCACAACCTGTAGCTAACGGTCCGAGGGTCCCTAGAAGATGGTCTAACCCTTCAATGAAGGCCAGGTCAGACCCCGGACTTAGTCTGGAAGAGAAAGACATAGTTGAATATCTGAGAGGACGAGGGAGAGGGAGTGAACTTCCAAGGTTTGAAGATCTGATGACCCCTCGGTTCCTCAAGGAAGCTGGTCTAAGGGTCGGCCCCCTGACAGAACTATGTGAGTTATATTATTTTTCCATTCTTTACTTTTTTCAAGTGTTTCATCATTGCCTCTGCATTTTTCTGATGTGTCATCCTCCTTTCAGGTCGTCCCTCTGGCATATCGGATCAACTTTAGGAAATGACTGCTCCTATCTTACTATCAGGTCTAGGCAAAAATAAAGTCAAGGAGCCTCAGCAAGCTCTGAGGAAGACGAAGGCCGTGGGGCTAACGGTTGTTGAGCCGACTGCTGATAGCCACAAATGAAAAGAGCCTGAAACTCTTATTGACCCTCGGCCAAAGTCAAGGACGAGGCCGAGGGTAGAGTCGTCTGAGGGGGTTGGTTCATCTTCCAGCATGGGGGCCTTCTGGTCCCAGAACTTGGCGCTTCTAAAGGCCGAGTCGTCCTCCTTGATTGCCAATCTGAGGGCGGCCAAAGCCTCTATGTTCTCTGCCCCCTCGGCCGCCGACTATGATTTCTTGTCTAAAATGCCCCCGGCCAAGGTGTATGACTATGGTCTGCACACACTGGCTCAGGTATTTATTTTTACTTCATCTCCTTAGTTGAATTTTTCACCAACTATTTCCTCAGCCTCATAACAAATGTCTTTTTCTGTGCAGTCTGTCTGTGCCTTTACCTCGGCCACTAAGTGGATGGCTGAGAATCAATAGAAGTTTCATGAAACCGAGAGGGCCATTCAGCAAGAGTCTGACCTGCAGACAGAGCTCGAGACTGCAAGGGCTGAACTGGAGAGTGCCAGGACTGAGCATGCCAGGGTCTTGGATGACCTGACGAGACAGCATGATGCCGATCAGCAGGCCAAGGACCTACTTATAAAGGAGAAGGATGAGGCCCTGATAAACTTGGAGGTTCAGCACAAGGCCGATCTTGAGGCGGCTGTTAAGAAGGACGAGGCCGATGCTGTGGAGGCCTATAAACTCTCGGACGAGTTTCAAGGCTTCGGCCTTGAATACTTGGAGAGGGGAATTAGGACGGCCTGTCGGTGGGTCGTCTTAAAGTTCACTGATGCAGTGTCGTCCGTCCGCCCCGCTCTAGAGGTAGTTCAACTGGACGATCCACTTATTTCTGAAGCCCTATCCCAAGTGGAATCTCAGCATGTCGAAGGCACGGGCACATCTGAGGCTCGGCCTGTCATGGTTATAGAAGAATTTCCCATTGATGTTGAGGCCTTGCCCTCTGATATTGCTCAATAGGGTGGCTGTCTGTAGCCTATATCCTCTTCGTGTAATCCATTTTTTTACTTTACCTTTGTAGAACAAACATCATTTTGTAATATAATGCCTCTTTCTGTCTTCCATACTTCTCTCTTATATAATTTGCACTGTGATGTTTTCGGATTGACAATATCACTAACCCCTCCCTCGTCTTTCTTGAGGACCATGGTGGGGTCGTCCCCTCCATGTGACCTCATTATAGCCGAGGGTTATAATGACCAATTTAATGGTTTTAAACAATGTTCTCCCTCATCTTTCTTAAGGACCAAGGTGATGTCGTCCCCTCCATGCGACCTCATTATAGCCGAGGGTTATAATAACCAAATTAATGGTTTTAAACAAAGTTCTCCCTCGTCTTTCTTGAGGACCATGGTGGGGTCGTCCCCTCCATGCGACCTCATTATAGCCGAGGGTTATAATCACAAAATTAATGGTTTTAAACAAAGTTTTCCCTCGTCTTTCTTGAGGACCATGGTGGGGTCATCCCCTCCATGCGACCTCATTATAGCTGAGGGTTATAATCACCAAATTAATGGTTTTAAACAAAGTTTTCCCTCGTCTTTCTTGAGGACCATGGTGGGGTCGTCCCTTCCATGCAACGTCATTATAGCCGAGGGTTATAATCACCAAATTAATGGTTTTAAACAAAGTTCTCCCTCGTCTTTCTTGAGGATCATGGTGGGGTCGTCCCCTCCATGCGACCTCATTATAGCCGAGGGTCGTTCTTCGAAGATGTTTTCATGCGTACTAGAACTGATAAACACAAGGTGAGAGGAAACACCTATATTTCTCATTAATTTTCAAAATGTTATGTTGGAGCAACACCTATTACAACTGTCGTCCGATAGGACTTTACAAAACTACTCATAGTATTTCTTCAAATGATCTGCATTCCAAGGGTTGGAAAAGGGTTCCCCCTCTAGGTTTTCTAGTCTATAGGTCCCAGGGGCGACTTCATCGATGACCCTATATGGGCCATGCCAATTAGGATGGAGCTTGTTGGGCTTCTGCCAAGTCTTTTTGAGGACCAAGTCCCCTACCGCAATTGGTCTCTGTTTCACCCTCTGATTATAAAACCTTGCGATCCTCTGCTGGTAGGCGGCCTGCCTTATCTCGACATCTTCCCTCCTTTTATCAATCAGGTCTAAGTCGAGTCTCCTCTCTTATGTATTTCTCTGGGGGTCATACATTTGGACCCTATGAGTAGGAAACCCAATATCGGTGGGGATGACGGCTTCTGATCCATAAGCTAGCATGAATGGGGTATCTCTGGTAGAGGTCCTCACTGTCGTCCTGTATGCCCATAGCACGACATATAACTCCTCGACCCATCTTCCTTTTTCCTCCTCAAGCCTCTTCTTGATTCCATCTAGGATTGTCCTTTTTGTAAATTCTGTTTGCCCATTGGCCTGAGGTCGGCCCGGGGTAGAGAAAAATTATTTGATACTCACCCTTTCACAGTACTTCTGTAGAGAGGTATTCTTGAACTGAGTCCCGTTATCCGAGATGAGGGTGTTAGGGAGACCATATCTGCATATAACATTTTTCCAGATGAACTGGAAGGTCTTCTGCTCTGTAATCGTGACCATCGGTTCGGCCTCTACCCATTTTGAGAAATAGTCAATCGCTACGATGAGGAACCGATAGTTATTGACTGCTCTTGGTAAGGGTCCTACGAGGTCGATCCCCCACACTGCAAATGGCCATGGGGATGTAATGGAGGTAAGAGGATGATGGGTTTGGTGAGGGATGGTGGCAAATCTCTGGCATTTATCGCACTTTTTTACATATGCCGTGGCGTCTTTCCCCAAGGTCGGCCACCAGTACCCTTAGGTGATCACCCTCTTCGCTAAGGATCTGCCCCCAATGTGGCTTGAGCACGATCCTTCGTGCACATCTTACAAAATGGATGGGACCTCAGATGGGTGCACACACCTAAGTAAGGGGAGTAAAAATCCCTTTTTGTACAAGGTGTCCCCAATGATAGTGAACTTTGCAGCCCTGTATCTCAACTTCTTCCTTTCTTGCCTTGCCTCTGGCATCTCCCCCTCTTTAATGTATCTGATCAGAGGGTCCATCCACGAAGCTTCCTGAGAAACATTTAGGCAATTTCTAAGTGTTCCCTCAGTGTCTTCAATAGTTGGTCGAAGCAAAATTTCCACTGGGATCGTCCTCCTGATGTCTGTCCTAGTTGCCGAGGCCAACCTAGCAAGGGCATCAGCACGGCCATTGTCGAGCCTAGGTATCCTCTTTAATTTCACTTCTCTGAAGCACTTCAGTAATGACCTCACCTTCTCAAGGTACCTAGACATCCTCTCGTCCTTAGCCTCGTAGGCTCCTAGTATCTGATTCACTACTAGCCTCGAATCACTATGAACCAAAATCTGGCCGATACTAAGAGATCTGGCCAAGGAGAGGCCTGCTATCAAGGCCTCATATTCGGCCTCGTTGTTGAAGGCCTTAAAGTCGAACCTCAGGGCGCACTCAATGTTTGTGCCGTCGGGTGCTGATACTATTAACCCAACTCCACTCCCGCTTTCGCAAGAGGACCCGTCGAGGAAGAGACTCCACACGGTGTGTTCTTCTGAGAAACTTCCCTCGGTGAGTGACCCTTGTCTAAATAGATATCTTCCCTCTTCGTTTTCAGCCACTTTCCTTCTAGCGGTGCTTGTCTCAGCCTTATCTGCAGGTGTGTCGGTGAGCTCACCTTGTCGGGTATCTATCTTCTCGAGGCTCTCACCCTCAGCTTCATCATCTTCCCAAGTAAACTCGGCCACGAAGTCTGCCAATGCTTGCCCTTTAATGGTCGTCCTAGGCTGATACACTATGTCAAACTACCACAGCTCTATAGCCCAGGCCATTAACCTCCCTGATTTTTCAGGCTTGTGCAAAACCTGCCTAAGGGGAGAGTCAGTGAGGATGACCATTGTATGGGACTGGAAGTATGGCTTCATCTTTCTCGATGCATGGATCAAGGCATAGGCCAACTTCTCCATCCTTGGATATCTTTGCTCTTCCCCCTGAAGTGCCTTGCTATTAAAATACACAGGCTTCTGTACTCCGTCTTCGTCTCTCACGATGGCTGCACTGATGGCTGACTCTGAGACGGCGAGGTACACATAAAGTCGTTCACCCTGCACGGGCCGTGATAATAGCAAGGGAGACCCCAGGTATGATTTTAACTCCTTGAAGGCCTCATCACACTCTTCACTCCATTCGAGGGCTTTTCTGAGAATTTTGAAGAATGGTAGACACCTGTCTGTGGCCATAGACACGAACCTATTCAAGGCAGCAACTCTTCCGGTGAGTCTTTGAACGTCTTTAATGGACTTGGGGGTCTTCATCTCAACAAGGGCCTTTATCTTTTCAGGATTGGCCTCGATGCCTCTTTAGTTGACAATAAACCCCAAGAACTTCCCTGCTCCGACCCCGAAGACACACTTGGTCGGGTTAAGCTTCATATGGTATTTGTCCATCGTATTAAAGGTCCTCTCCAGGTCTGCTACATGATCCTCCACCTTCAAACTCTTAGTCAGCATATCATCTACATAGACCTCCATAAACTTCCCAATTTGGTCTTCGAACATTTTATTTACGAGGCATTGGTACGTTGCCCCCGTATTTTTTAGGCCAAAGGGCATGACCCTATAACAGTATGTCCCCTTATCAGTAATGAAGGTTGTCTTCTCCGAGTCTTTAGGGTTCATGAAGATCTGGTTGTACCCTGAATAGGCATCCATAAAGCTCATGAGCTCATGGCCTGTGGTAGCGTCTACCATCTGGTCAATGCGGGGGCAAGGGAAGCTGTCTTTGGGACAGTTCTTGTTGAGGTCGGTGAAGTCCATACACATTCTCCACTTCTCGTTGGCCTTTGGGACAATGACTGCATTGGACAACCATTCAGGGTAGATGACCTCTCTAATAAACTCAGCATCTTCTAGCTTCTTGACCTCATCCCTAATGACCTCATACTTTTCTCGAGAATAAATTCTCCTCTTCTGCTTTATCGGCTGTGCTCCCTCTACCACATTGAGCTTGTGGCACATAATTTCAGGTTAGATCCCCAGCATATCTACATGGCTCCACGCAAAGACGCTTCATCTTCTCCTCAACAGTTTAATGAGGTCTTCCTTGATATTGGGCTTCAGAGACTTGCCGACTTGGACGTTTTTTTCCGGGTCATCCTCATCGAGGATGATGGATTCTACGTCTTCCGCGGCCTCTCCTTTCTTTAGCTTCGTCTCATCCCTGGGGTCTAGGGTATCAATATTGTAAGTGGTTGTAGCCCTCTTGTGTGCCTCTCTTTCTTCAGCGGAGTTGTAGTAACATTCTCGCGCTGTCGTCTGGTCTCCCTGAACTTCCCCCACCCCGTAAGGGGTAGGAAATTTAATCATATGATGGACCGTAGACGAAACAGCTTCAAACCCCTTGAGGGCCACACGCCCCAGTATGATGTTGTAGGCCGAAAACACATGTTCATCCATCACAAAGAAACTGACCTTCTTGGTAAGCCATCTCGGACACTCATCCCCCATACTGACATCGGCCTCATACACTCCAAGGGGATGAACCTTTTCCCCAATGAACCCAATCAATGGATGATGGTATGGGACGAGTCTAGCACGGCTGAGACCTAAGGCTTTGAAGCACGGCCAAAACATTACATCTGCAGAACTTCCCCCGTCGACCAATATCCTCGGCGCCTCACACCCGTGGACCCTAGTTGTGATGATGAGTGGGTCGTCGTGTGGAGCTAGGAGGCCTTTAAAGTCCATTATCGATAACCCCACTATCAGAGTGTCCATATCAACCTTCTTCCTCTTTTCTGACTTGATCTCCAGAGAGGTTGAGTGTACCGTCTTCGTCACTTCCTTGGCCTCAGCCACATGGGCCTTCCTGTCAGCGACCTCAGACCCTCCTCCTGCTAGACCCCCGGAGATCATTCCTACTCCAAGCGAGATTATATTAAGCCTCTTGACAGGGCCTTGGTCATCTCTCAACGGGAGGTCAGGGTCGTCCTCATCATCAGAAGGGTCGTCCCCTCTTTTTTGAGGACCTTCTCAACATGCATCACCTCGCTTCTTTCTAGGGTTGTCCCCTCGGCCCCTCTTGAAATCACCTTTTATCGATGTACTTTTTGAGCTTCCCTTCTTTCAACATATTCTCAATCTCATCTTTCATAGCGAAACATTTGTCTGTCACGTGGCCATGGTCTTGGTGAAATTCACACCACAGGTTCTTATTCCTCTTGTTGGGGGCTGCCCTCAACTTCTCAGGCCACTTCAGAGACCGGTCACTCTTTATCTCATTGAGAATCTGTTCACAGCTGACCATTAAAGGGGTGTAACCAGAGAACTTATCGTCCGTACACCTCTTCTTCCCCTCTTTGTTCTTCTTAGGGTATTTACCCCCACCAGCGCCTCCTTTTTCGTCTTCGTATTTTGCAGCCATCGCCTCTTCGGCGTTCATCACCTTTCCTGCTATTGACAGCAATTCAGCCATCGTCCTCCGAGGGTCTTCAGCAAGCTTTCATAACAGCTTCCCCTTTTGGAGTCCTCCAATCAGGGCTGTCATAGCTATGCTCTCCTCATAGTCTTCCACCTCCAGCTTCTCTTTATTGAATCTGGCTACGTAGTCCCTCAGACTCTCATTCTTCCCCTGCTTAACATAGAGCAGGTGGGTGGTCTTCTTCTGTGGCCTCATCCCAAAGTAAAAGTTGTGGATGAACTGGTCTGCCAACTGCTTAAAGTTTTCAATGGAATTTTTTGGAAGAGACGTGTACCAGATATGTGCAGCCCCAGTCAGGGTACCAGAGAAGGCACGACACCTCATCTCATCTGAGATAGAGTATATGTCTGCTGCTGATTGATACATCTCAACATGGCGGACAGGGTTGGTGCTCCCATCGTATCTTAGGGTGACCACAGGTGGCTTGAACTTTGATGGCGTAGGGAAGTTGACTATCTTCGCCACAAAGGGTGAGCCAATGGTGTATCCCCTCGGAAGAGGGTCCCGGCATTTCAGTATATTGCCAATCGTATCCTCCAATCGCTGTATCGAGTCATTCCAGGGCCTCGTAGGGTCAGCCTGGCCGATGTTATCCCCTGTCGCCTCTTTAAGATGGATGGAGGGTCCTGCCGCGGCTGGCCTGTGTCGGCTGTTTACTTCCCCCTGGCCGTCGTCCCGTCCTGGGGGTCGGCCCCCGTGGGGTCGGTCATCTGCTGCCTCCCTTCTAGACCTCGCGGCACTCCTTGACCTGGATAATTTTTCCCGCAGGTCATTCACTGGGCCCAGCCTCTCAAAGGCCGACCCCCTGCTTAGGCGATCGAAAGCAGAGCCTCTTGAGCGATCGTCAGGGTTTTTCCTGCCGCACTTCCCTCTGCTCTCCTGGAGAGGTCTTACAATATTATTGGAGACCTCATATGGTTCCCATCATTCTATGGGGTCCTCCTCTCCCTCCATATCGCCATACCTGTCCTCAGGGAAAGGGTTTCCTTGCCTCCCCAGGCATAGACGCCGGGGGTCAACAACATCCCTACGCCGCTGAAGGGGTGGAAGGTCTTTGCGTGGTGCCTGGGGTGGTCCCCTGGCCTCATGCTATCCTGGAGCTTCTGCCGGAGTAATCATCTCAGGTGAGACTCCTGGTGGTCTTAGTATGTTCTGGCTCAAAGCTGTGAACTGCTCCTGCATGATCCGCTGGCTCGCTTCCAGAGACTTCAAGGCTGCCGCCACATCAGCCATCTCAGACTGAGGTGGTGGCTGACTGGAATTGGGTCCTCCCCCATCATCCGGTAGGGGAAGTGGTGGTGGTGGCATCTCCAGTGCCATGTGTTTGAGCTGTGAACAGCTGAACTGGAAAAGGTTTGTAAGCTTGAGAACCCTAATGAGTCTCTTTTAATGGTGAAACATCTCCACACAGGGGGAGGACTGGCTCACCACCAGAGTGCCCAGTGAGGTCAAGCTGTATTCAAGGAAGAGCCGCCTTCTCGTTCCCACAGACGGCGCCAAACTGATGATGCTGAAATCTAGCACCACCGGATAAGTGATGATGAGCTCAAACAGTAGTAACCATGGCAGCCATGGAGATGTATATGTGTGAGTGTGTAGAAGGGGATGAGTATAAGAGGAATAAGACAATGGTGTATAGTGGTTCAGCCGATTAGGCCTACATCCACTGTGAGTGTGTGATCCACTAAGTATGGGCACTAATGGCCTTGGATATAATGAACATAAGCTCACTTTCTCTCTCTACTGTGTGTACAAGCAGAGTTTTTGCTAGGGTTACAATTATCGATTGATCTCCCCTGTAGGGTTATAGGTGACAAGTATATATAGGTCTTGGGGGGTGTAGGGTACCCCCCAAGTATGCATGGTGCATGTGAATGATGATCTAGCCAATCCCCTGTTGACACCTGTAGATGCCAAATGATGACATAATATTCCCTCACGTGAGGGTGTGATTTTGTTATAACGGTCTCCCATGTGCCATGTGAGCTTCACGCGCACTGTTCCACGCGTCTCCCAAACCACGCGCTGTGATGATGTCACCCTCGGCCTTTGATATGAGGTCGAGGGCAAAGTTCCTTCCGGCAATGAGTCTGGCCTAATTTGGGCCTCGTACTGTCGTACCCTCGGGGGTCGTCCGGAGCCTGATGAAGGGTCGGCCCCCTGAGGGGTTGTCAGGAGCCTGATGAAGGGTCGCCCCCCCCCCCCCTAGGGGTCGTCTGGGCCTGATGAGGCGCAGGACGCCCTTGGCATGGCCGAGGGTATATACGGGTATATCAGGGACCGCGTTGGTCCCGTTTATTTATATAGTTGAGTTTGTTTTTGGGAGTCGTGTTGGTTGTTGAGGCATTTGGTTATTCTAGTATTTTTTTTATCGCATGTTGTTGATGGTCTAAATTCAGTACAATTATTATTATTATTATTATTATTATTATTATTATTATTATTATTATTATTATTATTTTTTATTTTTATTTATTTTTTTTTTTTTTTCTTGATGTTGAGAATAATATAAATTGATTAATGTGCCCTGCCCTCGGTGTATGATAATGCCCAATCGGTATATGAGAAATTAGGGGGTTGCTACATTAGTGATCCCTTTAAATAACTAAATAAATTAAAGAACATACACGTTCCTAGTAAAATTGTTAAATATCAAAAAACTTATAGTCACCTATTTTATTTTGAAATTTTGGAAGAGCACCTACTAGTAAAGGCACATGCAATTTAAACAAATATTGGATTAAATCTGTAATTAACGTGTCAATCTGAAGAATAAAACTTGTTATCTTATTCATTTTTTTAATAATTGGAGTACCATAAAACAACCATAATACATACTTTAATTCATCTTAAATATTAACTTTTTTGCTGCCAATGTCTAGCGTATAATAAATGGGGTTAAACTTACCCTAAGCCGACTCTAAGAATGCAATATAAAACTTAAAATGTATGATTGTAATAACAACATCATAAGATACACGTATTTATTTTAAAAACATACGATAAGGTCTCCAAATGACCACTTGATAAAAAAAACATGGTTGGACCTAACAAAAGTTACAGTATCTAAAATAACATACAAAAAAAGAAAAATGATAAAAAAATAAGTAAGAAATAGAAAAAAAGTATTTTTTTAATCACATCCCAAATGATTCACTTTCCTTGAGTATTATTTCAAAGAAAAAGTATAACACCCTTAAGTACTTATAAACATGGTGTACACATGTGTTATCTCCTAAAAATGGATTCAATTTGTATCTTATCTTGAAGAAACCAATAATAGATAAGAAACAATAGATATGTAATGGATTTGTAATTAATTAGATAAGGGGGTGAGGTTAAGAGTGTTAACACTGAGATATATGTGGTTTAGCCATAAAGATAGGGCCTACGTCCACAGGTAGTCTTGGTCTATATGTATTAAACTCATATAAAAGATGATGTAGTTTCTAGGTTTTAGATAATAGAGATGTTTGAGTATGTTCTTATAGATTAGTGTGTATAATCGATGGTTGTCCTGTTATCCCTGTGGGTGATTCATGTTTTTATAGTGATTCCTGTAAAAGGAAAAGGTGTGCTGGTCAGAATGGGCCAAATGGGAGCATCCTTTATTAGTGGATCACTTCCTGAGTTATTTAGGGGAATTTGTCACATGTTGGTCGTCTGACGAGCCAAGTGGATATTGTTAGCCAGCCACCAAAGTTCCAAGCTATTAATCTACCATGCTGGCATATACCCAGATGAGGATACAGTCAACTCTTGGTTCAATCGAGCTCATTCTCTGTAATATATTCAATTAGGCATATGCTTGTTCTACAAATATGGTATAACAAAATCCCTTAAGACTTTGCTTGCGATTGCAAAGGAGTGATTGAAATTTTATCATAATTAATCCTGGGTCAATATATTATGGTCCGCAAATCATGGGTTATTCAGCTAAGACGAACAAATGAAACACCCCATATTTTTAATTATTTTTATATTGGGATTAATTAAATTAAAAATGGGGAATTAATCAGATTCAATATAAATATTAATTAGAGAGACAAGGGTTAATATTTATTTATTGTGAGTATTACTTAGTGAAAGAGTAATAAATTAATAAGAACGTATTATGATTGTCGTGAGTGAGAAAATACGACAGTTATAGTAATTCACTCGGGACGCGCGTGTTAGTCGTGTCGGGACTTAGATTTATGAGATAAAATGTAATTTAATTATGGGTCACCTAAATGTGACACCCCGCCTAATTAAAGACCGGGCGATCACTCCTTTATTAAATTAAAATCAAGGTGAACAGTTGGTTCATTCTTAGCATCACTGTCGAGAAAATAACTTTTCCAATTTAAACACCCTAAATAATTAAGCTAAGTGTCAAAACCATTTTAGACATTACTTTCGAATTTTTATCTTATACAAACCAACATTTTTCTTTACGAAATTCATAATTCAAGAGTCACACAACAACTATACTGGAACAAGCAATCCAATAATTAAACATCCATCAAAATAATTCCAACATTTAAAACTAGAAGGAAAAACATCTTGACAGTAATAAATCCCAAAGAGTAAAATACTGGGAATAAATGAATCACAATGTCCGCTAAATAACTGAGTAATGGAAAGGGCGAAACATGCCCAACTGAATAAATAGTGCTAGAAGTGGAATCAAGAAATGAGGTCGTCTAAGCAAGAGGCCTGCAACTCCAACCTAAGCTGCAGCGCGTTCCTTCCAAAGGATCCTATGCAAGACGCCCCTGTGGCTGGGCACTTGTAATACATACATATATATACAAGAGAGAAGATAAAATGGAAAGGGGTCAGAGCCCGATTGTAAAAATGATTTAAAATTTGTTTAGCAAGTATTTAAAATGTTTATAGGCCAATGCAACAACATATTAGTGCGGCACTCCCTTGAGAAATTCTCACCTCTCTTCTAATGTGCACACCTATCGCACTAACCTTCCCAACGATTTAACTTATCTTATCTTAAGTTACGCGTAAGATTTAAACTGGACAATTCAACTGTTTAAGAGGGTTATTTTATTTGACAACAAAGTTCTCATTTAAACCTTAATCGCTAATAAAGTTTCTCCGTAACACTTTTTCTCAATTGTAATAATTATACATTTCTTACTTACCATAAACACAGTAGGTAGTTCCCAAATTCCAGAATTTAATATATATATATATATATATATATATATATATATATTAAATACTCATAAAATATATGTATTCTAACGGCACCCCACATAATAATTATGGTGCGGGCATACTCTGTTATCCAATCCCCGTATCACTTGTACTAATGGGAATACAAGTTCGGAATCACTTTCGAACTGTATTAACACATACACAAACAATATTGAGGCGAAGCATAGTTTCCAAGTCCAAGAGGTCAGCACATACCCTCGCGTCTCTTAGGACCGTGACTATCGATCTGATAGCCTGTACCTAGGATTCCTATCTTCTTGGGTACAAGTCAATGTCCCCCATATAGGTCCCATCGAGATAAGATCGTCCCAGCGCAGAAACCCCCGTGATAGCAAGTAGCCGGGTACGATTTTTACACAAAAATAATATATGCACAATCACACCATCATATATAAATATGTATTCACATCCACATTATTAAATTAGGTGCGCTCACGACCCATAATTATAATTATTCGTTATTACACATTTTACTCAATTTTTCTCGTATAACGGGCTCATTCCTTTTATTCTCGTAATTAAGTTATTCTAAACCCACTTCTCGTCTCTCGAAGTATTCTCTTTACCTAAGTACAATTTCAGTAGGTCCTCACTCACCTTCTCATCCAACTTCCTAGATGTTTCAATTATTAAATCAACGAACGTATGATTCCTTAAGTATAAATGTCTCCCCGTTTATCCTTTATTTCCCTTCACATTAAAGTTCCACTTAACGGGGTTTATCTTGACCCTACTGGTCCTTTTTATGTCCCATTATGTTCTAGCAACCCTAATCAAGGTTTATTACGTACAAAATCGGATTAAACTAACACGAGTAAAAATGCAATTTTCCATGAGGGGTCGATCGATCGATAGAAGCATCGATCGATCGAGCCCTTGCCATCGATCGATCGACCCCTCCTGGAAGACTCATGTTTCCCTTTTAAATAGTTGAATTCAATATAAATGTGTAATAATCTTTGGACATTCTTATTAAAATACTTTGGGAGATAAAGAAGACCAGTAGGACTTATTAATAATTATGAGACCTTTAATGTAAGACGAGATTTACATTTTTTGGATTTTACATATAAGGGATGATGGAATTATGTATTAAAGGGAGAGACACGTAAGATAGTTACGTTAGAAAATAAATGAGTACCTACTAAATTCTACACTTGGGAGGATAGAGTCCATGAGCGTTACGTAGTAAGTTGGAATAATCCCACAAAGTAAGATAACAGACGAACCGTTATACGTGATAACTAAATAATGAGAAAATAAGGATAAATGTCATAATTATGGGTTATGAGTTGAACCTAAATTTGATATGGTAATAGTAGTATATTTATATGACTGTGTTTATGCATATACTATATACGTGTGAAAATCATGTCCGCGCTACTTGCTATCCCTGAGGTTACCCCGTTGGGACAGTCTTATCTCGATGGGACCTTTATGGGGGATATTGACTTGTACCCAAGAAGATAGGAATCCTAGGTACAGTCTATCGGATCGATAGTCACGGTCCTAAGAGACGCGGGGGTATGTGCTAACCTCTTGGACTTGGAAACTATGCTTCGCCTCAATATTGTTTGTGTATGTGTTAATACAGTTCGAGAGTGATTCCGAACTTATATTTCCCTTAGTACGAGTGATACGGGGATTGGATAGCAGAGTATGCCCGCACCATAATTATTATGTGGGGTGCCATTAGAATATAGATATTATATGAGTATTTAATATATATATTAAATTATGGAAATTGGGAACTACCTACTGTGTTTATGGTAAGTAAGAAATGTATAATTATTTCAATTGAGAAAAATGTGTTTTAAAAAGTATAATATGTTACGGAGAGACTTTATTAGCGATTATGGTTTAAATGAGAACTTTGTTGTCAAATGAAATTACCCTCTTAAACAGTTGAATTGTTCAGTTTAAATCTTACGAGTAATCTAAGATAAGATAAATTAAATCGTTGGGATGGTTAGTGAGATAAGTGTGCACATTAGAAGAGAGGTGAGAATTTCTCAAGGGAGTGCAGCACTAATATGTTGTTGCATTGGCCTGTAAACATTTTAAATACTTGCTAAACAAATTTTAAATCCTTTTTACAATCGGGCTCTGACCCGTTTCCATTTTCTCTTCTCTCTTGTATATATATGTATGTATTACAGATGCCCAGCCACAGGGGCATCTTGCATAGGATCCTTTGGAAGGAACGCGCTGCAGCTTAGGTGGGAGTTGCAGGCCTCTTGCTAAGACGACCTCATTTCTTGATTCCACTTCTAGCACTATTTGTTCAGTTGGGCATGTGTCTCCCTTTCCAGCGGACATTGTGATTCATTTATTTCTAGTATTTTACTCTTTGGGATTTATTACTGTCAGGATGTTTTTCCTTTAAGTTTTAAATGTTGGAATTACTTTGATGGATGTTTAATTATTGGATTGTTTGTTCCAGTATAGTTATTGTGTGATTCTTGAATTATGAATTTCGTAAAGATAAAAATGTTGGTTTATATAAAATAAAATTTGTAAATTAATGTCTAAAATGGTTTTGACACTTAGCTTAATTATTTAGGGGGGCGTCGTGTATAGGATCCTTTAAGAGGGTAATTTCATTTGACAACAAAGTTCTCATTTAAACCTTAATCTCTAATAAAGTCTCTCCGTAACATATTATACTTTTTAAAACACATTTTTCTCAATTGAAATAATTATACATTTCTTACTTACCATAAACACAGTAGGTAGTTCCCAAATTCCAGAATTTAATATATATATATATTAAATACTCATATAATATATATATATATATTCTAAGCACCCCACATAATAATTATGGTGCGGGCATACTCTGCTATCCAATCCCCGTATCACTCGTACTAAGGGAAATACAAGTTCGGAATCACTCTCGAACTGTATTAACACATACACAAACAATATTGAGGCGAAGCATAGTTTCCAAGTCCAAGAGGTCAGCAAATACCCTCGCGTCTCTTAGGACCGTGACTATCGATCCGATAGCCTGTACCTAGGATTCCTATCTTCTTAGGTACAAATCAATATCCCCCATAAAGGTCCCATCGAGATAAGACTGTCCTAGCGGGGTAACCTCAGGGATAACAAGTAGCGCGGGCATGATTTTCACACGCATATAGTATATGCATAAACACAGTCATATAAATATACTACTATTACCATATCAAATTTAGGTTCAACTCATAACCCATAATTATGACATTTATCCTTATTTTCTCATTATTTAGTTGCACCGCCACCACCACCAACACGTAGATCACTCGACGGGGAACACAACCATACCAAATTCATCCACAAATTAGAAATCTGAAATTCCCAGACAAGTATTTATCTTGCTTAATTTCGTTAATGCATCACTCATGTTAGTCGAGGGATGATTAGGAAGAGTTTCATAGAAGAAAACCTATGTTGGAGATAGGAAAATTGCATGTAGTAATGATATGAATTATAATCTGGAAATCCCCTTCATATGTAGAGGTTTAATCACAGATTTATGATGAATTAGAAGTATAAATTCTGGTAAAAGACTGATTAGAACAAAGTTAAAGAAATTTCTAGGGTTCTTGAGATTGATATAAGTTTTGGCCCATAAATCCATGGATATTGATGAGAATTCGCATGCTTTATGTAGAAGATGTTTAATATGGGTTTATAATGTTTATAGTACGAATTTTTGGGAGTTTGGGTGTGAAAAATCTGGATTTGGTTGAGGTTAGATTATGAAACCCGTAACTGTTAATCTGCAGAATTCGCCATACCTGTTTGATCGATCGATCGAACCAAGAGTGTCGATCGATCGACGCATCGATCGATCAATCCCTTGCCATCGATCGATCGACCCCTCCTGGCAGACTCATGTTTCCATTTTAAATAGTTGAATTCAATTTAAATGTGTAATAATCTTTGGACATCCTTATTAAAATACTTTGGGAGATAAAGAAGACCAGTAGGACTTATTAATAATTATGAGACCTTTAATGTAAGACGAGATTTACATTTTTGGGATGTTTACATATAAGGGATGATGGAATTATGTATTAAAGGGAGAGACGCGTAAGATAGTTACGTTAGAAAATAGATGAGTACCTACTAAATTCTACACTTGGGAGGATAGAGTCCATGAGCGTTACGTAGTAAGTTGGAATAATCCCACAAAGTAAGATAAGAGACGAACCTTTATACGTGATAACTAAATAATGAGAAAATAAGGATAAATGTCATAATTATGGGTTGTGAGTTGAACCTAAATTTGATATGGTAATAGTAGTATATTTATATGATTGTGTTTATGCATATACTATATACGTGTGAAAATCATGCCCGCGCTACTTGCTATTCCTGAGGTTATCGCGCTGGGACAGTCTTATCTCGATGGGACCTTTATGGGGGATATTGACTTGTACCCAAGAAGATAGGAATCCTAGGTACAGGCTATCGGATCGATAGTCACGGTCCTAAGAGACGTGAGGGTATGTGCTGACCTCTTGGACTTGGAAACTATGCTTCACCTCAATATTGTTTGTGTATGTGTTAATACAGTTCGAGAGTGATTCCGAACTTGTATTTCCCTTAGTACGAGTGATACGGGGATTGGATAGCAGAGTATGCCCGCACCATAATTATTATGTGGGGTGCCGTTAGAATATATATATTATATGAGTATTTAATATATATATTAAATTCTGGAATTTGGGAACTACCTACCGTGTTTATGGTAAGTAAGCAATCTATAATTATTATAATTGAGAAAAATGTGTTTTAAAAGTATAATATGTTATGGAGAAACTTTATTAGCGATTAAGGTTTAAATGAGAACTTTGTTGTCAAATGAAATTACCCTCTTAAACAGTTGAATTGTTCAGTTTAAATCTTACGAGTAACCTAAGATAAGATAAGTTAAATCGTTGGGAAGGTTAGTGCGATAGGTGTGCACATTAGAAGAGAGGTGAGAATTTCACAAGGGAGTGCCGCACTAATATGTTGTTGCATTGGCCTGTAAACATTTTAAATACTTGCTAAACAAATTTTAAATCATTTTTACAATTGGTCTCTGACCCGTTTCCATTTTCTCTTCTCTCTTGTATATATATGTATGTATTACAGGTGCCCAGCCACAAGGGCTTCTTGCCTAGGATCCTTTGGAAGGAACGCGTTGCATCTTAGGTGGGAGTTGCAGGCCTCTTGCATAGACGACCTCATTTCTTGATTCCACTTCTAGCACTATTTATTCAGTTGGGCATGTGTCGCCCTTTCCATTACTCAGTTATTTAGCGGACATTGTCAGGATTTTACTCTAGCACTATTTATTCATTTATTTCCACTTCTAGCACTATTTATTCATTTATTTCCAGTATTTTACTCTTTGGGATTTATTACTGTCAGGATGTTTTTCCTTTAAGTTTTAAATGTTGGAATTATTTTGATGGATGTTTAATTATTGGATTGCTTCTTCCAGTATAGTTGTTGTGTGATTCTTGAATTATGAATTTCGTAAAGAAAAATGTTGGTTTCTATAAGATAAAAATTGGAAAGTAATGTCTAAAATGGTTTTGACACTTAGCTTAATTATTTTGGGTGTTTAAATTGGAAAAGTTATTTTCTCGACAGTGATGCTAGGAATGAACCAACTGTTCACCTTGATTTTAATTTAATAAAGGAGTGATCGCCCGATATTTAATTAGGCGGCTTGTAACCGGATGAATTTTTGGCCTTGGATTGCTTGGAAAGCTTCCTACCTTCCTCTCCAATGGCCATTCTATGGTTTTGAGTCGGCTAACCCTAAGGGACCATTCCAAATGGCTGATATAACCTAATAAATTTCGTGGGTTTAATTACCCAAAAATGCAAAATGTCCAAAATGCCCTCCTGGGGTACTAATTAAGCCTAAAAACACCCCGAGACCCAAACTAAACCCCGGGTACACTTTTATACCCTTCCGGACACTTTGGTGCACTCGAAATGACCATATGGATGACTTATAAATTATTCACTTTTATTAATCAATATTTAGTCCCGACGCGACATGGGCGCGTCCTGACTCAAATTTCCAAAATTATCATTTTATTCACTCGTGACATTTAATAGAACCAATATCATATATTACTTTGTGCATTAGTAATATTCAACAAGTTTCCAATGATTACTAACTCTCATCACATTAGTAATTAAAAATAATTAATTTTCGGATTTATATTAAATTAATATCTCACATTTAATTTAATAAATCCCCAAATTTGGAAAGCATAAAAATACGGGGTATTACACTAAATGGTCATTTTGAGTACTCCATGGTATTCGAAAGGGTCGATATAGGCAGAAAAGTGTACTCTGGAGTTTAGTTTGGGTCCCGAGGTATTTTTAGGCCAAATCGACACCCCACAGGGGTATTTTGGCCTTTGGATTTTTAAAGAAAAAGGAGCTATGAAATTAATAGAGTTATAGCATAAGGTGTGTTGAGGAAGTTAGGTTTAACAGTTACAAAATATAAGAGAGGCTACTAGAGGAGGAAGGAGAGGAGTTGTAAGACTTTCCACACCATTTTTGTACCACCACCACCACCACCACTGGAGTGTAGATCAGACAGAGAGGAATGCAACCCCACCATTGTTTTGCAAAAATTCAGACCTAAAATTCAAGGCAAGTATTTATCTTGAAATTTTTGAGTGCTTATACCATCCGTGTTAGTGTAGGATGAATAATCTCATGAAAATATGAATATTTGTTTTAATTTGGAAGATTTAATTCATGTTCTTGGGTAGGAATCATGATAAATATAATTCCTTTATGCATGTAGTACAAATATGACGACTTAGTAACATGAGTATCTGAAGAAATTTGGATTTGTTGGTGTTCTTGAACAAAGAAAGGATAATATAGAGTTTTGAAATTTAATTATTGAATTAATTTGGTTTAAATGATTTCCTTGATGATTTGATGATTCAATTATGTTAGAAATCATTTAAATATGTTAGTATATGGTTTGGTATATTTGGTTGGGAGTTTGGGATTGTGTAATGGAAGTTTGGAGAGTTAAAAATGGTGAAAAACATAAAAACTGAATGAAGAAGACGAACCGATGCTATTTGAATTGCTTCGGCCACAGGGTGAATCAATTTGGTTTGCCCAGAATTTGAGAATTTCCCTTATTTTAGCCTTAAATGTATAAAAGATGATCATGTGATCTCTTAGAATACCTTTAGAATATAATGAGGGATGTTTTGGTTACCAGTAAGCTGATAGTAAGGTTGGAACTTATTCACAAGTGAGTGGAATTAAGACTAAAGTCAATTGGCATAATTTATAATGTAAGGAATTTGGGTGAATGAGAACAAGTCACCGTGAAGGTGAGTGAACCTATGACTTAGAACAGCAGGTAATACATGAATTAAATTAAGGGATATTTGGGACCCTTCAGTTAGTGGGATACTTGGGAATATACGATAAGAAGTATAATCGAAATTTAATAATATGTAGGATATTTGGGAGTTATATATACCACGTACGTGACATATATTATTGATTGCGTCCTATGTTGCTGCTGATATATATATATATATATAGGTTGTGTGAATACCTATTGTGTGAATGCATATCTGTGAACATACCTAGGCTACCTGCTATCACGGGAGGTTCCGGGTTATGGACAGTCTTATCCTGATGATCCCATTGGGGATATTTTGACTTGTATATCAGAAAATAGAACTTAGGGATTGGTGACTACTTGTGTATGAGAGTGTGACCGGTCATTTGAGTGCGTTAAGTGTGTGCATAGCCTAAAGGCTTAGGACTATGTTCGTCTCCAAATTTTATGAATTGTGAATCTATGGTTCGAAATTGAATCTGAATCAGATGTCCTTAACTTAGCACGTGATGTACCATGACTTGATAATAGTGTATGCTCATATCGTAGGTCTCCACCTAGGGATGTCGTATTCGTATATATTATTACAGTGATGTAAATATATATACATGCGATTTATTCTACTACGTGTGAATTAGTAGATAAGATAGATAATGATATCTAAAGTAATCTAAGTATGTTGGAACTTAATACTTAACTGATGATTTTTACTGACTAAAAGGGTTAGAAATGGGAAATAGGGGTGGACACAACAAATTATTAGGCAAGGAGAGACTTTATTTAAACTAGTTAAGCAGGGTAGAGTAACTAGGTTGGTTTAGAACTTTACGTTAGGCGTGCATATTAGTTGAGAGGTGAGGATCGCAAGTGACGGCATGTAAAGTTAACATGTATACCATATCTTCTCTGTAATGTATTTTAAATACTTGCAAAATATTTCCAAACTGTTTTACTTACGCTCTGACCCGTTTTAAATCCATTTTTCTAAAAAGATTTTAGGTTCCCTGCCACTGGGACGCCATGATTAGGAGTTCCATCATATTTGATGCGCTGCATCTCCTGTGGACGTTGCAAGACCTAGTAGTAGATGCCTTTACATTTATCAGTTCATCTATATCATTCAATTTTATCAGTCGGGCATGTTGCCCATCTCTAGATAGTGATTATTTCATAGACATTGCACTTTTATTTTATTTCCAGTATTGGATTTGGGATTTATATTATGGATGATTGTATTTGGATTTCAGTCTTAAGTGTTTATTCCAGTCACATTTATTCATCTAGTGGTTTTTCATTTATTACTATGGATACTGATATGATGAATGTGATTTACCAGTTTAAAGTATTTACATGTTAATAACAAGACTAAAAATTTGACATCAGGTGATTAGGGTATTAGTAATATAAGTATGTTTCGACAGTGATGATAAGAATGAAACCATTAATGATTCCTGTTTAATTTAATAATGGACTGATCACCCAGGATTAGAATAGGTAGGGTGTCACACCGAACTGATCGCCTTTAATATTTATTGTAAAAATTTGCTGGCTAACTTAAGTAAACCACATGTTGGCAATCCAGAAATGTTTAAAATTCCCCTGGCGCGTGTGATTACCTCAAGTATAAAAGGGGGAAAAATTGATTTTGCCTTGTTTCAAAACGGAGCGATCCAACTTCTTAAGAGAGAGATAATCAACCATCCAACTTCCTCTTGGATTTCTTTTGCTTTTCCTTCCTCGGAATTTGTATTCTTATCAGATTCTTTAGGTATTTTCAAGCAAACTTTCTTCTTTTTATTGTAAAAATATTTTTTTTTGTATTAGTGTTTACTTTTCTTTGATGTTTATCTCGATCTATAGGGTTTTTGCTTGGATGTTTAGGGTTTTTTCTTGGATTTCTAGGGTTTTCCTATAGTATTAGTGAGTGCTCTGTATGAGTGGCTCATCTAAGATTTGGAAACATATATGTGACCTTCACCAGCTTTATCCCGATGCTTTTTTTGATATGTTCCCCCTCCATTACAAGTTCTTCATCCCAAAGATGACCCAAAACATCCTAACTTTATTCCCAACCTAACCTTTTCTACTGAGTCAACCCCAAGTGTTGAGTATAGAACTTCTTATTTTCATACTTTAGAGAGTCTTGGCAGTTCAAACATTAGAGTTGGAAGAAAAACTACACAAATACTAAATACATGACTTCTTTTGTCAAATTAAATTTTGAGGAGAGGGCCTTACTGGCTAAACCAACTCCATCCACATCATAATTAGTAGTTCGTCTGACAGAACTAGAGAAGGTCCTTGGAGAAGTTCCTTCCCCTTCTTTCGACCCAGAAACTTCAGATGCTAAGTGGTATAGGAGTGATGTTAGAGCTGAAGATCTGGCTAACCTGAGGGTTTTATATTCCATTCTTGATATTGTGTCTATTAGGAACCCTAGCCTAGAAGAAAGTGCTTATGATTGGAGGAACACTAATGAGGTGTGTTTTCCTCTGTGGGCCCTTCCAGTAGGAATTTTTCTTCCCCTCCACCCTTCGATAAGGTACATCTTTAAGGGGATCGGACTGACCCTTACTTACTTTCCCCCAAATGCTTATAGATCCATTAAGAGGATATGATTTACTGGAAGAAGTACGGTGTTTTTGACATAGATGGAGATATTTTTAGGTTTGTATATGGCCTAAAATAAAACCATAGGACTCCTGGATATTATCAATTTTCCCCTAGAAAATACAACACTAAGATAATTCAAGTCTCCTATACCAGAAAGCACAACGTGAAAATGAAGTATGTTTATATTTCTAGCTCATGGGAGTTTTTTTCCAAATGACCAGAGAGATGGATTAGTATCCCATGGGATTGGATCCATTCTGATCTGATCACTAAAAAATCCTCTTCACTAGGAAAAAAAACATTGGTGAAGCTTATCAAGATAGTTTGTACTTCGGATCCCATGTTTTTTGAAGAGATATATACCCCAAAAAGGTTTGGAAGGATGACCATTTCCTTTAGTTTCACCGCCATTGCCCTTTATACCTACAAACCTCCAAAGCCTGCTGACAGTGATGAAAAAAGTTCTAAGGAGGAAAGGATGGCTAAGGTGGAGGTAATCCAAGTAGGAGATGACATAGAGGAAGATGAAAAAGAGGTCGAAGAAGCTTAGATATTTTCACAAGTGTTGGGTCTTCCTTATGTTTCTTTCCTCTTTCTTTCTTATGTACTCCACGCTTTGCTTATTTACGAACCTTATTGCTATTTCTTATCTTGCTACAGTTTCCACTAAGAACTCCAACTCTTTCATCATGGCCCCAACAAATGCTTCCCAAGACAAGATGAAGGATATGAAAGACAAACAACTGAAGAAGTTGGCTAAGAAAACAACTTTCAAGAAGGACAAGGAGTAAGTTATAATACATTGTAATTTTGGTAATAATTAATTGATTTAATTTATCAATTTAATTGGTAGAAAATTAAATTGGAATTTAGTAAATATTCATTAACGAGATAAGGATAATTATTTATTAGAATTATTATTCACTTGTGTGTGATAAGTAAATAGTTATACGATTTATTATATGTTGCGTATCAGTGATATCAATAGATTAATTGGTGATAAGTATATAGGGAGTTACATCAACAAATCGATATATTTATGGGTGATGCGTAGGTTACACACGTGTCGGACCCGATTAATGAAAAGTTAGCATAATTGGAGTTAGATAACTCAGTTGACCTTTTCGTATGCACCGGTGATCCGGAAAGGATCGAAATAATCTAGAATTGGTACCCAGGTGTTGTGTTTGGGTCCCGTGGGTTTTCTAAGCATAAACTGACCCATATAAGGGTAAAAAAAATCATTTTATATCTATAATTAGAGGGAAAATGGGATTACATTTTTGTCAAGACTTTTAAGGGTTTGGGGAGGTGAATGACAACCCACCTTTTACATTCCAAACTAGAGGTTGGGAGAAAAGAACCCTAGAGAAGAGAAAAGAGGCAAGGAGGAAGGATCTTAAAGAGGAGATTTAACCTGGATTAGAGACTTCGGATTTGTAATCTATCAAGGCAAGTAAATACTTTCTTTATATCGCATTTTTAATTAGGAGTTACTTGCTTTCTTGATTATATTAGAAAATGGGGATTTGATCAAGAAAAATTGAAATTGAGGATTGGATAAAGATACTTATTGATAATTGTTGATTGATCCTGAATAAATAAGTAAAGTAGGATTGATTATGTGTGTAAAAAGAGAAAAAATTATGGGTTTCTTAATGGAAGGGGATGAACTTAAGGAAAGATGAGATCTTTAATAATCAGCTTGGTATAAGAATTGAAATCTTGAATATATGGTAAATTATATGTTTGAATAAAAAATATATTGATGGGATTATTTTTTTCGGATGATATATAAACTATGGGTCTTGTAATTTGGGTAGAAAGAATCCTAGAAATGATGTTGGGATTTTGGGGATTAATCTCGCCCAAAAAAGAGCTCAGGTCCGCGTTCTGGAATCTCGTTAGAACGTCGTTCTCATTCGAATGAGTTTGGATTTCATTCGAACGACCAGTGGGTTTGGGTTCGGTTTGATCGTTGAAAGGTTCTAGACATATTTATGAAGTCAAGTGACTATGTGGGATATTATCCAAGTGAGTGTATATTTAATTAAAAATAGTTTTGTGTCTCTATTTATTAGTGGGAAATTAATAATTAACTAGGGTGCTCAGATAAGGGACTATTTAAATAAATAAATCGGGAAGTTGGGATGAACTTTGGGATTTGGATGAACCGTGTGTGGTGGGATAGGTATACGAGTTCGGTAGTTATTATATGTACATATTGGAGTGACGTGTGTATATATATGTTGTGTGTATGCTACTTATTTTATTTAAACATACCAACTTAGGAGTGATATCGTAGGAGGTTACATGTATTGGGTAGCCCACGGTAGCGTTGACCATCAGGTGTTAGGTTCATTCCCTAGGTTATAGTGTTGTTGTATGACCACCATTCCTGCGTGGGGATACATGTTGGTTTTGAGTCTGGTTGGATGTGATGTGGTATGGTTATGACCCACGTATGTATGTCTATGGTCGCATCCATTATATGCGTATCCGTTTGGCATCGGTGGTGAGATTTCGACCCGATGTCTCGGTGTGAGGCATGATGCCTTGATCCGGATAACACATGAGGAATGTATCCATGAGGTCCAAGCTTTGGGGATAAGGTTATATGTATATAGTGAGCGATGTATATGTATGCTTATATGATATAGTGTGTATATCTATTTATAGCATGAGTGTAGCTATGTTATGATTACTACACAGTTATTTATCTCTAGTAAATGTGTCGCTAAAAACAATGTTTATAAGTGTATACCGAGTGAAGGTAGTTAGACTTAGCTAATAGAAAATATTAGCGGGGTTGGGTATAAATAGCAGTCGTGTATCCCAGTTAGACATGGTAGTTTAATTAGGATAAACAAAATGAACACGTTAGGTGCACACTGTAGTTGAGATGTGACGGTTATCTTAAGTGAGTGCGATCGGTTAATGTTGAAATTAATACACTACAGTTTTAAATGATTTAAAACAATTATTTACTTGTGAAAATATTTTCTACTCTATGGAATTTAACCATCATGTTTTTGTCTTTTCTTGTTTTTCTTTTTACACCCCAAGTGTGCAACAGCTGCAGTCGGGATAGCATGGATAGATCCGTTCTTGCCAATACTAGCTGTGGTTGTTTTCTTAGACATTTCAGTCATTTATACTCTAAATTGGATCAGTTATTCCCAATTACTATTGGGCTTATTTCCCTTAGATGATAGTTTTTATATTACTACATACTATTATACTTTGTTAGACTTATACTTCTGTACTCAGTTATTATCCAGTTTACATTTTGGATGTTGTTTATTGACCGATGGTTTATTCGGTTCACCCTTCTTTTATTTATACGTGATGTTATTCCAGTAATGGTAATTGTATGTATTATTCTTATTATTTATGTTATATTATTATTGCAACAGTGATGATGAGAATGATCCATATAGAGATTCTTGTTATATTTTAGTTGAGGATTGGACACCCGATATTAAAATAGGCTGGTTGTCATAGAAGCTCGTACCAAACAACATAATGACAATCTTCCATAGTTCTCCATCGATAGTTCCAGCATTGCCGCCTCTCAGGGACAGTTTGGGCGTGTGTATCATCCCCAAGGACCAGTTTACCACCAACATCACCAACAATTGAGGGTATGTTTCTTATCCATGGGCACATGGAGTGAGTTTTATTTGACACCGGGGTGTCACATTCATTTGTCATCACTAGGTTTGCATGTGCGATGGGTCTAGTGAATTTAACCACGAATATTATCACTAATGTGGATTCACCTTTGAGTGGTGGGACTCTCCTTCATTCCATCTACAAGGGGGCAGTTGTGGATAAAGTAATGCTATGTTCAGTAGTGGATCTGCTCGTGTTAGACTTGGACAAGTATGATGTTATCTTGGGTATGGACTGGTTAATGATTTATATATCAATGGTGGATTGTTACAGTAGGTCTATTGTGTTCTCTATACCAAGATAAAACATGTTTCTTAATGAGATTCCTCATCCAGAGGGAGGGTCGAGCATGAATTTGTATTATATTAAGGAGGAGACTTATGAGGGTATTGTCATCTTATTTGATTTGATCCCTGTTACTAGGGATTATGCTGATGCATGAGGTACCCGGGTTACCGTAGAGTCGGGAGATTAAGTTTTGAATCGTCTTAGTTCTGAGGACTAGGTCGATAACGCGAGCTCCATATCATAAGGCTCCTTTAGGGATGCGGGAGTTGAGAGATCAGATTCAACAGTTATTGGGTCAACGTTTTATCCTTAGGACTACTCTATCTAGGGGTGCCCCAGTTTTGTTTGTGAAGAAGAAGTATGGGTCTTTGCGGTTGTGTATAGATTACCAAAAGTTAAACAAGGTCACGATACAGAGGAAGTATCCATTGTCTCATATCGATGACTTGTTCGAGTAAATGAGAGGTGCAACCTACTTCTATAACATTGACTTGAGGTCATGGTACCATCATTTATGTATCAGGTAGGAGGATGTCCCTAAGACCACGTTTTTGTGACCAATAGTTTTCATGCGCCAATAGTCTTATGATTTCAGGGTTATTCTGTTTAGGATAACTAATGTGCCAATAATTTTCATGGATCTCATGAATAGGGTGTTTAGGGATTTCTTAGATTAGTTTGTCATTGAGTTCATAGATGACATATTGATTTAATCTTGAACTGAAGGCAAGCGCGTAGAGCACTTGCGTACAGTTCTTCGGACCTTTTGGGACAATCGATTGTATGCTAAGTTCGAGAAATGTTGATTCTGGTTACGAAAGGTACAATTCTTGGGTCACATTGTCTCTGAGCGAGGGATTTCTGTGGATCTGAGTAAGGTGTCGGTGATGAGGGAGTGGGGCTAGCCTAGGACATCGATGGAGGTGTGCAATTTTATGGGGTTAGTAGGGTACTACCGCTGGTTCATTAGAGGATTTTCAAAGATTGTTAGCCCCTTGACGAATAAATGGAGTACCTTTTGTATGGGATGACCACTGTCAGTCAACTTTTGATGAGGTAAAGGACAAGTTAATTTCAGTGCTAGTACTCGCATTGCCTAGGTGAGGAGTGGAGTACCTTATTTTTACCCATGCATCATTACACGAACTTGGGGGAGTTCTACAGTAAGAGGACCAGTCCATAGCTTATGTATCTTATAATTTTAAGTCCATGAGAAGAACTATCCCACTCATAACTTTGAGTTTGAATCAATCATATTTACCTTGAGGATTTGGAGACAATCTCTTTTGGGGGAGAGTTATGCTTATTCACAGATCACAAGTCACTTCAGTATTTTTTCACACAAAAGGTGTTAAATATGAGGTAGCGTATGTGCCTTGAATTTGTGAAGGATTATAAGTTTGACATCCATTATCATCCAGGGAAGTTTAACGTAGTATCAGATGCATTGATATATATACTAGAAGGGTAATTGGCAGCGATGTGGAAGACGAAGTGGGCAGAGCTTCGTCAAGAGGATGAGGTAGTCCTGACGTACTTATCTGTGATGACCATTACACCTGAGAAAATTTTGAGGGTTGTTAAGGCACATGCAGGGGATTCAGTTTATCGGGATAGTATTCAATAGTTATTAGCAAGTGGAGAGGGTTCTTTTTCAGTCAGTTCTAAGGGTGGATTACACTTCAATAAGAGGTTGATAGTCCCAGCCAATAAGGATCTATGACATGCAGTTCCACATGAAGGGCATGGGTCACAATTTTTTATACATCCCGAAGGGGATAAGATGTACTAGGTTATTAGGCGATGATATTAGTTGCCCGAGATTAAGAAGGACATGGTAGAGTTTGTCTCCAGGTGCACCACTTGTCAGATGGTGAAGTTCTATGATCAAAGACCGGTCGGATATCTACAACCGTTAGAAATTTTATCGTGGAAATTCGAGATTATTTCGATGGACTTCATCATAGGGTTACCAACATCACTGTGGTGTCACGATTCAATCTGGGTCATCGTGTAGTTGACTAAGGTATCCCATTTCATTCTGGTTCGGGGGGATTACACGATGGGGTAGTATGCACAGTTGTTCATAGCGGAGATAGTGACATTGCACGGGGTGCCTTTCATTGTTTCAGATCAGGAAAAGATCATTGTGTCCCACTTTTAGCAGAGCTTTTAGGAGGCGATAGGTAAAGAGTTGCAATTAAGCATGACTTATCATCCTCACTCTCATGGGCAGATGGAGAGTGTGAATCAGATGTTGGAAAATATGTTAAGGATGTGTATTTTAGATTTTAAAGGTAGCTGGGAGTAGTATTTGCCTTTGATTGAGTTTGCTTATAATAGCTCGTACCCGTTCACTATTGTCATGGCACCATTTGAGGCTTTATATTGGAGACCTTATCATTTTCCCTCTTGTTGGATAAAAGTAGGAGACAACAAGATATTCGGGACAAATTTAATTTAGTAGACATCAAAGAAGGTCGAGTTGATTCGGAGTTGCATTCGGGTAGCTCAGGACAGGCAGAAGAGTTAGGCCAATTCGAATCGAAGATTTGTTGAGCTTAATGTGGGTGATCAGGTGTTACTGCGGATATCTTGCATGAAGAAAGTGATGCGGTTCGGGAAGAAGTGGAAATTGGTGCCTAAGTATGTAGGGACTTTTCCCACTATCGATCCCGGTTGCATATAGGCTCGCCTTGTCACAGCATTTGTAGAGGATTCACGACTTGTTCCATGTGTCGGCATTGAAGAAATATCGCGGGGGTGACATGGCCTACTGACACATACCGTTAGAGGAGATTGACTTGCAGCTAGATATCTCATATTAGGAGAGACCTATTGCCATTTTAGATCATAGCGAGAGTAAGCTTCAGTCGAAGGTAGTATCGTTAGTGCTTGTACAATGGCAGGTTCATTCGAATTTGGAGGACAAAATTTCGTTGTTAGGGGGGAAAATGTAATACCACATAAATTTGATGATAATTAATTAATTTAATTAGGATAAAATTCAGTTGGAATTTAGTAAATATTAATTAACGAGATAAATAATTATTATTTACTTTCTGTGATAAGTAAATAGTTATACGATTTATTATATATCACATTTGAGTGACAACAACGGATTAATTGGTGATAGGTCGATAGGGTGTTATATTGACGAGTCGATATAATTTATTGGCGATGCGTATGGTACACATGTGTCAGATCCGGCTAATGAAAAGTTATCATAATTAAAGTTGGTTGACTTAGATGACCTTTTTAAGTGCACCGGTGATCTATGAAGGATCGAAATAGTTAAGAATAGGTAACCAGGTGTTGTGTTTGGGTTCCGGATGCTTTTTAGGCATAAAATGACCCGTATAAAGGTAGGAAAGTCATTTTTATATCTATAATTAAAGGGAAAAATGGGATTAGCTTTTTAGTAAGACTTTTAAGGGTTTGGGAAAGTGGATGACAACCCACCTTTTACATTCCAAACAAGAGCACTACACCAAAGAGGCCAAATTATCACCTTTCAGCCGACCATCCTTATCACGGCCATTGATCGTGACAAAAACACACGTATTTTTTGTCACGGTCATGTCATAGTTAATGACTGTGACAAGTCCGTGATAAGTACTGTTATCACGAACTTGTCACGGTCATTGACCATGACAACATCAGAAAGGTGTCCCGGTCTTTGTCCGTGATAACTTTGTCAGTAAAAAAACCCTTCCCCCTTCTTTTTTCCACCATTTTCACTTCCCTCTAATTTCTCTCTCCAAGCGCGACTGCTCTCTCTCTCTCTCTCTCTCTCTACATTTCCAGGTGAGTTTTGTTCTCTCTTTCTCTTTCCTTTGTATGTTTGTGTGTGTATATGTGTGTGTGTGAGTGTGCATGTGTGTGTGGTGGGGGGAGGGGGAGAAGGTGGTGTGTGTGTGTGTGTGCAGGTGGGTGAGTGTGTGTGCAAGTGTGTGTGTACATGCGTGTGTGGAGGGGGGAAGGGGTGGGGGGGGGGAGGGGTGTGTGTCTATGTGTGTGTGGGGGGGGGTCAATTTGGTTTTAGGAATTACAAATATTGATTGGATATTTTTATTTTTAGTTTAGGACTTGAAATTAATTGTTAATGTTGATTGGGTGATGTTAGTTAGGATTGAAATTAATAGGTATTGTTAATATTGGTTGAATCTTATTGTATATTCTTATTTAGGTTTGAAATTGGTTAGAAATTTTTAATGTTGAATTAATTGAGTAGATGAATTAGAAGGAGTACGAGATACACATTTGTTGGTTTGTTGTTGCTGTTGGATTATATTGGACGGATGTGGTTGGATATGGAAGTTGGTTGTTTAATTTTTTTAAAATACTTAATTTAATTCACACTAATAAATCTTTAAATAATTATATTGTCTTAATTTGTTGGGTTGGTTAATTTTGGAAGTGGCACGACCACTGGATTATTGTCAAAATGGGGGGAGGGGGAGTTTTCAACTTTTTTCTAAAATTACTTTGTGTCATGATCCGTTCGAGAGTGGCACGACTACAGACTTATGATAATTAAATGAAACATACTTAAAATTACACATAGTGTGCATAGATACTAGCCTTCTAGTTTTTATTCATACGCATTCAATATCCCTTAGACTCGTTCGAGAGTCATTACCCCTCTAATGAGATCTCTCGAATTGTCCTGTTTGCAAAGTTTGGGACTGCATACTTTCTGTATAATAATATTCTTAGGGGCTTAAAGTTGTTACTTTTGGAGGAAGTTCTGCAGTCGTATCTTAATGTTCTATGAGTACATACTAGATGATGCGATGTCAAGTGTTATTTCAATTATTAATTGAAATAATACTCACGCTTCCGAATCTACGTTGTGTACTTGGAGAACTATGGGGACATGCAGCCGAATTTTCCTCAAATTGGAACAATATGCATGAGCTATTAAGTATATTACATAAATATGCGGTCTTAAATGGGATAGGACCACTCAACCTTTAGAGGAGATGGAGGAAATAGGAATTAATATTATAAATTGAATATGAATTTGAATTTAAAATTATCCGGTTGTCCTATTTTTGTAGTAAATGGTTATTTGGGGTGTCCTATTTGTGGAGAGGAGACTGAATATCTTCATCTCCTCGCTATCTCAAAAAATATATACCATTCTCATAGGAGGTTTTCACCCCTGCTCATAGTTTCAGATTTGAGAAAGGTTCGAATTTTTTATTAGGCGGGGTTAAACATAGGTTACCGCCGAGAAAACTTTCAAGTTCAGAAATTGAAAGTAAATCTTCTGATTGTGGCCCTAATATGCCAGGTAAGAATCATAAATTTAAGAATGTCAAGCAAAAAAGACCCCAATTGGGAATGAAACTGAGACAAGAAAAGCATGGTCTAGGAGGTTAATTTTATTTGGCTTGCCTTATTGGAAGAATAACTCGATGCACCATGTATTGGATGTGATGCATGCAGAGAAGAACATCTTTGAACATATTGTGGGCACATGCCTTAGGAGGAGTCATTCGAAGGATCGATAAAATGAACGAAAAGACCTTAAATAGTTGAAACTTAAGCCACAACTATGGTTGAAAGAAGATAGTAGGGGAATGACAAAAATCCCCCCTGGTGCGTTTACTTTGACGAGTGAGGAAAGGAAGGTGCCTTTAGACACAATATATAATTTGAAGGTTCCATCTATTTATTTGTCCAACTTGCAAAGGATTATTAACTATGCTACCCATGATTTACATAAGTGTAAGTTCCACGATTGGCATGTGATCATGAAATAGGTTCCTCTATTGTTTAAGCACTGTTTCTCCAAGCACAAGAATTTGCGGAGGCCTATTATGAAAATTAGTATCTGCTCCTCACTTGTATGTGAGAAGGTAGTCAATCGAGAACACATAGTGGCCGCAAAATTGGTGGTTACCAAAGCAATTTGTGTGTTGGAGAAGTACTTTCTCCCATCATTCTTTGACATAAGTGTTCACTTGTTAGTACACCTATGCGATGAGGCACTTCTTTGCAACCTAGTTAGATATCGTTGGATGTATCCGTTTGAAAGATTAATGAAAGTTTTCAAAAATTACGTCAAGAATACACGATACATTACACGATCAATTGCAGAGGAATACATAACCGTGGAGTCACCAATCTATACTCAGTAATATATGCCTGACTCGACCAGCGTTGATGACATTGATGAGTTTGTCGATGGGGGTGGTCATGTGATGGGAGAACGAGTGAATATACGAGTTTGTAACATGATCAAGTAACTCTTTATCTATTTGACACACATGAAGATGTCGAAGAATGGAAAAATTAAGTTTAAATTATTTTATACATGATTAATTTTTTAATACGTTTGTCACATTAATTTATGCATAAAATATGAAGCTTGTGAGAACAATAAAAGATGAAAAACAATGGCACAATCAAACAGCGAATTTAGGCTGCGGTTGTCACACAAGGTAATTATAATGAAAATGGTTGTTATATAATGTTACATTACAATAAAATTTTACAACTAACCTAATTAATTTATCTATATTCTCAGCTCTTAAAGACGGGTGATATGACATCAAGGCTTGCTCGTCTAGCCACTAGACCCTTGTTCATGGAACAAGAGTACAAAAAGTATCGATTGAATAGTTACATATTTGGTGCAAGGGTGTACGAGGAAAGTACAAATGTACAGAACTCGAGCATTTCATACAAGGCTCTTACTTTCTTTCGAGCGAGCGCGAAAGATGAAAACCACGTTGAAGCTGAAATGACTTACTATGGTGTAATTCGAAATATATTTGAATTGGACTATGTAAGCTTCAAAGAGGTTGTATTTTACTGTGATTGGGTAAGAGTTGAGGATAAAAATGCTTGTAAAGTTTAACCTGTCACCAATTTGATCATGGTTGACTTGTCCATGTTGAAGAGCAATGAACACGTGAGCGATGAGCCATTTGTTTGTGCATTTCAAAAGGTCAAGAAAGTGTTTTACTCGAAGTATATCAACAAAGAGCCATGGTCAATCTTCCTACATGCAGAAAAGCATCTAAACAGTAGTGTGGGTGACTTGACTTCTCCTACCGAATATCAATCCATTTTTTATGATAACCCGAATTTAAAATAATTTTTAGATTTGTAATAAGTATTCCAATTATCTGAAATTAGTTTAATGATTTTAATTCATTTGTACTTGATCAGTTTACTGCATGTAATACTCAGATTTAATTCTTTAGCATTAATTCAAAGTACATGTCCAGTGGGTGTATTATTATAGTGTCTTATTAATATAGGACATCAGTTTAATTCTTTTAATTTATTTGTACTTGATCAGTTTAGTGAATTAATTTAAAGTTGTCAATTTTTTGTTATAATATGGTTAGTATTTTGTATTCTTCTAATTCATTTGGATTTGTAGTAATAACAATAATTTTTACAGAAAATGTCTTCTTCAGGGCTTGGCATAGCAAAGGTGACAAGGGCTCCCCTCGGCCCCTAGGTTACCAAAATGGGGCAAATTGGGGTCGGCCGTTGAGAACAAGATGAGAATATTGGCTAGATCCATCGAGTTAGTGAAGACGATTATCGGTCCGGGGTACACTAGTTAGAGGGAGGTGCCAAATGAGCTCAAGTTGGCTATTTGGGCGGCACTACAAGTAATGTATTTATATTTATATTTCAATTTCAATTTCAATTTCAAATTTCAATTTTAATTTCAATTTCAATTTATAATTATATTTATAATTATATTTATTAGCAACTAACACTTACTTTCTTTCTGTTTTGTATTTATTTGATAGGAACAATCCAGCATGCCCCCACAACTCCGCGATTCCATGTTGGAGCAGTTGAGGGAATAACATAAGACGTGGAAGAAATATTTGTGGGCCTGGTACTTTGGGAAGACCCGAGACTCCATCCTTAGACTGCATGAGACTGTCTCGTTGAAGGAGCCAATCGCATTGGCATAGTGGAAAAAGTTTATCGACAATGAGATCGAGGAGTGACAATTGACATCTCGCCAATCGGGGAGGGAAAATCGGGCTAAAAAGATGGATGAGCACTACTCCGGGAGGACGTCTTACGCCGAGGTGGAGCACAGGATGGTAAGTTTTTATTTTTCTATAATTATAGTTTTATATTATTCTGCATTATTTTATTTTGCATTACTTACTAATATTGCATTATTTTATTTCAAGAGACGGGGAGTGGCCCTAGGGGTAGGCCATATAGGCTTGATGCCTACATGGAAAATTTGAATGAAGAAGGGAAAGGACAAAGAAGTGTCCTCGAGCGTCACGACCACGATCGTAAGTCATAAATGTTTATTTTTTTTAATTACGTTATAATTTTTTTTTTATGTAATCAACTAATCGTGTGCATTTTCTCATTTTAGGTAAAGCTTAAGGAAGTGCACGAGTCGGTGTCTGATGTCGATAAGGAATCTTTGGCTACGGACGCACTCAACTAAGTGCTCGGCGTTGTTCTCAAGGGTAAGACTAGGGGGTGAGCTCGTGCGTGGACAAGTCTAGGATCATCGGAATGGAGGCGAACAACACCAGTTTGGCTCGTCATGTGGACACGCATGACGGGAAGCTATCAAGATTGGAGGCGACGGTACTAGATATGTATGCCTTCATGAAGCGTAAGTTGGGCGAGGGCAAGGTGAAGACGGTGGAGGAGGAAGTGGATGAGGATGAGGATGAGGATGTGAACGTCACTGCTTCATCGCTGATACGGGCAGACTCGCCACTTGATGGTCTGGTTCCTATCTTGGCTCCCGTTCACTGGCCGATGTCAACAATCGTTTGTTCGAGCGTGTTTTTACTCGACATATATGATGGCCAGCGGATAGCGAGGGGGTTGAGGGACCCAAGAACCCTCCCGGGTATGCCGGTTCATAGACGTACCCTTCAAGACATTGAGGCCAAGGTTCCCGTCACGCATGTGATACCCAAAAGGATAACTCCGCATTGTGGTTGCGCGAACAATGCGTCGTGATGCATATTGAGGAGTGTCTCAATGCGTATATCGTGTGGTCTTCCTTCCTCCTCCAACCTAAACCAGACTCTATGTATTCATATTTGTATCTATTTTATTTGGACACTTAAATTATATTCGTATTATTTTGATTTGTTACATTTTGGTTTGGATATGGATTGTATTTCTATTTAATTTGGATATGGAATTATATATGCAACGATTTGGTGGATTATTTCTATTTTATTTGGATATATACTATTTGAATAGGTACAATTTTTTTATAATAGGTACAAACATACTACTGGGTAGTGACGATGACCATACTGCCCAGCAGATTTTTTTTAAATTCTGCCCAGAATTGTCACTTGACCATGACAATTGTTTTAGGGTATTTCACGGGTTTGTCAGATAGGACCGTTACAAGTCTAATAATCTTGTCACGATCTTTGACTCTCACAAGTCTGTGACAAAAATAGTTATCACCCCCAGACTTTTCACGGTCAATGATCGTGATAATCTAACAGTCTTGGTGTAATGGAGGTTGAGAGAAGAGAATCCTAGAGAAGAGAAAAATGTCAAGGAAGAAGGATATTGAAGAGGGGATTTAACATGGATTAGAGACTTGGGATTTGTAATCCATCAAGGTAAGTAAATACTTTCTTTATATCACATTTTTAATTGGTAGTTAATTGCTTTCTTGATTATTTTAAAAATTGGGGATTTGTTTATGAAAAATTGAAATGGAGGATTTGATAAAGATACCTATTAATAAATGTTGATTGATCTTGAATAAATTAGTAAAGTATAATTGATTATGTGTGTAAAAAGATATAAAGTTTGGATTTCTTAATGTATGGGGATGAACTTGAATAAATATGAGATCTTTAATAATCAACTCGGTATAAGAATTTAAATCTTGAATCTATAGTGAATTCTATGTTAGAATAAAAAAATATATTGATGGGATTGTGTTTTTTGGATTATATATGAACTATGGGCCTTGTAATTTGGGTAAAAAAGATCCCTAGAAACGAATTTGGGATTTTGAGGATGAATCCCGCCTAAGAAAAGAGCTTTAGGTTTGCGTTCTAGAATCTCGTTCGACAAGATGTCATTCTCGTTCGAACAAGTTTGGATTTTGTTCGAACAACCCGTGGGTTTGAGACGGGTTTGGATCGTGGAAAGGTTTTGGACATTTTTATGAACTCAAGAAAGTGTGTGGGAGGTTATCCAAGTGAGAGGATATTTAATTAAAGATAGTTTTGCGTTGCTATATATTAGTGGGAAGTTAATAATTAACCAGGGTGCTCAGATAAGGGACTAGTTAAATTAGTAAATTCGGAAGTTGGGATGAACTTCGATATTTGGATGAACCATGTGTGGTGGGATAGGAGTACAATGTCCATAGTTATTATATGTACATAATAGAGTGAAGAGTGAAGAGTGAAGAGTGAACATGTGTGTGTGTGTGTGTGTGTGTGTGATGTGTGTATGCTACTTGTTTTATTTAAACATATTTACTCAGGATCTATCTTAGGAGGTTGAACCACCTTGGAATTGACCAGCAGGTGTTGGGTTGATTTCCCATATTATACTACAGTTGCATGACCACTATCAATGTTTAGGGATAAATATTGGTTTCTAGTTCGGTTGGGCATGATGTGGTGTGATTACGATCCACGGATGTATTTTTATGACTGCCTCCATTATATGTGTATTCTTTTTGGATCGGTGGTGATATTCTGACCCGGTGGCTAGGTGTGAGGCGATATGCCTTGAGCTAGATAGCACATGAGGAATGTATCCGCAAGGTCCATGCTCTCGGGATACGGTTATACGTATATAGTGAGCGATGTATATGTATGCTTATATGATGTAGTGTGTGTATATATAAAAATTACAAGAGTGTAGTTATGTTATTATTACTACACAATTATTTATCTCTAACAAGCGTGCCGAGAAAAATACTGTTTATAAATGTATGTCGAGTGAAGGTAGTTAGACTTAGCTAATAGAGAGTATTAGCGGGGTTGAGCTTAAATAGAAGTTATGTATCCTAGTTAGACCGGGTAGTTTAATTTGGATAAATAAAATGAACACGTTAGGTGCACACTGTAGTTGAGAGGTGAGGCTAATCTCAAGTGACTGCGATCGGTTAAGCTTAAAAGTAATACACTACGATTTTAAATGATTTAAAATAATTATTTACTTGTGAAAATATTTTCTAGTCTACGGTCTTTGACCCGTATGTTTTTGTCTTTCCTTGTTGTTCTTTTTACACTCTAGGTGTGTAGCAATAGTAGCCGGGACAACAAGGATATATCCATTTTTGCCGATAGTAGCTATGGTGTTTATTCAGACGTTTAAGTCATTTATAGTCTTAATTGGATAAGTTATTTCAACTTACTGTTGGGCGTGTTGCCCTTAGGTGATAGTTTTATCTTACTCCATACTTTTATACTTTTTCAGACATTTACTTCCGTACTCAGTTATTACTCAGTTTACATTGTGGGTGTTATTTGGTGACTGATGGTTTATTCGGTTCAACCTTTACATGATGTTATTCCAGTTATGGTTGATGTGTGGATTGTTCTTATTATTTATTTTATGTTATTATTGCGACAGTGATGGTAAGAATGATCCATATTAAGATTCCTGTTATATTTTAGTAGAGGATTGGCCACCCGGTATTAAAATAGGCGGGTTATCCCAAAAGATTGTACTAAAAAATGCAATGACAATCCTCTGCAGCTCTCTAATGCTGAAGCTGCAAAGTTGGCTGTTGAGGTAGACAACAATAAAAAAACTGTTGACAAAGGCAAAGAAAATCTTCCTAAGGGCCAACAAGGCATCAGGAAGAGATCGCTAAAGGCCCCTACCTTCAAGGACCCAAACTGACCAAACACACAACTCGACGATTAGTCAGACAGGGGGATTCTTCTTTCCCCTATGGCGATGTGGAGCCTTTCGATATCGATCCACCAGTTACTAAGGATGATTTGTTGGTAGACCCAAACACCATTATGCTCAATTCTTCCAACACTTCTGTGGTTTTGGGGTACATGGGTTATGGTCCTAATTTTTGGTTTTTGAGGAGCCTAGATATGGAGACCTTGTGTAATTTTGCTTCCTATAAGGCTTTAGTGGTAAGTTGATTTTTCTCTCCTATTGATTATGCTCTGTCATAGCCGAGCACTTTGACATCTAGTTATCTCATTTCACTTTTCATTTTTAGGGTACCATGGCTACTACCATGTCACTCCCTATTTTTTGGTATGAATGTGAAAGAGAGTAATAAAGCAATGAATTAAAGTTAAGGCAGAAAATATAACCTTATTCATTAAGTAATGTCGAACACTTATTGTACTACGACCACATGGGTGAATTATATTTTATTCTTGAACTGAAAAATAATTTAGGTCATCGAAAATCGCCACTCCTTGCTCACATCTTCTTTAGTCTTCACCCATATAGTTAAATAAGCAAACATGTTGCCCGTGTATATCACAAAAGGGATTGGAGACTATCCTCTTTCTCCTGGGACATCTGGAGGAAAAAAGAATTAGTACAAATATGCCAAAAAGATCTTACCAATTTTATAACAACTTATATGTAGATATAAGCTTGGAGTGTGTATAAATTCACTATTTAATACAAGAACATGGTACAAATTTTATCACAAGAAAGTCAAGGAATTTAATAATCCCATACTTACCAAATTACAAAGGGGTATAGAAATAAATGAAGCATCATCAGTATAACTAAATTATAATCAACCCAAAACCTTTGGGGAAACGTAACTATCTAGGCACACAATTAAAAAGGCACTCATACGTAGGTAGCTAAAATCCAGTGCTTGAAATATCTGAGACCTTAGGCCAAGTAAAAAAAATTCGTGGAACAATACGACAGTCTACTCCCTAGTTAATATTTATGCTTATTTCAATAAATAATATGCACAGGTGCAAGGTGAACTGATTCAATCATTATAATGATTTTCATGATATCGATTATTTGATAAAAAGGGTTAAAATTGATCCAATTGATTATAATTAAAAGTAAGAAAATATATAATAACCTATTAGCATAGTAATTTCTACACATACTAGGAATCAAGTAGGTTTATCACATAGTGATATTAATAGTAGTAAAACAAGTACGCTAAAATTTACTACTGAAAGGGTAAAACCTACTTGCACGTAGTATCAGACGAGCTTAAGTATGATTGAAGAGGAGATCAGGAGGGGTTAGTACTTGATTATCTGTACAAGAATACTTTTTAAAGTTATTGTGGTTGATAATAATGTTAGGTTGGTGAAAATAACTAAAGAACTGTGTTTGTTATAATTTAGGGGCTAATTTGTAAATATTTTAGGGTCTTTAAAATCTAAGTCTTAAGGTCAATTTTGAAACTTGGTGTAAAGAGTTTTTTACTCAAAATTTAACAAAGTACATGTAAAAATAAGTTGGGTTTAAAATTCATAACTTGAGAAAGTCAGGAGGAGTCAATTTGTAATCTCTATAATACTTAAAGTCTTTACAAACATTTAAGGTCTCTTATCAAAGGAGTTATCCATGTAAGAAAGTTAATTATTGATCTCTATAATATCTCCATACATCCACGTCAAGTTAATATCCTAAAACCCTTGAAGTTGTAATAATGAAAGGTCCTTTATAAATCTCACCCCTCCATCTTCTCCTACCAATAGATTTATAAACCCTCCATGTTTCCTCTTCAAGGTATCTTCAATTGAGAAGCCCATCATCTAATCCTTTCCTAGAAGGTATTAATTTGTGGTGGTAATACGGGTTCCATCTCAGTGGGTGTCTGAAGCCCTTATACTTTTGACTCATTTGAGTCTAGACTGTATAAGAGCTCATCTAGTTTGGAAATTGTGACAAAATTGTGTCCATCCTAGAAACCAAAGAGCCTCAGAGATTGGTTTGCTTCTTCTCTTATCCATCTTGTAATGATCTTAATACTATAGCCATCACTCACACACTTAGAATTCAATTCTTGCATATCATATTGCACCCTTATGTGTATTAATGTGGTGAGTGTGTTCTAATCCCTCAATTTGATTTTTATTAATTTTTTGGGAATTTTAAACATATTTTAATTAAGGTTTTATTAAATTAAAACTTGAATTAAAAAGTCTTGGGGTTAATATCTAAATATGTTATGTTGTGATTTTTGGCATAAAGTTACTTTGGGTAGGAACCGAAAGCGCCAGAGAATCCAGGGTTGGGTTTGTAATTAGTTTGGGACGCGCGATTGCCTTCGTCCTATGGCCAACACTTGCTGATCTCTGATTGGCCAGAGTTGTGTTTCTTTACTGAGACAAATCCTCGCATGTTTACAGCCCTTGGATCATCCCTTATCGATGGCCTGCATGTCTCCTGAGTGAATCCCTGTGTAAACCCTTAAGCCAATCACAGCCAGTTTAAACCACCGCCTGTTGTGAGCCCTTAGATTGGAGTCAAAGGAGCTTGACTCAATCTCAGCCCTTGTTTTTGAATGATGGTCTGGAATCTTCTTCCCATCCTATTTAAGGACCTCTCATCTCAGCCTTCGAAAGCTTTTGCCATTTTGAAAAGTCTCAGAGTATAGAGAGAGAGAGAGAAGAGAGAAGAGGGAGAGATAGAAACCAGAGCCAAGTTAGAAACCCTAACTTCGTCAAATCCTTCTTCAACCTAAACCACTTACCTCTCCAAAAACACCATAACCAAAATAAACACCATCCTTAGTGTTTCTTGAGTTTATGAGATTTCGAGTTGAGTGATTTCTGGGTTGCTGAAACCTTTTGTTCATAAAATCTTATTTCCAACTTAGACACTTGCTCAGATCTTGTTTCTGTTTCAATAGAAATCATAGATCTGAAGTTTTCATGTCACAACACACTTAGTTGCATTTTATTTCTCATCTTGAGAAGTTCGTTGTTGATTGTTTTCTGATTAAAACATTTTCTTACTTCAAGATCAACAATAGATGTTTTTCTGTTTCTGTTTTTACAAAACTTAACCTGACCTAGTTGGATTCGCACTTGGAGGGTTTTCAATCTTCTAAATATTTTCAAAATAGATTGAAAAAGGTCTTGTCCGATTTCTTAAGCAAGATCTCCGTGGGATCTGGGTTATTTTGAAAGGTCAAAAGGTTTTTGGTTTTGTAAGAAAGAAAAATAACAATCTCACTGCATATAGACTTTATATGTAATTTGTTTAGGATTGTTTGTAAATATAAGTGTGTGTGAGTACATGCATGTGTTATAGAACACGTTTCACAAACATCTTCACACTACATACACTGAAAGTGTTGGCTATAAGATTTGGTGAACATAAGTCGACGTAAAGTGCTGAAACAAAGAAGAGTTGACAAACTGAGAAGACTACATCAACAATCAAGATCTGCAGAAAAGTTTAAGGACGCCAGAGGGTATACTCCTGAACTTGTATAGACTTGTTATTGTGTGCATGATTAGTTAAATAGATTGTAACTCACATATTTGTTTTAGTGATATTTTCTTGTTTTACTCCGTAGAGGGAGTCGTGGATGTTTCCTCAAGGTTGAGGTTTTACCACGTTAAAAATCCTGAGTATTAATATTTCTACATCTTCTCATCTCATTATGTTGTGTGCTGAGTTTAAAATATTTTAAACTGTTTACTAAAACTTGTTATCAAATCTTGTCCATATCTCGTACATAATTTTTGTTAACACATCTTGTGTTCAAAATCGTTTTGATTTAAGTAAAGAGTTTCTTCAACAAACTTTTGGAGTTGCTTAAATAGTTTATTTTTAATAAACGGCTTTGGCAACGCTATTTCAGTGTCTAGTTGCAAAAGTTTGAACCACAATAAAATGGCGAGTAAGTTCCTTCGAACTGGTTCACCCAGCACCGAATAGTGTTTTTCCAAACCCCTAGGGCGCGTGAGATATCGAGGTCGTGGATTGGAGTAGTTTAGCAAAATCGGGGAAAGAGGGAAATTTCGGCTATTAAGGAAGATACAAAGATGAGGTGTTTGGATAATAGGATGTAGGATGGTGATGATCAAATGATGAGGATGGAATGGGTTATGTCTCATGTCGTTGAGGCTGCCATTAATGTGAGATGAGGGTTTTTGGGGTGGTTTTTATAGTGGGGTTATTTTTGGGATAATGGAGTAGATAAATATGGTTGTGATTGCTATTTAAAATGTAATTTTAACTTTGTACTAATTAGTAATTCTGGAAAACAGTATTGTACTGTCAAAAGTGAGATGAATTCGTTGCTCACTCTGGCTTGATGACAGCTATAGAGAATATAATCAGGTGGAGTGTGCTTTTGATCTTGATACAAATAAGTGGTTAGTTAGTGGAGTTTTCTTTTGATCGTTATGGGGAGTGGATTCACTGGAATAATCTAGCCTCAAATGTTTGATTTAGAGTGTACATTACTCCTTTTCTCCCCCACTCTATCTTCATTTTCCAATTAAACAAAGGTTTGTTCTCTTTTTCTTAAACTCGTTATAAAGGGTCATTTTCTATGGAGGAGGAAGTCTGTTTGGGTCTTTTTAATTTCTTTTTAAATTCCCCCTTATTTTTAATATTTCATAATGTTCATGTTGTTATTTTGAACTCTTTCATTGACCTTGCTAGAAATTATTTAAGAGGAGAGAGTGGGGAGATGGGTGTCATTACCAACACCGCTAAAGTCTCATAGAAAGAATGAGAAAGATGGGTTAGTTGTGCCACTTTTTAAAATTGTGAGGACTTTTTTCTTCCTCTTGGTATCCATTTGTTTTATTGAATACTTTTTTTAGTTTATCTGGTGTAAATTTTGTAAAGTACTCGGTAACGTTTGATCAACAATCACATCGTAAATTGGTTCTCAAAATGTCCAATTTCGACTCTAATATCCGTTCTACAACATTCTAAATAGTATTTTAATCTCTAGAGAGTTAGAAGCATTAGTTACAATATGTGTCAAAGCGTTATCTAATCTTAGTTTGTACACACAATATTTGATAAAATATTTATTTATTTATATTGTTATGTTTTATATAGATTTTTTTTTATATATTGTATATTTATTTGAATAACAATTTCTTTGAAATAATTTTCATAGGGTATTTAGTTTTAAGGAACATTGGTTACATGTGGTGGTAATTTTCTTTACTCAAATTGGCTATTGAGGAACGTCAACTCCAATGAAAAAGCTTAACATGAAAATTATCATTTCTGCAGAAATACAGTCGATCAAGATTTTAAGAAAATAAAGACTATGAATAAGATTCACCTTGAATGTTTAACCTTTACAATCTCAAACTACATAAATGTTATAAAATTGAATTTCTCTAATGCGTGTTTCATGTTAAAACAAATTTGATGTGATAATTAAATAAATTAAGACATTCATCTTGCGTGTATTGTTGTTGTGGTTTTTTAATGTAACTTTTCTTGTTTGGGAATTGCAATATTGCTCGAATGGTATTCAATTATGTATACGTATAAGGAGATCATTGTAATGGAAATTTGTTTAAAATGATAATTTGCACATATAAAACACTCAAAAAAAACTTTTCCTTCATTATAAACCCTAAGTGAAATATGTACTTTTGGAACATAAAAAAAAAGGTATAGTAGGTGAAAAATGTACTTTGCTATAGGTACTAAACATTCATCATCCCAAATGTATATGCCTCTGCTTTTTACCCGCCTCTAGAGGAAAGTCATACACATTCTCAATTTTTATAAAAAATGCCTTCATAATCTTTAAGATATTTAAAACAACCAAAGGTTGCACTTTATTATTTACATATATGTGGAAGAAACTTTCTTTTTATTAAAATTTAACAAAATATCTTAATGGTACGTGTGAACCCTTACTATATACTTTCAATATGTATACATGTATACATATATGACTTACTTAACAAGGTGTGGGGATTTGTTTTCTTTATTTTATTATTCAAACTTAATTATATCATTATATGGGTTTCTATTGTTTATTGTGACTTTTGAGTTTATGATTTATTGATCATTCTCTAAACTTTTTATTATGAATCACTTCTTTTATAATTATTAACTATTTGTTATGTTACGTCTTTTTAAGTCATAGTTTGTAAGTAAAATTGTAATACGGCTAACATGGAGTTAACTGACCTTGAATCTGAGACTGTCCTCATGGAATCCTTTCTTTTCTCCCTCATTTTAGTTTCACGCTTCAAATAAATGCATCTTTATTCTCTCTCCTCTCTCCACTAATATTCTCGGCAACAACAATACACATATAACCATTCATTTTTCTATTGCCTTTTGGATTTCTTTACTATTGATAAATTTGAAACGACATGGGGGATTTGGGCTTTATAAGCCCCGTTAACCAATCTAGGCTTTTAGGAGGCGTGGAAGAGGAAAAGGAAGAAAGAAGAGAGAGATAGAATATAGCTCCCCACTTCTGCAAACCTTCAGCATACACTCTAAAATCTTCAGTTACTTAAATCCTGTTTATTTTTTTGAATGGATTACCTAATGAGTTTCATTTTTAAGACATTGTAATTGTAAATGGCTTCTGAATTTTTCATTCATACTTTCACAACTTTTTAGCCGACTTTGTTGAGCTTTACCTGTTAAGATTCATAGTCCCTCCATTTCCTCTATCATTAGCCATTTTATTCCACCTTATTACTTCCACTTCCACCAATAATTTATTATCTATTAAAATTAACTATATCTATATATGTATATAATAATATTTTCTTACACCAAACATATCCAAATCTACATATTGTTGAAAAAGTGTTATTATTTTTTAGTTCCAATTTTCTTATTATCCTCTGCAATCCTTGTATTTAATTAATATTTTTATATTGATAATCATTCAATAATATGTTAAGATCTTCAAGTGGGTAAAAATTTGCTATGGATGGAGTTCATTATCGAGTCACTTTGTCGTACTTTGTACGTTATACAGAGTATAACACCTTAATACCTATAGGGAAGTTATAATGTGTTGAACAAACGTAATATGTAGATATATGATATTTGACTAATAAATATATAATACAAAGTAATTTTGATCGAAAAAAACAAGTAATCGGTAGCAAACAACAACATAAGGGAAATATTTAAAATTATAACTAAGATATATAATGAAATTATGAACCTGTAATGTTACTGGAAAATCTATTGTATCAAGTTATTTCATACTTACTACTTTATGGGTTATGTGATGTGGCCATGAGACAATCATTTCTTATCAATAATATTAGAACACCACATTTGGTTGATTTGATGTTTATAAAGGGTATGTTTTTTCTTCAAAAGTTTCGTTGAAGTTTTTACTTGGTTTGGATGGTATTTTTAAATTATATAATTTTTTTCTCTTAGGAGATGCCAAAGACTTGAGTAGAGAAAACTTTATATCCATCCAACATATTTACTACTTTATTGAATCATGAACCATATTTATACCATAAAGGGTAGGATTGAAAATCACTAATTGCAGCATAGTACAACTATTCTGCCACAAGTGTATTGGGTGAGAAGCTTTATTTCACTTGCTCTCGATACTAATATAAGAATTTTGGTTAAATATGAATGTTCTTTTTAGATATCACAATTTAGGTTTTATAAATCCCAATGCACATGATATTTTAAAACTAATTATTTTTAAATTTTAAATTTTTATTTTTTATTGTTGAATATATATAATATTCCAATGATTTTGAATAAACTTCAAGAGTTAGATTTTTTTTTTTATGAATACAATCTTCTACTAGGTTGGAATAATTTTCAAGAGTTAAATTATTTATGTATTATGTGACTAAATTTCTCAAAGATGGGTTTAAAAAAATAGAACTAGTTATAAGAAAATATTTATAACCTAAAATCCTAATTTTCTATAACTTGAGCTGGGATTGACCAAACATTGTCTTACCTTATACCATTTTCACCAGAAAAAATTATTAAAAATATTGGAAAAAAATCACAAAAAATTGATTGGCCACGCCCCCTCACGCGCTTGGTCAAGGTTTCTGGCTGAAAAGTTCATCTTCAACCTTTTAACAGTTGACTTAGGTTTTGAAAAAACTTTGACCACAAATAACTCCTGATTATCTAAACCATTTGAGATGAATCCTGAACCAATCCAACCTAATTTTTCAAAAGGAATCCAAAAATATACGTTTAATGAATTGAGGTTTAGTATTCATCGAGTTACAAATACTGTGTGTTTTTTAGAAAATTTGACTAAACTTTTTAAGCTTTACTGAATATGGCAATGGTTTCTATGCATATAGTTGAGTTTTTTCTATCCTAAGGAAGGTTTTTATTTTTGTTTGAAGTATTGAGGAGGTCTGGTTAGGGAAAATTTGAAGTTTTCAATTTTTTGAAACAAAAAATATTTTTAAGAAATTCAGGTTCAAAACATATGATTTTTTGAAAATGATCTTCGTACTTGAGCTCCAGGGCTCATAAGAAATCTATTCTTCACTTTAAAACTGGTTTAAAGTCAATGACTCAAATTTCACCATTCTTTAATGGATTTTTTGGTGTTTTTTGTGAACAAAAGGTATTTTAGATGTAAAAGATTGATTTTTTTTATTGGTATGATCCTAATAATAATATAGAAGATAATTGGAATTAATAAAATAATGTTTAACACATAAATTTATTGTATACCTATTTGGAGGGAAAAATTTAAACTTTGCACCGACTTAAAGGGTGAGTTTTATTGCATGGGGTATTTATAGTAGGAGGTGAGGGGAGGTCATTAGAGCAGAAAGGAGGTGGATTATTCCTTTGTTTAAGAAGATAAAGATGTGGGAACTTGAGCAACACATGGTTACATGGCGTAACCATGTGATTTTGGCTTCTTCTGCCCATGTGGAGGCTGATGCAGGAGGGGCTAACGTGTAAATGTTGCATTTTAAGTTTTTAGTCTTTGATTTCAAAGTTTTATATTTATTTAGTATTAAATATGGGATTTTTTCCAAGTTTTGGGGGGCATTTTTGCAATTTCATGAAAATTCAAGGGTTAGGATCATAAGTTCTAATTAGTTGAAGTCTAGAGGTTAAATTTGATATAAAGTTTGGTACTAGGGATTAAGTATTGGTCAAGTTATACCTGATTGAAAAGTTCAAGGAGTATTTTGATAAATTTAAAACTTCAGGCACTACTTGGATAATTAAACAAAGTAATAGGTTTAATGATGTAGTTTAATCTTTATTTAGGGTGTTTTTGGTTTTAAATAACACATAAGCGAGATAATGGGAATTTTAGGCAGTTTTTTATTCTTAATTAGCTCGGTTAAAATGTACGGATGTTGTATACCATCCTGAAGGGAGAAAACTAAAACTGCTCAAAATACTTGTGATGATCTCATGGCTGCACGAGAGGACCTTGAAAAGAAAATAAAATCCCTTTAGGATGACCTGGCAAGGGCGCATAACAAATTACAAAAATATGATGAGCAGATGGTGCACAAAGTTGAGGAGCTTAGCAAGTTAAAAGGAGATCTCAAGTCTATTAATGACTAGCTAGAGGTTGTGAAGATAAAACTTTCTAAAGCCCTGGTGGTCACATCCATAGCTGGGGCACAAACTGTGAAATCTTTTAAAGAGTCTGAAGAGTGCATCATGACACTACCATAACCTTCCTTAGAGGATATGATGAGCTGAAGAAGAGGTTAGCTAGGCACTACCCTAACATTGGGGAGACTATTTTGACTTAGGAGGGGAATGATGATGAGACAAGTATATGGATGAGGAGGAAGAAAATGCCTGCCAAGGTAATGAAGACTCATCCTTTGAGGAAGAAGTCCAAGTCCTCAAAGTGGTAGAAGGTGAGTATGCAACTTTTAGTGAATCAGGGCTAACTCAAAAGATGTTGCTAAGAAAACAAAGACTCTCTTCAAGGATCTTGGTGGTTTTTAGCTCATTTCCTTTGCCTTTGTATTTTTTATTCAAAACAACTATATCGATCAAGGAAATTTTAAACATTGGAAGCATTTTTTTGTGTAATATGAATGGCTTCGTGTTTGTATTTTTTAATGTGTTCCTGTTGATGTGACTGTTGCATGTTTTAAATTTTAGCTAATAATTAATTTTATAAATGAATGTCCTTGTATTTGTTTTCATTTAGCTTACTAGTTATTCTAAGGATGAGGTGAAGTCAAAGACGTGCAATAGATCAATTGGGTTGGCCTTAGCCGACTGATCTATGTTCATTTGGTGCAGCCAAAGATGTGCATTTCCAAATAATATTTGTGTGCAGTGAAAGATGTGCAATAGATCAATTGGGTTGGCCTTTGTCGACCTGATCTATATTCATTCGGTGCAGTTAAAGACGTGCATTTCCAAATAATATTTTTGTGTAGTTAAAGATGTGTAATAGATCACTTGGGTTGGCCTTCGCCGACCTGATCTATATTTACTTGGTGCAGTCAAAGATGCATTTCCAAATATGTGGGTGTTATATGATCGGATCTTATGGATACAACCTTTCCCAATTTTTTTTTGTATAGTCAAAGATGTGCAATAGATCAATTGGGTTGGCCAATTAATAATTATTACTTTGAATTGGTAAACGTTAATAAAACCAAAGAGGTAACAAATATCTTATAATGAATTTTTATTCCTATAACTTTGATAATCTCACACTGTGGGACTTTATAATGATAATACTTCTTCATATGCTCGTAATTACATGGGTTTTTTTAATGAATACCCCTCTAAAGTTTCAATACGGTATGTGCCAGGTGGTACCACTTCAGTGACGTGATAAGGACCATGCCAATTTGCTTTTAGCTTATTGGATTTATGTATTTCTTTAGGAAGTAATATCCCTCTTTGAGAGTACTCGGCTAAACTCTTTTGTTATAGAATTTAGCCGTGCATTGTTGATAGGGGTGGCAATTTTTGACACGACACGATAACCCGACACGAACTCGACACGAAGTTAGCGGGTTATGGTTGATGATTTCTTGACACGAACCCGAATATAACACGACCCGCCAACATGAATAATAAACGGGTTGGGTTAGTGTCAAACACGTATAACTCGAAAATGACACGAATAAACCCGCTTAACTCATATTTTATGGAGAATATATTAGATAATTTATATATCTTGATAGGCATTCTATAAAATTCATGGAGAATCGGATGATAAATTATTTATGTGTTGCAAGAAGTCAAAATTAATTAAATTTAAGTTATTATAGGCCTATGATTGGTATGATTGGTTAAGAGAGAAGAAAAAATTATTTTATATTTTACTTAATGGGTTATGCGGGTCAACCCGAACACGACATGATAATAAATAGGTCGAGTTAGTGTTTGCTCATCTGACATGATTAGTTAAATGGGTCGGGTTAGGGTTGACTAATAGTTGACACGAAACCGACATGACACAACCCGAACACGACACGACGCACACGAATTGCCACCCCAAATTGCTGATATATTGCTACTCTGAGTGTGTCTGCCTCTCTGACTTCATCTATAAAATCTAAATCCAATCTTCTTATAAAGTCACAGCTGGGATAATAAAAAATTAGCATTGTATGACTTGGCAGGTCGATGTCCACTTGGATCATCTCTTCTCCTCCAAAGGCCAATGTGTATGGCGTCTCTCCTGTCTCTATTCATCGTGTTGTCCTATAAGACGATAACACACTCTGTAGTTCATTTATCAAATTTCCTTTAGTTGCTTCAATCCTCCTCTTCATCTGGTCTAGCAAAGTTCTATTTGTAAAATATTTTTATCCATTGCATTATAGATGATTTATTGATGAATGAAACTTTCTGATTTTGGCTTTGTCGTAATATTTTTGGAAATCATCATTGTCAAACTAGGTTCCATTGTCAGCAATGTATGCGTAAGGGATACCATACCCGCCGATCACATTCTTCGATATGAACTGAAGAATTTTTCATAGGTTATTTCAATGAGTGGTTCGACCTCCACCCATTTTGAGAAGTAATCTACTGCCGCCACCAAATATCTGAACCTTCTTTTGATCTTCAACAATGGTCCGACTATATCCATACCCCAGATGGAAAATGTACAAGGTGATGTGATAGACACTAGCTCTACCCCTAGTTTTTTATGTATTACTCCAAATTTTTGGCACTTGTCGCACTTATGCGTGTATTCTTCACAGTCTTTTCTCATCGTAGGCTAATAATATCCCCGAATGGATATTCTCTTTACTAGTGTCTGGCCTACCACATGGGCTCCACCTGAACCTTCATGTATTTCTTTGATCACATTTGGTGCCTCCATATGATGTGCATGTTTGAATAAAGAAAAGTAATGCAATAAGACCTCGTGAAACCGTAATGGTTGATTAAAAAACTATCCCCAATCTAGCCTATCTTGAATGAAAAAAAAGATGAGATCCTTCTCAGTTAGTTACACATCCCATAATTGAGACTGTAAAGCCTCTTTTATACAACACCCTTTTGTCCATAATGTTTTTGGCATCCCTTATAACTAAGCCTCTTTGTATCCTTCAAGTCGAATGGTTGAATGCCTTCCAAATACCTGATGATTGGATCCATCATTGATGGTCCCATTCTTAGTTCAAGGAGGTTTACTTCATCGACATCAATGCTCCTTCATACCATAATTTTTACAGGTTCAATTCTTTTGAGGTTGGCTTTTGTGGTTAACGCTAGTTGGGCTAGTGCGTCTGCCCTGGTATTTTCAACTTTGGGGATTCTTTCCATCTGATGTAATTTTATCTTTGGGATTACTATTTTTACCTTTTCAAGGTACCTAAGCATGTTTCCCCCTCTTACTTAATGTTCTACCAACATTTAGTTTACTACTAGTTATGAGTCATTGTGAGCCTTTATCTACTCGGATCCAAGTGATATAGCCAACTCCAATCCAACAATTAAAGCTTCGTACTTCGCTTCATTGTTGGATGCTTTAAACTTGAATTGTAGGGCATATTCTATGTCACTCTCATTGGGTGTATTCACTATTAGGCCAGCTCCGCTACCACTAGCACATCACGATCCATCCACGAACAACCTCCTCATCATTGAAGTCTTTTTCCACTAGAGAGCCATCTCTAAAAAAATTAGTAGTAAAACTTTCATTGCACCCAAGACAATTTTTTTTAGGTGAGGGTTCTTTTGGTCTTTTGTCATCTTCGTTTGGGACTGTAATAACCAGTTCGGTTAGTAGTTGGATCTGCTCGGCTTGGACAGATGATGCGGTTTTAGTATCTCTTTTCTCATGGTAGGTGGATTCTATTATGAAATTGGCTACAACTTGGCCTTTGATTGTAGTTCTTAGTTCACATGAAATCTTATATTCTCCAAGCTCTATGGCCCATTCCATCAACCTTTTGAATTTTTAGGTTTATAGATGGTGTGCCAAAGTGGGAGATCGGTGTATACCACTCTAGAGTGGGCTTGGAAGTACTACTTCATTTTCCTGGATGCTACTCACTACACCAAATCTGCCGAATTGTCACGGTCATTGACGTTGACAAGTTGGACTTGTCAAGGCCAATGACCGTGATAATTCTGGGGGTGACAATATTTTTTGTCACGGATGTGTCACGGTCATTGATCGTGATAAGTTTATAAATATTATCACGGTCATGTCATGGTCATAGACCATGACCAGTTTTATCATGGTTTATGACCATGACAAACCCGTGATAATATTTAAAAACATGTCACGGTCAATGACCGTGACAATTCTGGGCAAAATTAAAAAAAAATTGGTGGGTAGTATGGCCACTGCCAGTGCCCAGCAGTATATTTGTACCTATTATAACAACATTATACATGTTCAAACATCATATACCCAAATAAAATAGAGATAATGCAAATATACATTCAAAACAATATGCATAACGATATAATCCAAATATAATTCAAATGTAACAACTTAAAACAATTCAATTCAAATAATGTCACTACATGTCTGGGGTAAGGTTAGCTCTGAGGAGGTGAGTAGGCCACATGATATACGAATTGACACACCCAGCAATATACATCGTTCCGCATTGTTTGCGCAACCATAAGGGGGAGTTCTCCTTCTCGGGTATCACATGCGTGATGAGCACCTTGCACTCGATGTCTTAAAGCAAACATCCATGAACTGGCATACCCAGGATGGTATTCGGGTCCCTCAACCCCCGCCCTATCAGCTGGCCATCAAATATGTACAATATAAACAAGCTCGGCTAATCAAGTTTCGACATCGGTCAGTTGAAGGGAGACAAATAGGCGAGGTCCACATCCTCATCATCCTGCACCTAGTCCTCCTGCACCTCCTCTTCCACCACCTCCTCCTTCACTTTCCCCTTACAGTTTTTGTCCAATGAACTCTTCATGAATGAGAACATATCTTGGACCGTCGCCTCCAAACGGGACAGCTTCGCGTCATGCGAGTCCACCGTTCGAGCCAACCCAGTGTCACTCGTCTCCAATCCGATGATCCTAGATTTGGCCACCTGCGAGCTCACCCCCCTTGTACTCCCCTTGCGATTAGCGCCAAACCCTTGGCTGAGTGCATCTATGGAAAAAGACGCCTTGTCGGCATCAGACTGCGACTCATGCACTTTCTTAAGCTTTGCCTAAAATGACAAAAAGCACATGATTAGTAAAATAAGTAAATAAAAAAATTATAACGTAATTAACAAAAAGTAAACAGTCGGATTACTTACAATCATGGCCGCGACGCTTGAGGACACCTCCTTATCCTTCCCCTTCTTCGTTCGAATATCCACATAAGTATCGAACCTATGTGGCCTACCCCCAGGGCCACTCCTTGTCCCCTGAAATAAAATAAAGTAAATTTAGTATCGGCCCTGCAAAGTAAAATAATGAAGAATAATATATTTATGTAGTTATAGAAAAATTAAATCTTACCATCATCTTATGCTCCACCTCGACATAAGGCGTTCGGCCGGAGTAGTGCACGCCCATCTTTTTTGCCCGATTTTCCCTCCCCGATTGGCGAGATGCCAATTGTCGCTCCCCGATCTCATTGTCAACGAACTTTTGCCATTATGCCAATGAGATCAGCTCCTTCGATGGGATGAATTCACGCATTCACATAATGGACACTCGGGTCTTGCCAAAGTACCGAGTTCGCATATTTTCTTCCACGTCTTGTGTTGCTCCCTCAACTGTTCCAAGACGGAATCACGTAGCTTTGGATCCAGGCTGAATTATTCCTGTCCAAAGAATACAATGTTAGTTGCGAATAAATATAAATATAAATATAAAATGAAATCAAAATTGAAATTGAAATATTCATATAAATATAAATATAAATTCATTACCTGTAGTGACACCCAAATAGCTAACTTGAGCTCATTTGACACCTCCCTCCAACTAGTGCACCCCGGGACGATGATCGCCTTTACCAGCTCGAGCGATCTCGCTAATAACCTCGTCTTGTTCTCGATGGTCATCCCCAATTTTCCATATTTAGGGAGCCTAGGGGCTGAGGAGCCCTCCTCGCCTCCACTACCACCGAGCCCAGGCGACATCATCACAATCAGCATCATCATCCTCGCCTTAATACCTGAAGGAGATATTTTCTGTAAAAAATGTTGTTATTAGTACAAATCAAAATGAATTATAAGAAGACATGCAAATATGTACAATTACTACAAATCCAAATGAATTGTTACTGTTTAACACCTCAGTTCTGAATTCCAAAAAAACAACATCTAGCTCATAATATGTACACTTACTAAAAATCTGAAACATCCCCACCCCCACCCCTACTGCCCACACACACGCACACTACACAAGAGTGAAAATGATAAAGTGCAAATCAATTAAAAGCATTAAAAATGGATTGATAAAGTACAAATTGGAATATTTATTACAAATTGTTTTTTTTTAAATTCGGGTTATCATAAAAAATGGATTGATATTCGGTAGGAGCAGCCAAGTCATCAACACTACTATTTAGACGCTTTGGCGCGTGTAGGACAATTGACCACGGCTCGTTGTTGATATTCTCAGAGTAAAACACTTGGTTAACCTTTGGAAATGCACAAACAAACGGCTCATCGCTCACGTGGTCGTTGCTCTTCAACTTGGACAAGTCAACCATGATCAAATTGGTGACAAGATCAACTTTAAAAGCATTTTTATCCTCAACTCTTACCCATTCACAGTAAAATACAACCTCTTTGAAGCTTATATAATCCAATTCAAATATATTTCGAATTACACCATAGTAAGTCTTTTCAGCTTCAACGAGGTTTTTATCTTTTGCGCTCGCTCGAAAGAAAGTAAGAGCCTTGTATGAAATTCATGAGTTCTATACATTTGTACTTTCCTCGTACACTTTTGCGCCGAATACGTAACCGTTCAATCGATACTTTTTATACTCTTGTTCCATGAATAAGGGTCCAGTGGCTAGATGAGCAAGCGTTGATGTCGCATCACCCGTCTTTAAGAGCTGAGAATATAGATAAATTAATTAGATTAGTTGTAAAGTTTTAGTGTAATGTAACATTATATAATGGACATTTTCATTATAATTACCTCTTGTGACAACCACAACCTAAATTTGCTGTCTGATTGTACCATTATTTTTCGTCTTTTATTGTTCTCACAGGCTTCATATTTTCTGCATATTACAAAATTAAACTTATTAAAATATTCTAAAATAATGTTAAACATTAAAATAATCTAAAATAATGTTAAACATTAAAATTATTTAAACTTACTTTTTCCATTCCGCGACATCTTCACGTGTGTCAAATAGATAACGAGCTACTCGTTCATGTTGCAAACTCGTTTATTTCACTCATTTTCCCATCCCATGACCACGATCATCGACAAACTCATCAGTGTCATCAACACTGGTCGAGTCAGACATATATTCCCGAGTATTTTTTGATGACTCCACGGTGATGTATTCCTCTGCAATTGATCCTGCAATGTATCGCGTATTCTTAACGTAATCTTTAAAACTTTCATCAATCTTTCAAATGGATACATCCATCGATATCATACGGGACCAAAAAGAAGTGCCTCGTCGCATAGGTGTTCCAATAAGTGAACACTTATGTCAAAGAATGCTGGGGGAAAATACTTCTCCAACACACAAATCGCTTCGGTCACCGCCAATTTTGCATCCACTATGTGTTCTCGATTGACTACCTTCTCACACAAGAGTGAGAAGGTAATACTAATTTTCATAATAGCCCTCCGCAAATCCTTGTGCTTGGAGAAACAGTGCTTAAACAATAGAGGAACCAATTGCATGATCACATGCCAATCGTGGGACTTACACTTATGTAAATCATGAGTAGCATAATTCACAATCCTTTGCAAGTTGGACGAAAAATTAGATGGGCCCTTCAAATTATATATTTTGTCTAAAAGAACTTTCCTTTCCCCACTGTTGATATAGCCAAACGAATGTTGCGCTTTCTCGAGCAAAATCGGGATACTCATAATTCATCCTCCTCCAAGTTGTAGAATCAATAGGATGACGCATGAGATTACCCCCTACTTCTTCCCTAGCATGCCAAGTCATTGCCTCCGCTATCCATGGTACTGTGAAAAATCGCTTTAATATAGGCCCAATGAGAAAATATTTCAACACTTTTTGAGGCACTTTTGAGCTTGTGCCTTCTTTACTAGTAGATTGGACATATCTAGGTTCATCGCAAACTGGACAATGATCAAGATTTTCATAATCCTTTTGGTATAGTATGCAGTCATACACACAAGCATGAATCGATTTATACTTCATTACCAAACCTTTCAAACTGTTCTTCATAACAGGATAGCTACTTGGAAGCGTATTCTCCTTGGGTAGTAGCCCCTTCACCCATTTCAAAATTCCTGTCATGCTATTGCCAGACAAACCGTACTCCATCTTCAAACTGTGCAAACAAACCATGGCATGTAAAGTTATTTGATCTTTCTCACAGCCAGAGTATAACGGTTGGGTCACTTTAAATTTTAAACTTTGGTAGTCATCGTCAAAGTTTATCATGATATATTCACGGGCACTTGAACCTTGTACATCATCAGTAACCTCATTCTCCTGTGCTTCATAAACTCCGTATGCATCATCAACTAAATCCTCTAATATGTTATGTTTTACGGCGTTCCCTCCTACATCTATCCTACTTGTTAAAGGTTGTTGTGAAGGTTGTTCGGGGACAAAAGGAACTTTTAATTCATCATGAAAACTCCAAAATCGATAACTATCTTTCATACCCTATCTTAACAAATGTAGTTCAAGTGTTTTCCACTCAAACACCTTACCATTCTTACACCTAGCACGCGGACACGGAAACTCTTCATCATTATGACATCTCTTTGCGTATTTCACAAATTCATTAGCACATCTGCAAAACACATCTCCCATTCTATTTGTCTCACCCATCCACTCTTTGTATTTCGGATATCCCATCACAGCTACCACAACTAATCACTTATTAAAGGTAAGAAGCATATATTCATGAATTAGTATAAAGAAAACTTAGATTTATAGTATGTTTCATTTAATTATGTCTTATTTATATTCGATTTTTAAATTTCAAATTCAAATTCAAACTTAGATTTATAGTATGTTTCATAAAATTTCCTCCATCTCCTCTAAAGGGTGAGTGGTCCTATCCCATTCAAGACCGCATATTTCTGTAATATACTTAACAGCTCATGCACATTGTTACGATTTGAGAAAAATTCGGCAGCATATCCGCGTAGTTCTCCAAGTACACGGCGTAGATTGGAAAGTGTGAGTATTATTTCAATTGATCAATTGAAATAACAGTCACACTTGTCAATCTAGTATGTACCCAGAGAACATTAGGATATGACTGCAGAACTTCCTCCAAAAGTAACAACTTTAAGCCACTAAGAATATTATTATACAGAAATTATGCAGTCCCAAACTGTCCAAACGGGACAATTCGAGAGATCTCAATACAGGAGTAATGATTCTCGAACGAGTCTAAGGGCTATTGACTAGAAGGCTAGTATCTATGCGCACTATATGTAATTTCAAGTATGTTTCATTTAATTATCATACTATATATATATTGTTCATTATACAAAGTAATTTTCAAAAAAAGTTGAAAAATCCCACCCCCATATGGATAATAATCCAGTGGTCATGCCACTTTTAAAATTAAACAACCCAACATCGATCCACTATAATCCAACCGCAATGGCAACAACAAATGTGTATCCCGTACTCCTTATAATTCATCTACTCAATTAATTCTTTTCATCAATTAAACTAACAATTAAAGTATACAATTATTAATTTACTAATTTACAATGAGGGGCAATCTTACTTGCATATGAAAGGGGCATTAGTTATTAATTTACAAAAAAATTAACAACCAATAAATATTAAATCAATCAATTATTTTACAAGGGACACTACAATATGAGGGGCAATATCTAATAAACCAATAAAAATTTAATTAAAAAAAAACACACACGCACATATACACCCCCCCCCCCCCCCGCTGCCCCTGCCCACCACACGCACACACACACACACATATATATACACATGCACATATACGCACACACGCACATATATACACACGCACACACACACACATATATATATATATATATATATATATATATATACACACACACACACAAACACACACACACACGCGCGCGCGCGCACAAACCCCCTTCCCCTCCCCCTAGCCCTGCTGCCTCCCCCCCCCCCCCCCCACACACACAGACACATACACCACACACCCACACACACACACATATACATACATATATACATAAATGGGGGAGAAATAGAGAGAAAACATACCAAAGTTGTAGAGAGAGAGAGAGAGAGCAACCGCTAGAGAGAGAGGGAGAAATGGAGGGAACAAATTCGGTGGGAAAAAAAGAAGGGGGAGGGTTTTTTGCTGAAAGAATTGTCACGGACGTGTCACGGTCATTGACCGTGACAAGTCCGTGACAAACTTCACTTGTCACGGTCAATGACCGTGACAAAAAATGCGTGTTTTTTTGTCATGGTCATTGACCGTGACAATCCTGGCCGCTAAAAAGGTGACAATTTTACCATTTTAGTAGTGACTATCAATGCTAGGGCTAGTTTCTCCATCCTGGAATATCTGATTTCTGTGCCAGCAAAGGCTTTGCCTAAGTAATACATCGGAATCTGAACTTCTTCATCATTTTTAATCAGAGCCGAGCTGATAATTGAATATGATACCACTAGATAAGTATAAATTTTCCCCTAGGACTGGCCTAGACTGTAATGGGCCCCTTCCCAGGTATATCTTTAATTCCATAAAAGCGGTCCGACATTCCTCCGTCCATTCAAAAGAGTTGTTTATGACTTTGATGAATGGGAGACATTTGTTCATAGTTCTAGATACAAATCTATTTAGATCTTCAACTCAGCCTGTTAGGGTTTGCATCTCCTTCTTGCTTTTAGGAGGCTTCATGTTGATCAATGCTTGGATCTTGTCAGGATTGGCCTATATGCCCCTTTGGTTCACAATGAAACCCATAAATTTTCCAACCTTGACCCCAAATACACATTCGGCTGGATTTAGCTTCCTCTCTTATTTTTTCAATCTGTCGAATTTCTGGCCGAGGTCTTTTATGTGGCCATCTTCCTTGTTTCTTTTTGTCAAGATGTCATCCATGTTAACCTCCATGTTCATCCCTATTTGTTTTTCAAATACTTTGTTCATCAGCCTATGGTAAGTAACACCTATATTTTTAGTCCGAAAGGCATAACATAATAGCAAAAAAACACTGCGATTGGTGATGAATGATTTTTTTTCTTTATCTTTTGGATTCATCTTGATTTGGTTATACCTAGAGTTTGCATCCATGAAGCTGAGTAGCTCGTGACCATCTGTTTCATATATTAATTGGTCTATTCATGACATAGGATAATAATCCACGGGACACGCTTTGTTCAAATATGTGAAGTCCACGTACATTCTCCATTTATCATTATTCTTTAACACTATGACCACATTTCCCAACCAATGAGGATACATCACATCTTCAATGAAATCAAATTTCTTTAGCTTGGCCACTTCCTCTTGTGTCGCCATATTCTTCTCTTTCGATAACACTCGCCATCTCTATTTAACTGTCTTTGTTTCCTTAATTATTTTGAGCTCGTGCTAGATAATGGTAGGGACTATTACAGGTATATCTTCATGACTCCAAGAAAATACATTTTTTCTAACTCGGAGGAAGTTTGACAATTCTTCTTGAGGATTGGGTCTAGGGAAGAGCCACTCTGGGCTGTCCTCGCAGGGTGCTCGTTGTCCAGCATCACTGGCTCCATTTTTTCAATGACTTTTCTAGTTATTAACCTATTTTCATCTCGAGGATCTAATGTCTTGATCTAATACTTTTGGACTAAATTCTTGTTTTCATTCTCGTCGACCGAGGTGTAATAACACTCCTATGCTTCCACTTGGTTTCCTTTCACCACTACCTTACTAAAATTGGTGAAGAACTTGAGGCATTGGTGAATGGTAGAAGCTACTACTTCAAATTTCTTCAAGCCTTCTCTTTCAAAGATGATGTTGTAGGTCGATGAGACATTCTTGTCCAGGGTGAAGAATCTCATCTTCTCTATTCTGCAGGTCGACCAAGTTCCGAGCACTACTTCTAGCTCAATTATACCTAGTGGTTTCACTTTTTATCATGAGAACCTAATCAATGGACGGTGATACGCCTCCAATTTCCCATCAGATAGTTTTAACCTTTAAAAGATATCATAAAACATGAGACCGTCCTATCTACCATTATCCACCATAATTATTTTTACATTTTTTTCGTAAACCATCATGGTGGTTACCAACGAATCATTATGAGGATATAATAGCCTTGAGAGGTCTTCCCTAGAGAATCCTATGACCAACCTATATTTGGCGACCTTATAAGGCAGGGTGTCTACAACTACGGCCATATTGACATCATTCTTTGTATGACAAGCTCTTGCCTCATTGAGGTATGCTTTCTTTTTAGCTGACTGATCACCTCCGTCAGCGTCTACTCCTACAATGAAGTTGCATCTGAAAGAGATCATATTCAACTTTTTAATGATATCTTTAGGTCGTGCTGGGAGATAGTTCCTCCTCATCTTTATTCTCCCAAGCTCTATTTTGGTCTATATTCCCAGCACGAGGTGATCTTAATCTCTTCTTAGTTTTGCAATCTTCATGGGCTTGCCCTAGTCTGGCATTTTTCTCAACATATTTGTTGAGTTTCCCTATTTTGATAAAGGTCACAATTTCATCCTTAACGGCCAAAAAATCCTTGGATTCGTGTTTGTGATCTTTGTGGAATTTGATCAAATTGCTTTTGTCTCTTCTTCCACAAGTAGTTCTTAACTTTTATGGCCATTTCATCTCACCATCTCCTCGGATCTCATTGAGGATATTATGTACTCCCACTGTTAGGTGAGAATATTCATCGAATTCTGGTATAGCCTATTCTTGTTCTCTCCTTTTGGGTTATCTTTGGGCTTTTCCTTCTTTATCGAGCTTATACTTTCATCGAATTTTGTATGGGTGGATTCTTTTATATCCATGGCTTCCTTTACATTCATGATCTTCCCTACATTAGCTAAGTGCTCAACCATGTGGTTTGGAGGATCCTTGGCTAGTGTCCAGAAGAGTTTCCCAGGCAATAGCCCACTAATGATCGTTGTTATGGCTACCTTTTCATTATAATCCACCACTTCTAATTTTGTGGCATTAAATCTGGTAATGTACTCCCTTGTGATTTGATCCTCATGCTGACGGACTTTTAAAAAGTGAGCCACCCTTTTACAATGTTTTTTACCAAAGAAAAAATTATTTACAAAGAGGTCGGCTAGCTGTTTAAACTCTGAGGTGTCTCCCCTACGTAATCCATTATACCAAATTTTAGCAGGGCCAATGAGAATTCTTGAAAAAGCCCTGTAGTGCATCTCATCAGCTATAGAAAATATGTCACATGCAAAATATGATCTGATATTCTTTCATAACTAGGAGGAATCACCGGTGGAAGGAACTTTATAGGCGTGGGATAACTAATCATGGAGGTCTTGAACGGAGATCTTTGAACAAAACTCCTATGTAATGGATTTTTAGTTTTTATGTGGTCACCTAGGCAATCTTCTATTCTCTTGATAGATCCCTTCCATAGTCGAGCTTCCTCGGCTACTGTATTAGGTCATCTGTGACTTTTTGCGGAGCATTCTTCCCGTAGTCTTACTTGCTCGCGTAAGTTGGATGCCTTAACGATACCTTTTGAACTATTTTCTCTTCTATGATCCAACCTCTTCCATTATATTCGTCTTGTGCCTTCTTCGAGGCACGGATGTGCTCGCGCCCCTTTTTTCCTAGCCTATCAAAGACTAGTGCTATGCTGAGCCTTTTGAAGGCTCTTACCCATTCCTCTGAGTACGTTTAGTCATTATCGTCATCAGTAGTCCATATAGTGGAGGTGCTGTGTAGCTGGTAAGATGATTCCCCAAGTTTGGATTCGCGTGTCCGAGAAGATTTTCTCATCTCAGACCTTAGATTTAACCTTATGGGATTTCCCAAAGATTTTCCTCGGCTCTCTTGCCTCTTATCTTGGTAAGGGGCAAGTGGAGGAGATTCTCTTTGTTTGCTCAAATTTCTTTCTAAGGCCGAAGAGATTGGAGGTGATTCTGGTCGTTTTTGTGAGGCCAGCACACTTTGGGTGAGCTGTCTCATGTTTTCTTGCATAGCCTCTAAGATTTTAACCAAGCTACGCATGAATCCATCTAATTCCCTTATTCCAATAAGGGTGGAGGGTGGTACGTCCTCCTTTTCCCTACTACTCTTCTGGTGTTCAGTCATTGTTGCAAAGATGCCTAGAAAAATAGTGTGTATGTGCAAGAAAACAGAGTGTGGTTGAATCTTCTGGATTTTGATAATGGGGGACTATTTGAGACTAGAAATGAGAATATGTGGCAGAGAGTTACACAAGACTTGTCGATGAAACAACAAACCGTGGATTCCATTCAAGTAATCGAATGACGTTACTGGCAGAATCAATCAAATGGGTATGTAATGAAATTTAGGGGATTTCGCTGAAACATCCAAAATTTTCGCAATAAGGAATTGGGAATTGGGTTAGAAATAACTACGCTTTAGAAGTTTCCCATAGACGAATCCATTATATTATCGTATAAAAAGGATTCAATTTATATCTTAGGTAGAAGAAACCAATTAGAGATAAGAAACAATAGATTTGTTATGTATTTGTAATCAATCAGAGAAGGGGGTGAGGATAAGAGGATTAACAATGAGATGTAGGTGGTTCAACCCTAAAGATTGGGCCTACGCCCACACGTGGTCTTAGTTTATATGTATTAAACTCATTCAAAAGATGATGTAGTGTCTAGGTTTTAGATAATAAACATGTTTGAGTATATTCTTGCAAGTTGGTGCGTAGAATCAATGGTTGCCCCCTTATCCATATGGGCGATTCATCCTTTTATAGTGATTCCTATAGAAGGAAAAGGTGTTTTGGCCAGCATGGGCCAAATGGGGACATCCTTTATTAGTGGAGCACTTCCTAAGTTATTTAGGGTTTGTCCCATCAAATGGGGAATTTTTCACATGTACGTCTGACAAGCCAGGTGGATGTTGTTGTCTAGTCGCCAAAGTTCCAAGCTGTCAATCTACCTTGCTGGTATATACCCATGTGAGGATATGGTCGAGCTCATGGTTCAGCTGAGCTTATTCTATAGAATCTCTTTGGTCATAGCCGAGGTCTTCAGATCGTATGTTCGTTTTACAAATATAGTATAACATGTGAAAGAATTATATTTCTTGTATATGACTAATTTTAAGAAATAACAAACAAATACATATAATATGCATGAGTAAATTGGTGATAGAAATGGTTAACTTATTGCTTTATGAACAAACAAATACTTATAACACAACTTTTAAAATAACACTTTATCATTATGGGAAGATTTTAGTATAGAAATTTAGTATTACTCATAAAATTAGATGAGTTTGTGACTTCATCTTCTTACATCATTTTCAAATTGAAGTAGCAAACAATGTATGTAAAGTTATTACTATAATGGTCCCTAGTCGTTTACCATTTTATGGTCACAGTTTTTTCATTGGCACTTAAAACCACTAACAAATAGAGAAAACTAATAAAATAATAATCATTTCATCCAAATTTATAATTTTTTTTAACATTTTCCTATTAAAATTCATTATAATGACTAACACTAGTAAACTAAAACAGATATGTAATTTACCGCAAATGTATACACTGTAGCTAAGAGGTAGTTTTCTAAAGTTGGAATCAAGGAACAAAACCTTGTCATCATATGACATTTCATTTCATTTGTGAGACCCGTGATCTCACTTTTCAAAATACAATTAAAAAGGCCTTGAGCGGATCTAATTACATTTTGGGGAGTTTTTCTTTCCTAAAACTAATTATAATAAAGGCAACATAAAAAATTAATTTCAATTGGTCTAAGACTCCAAAAAATCGTACTTTTATTTCTACCATGCATAAATGAAGTTGCAAAGTTTTCAATCCCAATACAGAGTTCGGATTTTCCTTATTTCTTAAATAAGATATGTTTTAATGTTAACACCCTTCTTCTAAATTTATCCTGAAAATTACGAGACAAATAATTTTTTGATCCCCAGGATCTAAGTAAAATTTTCACTTAGTCCATGTTATTATTTATGTTCCCAAAAGTCTATTGTTTATTTTTTGACAAAATTTTCTATGGGTTTAGGAAAGATAATAATTATGAGTCTTTTATATGGTAAGGGACTTCGGGAACAAGACAAAAAATTTTTGACTGAATGTTAATTGAAAGAATATGAAGAGAATTTTGTCTAATGACCTAACAATTATTTGAGGTTTTAAATCTTTTTAACGAGATAAAATCTAATTATTTTTTTCGGGTCATTTTGTTTTCTCCCTAAATTTACTGGACTTTTTAACCTAATTTTGCATGAGAAGCTTTCGCCCTTCTTTAGCTAGTATATCGGCTTATTGACCTAGGTCCCTAATATTGTCATAGTTATTATTTTATGGGACTTTTTCAGTATTTAGGGCAATTTTGGAGACTCAAGGCGTATAAGAAGATGCAAATAAACCTAATATATTTAACTTTATTTTTTTGTATTGAAATTTAATTACCTCGAGTAAAATCAATTGGCATTTTTGCTCCTTAAGATTTTTAAAAATGTTCATTCTAATTCATTTTATTTATTTATTTTACTTGGCAAGGATAACATCCCTTAGGGAAGAAGATTTACAAGAATGGCAGCAAGGATTCATGTTTTACCAACCCAAAAGATGAAAACTCATGTATCCATAAATATCTCCAATATTAAGTTTTTACTACTTTGTTTTAAGATTTTATCTATACTTATTTAAAGTGAGGGATATGGAGCATGAGTAGCGAGAGTGATGATAAAAGGCCATAAGTTATAATCATGTAAAGATTACACAATAATCAAACCATTTACTCCTTCTACTGCGATACATGATTCAAATACAATTTAGCAGACATACTGACGTGTCACACTCGTATTGACTCGTGTTCGAACTCTACACAGGCGCTACAATAATGGATCTCAAACACGAACCAATACGAATGTGACACGTTAATGTGTATACTAAGTTGTATACGAATTTTATATTGCTCTAGAATTATTCTCAAACCATTATAATGATGTTAGTAAGGCTATTCAACTGCTTTGATCATACATCCAAATGATGTTGTAGCAAGAGTATTACTGAATTGCGAAAAATGTTATAGTTAAATAGTTCTTCAATATTACTAATATGAAAAAAATGTTATAGTTAAAAAGGTCTTCAATATTACTAATATATTTATTTAAGGGCCTTAAGATCATGCAAACAATATTGAGATAGAGATATTTTGTATGATGTCTAAAGAGTGAGACTATGCGAAAGAAAATAAGGGGTTATTTTGACCGTGAAAGGAGTAAAGAGATAAGTTTATGCGTCATTGATTGAGATGGAATCATAGAAAGATAGAGAGATGCCCACCAGATCGTTAAAGAGGGTGAGATCTATTATATACCTCTAATGAGATAGTACTAGAGGTTTAAATGCTAAATAACTCCCCTACGCCCTTTACTATCCAAAAAATGAAGAGGCCCTTTACCATTTATTTGGTTATATAAACTATATGATCTTTCCCATTACCTGTTGTATGAACTCCAAAAGTCATACATTAATCGATTGGTCTAACCATATGTTATATATTGGGAAGAGGGTGAGGGAGGTGCTGGCAGCTGATGAAAGAGAGAGAATGAATGAGCAGGTGCAGAAGAACACTATACGTGCGTAAGAAACCATTAATTCTAACTCCAAATATATATATATATATATATATATATATATATATATATAGAGAGAGAGAGAGAGAGAGAGGCTGGATCGTATACGAACATAGTTTACGGACCTAGTTTACGGACCGCTACCGTCCAAGAATTATCTAGGGACCGTTTTGTCTTTTTAGGACCACCTTTTGGGACCACGATGTCTTTTAACTTCTTCTAAGTTTTAGGGAATATCAATTCTTACCCCAATGATTTCTAAGGTCTTTTAAGCTTATTTTAAAGCCTAATTAATCTGGAAGTCTAAGTATGAAAGTTTCAGGGCTACTGCTACTTCTCAAGCTTCTTCCGTCACTATCGTACTGGAGTTCTGAATAGCGAGGATTATCTATATAAATTGTTTCTTCAGGGAGTCTAGAAATTAAAATAGGTTTTGAGGGAAAATATGCTAGTCTTAAATACCTTATACGGTATCGCGGGTTTATCTGTCTAGTTTCTTCATATATTTGATTAATAATATCAATTATATCGGTATCTATAAATTCGTCTAAATTATTATCACCATAAGATGACAAAAATCTACGGTATGTTCTAGGGGTAGCTGTTTCTACGTTTTTAAGGAGAGGGCGGATTCCTCCGACTCTAATTAAAGTAGTCTTTGTTTCAGCTAACCTTTTACGTCTAACAAATTTTAATACGTCACTGTCTTCGAGTATCCTAGTGTATTCTTGATATTTTTCAGGTCTTGATAGTTCTTCTGCAAAATCTTCAGTTCTTAATTTTTGTTTAAAGAGATCTCGGATCCGTGTTCTAATTATTTCTATTCTAGGTACTTCTCTTCCCAACCACTCAATGATCTGGTCTATGTATTTAAAAGTACCACGTGCATATACTAAAGCAGATTCTATAAGTTCTTTATCTTTAGGGTATGTAAGAGTCCAGTCTTGAATTTCTCTAGTTAAGTCTAAGCTTGTTTGATTAACAAATTCTAAAAAGTCTTTAGTGATTTGTAAGCTCATATAAGATTCTTCTTAAAACAATAATATGTAACATAGTTAAGGGTTTGGTTCGAGTTTATACCTTCCTTCTGGTCTGCAATATCTTTATCTTCTTCCCTTTGTCTCTTCAACCTTGCTACTATTCTTCTCTGGTCTCGACCTCCTACAACTCTCTCTTTATGTGTCGCACCTCAATCCATTACTTTGGCGGTTGACCCGTTTCCTGCCTGTACGCCTTCACGTCTAATGCCCACCTGGCTAACGGCTCACGGCTAATCGGCACCTGACGGCGGTTCTCCAGTATAACACCTTGTGTGCTACACTAGAGGTTCCACACAATAGTCCTCTATGAAAAGAATGTTGGAGACAATTTGGAAAATAATAGCAACTTAGCATAAGAGATTTCTGGAAAAGAAAATACTTTTATTGCATTGCATAAGTAAATACAACTCTCCCCTCTCCCCTAACTATGAGAGGTTTACTCACTCATATACATATTACTCTCTACAAGCATACTCTCTCTAAAAGTCTAACAATCTCTCACTCTCTTCCTCCTTCCACTGCTTCCTCAAACATAAATGGACGCTCCCTTTTATAGATCAAGGGCACTACAATCGACTGGCAACCGTCTATCAAAAGAGATCCGGTTTAAAGAGATATAAATTATTCAAGTCTTATACTATTTTCTTTACATAAAGTAAATCTGTCGTCTAGCAATAATTCTAACCTAACGTCTTTGCAAGGGTCTTTTTCTTCTTTATGAAAAGAAGCAATCCGGGGGCCCGTGTGGGGCATGTCTGAGCTGCAGGCTGCAGGGGAATCTAATTATAGTATTATCGTCTTGCATAAGTTTTAGCACAGGGCATCTTCCGTCTTCAATAATTCTTCAGCTAACGAGGGGCCCATCTTTGTTCCATCTGTGTATTCTTCTTCCTTGTCTTGATTTGGTAGGGCATTGTTGAAAAATTCATCAATGAGGAATATAGTTCTAAGGCTAGCTGGAAAAGCTATCTCTACTATTTCTTTGGATTCTTTCTTGAGCCTTCCGTTGAATGGCTCATCAGCTTGAATTATCAGGTCTTCTTTGTGGTAGGCAGTGTACCACCTGTCTTCTCCTGTTAATAACTCCATGATTTCTATGGTCTCCATGGCTTGAGCAATCTGGAGCTTGGACTTATCAACAATTAATTCTTTGGTCTCATCATCTGATAGAATCTCAACGTCTTCCAATATATAACTGGAAAATCTAATAAGTCTAAATCCTTCAACTCTCATTTCTCTACAGGAACTTGGAGCAATTTGGTAGATTCTGGCAAATAGAGGAAGGAAGTCTTCTACCTTCTTAATATACTCATGGACTATTTTTCCAAGAGCAACATATTCTTCAATGTCTTTTATCTGGACGAGTCCAATGAACCCGTGGTCTACAAGAGTTATATGAGCCATTTCTGATTTTCCAAAAAGATATATTTTTGGGACGTCTTTGAAGAAACCTTTAATTATTAAGGCATCTCCATTTATTTCTGATAATAACATATTAAAATGATCAATAATGTTATTAGTTTTTTTTTAAAGTCTTCTGTTAATGGAAGATTATTATGACCAAATGGTATAAAAATCTTAGTCTTAAAAGTCTTTTTCTGATAACAGAAATCAGTAGGTCTAGTTTTGGAGGTTTCTCCAAGAGTCTGAGCATAAGTCTGAGTCTGAGGTCTAGGTGCAACAGTACCACTGAGCTGGGTAACTGCAAGTCTTTGAGTCCTCATGAATCTAGCAATGGCTACCAAATTTTGTTTGAACTCGATCCATAGTCTATTCTTCACATTCCACCATATGGCATCTATAAGAGTATTTTCGTCTTCTGAAAATTCTCGTCTAAATTTGATCAAGTCTGGGTATCTTTGATCGGGTCTATATTGAGGAAAGTACATCTTCCCAATAAGTCTATTTTGAGAAATTATCTCTTGTCTAGATTTTCCAGGAGGAACTAAGATATCATCAAAGTTCTCTAGGATAGGTCTTTCTTGAGAGTCTTGAATATGCGTTGGTCTTTGCGTTATACCAGCATTTGGTCTTACGCGTCTAAGATAGTCTGCGACGTCTTCCCTGTTTAGTCTATTTGTTCCAGAGGAACTCATGTCTTCTAGGTCTTCTGTTTGCAACATAAAACATGAAATAATGTTAGTGTTAGCAAACATTGGCTCTCTTGATATAATGTCTGGAATGGTATTTTTACTTCCCTTAATATGAATAACAGAGAAGTCATAACCATTAAGCAATTATTGCCATCTAATTAGTCTATTAGTTATTGATTTGGACAAGTCTAAATCTCTGAATTTTACTGCATAAGAAGAGTCAATATAAACAGTAAAATGTTTAGGTCTAAGAAATAACATATATTTTTCTATTGCCCTTACTATGGCTAAAACTTCCTTTTCATGCGCAGTGTATCTTGTTTCTGGTTCTGTAAAGGTTCCAGAACTATGTCTACAAAGTTTTTTCTTTTTTGTCTGATGATCAATGGCAAAGTATACTTCTCCCTATTGTTTATCAGAGGCATCTGTTTCTACTATAAACTGGTCTTCTATATTAGGCAATTCAAGTAAAGGAATGTTCTTGACTGCATCTTTAATTTGTCTTATTACTTCAAAATCATCTTTAGTCCAATAAAAGGGATTGGTTTTGTCTGTTCCTTTTAATTTGGACGTTAAGCTTTGTCTTTTTGAAGCAAGGTCTTTAATAAAGTCTGCAGCACAATTAAGCAATCCTAAAAATGATTATAATTGTTTTTTATCTTTGAGTTGGTCTGGGAACTCAAGAATCTTCTTAGTTATGTGTTCTGCCAAGGATAATTTTCCTTTATTAATATGCATTCCCACAAAGTCTATCTCAGTCTGAAATAATTGCATTTTCCTTTCGAAGATAACAATACCATGTTTGTCTAATTCTAAAATAATCTTTTTAAGATGGTCTACATGCTCTGTCTCAGTCTTACTTGCTACAAGAATATCATTTATGTAAGCAAGGAAAAATTCTGAATAAGGTCTAAATATATTATCCATTCTTCTTTGGAAAACTTGAGGAGCATTCAAGTATCCAAATGGCATTACTAACCATTCGTATTTTCCTTGGGGCACACTAAAGGTTGTCCAAGTAATACTGTCTGGATGCATCTTAATTTGCCAGAAGCCTGATTTGCAATCAAACTTACTGAATATAATTCTATGTTCGATTAAATTAATCAAATTATTCTTGTCTGGTAACTTATAAGAATCAAATTCACAATTCATATTTAATTGTCTATAGTCTATAACCATTCGTCTTTTCCCTCTTCTACGTTCAGATTCATTTTGAACATAGAAGGCTAAGCTATTATGTCTACTTTTACTTTCTCTAATAATGCCTAACTTAAGCATTTCATCTTTGTCTTTCTTAAATTCTTCCCTATCATCTTGTGAATATCCTTTCTTATAGGTTCCACAATTAATAGTGGTGTCTGGGTTAATAGGGATGATTTCACAATAGCTTTGGTCTTTATCCCACTTAGCGATGGGATTTTCTCCTAAAGTAGGCTCTGCTAGTTGCCTAATTTTTTCCTTTTCTACTTCTATATCCATTTTCTTCTGTTTGGATATAGCTTGGACCTGTAATAAGGTCTGCTGGGCTTCATCTAAAATGTCTTGTTGTATAAGCGCTATTTGCTTATAACACTTTTGGTCTGGACACTTACATTCTTTTTGCAAGGGTTTAGTAATTTCTAAGGCTTCTTGTTAGGTTGTAGGTCTAGGTCCACCATGCTCAGCTGAAGAACTTTGATGTTTAATGGGTCTATAATTTGGTTTGACCTGCATAAGGTCAAAGGCAGTCTTATGATCTATTAGAGGAGCTTTAATATTAAATTCCTCTTAGTCACTAATTAATATCTTAGCGTTATACTGAGTATAAGGATGATATTTATTAATAAAGTCTTGTCCTAAAATAATGTTTCCTGTGAAACTAGGACGAGGATCCATTATCCAAAACCGATGATTAACAGTTTTGTTGGTCTGATTTCCTAATTTAAAATAAATAGGAATAGTCTGGAAATATAAGGTAAATGGATCTCCATTAGCCACTTTACCATAGATTTCTTGAGTACTTTCTAAAAAGTAGTCTTCAGGGAAGGCATTAGCCTTACAAATACTCTGAGAGCACCCTGTATCTATGAAGGCTGAAAGTCTTTTAGGATAGTCTTTATGTTGAACAAATAATTCTACAAAACAAGCATGTGGTTTAGTAGAAATTCCTAAATTGTTCTTTTCTAAAATAGATATTCCTTTATGGGGTTTATCTATAAAATCTAAAGGCATTTGATATTCTGAACTACTATCATAATGGTATTCTTTTAAATCATAGGAAATTCCTTTTCCTTTGAAGTCTTCATTTTCTTGTAATCTTTTGGCTATATTTCTATCAATGTCTTGATAATATGTTTTAATATCTAAGTCTATTTGAGCGTCATACTGGCCAGTATAGATTGCTCTAAATCTAATTCTCCAACAGTCTTCATGATAGTGTAATTGAAAAACAATACAAACCATAAATAATTCTGTTTGTATAGTCTCAAAACATTCTACACATCTAAAGTCTTTCTTGCAACATTTCATCTCAAACGTGCAATAATGTCTTTCATCAAAGTAACATCTAGGTATATAGGTTAGTAACTCAGGATTACTAATTGTCCATCTTTTCTTTAAAAAGGGGCTTAATATACACTTATACCAAGCGTCTTCAAAGTCTATATATTCATCATCTAGATCGCCTTGATCAGTCTGCATCATATATAAGTCTAGGGTATCCTGAGAGTCTTCATACTCATCAGTATCACTATAGTCTTCTGAATCACTATCTGTATATGAACTATAGATACTAGTATTATCATCATCTTTTATGTCTGATATTTATATAGCATATAGGATATCTAATTCTTCTTGATATGCATAGTCTAATATTGTATTAATAATCTTAATACCTTCTTTATCTTTCTTATTTGGGCAGTCTTTAGCAAAGTGTCCTTCTTTGCTGCAAGTCCAACATTCTTTGGTGGCAGTCTTAGATTGAGCTATATCTTTTTCTTTCCTATAATTAGGAACCTTCTTATGCTTACTAGTATTCCTCTTAAAGTATCTTCTTTGGTTAAATCTATTTTTTTTAGTCTTAGGATTCTTTTCCCTAAAGGTAGTAGATTGTCTAAATTTATACTTCTTTGGCAGTCCTAAAGGTCTAGTCTTAAACTTCCTATGTTTCCATTCTAATTTCTTTTTGAATTTCTTAGATTCACTTACACATCCCCATTGGATTGGAGCGATGTCTCTTTCGTCTTTGATTGGAGGGATCTGCTTGAAAGTTTCCTCTATCAACTTTCCTTGGGTTATATCACGTCTCTTAGATATGATATAGTCTTTGGCGAAAATGATTCTTTCACCAAGGGAGTTGTTCTTAACTCCTGCTACACCTGGCCAATTCCTATATTCATTAATTAGGATTTGTCCTATGGCTGGTATCTTTCTAAAGTATTCGTCTTTTAAGGTCTCTCCAAATTCTTTAATTTGGTAATATAGTTGTTCGTAATTATTGCTATATTCATTTATCTTATCTAATTTGCAAATGCTAAGGAGGGCTAACTTAGTTTTTGCTAGGTCTTGTTCATTGATCTGAGCTAGATGTCCAACTCCAATGAATTCTGAAGTGAATAATTGAATATATTCTTCAATTGATCTTTCTTCTAGGTATTACTTCATCTTCTCAATCTTAGCTAAGGAGTATTCATCTGTGGCCTTTCTTAAACTATCTAAGTAATCTTTTGCAATACCTCTAATGGATTACTCAGCGTACTGCTTACATGAACTTTCATCCCATTGTTCATTAGATGCAAAACACATGTTCATCTGGTTACGCCATTCGTCTAAGGCCTTCTTCCTATCTTGCACATTGTCTAGGTTAAGGTATATACCTACTGGGTTTATGGTTTGGCTTGCCATAGTCTTAACAGGAGTGAAACTCTTGTCACTAGTTGGGAAGTCTTTTATATAATCGGGTTTAGTCTTAACTACGGTGCTTGAATATATAGGAATATTTATTCATATTGGCTTACTAAAAAGTCTAGGAGCATCTTCTAGCCTACTACTACTTCTTATCTCTTGTTTACTAGGCTCTACTTGTGTAGCTGGCATTAGTCTTTGTTCTCCTTCTTCTATTAGTCTTAAGTTTCTAAGAAGTTCCTTTGTATTCTTAGATTCTTTTAATTTTAATATGCGGTCTTGGGCTATCATATTAAATCTTTCTCTTTCTTGAAATCTAACAGAGTGACTTTTCTTAAGGTTATCTTTAAATGTCTTCATATCCAATTCTGAGGGTTCATGTCCAAAGTTTTGGATCCTAGCTTTTTCTTTAACTAAGTCTTTTTGTTCAAATGATCTTCTAGGTCTAATTATCGGAGTTTGTTTAAGTAAACTAGCACTAGTCTTACTACTACATTTTCCTTCTGAAGGATCATTGATTATGGTTTCTCCCATATTTTTAAATCTAATTTCTTCGGTCTGGATATTCTTATTGACAATATTAGGAGGACCAAACTGGATGGTAACATTTCCAGTGACGTCGTCTTGATTAATAAACAAAGGTTTATTTTGTATAGTCTTAGTTTCTTGAAATTCTGGCAATTGCCAGAGGGTCTTAGCTTTTTCTTTCATAGGTCCAGTATTCCTAATACCGTAAGTATGATTATAGTCTGACACATTGGTTCTAACTAAGATTTCTTCATTAAGTCTACCGCTAGGAATTCCTGACTGCATTCCTTCATAAGGAAATTGAGAGAATTTCACATAGCTTTGGAATTCTATATTTATATTAGCGTCTGGGATTATATACTCTTAATAGCCACTAGCATATAAGATTAACTTAAATGTTTGGCTGTGTCTACGGTTACTGTAAATGCCGGAATGACATTAAAGTATCCAATGTTGTCTGACATTTCTAATTGGGCTATTCCAATAAGGCTTTTCTCAAAGTCTTTCCATCTTTTGTCTACTAAACAACATAATATGTTAATATTATTCTGAGGTCTATGTAATCCTTGGATTCTTGCTTGAAAGAGTCCAAAGGTTAGAAATTGGAACTTCCTATCAGTTCCTCTAGATCTAAGCCATTCTGAGTCAAAAACTTGGAGCTCAGTATAGGATTTGCTAACACATGATTTCTACAATGGTAGGTCATGTTATAATTAGGGGTCATAGGAGTGGCACCTTCTTTAAACAAGTCTATGTATCTAACGGCTGGAAGTTGTCCATTATGAATGGAATCTTCAACGATCTTCCAGTCAACTTCACCCCACTCTTTCCATTGGAGGGGATTGATGAAATTTCTTTCTTTCCACCATGTCCTAACATTGGAGGATGAGTCCTTAAGTCTTTGGAGCATATGATTACTCTGTCTAATATTTGGGATAGAGCTAACTATCTTACTACTCTTATCTAATCCGTCATTTATGACTCGTCTACCTATGGTATTCTTTTCTCTAGTTTCTATGGGAGGTGTTTCTTTGAATTTACAGGTGGTTGCCTGTTTTTGTTCAAGTCTTTTTTCAATTCTTTCTAAGAAGTCTGAATAATCTTTTTGTCTCTTTATCTGATTAAGGATTTCTTCTTTAAAATTCTTATTCTCTTTTCTAGTCTTTTCAGAAGTTTCTTCACTATGTATAGCTAGAGAATTAACGATGGTTTTACCAACGTTAGTGATACAGTCTTTTACTTCATTATCTTTTTCTAGTTGTTGCATAGTTCTAACTTCTATGGCTTCTACAATCTTTTCAATTTTATCCAACCTAGTTAGAATAAAAGGAGAGTCTATTTCTGCTTGAGAAGGTTTATTATATACGGCCTTAATTCCGTTTATAATTTCTCCGTATTTTTCTTCTACTTGGGCCATGTCTAGTCTAAGTTCATTAATAATACTATCCATCTTAGATAGATTATGTCTTTCTACATTATTAAGGTAATTTGCTAAATTTTGTTGGAATTTAACATAGTCTGTATAGAAGGTAGTTAATCCTTCTGTCTTAGCCTTTAAGTCTAAATGTAAGTCTTTAACAAAGCTACTGTTATAGTCTTGGGTAGCTGCTATGGATGTAGAAATTAAATTTAATCTTTCTAATATAAGTCTAGTTGCCTTAGCTGCGTTGGCAATCTCATTTTCATTTATCTTATAATAAAATCTATCATCATTTATCTTTTCTAAAATTCTGATAAGGTCTGAATGGAGAGGTCTCTTGGTACCTCATTCCAGTTTAATCTAACTATCTCCATTAGGAAGATAATTATCTAGTCTAGGGATAAGCTTAGCTTGTTCTTTAGTAAGTTTAATTAACTCACTGTCTTGATTTTTAATTAAATTTTTAATTTCTAAAATGTCTTTGTTAAGGACTTCTATATGATTAGTCTTAATATTTATTTCTTGTAAGACATGGACTAAGTCTATTGGGATTTGATTATCTATGTCTAATAATCTTTTAGAGATATTTTTTATCTCAGTTTCTAGGGTTTGAGTGTCTTTTATTAATTGTCTTAATATAAGCAGTATACACTTATTTTGGTCTATTATGCTATTAATAGCACTAGCAGTAACTTGTCTACTGTCTGCGTGTTTGGCTGGAATATGGTCAATATGTGAACAACCGTCTATGTGTGTGGTTAAACAACCTTCTGAGTCTAAATCAGTTATGGGTATAGGTTGATAGTCTGGGTTGGATCCAAAAATATCTTGGTAAATGCGAGGGATAAATTTCAAGGGCATTAAAGTCTTTTTACTTTTAGTCTAAAAGGAACGTCTTATGGCTCTGATACCAGAATTAGGGTTTGGTCGAAATTTGGTGAGTTTCTAAAATCTTTAAGGTCTTGATACCAATTTCGGGTCTAAATTATAAATCTTTTAATTATATAGTCTTAAACTAAGGTTTTAGTATAAGACAAGAGGGGGACCATCTAGTGTAAATAACAAAAGTCTTTGGGACCATGAGGGGATCACTTTCGGAATAAGGACAAAGTCCGCACGAAAAGTCCACACGAAAAGTCCGCACCTGAGCCTGTCTGTATATATATATATATATATATATATATATATGATATTGATTGATTAAAGAAATGGTTGACAGGGGGGTTGGACTTTTCTGGAGAGAGAAGACATCGCAGGGGATTTTGATCCAAATATGGGATCTCCAGAAGACCTCTCTGAGATCGAAATGTCCATCTGGCTTTTAGCAACAATCTCTTTCTCAGAAAGCATAGCTCAGATCTCCTTATGCATATTCAGGTATTCCCATTGATGCTTCTCAAAAGATTAGTTATTGCTCATACTACGAAATGTCAGATTTTTAATAATAATTTCAAACATTAAAACAATATTTTTTTTATTGAGATTGAAAAATTGATTCATATTTTCAATAATAATTATGCATTTTGATCTTCATGGTCTCTTGAGCTATTGCATGTGGGTCTTCAGTCTTCCTGGTTCCTGGATCTGCTCTTGCATGTGGGTTCTCACTCAATTCACTATCTTATGCCTTTCAAGGCCCTTTGCTTTCCCCTCGATTTCTTACTGACAAATATGAAAAAGTTTACCAACCTCATACAACCATGCATCCAAGTCTATATTGAGAACAAAATTCAGAGTCACAATTCACATGTAATAGTCTTTCTCAAAGCTTATTTTGAGCACCACTCTTTTCCTTTTCTATTTTTAACTCTTCAAATACTTCATTAGCTATTAACAACTCCAAGATTTGTCTGTCTTCCATAAAGTCCACTTGATTTCTAGAGATTGTGTTTTCTAACACCCCATCAGCCTTATACCCCATATTTTTGCCTATATGCTCAAAACCAAACTTACGGTTCTATGCTCCATTGACTTCAGAGCGTAACTTTTTTTAGGATTAAAAATTCACATTCATTTATAAATGTACAATAAGACATAAAATAAGCATTTGAGTTAGTTTTTAAATTTCAGATTCAGACTTCATATTTTTCTTTAACATCGAATGACTGTTTTTTAACTAAAGAAAAAAAATTGTTGTAAAGATAAGATAATTTTTCTTTTTCAAGTTTTACAATTGATAAAAATGATTGTTTTTAAATAATGATCGAATTTTTTTATTTGTTGGGTAAATCTTAGTCTCTATCGAGAGCCCACTCTTTTTTTCCTGGAATAATTGTTTTGGGGTGATCGAAATAAGTTTTTACTTATGTAACATGTTTTTTTAACCTTTCAATCGATTATTTTTTAAATAAAAATGCTTTGGAAATAAGGACTATTTTTTGGAAATAAAGACTATTTATAAAGGGGAGGGGTGAATGTGCAACGGGTACGAAAAGATTCATTGAATTTTTTTTTTTTTTGCTTTTCAATGTCTGATGCGAGCCATGCAGTTTCTTTTTAGATAAATAATCTCATTCTCAAGAAACACTTCATGTGTCATTTGAAATGGGACCAAGTTCAGGTCTAGAAGTTTATTATATATTTGATGTTCAAATACAACATTGAAGTGTAAATTTAACATTTCTACATTCATTTAACTTCCACCAACTCATCTAATGAGATCATTTAGTATGCAAAGTTTTTCATAGTTGGTTTTATATTTCTAAAGCTTTTTTTTATATTATATCAAATATTATAATACCCCCGCGCATCGGGCGTATTACATGCTAATAGTGGTAATAATAATAGGTTTGTAATTCATTCTCGCTTTTTTTAGGGTCAAATATGTCCAAACTGACAAAAATTATTTAAGACACATCATATATCTAATGTATCCACGTGTATAGATTCCTTATTAACCATTTCTCTTTCAATTACCTCCCCTGTTACCCATTTAATTTCTACCTTTTGGCTACTTCTCTCTCAATTTCCAAATGTGCGCCTCTCTTATCGAACTATCTGTCTTCCATTTATAGGTACATAGATATGTACATGTTCAATTAAAAAACCACTTGCTTCAGATTCTTTAATAACCACTTATGAATTACACTATTAGTTTATTAAAATGTCTAACAAAGTATTACTGTTTTTCATTACATAAATTTGGTAATAAGATCAAGATATTGCTAAGGAGATGGACAAGTTAGGTGAGTTTTTTTAATTTAATTTATTTCAAATATTGACATTTTATCATTTTTTATCCGATTGAGTCACATAACTTTAATATGGCAGCAGCAATGCAACAGTTGTACATTAATATTTTTAATGTTATACAAGATTTGATGTTAATTTTGTCTTTCCCATTCATGCAGGATTTTTTTTTGTTAATGTTGTGTTTTGATATGCTTGAATAATTTATTTACATTTTTACTTAATGTTGACTAACTTGAAATTGTGTTATAGGAATGTTTGTAAACTACATGTTTGAAAAAATACTGGAGTTGGTGATGGTGACATATATTTTCATTCTCTTACTTCACAACAAATTTTTAACTCTCTGTTATATTAGAGGAAAGTTTCATATTATATCTGAAAATTAGTGTCAATAGTGTTTTCTTGAGTTATCAACCCTTCTGGGGATCGGATACTTATGGATACATTAAAGCAATAACAAAGTGTTCTTCTTCCAATTCTACTTTTCTATACTGAAGGTATTCTAAAGATGTATAGCCTTTGTGTGCAAGTGTTTTTTATATTAGTCAGTCACATTGCTTTATTTGGAGTTCATGTTGAACTTTGTTATGGTGAAGATTGTGGATATTGAAGGGTTTTAACGATGAATGTTCATTTGTTTAATGATTTGGACGTAAGTTTCATTAATTATTTTTTTGCCACATGCTCAATTGAGGCACGAGCATTGTCATGTTTGTATTAGAAGGCTGAACTAGCATGTACTATCAGAGAAGTAACCTTTGTACCTATGCATGCTCATAATATAAATTACTCATAATGACCTTTATACCATTGTATGATTTTTGTTTATATATATATAATATGTAAATTAATTGAATGATAAATAAAGAAGAGCATGATGGCTGAGAGCCTTGTTTAATCGGATGATGATGACTGTGGTAGCTATAGTTCAGATAACATGTATGTGTAGTTTGCGTGGCAAAGCATCATTTGATATTTTCATTAAAAGGAATGATAAAAAGTGTCAAAATCAATGTTTTTTAATTATTGTTTCATATATATAAATTCAATGTAGAAAGAAAATAATCGGGTTGTGCTTATGTGACCTAAATCACTAGGCACGAAATTTAAATACTTGGAATCTGAAATTGAGGATTTTTTTTTTTTGCTTAATTCTATATCATGCCTCCATTGGGGTATCAGTATCATTGGTATGGCTGGATCATGATTGTCCTTATCTTTGGGGTTATCCTTGATTGATCACGAGGAACTTTAATATTAAATTTAAACATGGTGTTTAAGACTTATACACACGCACACACTACCCGAGTGCGCATTGTTTTTCTCCACATTACTTGCACCGTGATTTGATTTTTTTTTTACTTTTGTCCTATTTGCCGAACTTAATAGGATTGTTTCCCATTTTCAACTATATTATGAAATTATTAAATTGCATATGTTGTGTTTTATGTAAGGGTGGTATTTGAGATTTTTTTAGCTTAGTCGTCCATTTTATTTTAATATTTTTGGTATAACGTCAAGTTACCATGGCTTCTACACATAGATATTGTTGGAAAATTGGACTTGAATTGAGTTTAAGAAAGCTGTCCAGAATTTTCTGGACAGAATTTTGAGCAACTTTGAGCTCAAATTTAGGTGGGACTCACACTACGAAAATCGTGGGACCAAATACGAACGCGTCACCTCCGTAAGGAGATTAACGTAGTATATTCATATGTCCAATTTCAATAAGTTATGAATGATAAATATGTCCCCAAAGTGACTCACAAAGCAACGAAAATTAATAAATTGAGTGTGTTTTAACTCTTGTCCCACATTGGAAGAGTAGTGGAAATTTGATGAGTTAATAACACCCCAAGTATGGACTAAGGCATGGATGCCTTGGGGAATCCCAACTCTTTGAAGGGGAGATGACCTAAGCTATGCACGGGTTGACTTTAGGTCAAAAGTCCACACGCGCGCGCATCCGGCCGGCTGGCCGGCCGGCTTGGGCTGGGCTTGGGAAAATCTCCTACTTTTTTGGCCGAATTTATTTAACTTTCTGGGCTTTAATTACGAAATTAATTAATTAATAAACTATTGACAGTTATTGCCAACAGTCAACAGTTAATTTCGTTTAATTGTTTTTGACAGTTAATTTCGGTTGACTATTCCAACAGTCAACACAAAAGCTATAAATTAAACATTTTCCCTACAGAATTAATTACTGAAAAAATTTCTTTCCTCCAGCATTGTTGTCATTTTATCCCAGAAAATTCCAGTCATATCTGTTTCAGAAATTCTTTTTTCTGTATAACATATCTTGCATTGTTGTTGAGTAAAAGCCACAGAATTTGAGTTCGTTGTAATTAATTATTGTCGTGCTACATAATTAATTGAAAAATTTGTTCTATCATGGGAGACAATATTCATCAACCTCGGAGCACATTGGAGGGAATAAATTGTCTTAAGGAGACTGTTCATAACATGGCTCGGATTTATCTTTAATTATTTTATTATTTCTGCAAATTCAAGTAAGTGTTTCATTTTTGTAATTCTGTAATTAATTAATAATTTATAATTCTGTACAATTGTTATTTATAAATAGTAGACATAACAGATATTTACACAATTTTAAAGTTATGACTGAAAGTTGTCAACATTAACCTTATTACATATCTATGTGTAGTTGCAAATCTCTGTGTGAGTACCATTGAAACAAATCAATTTAATAATAATTATTATTTTTTGCACAACAAATTTTGATGAAATCATTGTGAACAACTTACATTGTGTCCTTGGGAGCTGCAAAAAAAGAGGAATAGAATGTCTTAAGGACATTTGAGAGGATGAAGCAGTTGACTAAACAAAGGATGAGGGTTGTAGAGGACAAAAGAGATCACCAAGAATTTGTATAGTTAAAATCCAAATAAATTCAATGAAGATTACTAGAAAGTGGGATTTCGCAAGTAGGCTTGTTTCTGCCTTTAAATAGGGATCCATAACTTAGCTCACATATTACGTTTGTCTGAATTATTGTGGACTTTAGGTTTTGTCATATAACATTTTATCAATGTACAATTTGTTAGATAGAGGTACCCTACAAAAGAAAATTAAAAAAATTATATTTGTTGTATAAGTATAGTAATTGCGAGCTCTTTATACAAGTTAGTCTGTCGTATCCATAAATTGTTTTTTTTTAAATGAACGTATGTTTTACATGGGATGCTTAGGATTGGATCCGTTGAATAAATAGAGCATTTATGAATTTCGTTCCTTCTAATAATTGTATTATATTTAGTTATATGAGGCAAAACTTGCTTTTTTCCTCTTCTATAATTTGTTCGAATTAGCATACGACGATATTTATTATACATTTATAATAATTGATACACACACGGTTGGTCCCATGAAACTAAGTAGTCTCCAATTCAAAAATTTTAGAGGCCAAAATATAATATTCCAAAATTAAATAATTGCATAAGTAAACTAATAAAAAGAATAAAACAATTTGTAGGATTAAAGAAGTATAATGAGGGACGATCTTCAAAAGAGAGAATACAATGTGTAATGTGTAAAACAAGAATAGTCAGGTGAAACTTTAGGCAGCAAATATCATGAGGAATTTCAAAATGTGATCCAGTACAGTACATATTGTGAGTTTGATTGTGTGTGTCTGTGTGAATGCATCACAAAAATAAATGAGATCACAGTTTTATGTGGTTTTTGTGGGTAAAATTTATTTATTGTAATTATAAATAACAACAAAGAGCTTATGGACAAAGTGAAAAATCAAAATCATATTTTATTTTAGTTTACTACCCCAAATTAAATTGTTACCTCATACGAATATCGCAAGTATGAACCTCACGGTATTGAATCCAAATATATATACTTCACAATAAAAATAAACAATATTACCTTAATTGTTTATAAAATCTGCAGTACACGATTCTTGGGTTGAGTCGTGGACCAGGTCTCTTTCTTTGAGACGTTTCGCGGGTCTACCCTTTTTGTGCATGTAGTATACAGTCACATCATCCCCGGAATAAAATAAGCCCCAAATCTCCTTTGTCTCATATAACTATGCACTGTAGTAATATGATGTACTAACACACAATCAGAAATGTACTACTCGGTCTCAGACTCGTTTTAGTAAGCATTTTTTGCAAAAATGATTTTTTTCTGAGAGAGAATTATTTGTTTCAAGTGGAGAAATATTTTTTAGAATGGGAGAGATCCTTTTTCCTTTGTGTGTTTTCCAGTTTATATCTCAGATGTGTGATTCGGGTTGATATTTAAACCAACTAGTGTAACGAAAAAAATGTTCAAGTGGGAAAGTGAGATAGGTTAAAAGGATGGTGGGAAAATAACTTTAACGATTTTTCAGGATTTCACATCATTTAATAAAAAAGAAGAAGCAATATTCAGAATTTATTATTAAAAGTACTACGCGTGCATCAGAACACATGCTTTGAAAAATCCCCCACTCGTAAATTTTGAAAACATTTTTATCGAGTAATATTTCATAAAATTATGCATAAGCAAATGTGTCTTTCGACTTGAACCTTTACGTAGTAAATATGATTTAGAATATACAAGAGTAATCGTAATTTTGAACTCTATCTCTGACAACATTCCACAGACAACCCTACATAGGTGTAGTTCTCAAGTCGACATGTTACGACCATGTGCATCAATCCCAATATAGTGAATGCTCTAAGGAATTTGCCCAAAATTACCATAGCAAGTGACCATACTTCCGCATTCATACGTCTACCAAGGATACTCCCTTAGCTAGGTACCTCATGCAAAATAAAGTTATTGATCTTCATTAAGAGTTATATTAACTCAAACTTAACCTTCTTCAGAATATCATGCTCCATAGGGATGGACTCGGAATAAAACCCCGTGTATAATATTTAGCATGATTCAATCAATATCAATTGTGACTTGTTATTACCCTTCGAACTAATTTCTTGGGATCTTTAGTCTCTAGGGTGGGTTACCACTATAAGTGATTCAACTATCAATGAGCTTTAGTCACATCCAATTTTTGGTGTTTAAACACATTCTCCTGCACTTGTCCTTTCGTCAAATGATCAATCAAGTTCTATTCTCATCAGTCCAAACATAATCCACCGCCACAACCCGTTAGTTATAAATTCTGAAACTACGTTGTTCTTACGACATATTTGTCATTATAATAATGGTTCTAAAATTTTACAATAACTATGATTCTATAATAGCGAGTAAAATGAACTGATGTCAATTTATCTCCCATAAAGGGGTGTCTTATAATAGGTATTTCAATATTTTATTTCATCACTAGACATATCTAATGATATCACCATAAACTCCAACATTAATCATGTCAATAATTAATATTTCTCGGAGTTCCTAAAGATTGCATCATAATGTTGAATATCATACAAGGGATTCAACCTAGTTCTAAGTTTGCATTAAAATAGATAAAATAATAAATAGAGTTAAAATAATAGAAAAGATGAGAGGTAGAGAGGGGATGAACACACAATATAAGTGGTTCGGTCGTTGACCTATGTCCTTTGTGCAATATGAAGACTGTTTTCACTAGAAGTATGCATAAACAACCATGGGTAGTGTGTGCAAGCTTTCTCTCTCTCTCCCCCCATAAATGCACAAAGTAACAATAGGATTTCCAATTATCCGATCCAGAGTAAGAAGACATGACGTGTCTTTTATAGGCTTGGGGGTGCGTAATATCACCCCCATTTATGCACTCCATGCATGAATGAAAGTAGGGACAATGAATGTGTGGCAGTCAGAGAGATAAGTGTGTAATACCCCTTACTTTTGAGTAATTATTTTTATATTAATTTGCCTTCTGGATTAATTATATAAAATAAATAAAGTTGAAGGGAATATTATTTTATGTGATTTAAGAGATAATATTTACTGAGTTTTGCATATTTATTGTTATGTGAATGCAAATAACATCATATTATGTTTTATGGCGTCGTTGTGCTTTAAGCGACGGTTATGACTTATATTCCAATTGGATCATTATTAATGAATTAATATGACGTTGGAACATAAAATATTATACGATATTTTGGATGCCAATTTTGAGGGCACGGTTAGTCCGAAAATGGTTGAGATAGTCAAAATAAGTGTCAAGTTGTATTTTTAGGTTCCGGGTACTTTTGACCGGTTATAACTTAATTATGTTGTTACGAGTTATTTTAATTGTGTAGTAGCATTTAAATGCTAGACTTATTTTATTTGGGGTATTTAGTCTTCTAAGAGAATTTTATCTCTCATTTGTGTTTTAAACTTAGAGAGAGTTAGAGAGAAGAGAGAGCTTGGGATAAAATGGAGAGAAAAAAGAGAATTGGAGATTTGGAGCTTGGAATCGTTGCTACGGGAAGAGAATCAGAGTCTACAAACTTGAGGCAAGTTTCTAACTTGCAAATGTATGATTTAGTGTATATAATTTGTATATATAGTTGTGTTCTTGAGATTTAACCATTAATGGGTTTTGATGATTTTGGTGTTTAAACCCTTAATCTTTGATTTAAATTTGATTTGAGTTGGAGATATTAGTTAGTTATTGTGTAGGAATGATTTGGTTAAATTATTAGTTGATGATGTTGGGATTTGTTGGAAGAAATGGATTTGGGGGATTTAGGGTTCATAATAACCCGTAGCCCAAACTGGGCAATCTGACCAGGGAGAATCAATTCGCCCTCCTCAGCGAATCGATTCGCTAATAATGGGGGCTACAGCTCTGAGGAACTGAATAGATTCGGGTTAAGGACGAATCGATTCAGGCTGAGACAGGAAGTTGGTTTTTCTTAGTCGAATCGATTCACTTTTTGGGCGAATCGATTCGCTATCAGGGGCAAATCGATTCGAAAATCCTGCTATTTTATAGGGGTTTTCCAACTTGGTTTCTAGTCCTTTTGTTTTAGGTTTAAGGCTTAGAAACCTTCTTTTATGAAATAATAAAGAGAATTAGGGGTCTATATTAGGGGGATTAAAACCCTAGATCAGTATGGGGTAAATGGGGCTTATTTCGGGGGTTATTCAATAGAAGTTAGCGTCGTTTTCATCTAGTAAGCTAGCCTAAGACTGAGGGAAGTAGGATGGTATTGTCTAGGACTCTTGGAGACTATTATTGAGGAAAATTACCCATGGTAGCCTATAGAAATGTTTTGAACTCTTGGAGACTAGTATGAGGATAATTTTACTTTGTAGCCTATGTTGTTTATAACATATGATTTCGTGAATAAGAAACATACATTTTTAAATTGGCATATAGTGGTTAAGCACATATAGTTTTGTGAATTTAAAAAGGAAATGTTTTAAATTGGCATATCTTGTGAATCATGGCATGCGTATACATACCTCTCTAAATTCTATCATAAGGGAAGTTATGCACATAAGGTGAGGTCTCCTGTCTAGTGAATGCAGGCAGAATATATTCCTCGGCCATAGGATCGGCGGTTACATTATGATGTTGATTTATTCAAAGTGAGGTAATTTCGGGTATGGTTATGACTCACTGTCGAAGGTATATGGCCGCTTACCACGCGACGCGATTTAGGATCCCTAGGCGGTCTTGGTTATAGGCCCTAGAAGATGATAGCTATTTAGGTAAGCATCCAGTGGGGTGACCCTCGAAAGGATGTAGAATCGTTATAATGTGACTATAACATTTCTCACGAAAGTGGTATTTTATAAACGTCTAAAGCATTTTATAAATCAACTTTGTGGCATAAGTTTCCCCCAAATGGTAAATGGTCTTGTGAAGCAATGTTTTATGAATTTGCAAGTTAAGCATGATTAATGGAATTTAGCTATTTCCCTTAATTAAACCGGTAGTTTAACTTATAATGATCTTGTGGGATGCTAGGATGTGTATTTAGATGAGAAGTGAGGGTGATTCTTATTGAAGAGAGAATCCAACATGTTTATAATGTTTAGTGCTCATAATTGTTATGCATCTTATTCACACATATATCATATCAAATCGGGCCCTGCTCTGTTTATATTTCTCTTTCTTGTGTGGTTCTCTTTTATGCTCAGGTGCTCCGCCGCAAGGGAGCTCGATATGATCCTTCCTTCTCAGTGTCAGGGAGCTACAACATTTTTGTGGATGTTGTAGGATTCTTGTTATAGATGCATCCATCTTTTGTATATTCTAGTTATGATCAGACAAACATTCGGGGCGTGTTGCCCAAGATTTGCAATTGATTATGTAGTGTGATATTTATTTGTAATACTTGGTGTAACCGTTGTATTGATCTGTTAACCGAAAGCTTATTCAGTTATTATCTTGTAATATTTGTCATTAAACTGTCTCTTATATACATATTTATCCACCGCCTTTTATAAATTAGATTGTCTAAATGGTTTTATTTAAACTTACTAATTAATTTAACATCTGTTTTTTCAAAATAATTGGTGGTTATCTCATATAATTATTTTCACGATAGTGATGCTAAGAATGGACCATCTATGATTCATGTATTTATTAGAGTATCGGGCTGGCCACCTCTTATTTTAATAAGCGAGGTATTACAAAGTGTAGGAAAGCAGTCTTAGGAACATCATCCTCTCAGATACACAGCTGATGATACCCTGACCTCAAATCGATCTTATAGAAGTAAGACGCCCCTCTCAATTGGTCAAATAAATCATCAATACTAGTGTGGCCATCCCTGATCCTCGCGGAGGGCGGGCAGAGTGAGGATCCTTGGTCCCGCGTGTCCCTCTCGGGAGCGCTTCGGACGACGTTGTTGATGGGGTGAAAAATGTAGAGAGATGGAGTCGCCAGTCTATTTTACTCAAAACAAACAAAAGAAAGGGAGCCATCCTGAAGGATAACATCCAAAGACATACTGATGCATATGAAACCAAAATGATTTGAAAAGGGTCCGGAGGCTAAGTTACGAATTGGAAAGGTGTTAGGCACCCATTCTGCCCTTATGGTCTCTCATGGGTTTTTGCTATTTTCCTTTATTTTCCCCGTGATATGTGTGCATGTGTATATATATGGTGGAGATAGGAGTCATCATCTTGTACCATGGAAGAGGTAAAGCGAGTCATCCGTAGGAATGTAAAAATAATATTAGAAAAACAAGATTTACGCGATTATCCATTCATTGATCGTTATAATGGAACGATAACATATGTGGAATAATATGCCACTAAGAACAAATATATGCATATATGGATATATGTAATCTAAGAGAGTTGAGTTTAGAGAAAATAGAAAATGAGAGAAAAAGTGAGAATAGGACTCGAGTCTCGGGTTTTACCCCGAGATGCCTACGTAGCCTATAGAGGCATCAAAGTCCACGTAGTTCGTATGCAAAACGAAGGGTGGGGTTCATCCCATAAATCCAATCGGGGGATTCTCTTATTTGTGGGTGTGTAGAAAAAGTGTTTTAGTGGTGAGAGAAGTGCAAAAAAAGTGTGAGAATTCCCATTTGGAATTTATGAGTAAACCCTCTTTTTCTTATTTTTTGGGTTTTTATTTGTATGAAAATAAGCGATGTGTAATAATAATAAATAAAAAGTATATTAGGATGTGTGAGATTGGAGAATAAAAGAGCTAAGTAATGAAACAAGTTAATGCGAATTTATGAGAATTTAAGGAGAAAATTGGACCATCTTGAAGATCTTGAGCTTGATCTTGAATGTTGGAGAAAAATCCTTGCACTTGGATGATGATGGAGGGTAGTGAATTCACCAAGTTTGATGAAAAGGATGATGAAAAGTGAAGGTTGGAAAGGGATTTGGATGTGGAAATCGCGTTGACTTCAAGAGAGGTTTTCTAGATTTGCTGAGAGTGATGTTTATCAGATCTGCGCTCCTTTTGCGATGAGGCCAAGGCCTCCTTTTTATAAGCCCAGGACATTGCTGATCGGCATAGCCCTGGTCCTGCCAATTGGCAGGTGTGTTTAGGCACACTGCTTGGGACCTGCCGTTTGGTAGTGTCTTCCTAGCCTTTCAGAAAATCGGTCGTAGAAGCAAACCGTTGATCCAAATCACGCACGGGATGGACCATTAAAAAAGTAATTCAGAGGCCTTCGAAAGTCCTTGGATTGATCCCAGTTTCAGGAGTTGACTTTGGGTCAAATGTGGCTCGGAAGAGCTTATCGGTCCATTGGACGGAGAATCGTCGGACACAAATGGATCGTCCGTCCGCATGGTAAGTCAGAATCGCGCATGGGGCGGACCGTTGGAGAGGTTGGGAGATGTACTTAGACATTACAAAGAGTTTGATCCGGTTTGGGGAGTTAACTTTGGTCAACCGGGCCCTGGAAGCATTCGGTGACCTCTCAGAGTTAAACGGATCGTTCGTTCGTACTGTAAGTTAGAATCGCGCACGGGATGGACCGTTGGAAAGGGGATTCAGTTTCTATTGAAGATTAATCCAGTATTGGTCAAGATAAAGAGTTGACTTAGGTCAAATGGAGCTCGGTAGCATCCGATGGCTTTTTGATCGGGTTTCAGGGGAAAATGGGTCGTTCGTCCGCATGGTAAGTCGAAATCGCACACGGGATGGACTGCTGGAAAGGGTTTGCAGTGCCCTTTGAATATTCATTCAGTCTTAGTTGAGCTAAAGACTTTGACTTTTGGCCAAATAGAGCCTGGGCGTGCCTGATAGCTTCTAGGTCAGTACTCGAGGTATGACCTAGATTTGTAGTGATGAAGGGAGGTGCTAGGGACCTAAGGAGAGTTTAAGGGATAACAGAATGGGGTATCTACACCTAGGAAACAAATACTTATTCCGTATTATCACCTTGTTCATCTCCCTATATTCCACGCACAATCGAAGTGAACCATCCCACTTCTTTACAAATAACACCAGTGCACCCCACGGCGATGTACTTCGTCGAATGAAACCCTGACCCAGGAGGTGTTGAATTTTCTCTCTCAACTCACAAATCTCTGAAGGGGCCATACGGTAAGGTGCTCGAGCAATTGGCCTCGTCCCCGGTGCTAAATCAATTACAAACTTGATTTCCCTACTAGGTGGCAAACCTGGTATTTCCTAAAACACATCCTCAAAGTCCCTTACTACTGAAATTGAATCCAACAAAACTGCCACCTCTTGTGAGGTCTCCTCCTCGATATAATACAAGTGTGTGCACGACCCTCCCTCAGGTAGAGGCATCGTTATTCGAAACATCTCCTATCCCGAAATGGAGAACACGATTGTCCTTACGTAATAATCCACAGTCACCCGATAACCCGCCAACCAGTCCATACCTAGGATGACATCGTACCCCTCCATATCTAACACTAAAAGGTCCGTCGCTAAACTAAGCCTCCTAATCAAAATGTCTACCCCCCGATAAATCGAGTGAATCAATGCCCCGCTGCCTACTGGCGACTCTACACACATACGAAGACTACCCATGATCTCTAGTAACCCGACCCATTTGGCAAATTTAAATTTAATGAATGAATGAGATGCTCCTGTGTCAAAAAGTATACTACCCTCATGACCATGGATGAGAAACATACCGTCAACCGCTGGCGGTGCATGCTGTGCTGGAGGATTGGGAACATCTCGGGCGTTGTAAACATGCCCATAGTGCATTTGCCCCTGCTATTGTGGGGCTGGTGGAGCCGGTGCTGCTCGCAGCATCTATCCCTACTGCCCTTGTTGGGACCCTTGTTGTTGGCCTCTGCCCCTCTGCGGGCACTCCCTCATAAAGTATCCTGTCTGACCATAAACAAAATGGCATCTCTGACCATCCCCCTATTATTGGCCCTGACATGGCTGACCCTGCTGGCCTCCCCTATTGTTCCCTTGGCATTGACGGCCCTGAGGAACCAGCTACTATTGATTTGGGCCCGGTTGGCCCTGCTTTAATCCCTATCCTCCTGGTCGGAACCCATCAGGCCTAAATTTCTTAGCCTGATTCCTTTGCTGACTATTAGTCTGCTGCTGAGCACCACTTGTGTCACTACCAATAACTGCCTTGCCTTGCTGGCTCGACTCCCCTGCTCTTTTACTCCCCTTTGCATGGAAGTGATGATCCTGGCAATGTACAAGAGCGGCATTAATGACATCTGTATATGTCACCAATGCCGGATTACCAATTAAGTGTTGCTTGATCCTCCAGGCCAGGCCATCCATGAATTTTGACTTCTTTCGCTCCTCGTCTCGCTTCATTTGGCACAAAGTTCGCCAAACGGGTGATATCTTGCTCATTATCTTCCACTGAACGGTCACCCTGTACTAACTCGCTGAACTTCTTCCTCATTTCGGCCTCTACTGCCGGTGGGAAGTATTTGCGATCGAATCGCACCAAGAACTCGGATATCGTCATCAAATCTCTCTCCTCAACGGTGGTAACTGACTCCCACCACTGTAAGGCTGCCCCTGACAGACGAAAGGTAGCAAGCATCTGTTTCTGCACATCGGTACACTCCAGTATGCGCAGATGGTGCTGAATATTCTTCTTCCAGTCACAAGCCTCTACCACATTGGTACTACCCCGAAACTCTGGTGGGTGACCCTTCTGAAAGGTCTCCCTAACTCGCTGCCAAGACGGTATCCCACTGGAGCCTGAACTAGTGGTGCCACTGGGGCTGAGGAAAATGGGCTGCCATAGCCCTTATTGCTGTCTCAACTGCCCGGGCCACTATCACGGCCACCTGAGTAGTGAAGATCAACTCGGGTGGGGGTGGGGTGGCGGTACCTGTGGCTCCTGATGAGCCTCCCTTAACTCATCCCTAGCTTCAGCCCTCTCCGCCTTCTTTCTCTTCGGTGGCATCTGAAAATAGATCGAATCATATAAGTACACAATTTATACAAAAATCTAATAGCAGAGATACGATATCTCAAAAGCGAAAAATGAATCAACACTCCTAATAATAGGGCTCTATAACAACCGAACGCTACGCTGAAATATAGTAAGCCGCACAGATCCTAAGGACACTAGAACCTGATGCTCTGATACCATCTTTGACACCCTGCCTAATTAACCCCGGGTGATCAGTCCTAAATTAAATTAGAATAGGTTTCTCAGTTGGTTCATTCTTAGCATCACTGTCGCCTTTTTAATTACTAACCACTTAAGTGAGAAAATTAGACTTGTGCCAAATTTTATCTTTCATTAATTTAATGAAATAATCATGCGAAAACAAAATAATTTAAACAATCAAAATTAACTGAAACCAACCATTCACAATTTAACGAAACACACCGAATAAACCACCTGCACAAATCCAACAAAACTAAAGGCAGATAATAATAATCCCAACAAGTGTGACATAAATACTAAATAAAGCAGTGAGCGACATGCTTGAGTAACTGATGGGAAATTTCTATACTAGAAATGAAAAGGAATGAGGTGTCTATCAAACTCCCGCAACATCCACATATGATGCGGCAAAGAATCCCTGGAATGAATCAAGTCTGGCGTCCCTGTGGCTGGACACCTAAAAGGTTTTTAAAAATATTTATAGCAAGGGTTAGAACCCAAAATATTTGGAAAACATTTAGCAAATGATTAACTTGCAGTAATAAATATATATGCATGCTCTTCATACTTTAATTAGTGTCGCACTCCCTTGAGAATATCCTCACCCCTCATCTAATGTGCACTACTAACGCCTTAATTAATTTTCTTAGTTATTTATCCCATAACTAGATAATCGAAATACCCCTTACAACCACCCTACTCTAACCGAGTACGCCATAGCTATGATTTCTGAGTTATTATCAACATTGACTTAATTAATCATCCCCCTTTTTAAAATTCATATAACTTTCACACCCGTTATACATATAACACAATTCATGGCCTATATTAATTAACCCGTATATAATTATTTATCTCATCATATACGTATAGTCATATTACAACATTCACACATATGTTGGAATAATAATTAATAAGGAACATACTCCCTAGTAATAACTCATCGAATGTATATTCTCTAAAGTGCTATTCCACTAGGTGTATTTACACAACCTAGTTACGTCAAGTCAGAATCGCTCACTAACTTGGTAAATAACATAAATATTGGAGGCGTTCATATTCCTTCCCTGAAAGTGAGATGCCCCTCACCCATATAATGGACGCTATAACCTGGGGATATAATCGCCCTACTACTCAAGCTAGGGGATTCACCCTTTACGTGGAACCTCCCCTGATAGCACTAGAGTATATATATAATAATAATATCTAACCACTAATATTAATACACACATACACTATATATATATATAGTAATAAAATACCCCAGCTATCCCGTGTACTAAGTCCATAACACGAGCCTATACAAATTATCATGAGTTTATGGTCCAACTCTGATTATTAATTATTTTACACGTTAATTAATTAAATTACTTTTGGTGTCACTCAACCAATATATTCGGACTCGCTCTCGTGGCCCGAAATAAAATAAAACCCGAGTATATATCCCCGACTCCAAATTAATTAGTTTTACATCTAAATTAATTTAACACCTTGGTATCGCTCAACCCATATACCTGGACTTGCCCACTCGATCAGTATTTAATTATTTTGGAATATTCTCCCAAAAATTAACCATAGTGTGTCACACATAAATTCCCTCTAAATCCCAATTAATTTACCTCATAATTGATTAGAATATATGCCCTATATTTATTTCTCATTAAATAAAGTGTAGGGACGGAATTTTAATTAAATTTCCCTTATATAATAAAGCTGGCTGAACTGACAAAAATCCCCGACCATCAATCGATCGATCCCCGACCATCGATCGATCGATCCCCAACCATTGATCGAACAGGTCTTCGTCTTCTCCGAGACCCTGTTTCTGCCATGGACGAAAACCTTAATCCTCCAACTCTCTCTACAGTTAAACCCAGGTCTTAACATTAAAATAACATCTCAATAACATCATTAGAAACCCCCATAAAGTCCCCATAACCCATCAATTTTTCGTTCTCTACTGTTTCTCTAAATTGGGGGAAAACCCGTGTTGTTCGTTAACCCGTCTCAACACCAAATTACTATCTAAAATTCTTCCATAATTCGTATGGGTTTTTACATCTAACCATTTATACATAATCTCAGATTCTAACACGAATCTCTACGAAATTCCGAATCATGAGATTGATTTACAAAAATCCCATTTGTGTACCCCCTTTACCCCAAAACGAATTTTGATTCCCACACCACATAAATATGAATCGTAATACAATTAAATGCTACATAAAGTTATCCACTTGCCTTCTAGTTTTGTAGGGTCTGATCCGGAGTTGTGATTCTCAAGGTTGAAGATGAAATCCCCCATTTTTTGTTCTTTCCTTTGTCCCCTAAATTGGTTCCTAGTGCCTTTAACTGCTCCTTAGGGTTTTCTCTCCCACTAAGTGTTTTCTAATCTCAAATCATCCATTCTCCTTTTCCTTTAAATTAAGTGATTAGGCTTAATCCCATTTTTAGCTTAATGGTCCAAGCCCAAGTGATCCAATTACCCCCGTGTGGACCCGGCTATGCCTAAAAACGTCTCGTGAATCGTTTACTACCCACGGGTACACTTTTTCGACTATCTCGGCTCATCCGGACTCAACTGTACATTCAGAATTGGCAATTGAATTAATTTATAAAAATTCTTATCTCACACCCAATTTAGTCTATACTGACTCCTAACTGAGATAAATAAATGTCCCGTCACTAATGCCCGTAATGACGTAAGTAAATTATTACTATTCACTTAGTAATTAAATTTTCCCTAAATATTAACCATTCACTCTCCGATTAATATTTAAATAAATTTTACCATAATTAATTCAATTAAAATTACGACACACAAGTAATTTAAAATTTCCCGAATTTATTAAATATTAAATGCATAAAATTACGGGGTGTTACATTGGGCTTGGCCCGTTAGATTAATTTCAGGAATTAAGATTATAAACTTAAGGTTAGGTAATTGGGGTAGCAACATTATGAACTTAAAACCCTAAGAATCTAATGGGAAGAGAGGAGAGGCCATTTGAGAGGAAGAAAAGAGAGTTTGGAGGTGGAAAATCTTGATTCAAGCCCCATTGTTAGTGGATTCGTGATCGGAAGAAAAGGAGGAGCACTTTCATCACATTATAAACGAAATCATACCTATAAATGAAAGGCAAGTGTTTATCTTGCATGTTTTTGATTTGTTACGATACCCATGTAGTGCACGGATTATAATATCATGATTTTAATTGTGTTCTTGAGGTTTAAGTGAATAGAACTCATGAATTGGGATAGTATTGCGCGTAGAATGGATCCACATATGTAGATGACACGAAATCAGATTTAATTTGTAAATCTTATGGAAGAAATTCGGGGAAAATCTTGATTTTGCATGAAGAACATGAACTATGGTTTTGGATAGAAAAACCTTAAAGAAATCTTGAGAGTTTTGGGATTTAATGATGTTTTGATGATAAGGATTAGTTAGAATTGAAGCATGTACTCTTATATAATGTTGGAACAAATTATAATGGAGTTTGGGATGATTGCATGAAGAAATTGGTTAAAAATTGTGGAGATCGTAACAGTGAAGAAGATGGTCTATCAGGTACCTAGAACCGGTTTGACTCACTTCTCAAACCGATTCGGCTGTACACTAGAATCGGTTCGGTTGACCTGCTATTTCCATAATTTTAATTGTTTATTCTTTTAGGTTAAATTATGGAAATACTTTGAGAGAAGTTTAATTATTGTACAAAGACTAGGGAAGGTCAATAGGTACAAAATCTAGACTCGATGATACTTGGTGAGTGTAAATTAAAGCTTGGACCGACAATGTTTATCCGATTGAGAGATGTATAGGGAATGTGTGGTTTATGTTATAGGAAGGGTGAATGATAACCTAAAATATAAATGAGTAGTTTATAGATTTTTTTACTACAGAATTGACGTAAGGGATAGATGGGACCCTTTGGGTTATGCGTGATGCCCAAATATTTCATGAAATCAATAATATATAAGATTTATTTTTAGTATGTTGACTATGAGAGAGATACATATTATGTACGGACTTATATGCACGGGTTGTGTGCATACCTACTGAATAATATGCATATATAGGTTGTGTGAATACCTACTTGTGATTTGATTATGTGTGTGAACTTACCTATGTTGCTTGCTATCCGAAAGTTTTCGCACAGAAGGCGATCCCACCTTGACTATTCCAGTGAGGCCTGGATTTGTGCTAAAAAACATGGAACTTAGGGCAGCTCACTATGTGTCATGTATTATTGGGATCGGCATGTCGTATGGGTACGTTTGGTATGTGGGTATCCCAAAGTCTTAGAACCATGTTGGCCTCCAGTATGTGTTGATTGATTTTTGGGTTCGAGGAGACATATCGAACCCATAGTCCTTGATTTTGTATGAGAGGTACACAGACTTGATTGCAGAGTATGTCATTATCACGAGGGGACATTCCGGGTATATCAACAAGAGGTATATAGTGAGGAAATTCACATACACTCGGGTATATCAAATTGATTCTCCACATGTACTGATGAATGATTGAACCAATTGGATAAAGGTATATAATGGAAGTTATGCCAAAGTATCGAACCTTTACAATAACCTCCCATGCATAACCCTCATATAAATATATGTTATACGACATACATATCTACATATTTGGTTCCAACACAAAACTCTATTGAAATTTTGAGTCATCTTACCAATTAATTTTTGTTCTCTTTTGCCCATTTTTAAAACATGACCCTATCTACGAGTATGGAAATAATAATAATAATAACAATGCCTCCCCTTGACCTTTTTTTAAAAATAACAAAAATATCTCTCTTTTTCAAAAATAAAGAAAAAATATATTTTTCTATAAAGATCTTCCCTATTAGGTTTGGTCTCATTTCCCCTATCTTGGCATGTCTTCCCTTTTGGTTACGATATGCCACCTGACTGACTCATAGTTCTACTTCATCCTCACTCTTACCTTCTTCAGAAGAGATATAAAGGTTATACCATGGATACCTTATGTAGAACCCTAATCAAAAATTCAACCTTTATCCATATTTGATGAGTATGCTAATTCAACTCAGTGCCAAAATTTATAACCTCTAATTAGAAGTAACATAATTACAAAGAAATAAGGCTTAAATCCTAGACATTCATGAGCCAAAAGTTTTTTCGAACCAAATTTTTTCCTTCCCTCCTATCATGATTTAAGGAATTCATAAACCTATATAGGCCCCTAAATACCATCATTCTTAGCACAATGGAATTCCTTAAAATGATCAACAAGTCAATGGACCTCTGCCTTCTCATGTTCCTACCCGAAACCTTGCTCAACCAGGGGCTAACTTTCCTATAACTATTTTAGTAGATCCTAAGGAAGAACTCATTAAAGTGAAAGAAGACCTCATAATTCTCTCTCGCAAGTTTGATAAAATGAAATTAACTAATAACTACATGTATTATACCCATATGGCCCCTTATCCTAAAGCTTATTTTCCTGTGAAGTTAAAAATGCTAGACATCGAGATGTTTGGAGGAAGTGGGCCTCTTATTGTACACTTGTGAAGCTATCATCGGACAATGAGTTTTCTAGGTAAAATTGAAGAAACCATGGCTCAAATATTTCAACAGACCCTCAAAGAAAGTGACCTCTAGTTGTCCTTGTCCTTATATGAATCCCGTATTCAAAGTTAGGAGAAAATCGCTCGTGAAATCATAGCTCAGTACAAGTACAATGAGGAACTAAAAGTGAACCTTTGCGATCTTGAACTTCTAAGACAAGGATAAAAAGAATCAATAAGCATCTTCATAGTCACATAAAGAGAAAAAGTTTCAACTGTGACCAACTCTCCATCAGAAGAACATGTCAGCATCATAAGGAATTATTTATTAACAAATATCATGAATACATTGGGTAGTAAATACGATCCCCATGTTAGATATCTATGATAATACGGGGTGGCGATCGAAGAAAGTTCTTCCAGTTAGAGTGTGAAAGAATAATTAGAGATAAAGAAACTAGATACCCAATATACCCTTTGAAAATTTGAAAATCCAGTTGCTACCATCAATAATATATTCTCCAATCCACCCATTTCATTGGCACTAAAAGACCACCCTATTACTATAATAAATGATTACACTGAGATTGAATCTCACATATCAAAAGTTTACTAAGCCATTCTTTCCCTCAATCTCATCAAGACATTGGACCCTCGCCCATTGCCCTATCCACTTCCCAGATTCTTCAAGAATGATGCCTAGTTTGATTTTCATCAAACTATTTGGCACACCACTAATCAATGTCATTTACCCAAGAATGTCATACAAGGGCACATTGATAAAGGCGTTATCTCCCATCCTTCGGGACCAAAGCCAAACACCACCTAGAATTCTCTACCTCCACAAAAAGTTGGAGTGAACTCTATAGTGATTGATGAAGACTCGAGTCCCATAACCAAAATCAAATCCATAAACTATGTTAATAATTTACACACTTCTCTAACTCCCCTTCAAACATGTGTGAGCTCCATCTAGATACTTCTTATGATCATGATTAAGCCTTAATGATTTGATTTTGTACAGTAGTCCACACCAAATTCATTACATAGAGTATGGACTTGCAAGCCATGCTAGAGCAACTGAAGCAATGGAGAATGATATTTCCATCAATTTTTAATCTTAAAGAAGAATAATGTGTTAATATAACGAATCTCTACATGGAATCCCAAAAGTGGGCTCATCACTCCAATGACTGGTTTGTGTCTTTGGAAGAATTCAGCATAGATAAAATAGTTCAAGTTTTGATAGAAGATAGTCTCAGGAATGGAACAAGTTGTGAAGATCTCGATCTCCTTGTTAAAATGAAACTCAGGGGATAATGTGTCCGATATCAAAATCGCTTCTCTTTAGCATGGAAAAGCTTGTATTTTGATGCCCTCGAGGTTATCCAATGTATAATTTTTTAAGAAATTTCCAGTTAACTACCACGAGATGGGGAGATGACGCTAATGGCTCCGATGAATCCACTAATGAGCTCAACAATGAAGTTATCAATATGCCTATCTCTTTTGTGGGGTAATCTCTTTTGAAGAACTCTTCTTTGAAATGAATTAATTATTTATATCCTTTGAGGTGGATGAGTAAATGGGATTCCTATTTTATCCCTCATTAGTGAATCATATGACACGATCAGGCTGATACTATAAGGATCCAGTTCCTCCCACTGATAGTATATCCAAAGTAAGGGGAAATGAGTTGTTGAAGAACCAAAAATGCCAAAAATGACGGTATAAGAGATAAAAATCCTTTTGAAATTGAAGAAAACCCAAGAGAACATCACACTATAGGGATTATTCATGTCCTCTCAACGACACAAAAACTCCCTCATCAAATTAATCATGGAACTACATCTCCCGATGAAGCTATCCACATAGTTAGTACCTTGAATGCCAAAAGAATCATCTCCTTTGTTGACGAATAAGTTCCCCAGTTTGGTCCCGATCATAATTATTCTATCAACATCTCAATTTTTGTCCTCTTCCATTGGTTTTAGTCGACAATGGATTTTCCCTGAATGTTTGTCCACTCTGATGCGTAGGGATACAAGTTAGTGACCTCACTCCCATATTTATTACTTTGCATGCCTATAATATTACTCGCTGAGAATTCATGGGATCAATTCTTCTTACACTAGGGGCTGGCCTAATTTTCCCTCAAGTTGACTTCCAAGTAATTAACATTCCATCTTGTCTTAACTTGTTACTTGATCACCTGTGGATGAACGGTATTCGAGATATTGCTTCCTCTCTAAATTAAAATATCAGATTATTTAGACATAATAAAATCATCATGATCATTGGAGACGATGATAACTCAGGTGGTATCGACACCAACAATCACGTTAGAGAGATCTATCACAATACTAATGTCATACTTCTCTCAGGTTTCAAAGTTGCCCATTCCTTCTTTCGATGGGGATGATTTTAAAGAAAGGTTAAGATCCAAACATAGACCACAAGAAAATGTCAATGTAATCTAGATGGTAAAAAATATGCACTTCGTATATGGAATGGGTCTCAGCTACATACAATAATGAATAACCGAGTTGATCATTCTGAAAACTTCTTATTCTCCTCATGGCTCGAGATAACCGCCTTCATTGGAAAAACTCATGTCTCTCCACTATCTTTACAAGAAGGGTGTACTAAAGATAAGTGAGGTCATATATGAAGACTCCCTAAATCTCCACTGCATTAAATAAGTTGAAGACCTCCTATACTATGGTTTCCTTAAGGCGTAGTATCATGTAGTCTAGAAGAGAATGAAAACAGGCTTTCAGATATTCTTTGAAGACAAGATCACTTGGACTAAGGGATCTAAACATGAACTGAATCCATTATCCATCAAATCCTTTAAATATGACAGTGAAAGCACTAGGAGCACAGATAAATATGAATCCTTCAGACTTGACGAACTAGGGATGGATGTTTGCATGATCCGCGATGAATTCGAGATATGACATCATACTAAAAAGATATTTTATAATGACAAGCCTCTGCATAATTGGTGGATCATATCGGTAGGTTTGGACCTAACAATAAACAACCCTACCATTTACCACCTTGAGACTGACGTCATTCATGAATACCCTATTTCTAATTTTAATGTAAACAAGACCTCCTTTGAGGAGGTTCTCAATGCTATTTTTCAAATGATAATATCAATGAAATAAGCATAAATTTTGAGTATCTTATTGTGCATTATATTAATTTCATTGATTATATTACTTAAACAATTGATGCATAGAATTTAATGAATGAATAATTCTTAATTGATCTCAAAAAGAAAAAAAATTAAACAACATAACCACATTCAAACTAATGATGACGAAACTATTTTCATTAATCTAGGTTCTAGTAGCAATCCATGTAAGATCAACATAGGACATACACACTTCAAGCAAGAACACTCGATATTTAAAGAGCTTCTATAATATTTCATGGACGTTTTCTCACGGTCTTACAGTGACATGCTCGACATCGATCTCAAAATTATGCAACACACCCTGGACGCAATCCTATCAAGAAAGAGTTGAGAAAGATTTGACATGAATGGGCATTCATGGTCAAATATAAAGTGGTCAAACAACTGATTCACATGTTTTAATACCCAACTTGGATCATCAACATAGTCGCGATGATGAAATTTGGAGGAACAGTATACTTGTTCGTCGACTATGCCGATTTGAACAAAGATTTTCCAAAGGATTAATATCCTCTACCCAACATCGATATGGTCATCAATAACACTACCAATCATTCTCTCAAGTCATTCGTTGATGGATTTATCGGGCATAATCATATCAAGTTCCACCCTGATAATCAAAAGAAGACCACTTTCACTACCTCATGAGGGACCTTTTACTACATTGCCATACCTTTTGGTGTTAATAATGCCAGGGTTACATACCAAAGGTAGGCTATAACCATCCTTCATGATCTCATCCATGGGGAAGTTAAAGCCTACATTGACAAAATGATCATTAAATACAAAACTTGAGAAGGTCATATCCATGCCTTGAGGAAATTCTTCGAGCATCTATGACGCTACCAAATGCGCCTCAACCCAAAAAAATGCATCTTCAGTTTAACCAAAGGAAAATTCATGGATTTCATGGTTATTGAAAAAGTAATTGAAGCAGACCTTTCTAAAATCAAGTCAATCCTCGACATGACATCGCCTCAAACTCAGGCAGAAGTGCATGGTTTCTTGGCAAAGCTCCAATACATCAACATATTAATCATCCAAATTACTTCCATATGTGAACCTACATTTAAGATCCACCGAAAGGATTCAACCAAGGTCTGTAATGAGTCATGTTAAGAGGACTTCGATAAAATTAAGCAGTACCTTACCCAACCATCAGTGCACATGCCCTCAGAACTTGGATTACCTCTCCACTAATACCTAACCATTATCGAACATTTATTAGGGCTATGCTAGACTAATACATCGAAGCATCATATAAGGAAAGGTCCATATACTACGTCAATCGAAAGCTGGAAGGATATGGAGTGAACTACACTGCATTAGAATAAGAACGCGTTTTCTTAGTTTAGGTCACCCAGAAAATTCAACACTATATGCTTGCATTCCCCATCAAACTGGTGTCCTGAATGGATCTTATGAAGTATCTACTAGAGAAATCCTATTTTTTCAAACCGCATGGATCAAACGTTGTATTAACTAATTGAATTCGACATCATGCACGTCGTGTAAAAGTTCATCAAAGGAAGAGGCATCTATGATTACTAAATAAATCACCCCATAGAAGAATGTGACGTACAAGTATCGAGATTTTCGAAAGAAGATATTCTTTGCACTACATCATAAGAAATTTGATGGTAGATATTATTTGATGGAGCTACCAACAAGAAGGTATATGTCAGTAAAATATTTTTTATCACACCCATTGATTCATATAATCCCATCATAATAAATCCAGACTTACCTTGTACTAACAACATGATAAAATATGAGGCATGTACCATTGGTCTTAAAGTTGCTCTCTAAAGGAGAATATAATACCTCAATGTCTATGGATATTCGTTGTTAACCATAGTACATGTATTAGAGTATGAAAAGTTAAAGTCTATAAGCATATATCCTTTCACTCACACATCAATGACCTTGCCTCATAATTCAAAGATGTCACCCTATATTACCATTCTCGTTTCGAAAATATCTCTGATAATGCATTAGTAACTCTGTCCACTATGGTTGACATGCCAAAGGGAATAACGATTGCCACCTTGCAAGTTAAAAAACTATCCAAGCCAACTTATTACTATCATATAGAGCTCACCATAGAGGAAGATTAAAACAAGGTAGGATTATGGTATTGTGGCATTTGGTTCCTCCTAAAGTATAACTGGTAGCCTCAAAAGGCTGACAAAAACTATCATATCACTATCCATAAACTTGCATCTTAGTACATCACTTGTGATAAATCTATAATTAAGGGGAATTTCAATGCTACCCACTTCCAATTCATAATAGGGGATGACATTGAAGAGAACATATAGAAAATCCTAGGTGGGACATGTCGACCACATATGGACAATCACATGATTTCCTAAAAGATCATTTGAGAGGGATACTATTGGACTACTATGGTACATGATTGTGCAAAATGCATCAAGAGATGTCTTAAATGTCAACAATTTGCCAAACCCTATCATTTTCCTTCCCACGAAGTATACAATATGGCCACTAAGTGGCCTTTCTCAACTTGGGCATTGATATCACTGGGAAAGTCATTTCCAAAGCATCTAATGGGCAAGAATTCATCTTGGTCTCTATTAATTACTTCATCAAATGGTTTAATGATGACTTATACGTTGTGATGAATTCTAAGAAAGTGTCAAAGTTCATTAAAAGGAATATCATTTTCCACTATGGGATCCCTCTTGAGATCATATCATATAATGTCCTCTATTTCAAAGATAATGTCACAAAAGTAATTCAGAAATGTAAGTAATCACCATACATACCATAAATCATTGGGGATGTTGATGCCACAAATAATATCCTCAAGTTCATCATCAGTAAGACAATCAAAGTCTGCATGGAGTGGGATGAAAAAAATACCTTAAACCCTTTGGGTATACCTCATATCCCCCCAAGTGGGGCTACACCATATTTCCATGTCTATGGAATTGTAGTTATCCTAACCATTGAGCTCGAGATACCTTGCCAATATGTCATGATTGAGAGATAAGTAAGAGATATTGATTGGCACTAAAGTTGATATGATGAGTTGGCACTGTTAGATGAAAAGGGACTGAAGGTATTATATCACATACGAGGGTATCATCACCTCATTGCTCGATCATTCAATAAGAAAGTAAAAGACCACGTAATGCGATAAGGTGACCTCGCTCTCAAAGAAATTGAAGACACCATCTTGGACCCTCGAGGAAATTTCAAGTCCAATTAGAGCGGGCAGTATCTTATAAGGAAAGGTGTTGCTACACTAATTGACTTTGACGAGGAGAAAATGCCACATCCATTCAACCTAGATCAGCTCAAGGAGTTCTATTATTTATTTGATTCTCGTCGTGCTACACACTTCTAACATATCTTCTACTGTAAATAAGAACTCTTTTTACATCACTCTATCAACTACGTTGGACCTGATCCATTCAAAGAATTTCAACACTATAACTCTTTTATCCCCATAGAGGTAGGTAAGAAACCCATAAAGTGACTTTGGGCGAGGTTCTTTTTTTTATAACAAAATTCTCATTTTTTCTCCCATTAAGACGAATGAGTCTCCCTAATCATTTTAATTTAACAAAAGGATTATGTATGCCTTACCAATTTGTATAGACAGTTAAACCATAAATTATTCTTCCACAAAGGCACAACAAGATATGCCCAAAATTAACATTTTATTTAAAAAAACGTACAACTTAACATAAAAAATACCAATTATTTCCATTACAAAGGCCAACAACCAAACCCAAACTAAAACCTACACCAGAGTCGCACCCCATCCAAGCATAAACATAAACATACACTGAAACCTGCACTAAATCCCAACCTGGCACCAAACACCTACCAATAATCAATGCTATTAAACTATCTCATATAGAGATTCACACAAATCGTCATCAACTACCAAAAATACCCGATGCATCATCATCATTACCCTTTGTTGGTTCCCATTAATCTCAATTCTTGATTCGCACCCATATGCGCTCGACGTGATAATACATTTTTGAAAATCTTAACAGGGAGCACCCGCTTCCACTACTTCAATTGTAACAAGATACCCTCTGACCTTGTTCCTCCGTTAGAACCTTCAATACTAAGTCTTTCCATATAACTTTCAGATAATCCCCTGAAACCACTTAATCCTCCCTCAGAGAAAGGATCAAACGTTAGGTAGGCCTCAAACTCCCCATAGACAACCTCAATGACTTAATTGGGTCATCTATAGGAAAAAAGTTATTTATGCGAGGAGGGATGATTTTCTCCTAACTTACTTGACACGAGAGTCTTTTAAAAAGATAAAATGAAGTATGATGGAGTCCTATGAGTCATAGATATGGATAATCTACTATAATCGGATATCAACTCACCCCACTATGACATGGAACAATGCAAGGAACTGCCTCCATTCACCATAGATGCACCGAAATCCATACAAGTTCAAAAGAAAAAAATGTGTGTACTTGGTAAAGGATAATGAGGGGAAGAAACCAACTAGAACCTCTCTACCAGTCACATATATGATAATATATGAATTCCTCAGAAAAAGAAGGTGAAAGGGTCCTCCTTCTAGTCATTGAGACCATTAAACATCTCCACCAAAATGGTAGTTGCGGGATGTAGCAACCCGTACTTTTGGGGATAATTAAATTTTATAAATGGGTGTTAATTGGAAATTTGGGGAATTTTCCGGAATAAGAATTTTCGAAAATTTATGAGGGTTAGATGATTTCAGAGGTGTGTTTCATTTACTTTTGAGACTAAGTAAATGAGTTGGGTCATTTTAATTATTTGTCGCAGTGGGTAACGTGACAAAGGATAATATTTTAATGGGGATACCGCATTAACTTGTGTGGGATTAAATCAGTGACTTGCGATCAAGTACTTCAAATGGAGATTTTGAGTGTGCGGTTGGTCTCGGAATGACCGAGATAGTCAGAATAGTGTATTCGATGGTCGAAATTGAATTTCAGGAATTTTTAGAGTTAAAAGGAACTCCTAATTGAGTAAACGAGTCATTTTGGGGTTTAAAGGGGATAAACCCTTATTTCTCCCTATATAAGGAGGTAGGGGTAAATAAAAAGGAATAAAAGAGAGAAAAGAAAGAGGAGAAGAGGGAGGGGGAAAATGGGAGAAGAAAAAGGGAGATTCCGGCCAACCTCCGCGGGATTCGAGTCGGGATCGTCGGATTTTATCCACGAGGCAAGTGTTTACTTGCTTTATTACTTTTGAGCATAAATTCTCATATCATCATTGGTAATAAAAAAACCCTAAAGATTTTGGGTTGGGTTTTTGGTGGATTAAACGGGTTTTCGGGAATTAAAACGAGTAAACCTCGAATAAATTCTAATTTGAGAAACTTAGAAATTCGTAGAAATTAATGGTTAATTTTGGGTTCTAGGATGATTAGAACTTATTTCCTTGGTGTATATATAGTTGGGTATTGTTGTATGTGGGTAGAATAACGAATAAAAATCTTGGAGGTTCATTAGTGGCCGAAATAGCTTCTCAGAGAAGAAGCTGTCCGAGGCGATCGATCGATCGAGGGTAGGGGATCGATCGATCGACCATTGATCGATCGAGGACCATGGGTCGATCGATCGATCGAGGGTAGGGGATCGATCAATCGACCATCGATCGATCGAGGGCTATGGGTCGATCGATCGATCCTTCAGGAATTTTGACAATTTTTCCTAGGGTTAATTAGATGGGATGAATTCCAATTTTAATTAGTTCTAGATTATTTAAGTGAGAAAATAAGGAATCCTTTAGGTGTAAATAGTCATCCAAGGGAGGGAATTTATGGGAACTAAGTGAATGTTTTAAGTGTGTGACACTAAAATTATATTTTCAAGGAAAATATATAAATTGAGAAACTAGAAGGTTGGGGTTCCTAAAACAGGGTGGGGACCTCTAAATGATTATTTGGTCAAGATGTAGTCCTTGGGTTCGTGGAAATGGAATCCACAACCTATTTAATTTAAGGGTGTTCGGGGACGAATATCAATTGGGATAGTTTTAGTGGCCACTTTAGCCTATATAATTATGTGTGTGGGAAAACATAATTATGTTGATTATGGTTGAGGGAATCCTATGAGATTATTAGGATGAATTGGAGAATATACTTATTTAGTAGAGTAAATTGGTATAGTTGGAGATATTAAATAAATCCTTAAATGTGAATAAGGTGCAGGTTATTTATCCAAGTGAGGGAATACTTTGGGTATAGTATCATGAGTGTGCGAATACTTAATTGCTAGTATTAGTGAGAATATTTGGGATTATTGGTCATCGCTATGGGTGATTGGCAATTATGGGCATTTATGTATATTTATGGAATATATGTATACAATGTGACTACAGTATATATATATATATATTTTATAATACAAATACATATGTATCTGTGTGTGAATGGTATATGTGTATTTAGAGGCTGGCTTCCACGGCTTTCCTTTGGTATAGGGTTGGAATAGCCAGATTATATATATCTCTAGTGCGATACAGGGAGGTTACGCATTGTGGGTGAATCCCCTGGATCGAGGAGCAGGGAGAGTATAGTCCCTAGGTCATTATCGTCCCACGTTCGAGTGCAATGTGTGTAACTCCACTTTCAGGGGGAACATGACTACCTCCATCGTTGTGTATTTGTTTACCATGTCCATTGAGAGAGTCTGGCTTGGTACCGTGGGATAGTGAGTAATCCCGGATTTTGGATCGGCACTATGAGACCGCATCCTCGAGTTATAGCTCGTTGGGATGGTTATTATACTTGTGTGTATAGTATATTACTTGTGCATGAGAACAATAAATTATATATCTCTATGGGAGTAATGAGATAAAATGAAAAAGGAAAATCTCAGTCCGGGAGATTCTATCCGGATGTGCATTATAAATGAATATAGAGTAAACCCCAGTCCGGGAGATATTATCCGGATGTATATTGTAAGATGTATATGAGAATGAGTATAATATGTATATTATTATATAAGTATGTTTATATATTCGTTTTGTACTAGGGGCCTAATGGATCTCGACCATTGACACTGCCAAGTAGTAGTGTATCGAGGGGGTTCCTTATTTGGATTTCGCTTCGCGAGACACCCCACGCACGAACTTAGAGCAGTGTTGAGAGTGGAGAGAAGTTTAGCTCTTAGTACTCGGGTTGTTGAGGTTTCTAGCAGACGGGTGAATTAGATTAGTTAGGCGGGGTAGCTTGACTAGGATGTTTTAGACGAGTGCATTAGGCGTGCACTATTATAAGAGGGGTGAGGGGTATCTCATGGGAGTGCGATACCAATTTAAATATTAGACAAACTTATTTTTAAAAAAATAAAGCATTTATGCACTTGCAAAATATTTTTACAACTCGGGCTCTGACTCGTTTTCCTATTTTTTCCTTTTCTTGCTATATATATATATATATATATATATATATATATATATATATATATATATATGTGTGTGTGTCCAGACACAGGGACGCCTGAATGATGATTCCTTCGAGTCAGACGTGTGCTGCGGCAGCTGTGGATGCATTCAGGTTTACCATAGATGCTTCTATCCTTGAAATCTAGATAGGAGGTATTGTATAAACATTCGGGCTGATAACCCAATTGAATTTATTTATTATTTTGCCGTCTTTTAGTGAGGCATTCGATATGGTTGTATGAGGTTTAAACCGAGTGTTCGATTATTTTATTTCATTTCAGTTTCATTTATACAAACTGTGTGAATGTTTTAATTGTACAGTTGTTTAACTAGCTTAGTTAATTATAATTTTGACGTCAGCCTAATAGGTTATTAGTAATTAATTTGGTTTTCGACGGTGATGCTGAGAATGAACCATATGCGACTCCTGTTTTAATTTGGTACAGGAGTTATCGCCCAGTATTTTATTAGGCGGGTTGTCACACGTGATTATAATGACAATCCATCCACAGAACTATGATAGAAACTTGGATATGTACACTTATACCACCCATCACCAAAAGTAGCTTGGCATTAAAGTCTAATGCCACAACTCCACTTTGCCTTATGTATCTTACATCCTGATGGTGTACCGAATCAAGAATAGCTGGGAGGTTTATTCCTCCCCCACACACTAAAGGTTGGGGAATAAAAAGATAAATTTGTAATAGTTGACCCATCATCTCCCATAGAGACGAGAAATGTCAAGAATAGTAGATGTAATATGGGGATATATATCTAGAATGGTGTAAAACTCCTCAGAAGTTGGGCACACCTTGTCCGTCCCAGAGTGAAACATATGATCCTATGTGTACCAAAATTGCAAAGTCGTCTCCAAAAGGACATATTTGATATGATGATTGCAACACAGATTGACAAACAGAAATTAAACATCGCGTAGTAAAATTTATATAAGTACATGCCTTCTAAATGGTCAAGATAAGAGGAATATCATTCAGTCATGGGAATGTCCATTTGATAAAAATATTTTAAGGCAAAGGGAGAAAAAATAAAGAGGAGTTGTAATCCTAAAATCCCATCTTGACCCCCCTTTTACAACCAAAATTCCCCACAAATCAATTAAGCATTGACCTAGAAAAATTAATACAAGAATCTGTGTACCCATACTATAGGGAAAGATCATAAAAAGATGAAAAGCATAGTACCCAACACTGACATGCCGGTAGGTAGGCTAGGGTCATGTCGACCTGCACCCCCCTCCCCATCCCTCCACATTTTGAGGATTTTCACCTTTTCCTTTTTTTTTTAATAAAAAATGTGTACTACCCCTTATCTTATTACTATTATATATATATATATATATGTGTGTGTGTGTGTGTGTGTGTGTGTGCGCGCGCGCGCGCGTGTTGTGAGGTTAATTCAATCTATTTGGATTTATATCGAACTTAAAATATATTACTTCAGTTTTATCGTTTGAATTATATTAAATATTAACATATTTATTTAAGTTCATTACTTTTAATTTATGTAGTGAGATTTTTTATCATGATTTATTTAGATAATTTTGGGGATGACTTGGGGACTTGTTAGTGGGGAACATACACTCAAAATAACAAAAATAGGTTCCCATGGGTTATGAACCCCTTTGATCTAGTTATTAATGGATAACTATTTGTGTTTGGTGCCCATTTGAATAACTTAGTGGAGGCCTGTGCGAGAAAAATACTGGGTCTATATTTTTAAAAGCCTAGTTAATCACCCCTTAGTATAAATATGTTATATTACAACATCTAGGGATTTTAATAAGGCAACATGAGGATAAATAACAATAGATAGTAATATAAAACACAAGGAATATTAAGGAGAAGAAGATTTATACAAATTCAAGTATTAGAGACGAAGATGGAGGGAGTAAAAGAGGTGTTGAAATATTTTGAAATAAACCTGTCCCTTTCAGGATATTTTCGGCTAGTTATATTTGTGAATCGAACTTTCTCTCTGACTATACGTCTTAGATAATTTAATTAGGAATATGTGTATACTGGTTTCATAATTGTTAGAGATTCATGATATCTTATTAATATTTTCCCAATAGTGTGCAGGGTTGGAATTTCTTACATGAGAAACCGAATAGGTTCGGTGTGTGATAATTGATTTAAATTAAATTAAATTCGCAAGATTCCAAGTAACCCTTATTTAATTCGAGTCTATTTAGAAACAGCCCATAAACAAACAACTACGTGTGTGTGTGTGTCAAACCATAAATAAAGCATGCGACACAAAGTTAAGGAAAAATCCCCGCAGGGCAAAACCTTTTATTTCACTATAATAAATCGCAACTTACACAAATTACAATGAAATACAGTGACACACGAATACCCGCAGGCGTCGGTCGGTGTCGTCAGCAATGAATCCACACGCAGCGAACCCACATGAACCTCAGTCCAATCAACAAAGGAAGAACCGCAGCACTCCTCAATGACACGCAGCCATAAAACTTTGTAGAGACTCCCTCAGGAATGACACGCAGCCCTCGGTTGCAAAGATCTCTCCACAAAGGTTTGAACAAACACAAGGTTGTGTTCTTGGGTTACCAAAAAGATTCACAAAGGTTTGGCAATTGTGTGAATCAAAACATGAGTCTTGGGACTCAAAAAATATGAAGACTAGAGTAATTGGGACTCTCAAAAACGTCTTCCAAAGTCTTTTTGTATTTTTCAAAATTTTCAAAAAAAATAAAACATACAAAAAGTACACATGTCATAACACTAGCAAACAAGTAAAAATCATGAAACCACAACTAGTGTATGACACACATACAAACACAATCATCTATATGATATGGCAAATGAAGAATCATATGCAAGCAATCGGGAATCAACTTGTCTAAAATCTAGTGCCTCTAAAAGTGATTTCCTAACCCAAATAGATGTGAAACGTCGTGTGGGGACTTCGGGAACCACAGGAACACTAAACAAAAACTTCCTAGGACTTTTTCCAAGATCAAAACAAAAACGCCTAAGGTGACCATTCCTACCACAATATGAACATGTGTAAACGGGTGGGATGACACCTAAAGTGTGATCTTTTCTAGCGTCCTTGGAATTAGTTGGCCCTCTAAAACAAATAACGGTTTTGGCTTTAGCATTAGAAGCATGAGAACATGATGAGCCATTACCATCACTATTAAACCTACTTGAGTCTGTCAAATCATTTTTTAACTTCAAAATTTTTGACTCAAGCAAAGAATTAGACTCTTCCAATCTGAGGGATTTCTTTTTCAAATTATCAATTAAACTTAACAGTTTATCGCGCTCTCCCTCAATAAAAACAAACTTATCCCTAAGAGTCTTTTCACGTGCCGTAAAATCATCGATTAATTTTTTATCCTCGACGGCACAAATAGGAACCCTAGAATTTTTTAAGTCCTCTAATTCCTTCTTTAAAACTAGGACTCTCTCATCACTCTTCTTTTTGGCAATTTTTAAAGAATCAAAATCAGTACACAAATTACCAAAGTGCTTACGACAAATATCACTTTGAGTTTGAAACGCTTGCAAATATTCAATCTTACTTTTAAAGAGAGAATTTTCTGTTTCCAAAACTTTAATTCTTTTGCAAAGTTTCAAATTCAAAGTTTTTAATTTTTCAGCACGGTCGTCAACTTTTTCAAAAAAAGGTTCCTCATTAAATGGGCGTACCATTGAAAAATTGCGATTTTTCACAAAACTGATTTTAAAAAAAAATCAATATCACACAATTTTTGCGAAAAATAGGAATACACGATAAATTTGCGCAACCTGCTCTGATACCAATTTGACGACGTGAGAAGTCAAATTGTATCAAAAAAAATAAATCTTTGAAAAATCAAGATCACGCGATAAATTAGCGTAACCCGCTCTGATACCAATTTGAGAAACCGAATAGGTTCGGTGTGTGATAATTGATTTAAATTAAATTAAATTCGCAAGATTCCAAGTAACCCTTATTTAATTCGAGTCTATTTAGAAACAGCCCATAAACAAACAACTACGTGTGTGTGTGTGTGTGTCAAACCATAAATAAAGCATGCGACACAAAGTTAAGGAAAAATCCCCGCAGGGCAAAACCTTTTATTTCACTATAATAAATCGCAACTTACACAAATTACAATGAAATACAGTGACACACGAATACCCGCAGGCGTCGGTCGGTGTCGTCAGCAATGAATCCACACGCAGCGAACCCACATGAACCTCAGTCCAATCAACAAAGGAAGAACCGCAGCACTCCTCAATGACACGCAGTCATAAAACTTTGTAGAGACTCCCTCAGCAATGACACGCAGCCCTCGGTTGCAAAGATCTCTCCACAAAGGTTTGAACAAACACAAGGTTGTGTTCATGGGTTACCAAAAAGATTCACAAAGGTTTGGAAATTGTGTGAATCAAAACATGAGTCTTGGGACTCAAAAAATATGAAGACTAGAGTAATTGGGACTCTCAAAAACGTCTTCCAAAGTCTTGCAAAACTACTCCCCCGAAGGTGGTTTAAATAGCAAAACAGATGAAGAGTTTTGCAAAATAAAAATACTGAAATTCTATCCAGCGTACAGGTACGCCAAACCGGTTTGGGGTACCTCATGCGGTTTGGGGTACATCGGTTTGGGGTACCTTTCTGGTTTGGGGTTAAAAAAAAAAACAGCATTCTTCAAGGAATTTTCTCCAACTTCAAAAGGTCATAACTCCTTCACCGTAGCTCGGATTGAGGTGCCGTTTCTTCCAGTATCTTCGTTGCAGCGAGCTCTTCAACTTTCCAGTTGACCAGACCTCCGGACTATGGATGTGAAATTACGAAAATGCCCTTGAACTCTCCTATCGTGCCTTTTTTCACTATTTTGACTTCCCTTGCGTACCACTTGCATTAAGTCCCTAAAATCTTGGAACGTGAAGTCGTTGAGGCAGATGTGGGACACATTAATGGAGATGTTGAATGCTTGATTCCCGGAATTCGGATAGAGGCCGTCATGTGAGATCGTGAGGTGACGTGCCAAATGTAGCGGCGTACGACATACACAAATGTAACATGTTGGACATGAGAAAAATGTCCTTACAAATCTCCCCCTATGTCTATGCCGGTACCTACAAAAAAAATCCGAATTATCAAATATGAAATTGCCTATACAAATCTACCCTCCCATAAACCCAAAACTGGAAAAGGTACAAATGAATAGTCTTCATCGTTTGCTCTTCAAATCTTCAGGAATCTCAAATCTTTTCTCATCAGGGTGTGCAATTCAGAGATCATCAATGAAGTACCTACACACATGAGATCAGGAAAAAATACCAAGTGACGTATCGAGTTTGAAAAAAAATAAACATAGATACCAATAAATGATAAGCATAAGTCAAATCTCAAAACACTCCCAAAATTCAAACTCCCCCAAAATAAGATAATTCTTTCTCCCCCTTTTTATGATGTCCCCAAATAGACAAATAAGAAGAATGAATCAATCAAGCAAAATCGGGGTGTCACGGTATACAAAAAATACACAAACTATTTTTGATTTTTCAATTTTTTTTTTCGTACAAAAAATTGATACCATTTGAAAAAAATATGATACAAAAATCGCACCATGGATTTAGACTCAAACAACCAAGTCATGGAAACGGAATGAATGGGTGTGAACACATTCGATAGGTAAATCAACTCAATCAATCATATGTGCACGATGCATATGTGTACCCCTAACGAATGAACATCAAAGGTATCCTTAGGTGTAAAAATTTGTTAAATTTAGATGACATCGTCTTATGCAAATCAACAAATCAAAGTCAAATGATTTCCACACCAATAACGTCCAAAACTATATAGCGCATTTTCAAGAATTTCAAGGACGTGCAAACCCGTTTTAAATTCTCCAACCAAACTCCCTCATACATATTTTCTTTTAGAGGTAATCTAAATTCTCAAACTTTGGAGAATTGGTGCAAAAACCTAGATGGCCCATAATTTGGCATGAATTTCTTTTTATTGCCTTTCAATTTTTTCGGGCTCTTTTAACCTCTTTGGACCCCGAATAATAAAATTCCTCCATTTTTTAGGTCCTTTGGAATGGTGACTTTTGCGCAAAGAAGAGATAATTACCTTTCGCAGCCCCTCCCCGTTCTAAAATAAAGCACACAAACTCACAAAACGGTTTTTATATGCACAATTTCCTTATCAAAATTTATCGCGCTTGGTTCATTTTAAGGACAGGATTGAAGTGAAAACACCCAACCAACATGTGATAAGACAAGCAAAATAATCAAACAAATCCGTGCATGTGTGCAATAAAGGAAACACGAGTCAAACATGTAGGAAGTAACACTTAATTACATCTTAATGACTCCAAACATTATAAAGCACATGGATGAATTGACCTATTGTCTCAAAACACTATCAAATAGTCACATGAAAATAATGGAATGATGTTGTGACTTGGTCATCCAAAGTGTTCATCCATAAACGGTGCAAACAAAATACAAAAATCTTTTTGAATTTTTCAAAAAAATTATCAAAATAAAATCTTTTTGTATTTTTCAAAATTTTCAAAAAAAATAAAACATACAAAAAGTACACATGTCATAACACTAGCAAACAAGTAAAAATCATGAAACCACAACTAGTGTATGACACACATACAAACACAATCATCTATATGATATGGCAAATGAAGAATCATATGCAAGCAATCGGGAATCAACTTGTCTAAAATCTAGTGCCTCTAAAAGTGATTTCCTAACCCAAATAGATGTGAAACGTCGTGTGGGGACTTCGGGAACCACAGGAACACTAAACAAAAACTTCCTAGGACTTTTTCCAAGATCAAAACAAAAACGCCTAAGGTGACCATTCCTACCACAATATGAACATGTGTAAACGGGTGGGATGACACCTAAAGTGTGATCTTTTCTAGCGTCCTTGGAATTAGTTGGCCCTCTAAAACAAATAACGGTTTTGGCTTTAGCATTAGAAGCATGAGAACATGATGAGCCATTACCATCACTATTAAACCTACTTGAGTCTGTCAAATCATTTTTTAACTTCAAAATTTTTGACTCAAGCAAAGAATTAGACTCTTCCAATCTGAGGGATTTCTTTTTCAAATTATCAATTAAACTTAACAGTTTATCGCGCTCTCCCTCAATAAAAACAAACTTATCCCTAAGAGTCTTTTCACGTGCCGTAAAATCATCGATTAATTTTTTATCCTCGACGGCACAAATAGGAACCCTAGAATTTTTTAAGTCCTCTAATTCCTTCTTTAAAACTAGGACTCTCTCATCACTCTTCTTTTTGGCAATTTTTAAAGAATCAAAATCAGTACACAAATTACCAAAGTGCTTACGACAAATATCACTTTGAGTTTGAAACGCTTGCAAATATTCAATCTTACTTTTAAAGAGAGAATTTTCTGTTTCCAAAACTTTAATTCTTTTGCAAAGTTTCAAATTCAAAGTTTTTAATTTTTCAGCACGGTCGTCAACTTTTTCAAAAAAAGGTTCCTCATTAAATGGGCGTACCATTGAAAAATTGCGATTTTTCACAAAACTGATTTTAAAAAAAAATCAATATCACACAATTTTTGCGAAAAATAGGAATACACGATAAATTTGCGCAACCTGCTCTGATACCAATTTGACGACGTGAGAAGTCAAATTGTATCAAAAAAAATAAATCTTTGAAAAATCAAGATCACGCGATAAATTAGCGTAACCCGCTCTGATACCAATTTGAGAAACCGAATAGGTTCGGTGTGTGATAATTGATTTAAATTAAATTAAATTCGCAAGATTCCAAGTAACCCTTATTTAATTCGAGTCTATTTAGAAACAGCCCATAAACAAACAACTACGTGTGTGTGTGTGTGTGTCAAACCATAAATAAAGCATGCGACACAAAGTTAAGGAAAAATCCCCGCAGGGCAAAACCTTTTATTTCACTATAATAAATCGCAACTTACACAAATTACAATGAAATACAGTGACACACGAATACCCGCAGGCGTCGGTCGGTGTCGTCAGCAATGAATCCACACGCAGCGAACCCACATGAACCTCAGTCCAATCAACAAAGGAAGAACCGCAGCACTCCTCAATGACACGCAGTCATAAAACTTTTTAGAGACTCCCTCAGCAATGACACGCAGCCCTCGGTTGCAAAGATCTCTCCACAAAGGTTTGAACAAACACAAGGTTGTGTTCATGGGTTACCAAAAAGATTCACAAAGGTTTGGAAATTGTGTGAATCAAAACATGAGTCTTGGGACTCAAAAAATATGAAGACTAGAGTAATTGGGACTCTCAAAAACGTCTTCCAAAGTCTTGCAAAACTGCTCCCCCGAAGGTGGTTTAAATAGCAAAACAGATGAAGAGTTTTGCAAAATAAAAATACTGAAATTCTATCCAGCGTACAGGTACGCCAAACCGGTTTGGGGTACCTCATGCGGTTTGGGGTACATCGGTTTGGGGTACCTTTCTGGTTTGGGGTTAAAAAAAAAACAGCATTCTTCAAGGAATTTTCTCCAACTTCAAAAGGTCATAACTCCTTCACCGTAGCTCGGATTGAGGTGTCGTTTCTTCCAGTATCTTCGTTGCAGCGAGCTCTTCAACTTTCCAGTTGACCAGACCTCCGGACTATGGATGTGAAATTACGAAAATGCCATTGAACTCTCCTATCGTGCCTTTTTTCACTGTTTTGACTTCCCTTGCGTACCACTTGCATTAAGTCCCTAAAATCTTAGAACGTGAAGTCGTTGAGGCAGATGTGGGACACATTAATGGAGATGTTGAATGCTTGATTCCCGGAATTCGGATAGAGGCCGTCATGTGAGATCGTGAGGTGACGTGCCAAATGTAGCGGCGTACGACATACACAAATGTAACATGTTGGACATGAGAAAAATGTCCTTACATTCTAGTTTTATTGGGTTATTTTACGAATTGAGGTAGGTTTTGTTCTCCCGTGATTATTTTGTGTAATATAAATGGAATATATATATATATATATATATATATATATATTCCATGATATGTGTTTCATCTATATATGTTGTACTTGTATGCAAATATCATTCTTGTTGCACACGTGTTTATCGTATTGAGATAATTGTACGCATATGTTGGGTTTTAGAAATTGGGTAGAAAGATAATACCTAATTTGTGGAAACATTAATAAATATGTTGTTTTGAGATATTGATATTATTATTATTATTATTATTACTATTATTATTATTATTATTATTATTATTATTATTATTATTATTATTATTATTATTATTATTATTATTATTATTATTATTATTATTATTATTATTGGAGGATTCTAATGTATCCCTTAGCCAAACCACCCAATGGACAGGGTGTGCTTTCAGGCTATTTTCTTATGGTCTGTTAATCCATTATGGTATGGCGATGTGGGTAGTACGCTATTGTTCCTTTCTGATTGTGATTGTATTTGTTTTGGGGATATGGAGTGTTGGGAGGATAATTGACAATAGGATGATAGAGAGTCCGGACCGTATCGAGCGAAGTGTGATGGGGTTTCGATAAATGGGGGACTTAGGATGTGTAGTGGCGTGGTAAGATCATAGGATGTGCTATTTTATCTTTGGATTCTAGTTGATTGTTCATCTCCATACACTCTTATATATGTGCACATATGCGTATGTGTAGTTCATTTGGAGCATTTATGCGATCTTACCGAGTGTCGCTCTCACCCTCCCTAAAATTTATATATGAATAGCATGTTTTGTATAAGTAGCGATTATCATTGATGCAACATATTTAAATTTGAGATAGAGGGACACATAAGCAACTCTAATTCAAATCATTGTAGATTTCTATCCTAAAAACAATTGTAAAGGTTATATTGAGCTTAATGAATATAAAGAACTTAATTACTCATTTATGCTTTCACAAATGTTTGTTTAGTCATTGTACATTGTTAAATAGTTTGGAAAAAGGTTTTGAATTGGACACATTATACTTTATTTTCAAGTAATGGCTCGGGATATTATCAAAGTGTTACAAAATGACCCCCCCAATAAGTGATTTTTCACCCTAAAACTTTCCCGGGACTTTCTTTTGTTTATCCTTATCTGAATTATTCAAAAAATTCAAATACAGTACATACTTTTCATCTCATAGAACCCTCAGTGGAAAATTAAAAGTGCATGCAAAGTAAGCCACTTAATCTATATAATCAAATAAAAATGCATCATTTTCATATATATATATATGTGTGTGTGTGTGTGTGTGTGTGTGTGTGTGTTGATTTTGAGTTTTAGTTACAAAGAAAGAAAAATAAAAAACAAAAATCAAATAGTGGGGACACCGACATGAATTTCCTCCTAACCATACAAGCTAGCATCCCTTAAAGCTTATGGTGATGATATTGTCTCATGATGCTGAGGAATGGAAGCCTAATTATCGGAGTTGGAACATGATGGAACTTAATCCGTGGAGACTGATAAGGCAATACAAGCATGAGTCAACACATATGTGTTCGACCATTGACAACATTTAATCTCGAACGTCCCATAATTAGGAAGTCCTCATAGATATTGTATAGAAACAAAACAATAGGAGAGACACTAGAATTAGTAAATAAAAATAAGGATACATAATTCGTCTTAGAGAATGGAATTAGGAATACATAAATCAAGAATAAGAAGTTGAGTGTCCCTACCTCTATTCGTTATCCTCCGTCGACAAAGGAGGAAATCCCTCCATATCAATGTGGGTGAAATGAGGAATATCCACTATGTACCTCCAATGCACTCGTGGATATTGGTAATTCAATCCATACTCACGAAGTGTAAGAGGATCCAATGCTCTAGCACCGTTACCCGAGACCTGACCCGATGACCTAGGTACCCCACTACCTCCTTCCCTAGCCTCCGAGGGTGGATCCCCCCACATCATAAATTGAGGATGACATCAACTAACTCATCATAAAATCCAAGTATCCATGTGATGCTACGGTGTCTCTATAGATTGAGTAGTGATCCCCCACCATAGTTATCGCCCTCTCCTCATTAGACATCATCTACAGATCTCAGATGTATACCGATTGATTCGTTGATGGATCGCCATCTCTCCTACCATCATCTGCCTAACCACCCTCTCTCGCAGGTACTAGTCATACCCAAACTCATGCAATCAAAATCGGCACATTAGTGTATGCAAGATGGTGATATAAGTGTCTTATATTCCCCGATGTTATGGAAAGAACGTCACCCTCCCAAAGAAATCCACTCTTAAAAAATGCAATCCAAAATAAAAATCATGAAAATAAAAAATACAAAAATAATGATAATAAGCAACCAAATTTCCCGTGAGGGTCTTTAGGACCCTCCTCACATCTCCTCATCCTAGTTCACGCACTGACCTTAAAATCCTTCAGAATCATCAATCGGGTGTTATACTCAATCACTTCATAGAACCATACCAGGAAAACAAGAAAAAAATACAAAAATATTAAAAAAACACTACCACAAAACTCCAAAATATTGCAAGGTAATCAAAAGGCATAAAAATAAAAATATCTCCCAAAGAAATGGTGCCCAGCAAAGGTAGGTCAATAATAACGACTGAAGGCATCCGGAGATGCATACAACGCCACCAACGTTAAACTCTCCCACTTGTGGAAACGAATGTTTGTGAAGTCCCGCATAGATGGCACAAACCACAAGTGGGTGTTATATCCAGTCTTCGCCAACAAAGTGTTCCTCAATATGAATAAGATGAATATATGAAATATATATCCTACATGTTGCACATATGTCACATCCACTAACTGACCCAACAAAGCCTCCTTCAAATCTGCAACACTCATTGATTCTCTCAAAACGATTCACTTCACTATCCCCAGCGCTACCTCTATCTTCTCACTCATAAATAAGAAAAAATAGTCCACCACCACCTTCGTCCCCTCGCATGGAAAACCTAAATCCTCTGACGTCAATAGCATATCCACCACTCCAACATGGAAGGTATGAGTGGTATCCCACCACCTATATCCCAAAGTGCACAAGACATATGGAGATTGTGGTGTCTTACTGAAGGAAGCCACCAAAAAATCTAAGCCAATGACATGCACTAGACTTTGTACCCGCTCAAGAAATTGCTCTCAAACTCTCCTCACCTTAGTCGTCCCGCGAGCATGGATGGTCGAAGAAGATATCCCCACTTGCAAAGTACACGCCAACTAAGTCTAAAATATTCTCAAAGAAATGTAAAAACATAAATATATGAAATAACATACTCATTTAAAAAAAAGAAAACCAAAATCGAAGCATAAATAGAAACACTTACGTAATCCCTCAGGTGCAGCATAAAAGTTAAATGTTTACTTAAGGGATCCATAATAAGAATCTTCTCATCCTCTATTAGCCCATCATCATGATATACATTCTCTACCCCCGCTAGCCTCACCCCACGAGTCACAAACTCGATGTTGGTCTAATCTTCATCATGTGTCGCATTTACAAAGTCCATTTAAAAAAAATCTCACACAATAACTTATAACAAATTTTTTCTAGGGAGAGAGTTATATCTGAAGAGAATGGGGTGAAAAAATGGATTATACTCGCTCCCTTTTATATAAGGCTAAGGAGCATGTCGATCGGCAAACCATGGGTCTGCCTGTCGGCAGGTACCCTTTGTAAATTCCTCTAACCCCTGGATTGTTGTGCTCATGTAGGCCGATAGAGGTGAGACCTTGCCTACAGGCACCCCCTCTCAACTTTGGTTACAAAAAATCCTCAAAAATTGCAAAAAAATCTCCAAGCGATATAAAAATAACCATGAATCCAAAAAATAAAAATAAAAAAAAAATCTTTATCATGAAATTCAAATTTACACAAGCATTCAAAAATCATAAAAAATATTCAAACTTCTGGGGAAAATCCAAAACTTTTCAAAGAGTTCTTATATCACTCCACATCATTTGCAAAGTCATCGTACACTCTTTAGGTCCTAATAATAGTCCTTATCCATCATATTTAAGCCTCAATCCATGTATTGGTTGCATACACTCCTTAGGTTATAAAATTAGACCTTAGCTATCAGAATAATGTCGTGCTCCCCGTATTGGTCACATACACTCATTTGATCCTTAGAATAGACCTTGGCCCTCAAAATTAGGTCACAATACCAGTATTGGACACATACACTCCTTAGGTCCTCATAATAAACCTTATCCCTTAGAATTAGTTCGCGATCCCCATATTAGCCGCATACACTCCTTATGTCTTGAAAATAAATCATGGCCTTCAAAATTAGGTTGCAATCCATGTATTAGTTGCATACACTCCTTAGGTCCTCAAAATATACCTTATCCCTCAAAATTAGGCCACGATACCCATAATGGTACCATATTCTCTCCAGGTCCACATAATAAACTTTGGTCCTCGGAATTAGGCCACAACCCCAGCATTGTCATAACACCTAGGCCATCAGAATAAGGAGATGACCTTTGTCTCACACTCAAACCAAACCAAAATTCACATAATATATTTTCCAGACCCTTATAATTAGGTTACATTCATCATTTACATACCGTATAGGTCCTCTGAATCAGGATACAACTCTCACTCAATATTTTTTTGGATTTCTAAATTAGGCCATAATAATTATCAACCTCACAATCATGTCATAAATCCCCATTATATTGCAAATGTATACTTTAAGCCCCTAGAATCATAATACAATCCTTGAATATAGTACCAAAGTCCTCAAAATCATACCTCAGCCCGCATAATTAAGCCTCGACCCTCATCATAGTTGTAACTCATTTTAGTCTCTTATCAAATCCTTAATAATCTTTACAACTACTAAACCCCATTAGTGTTCTAAAACATAGGTTCTCAACTCTCACAAACTCTATCGAGTGTCTATATTTTGATTGCATTGTCATCATCCCAAGCTTGTCCATCAAGAGGATTTTTAGACACCCTATTATATCACCCCTACACTCCTCCATAGGGTCAAAACACAAGTCCCTTTAAATTTTGGACCTCTATCTCTCCTCCAAACCCTAATTGGATAACAATAGTTCTCTACCCGAGGATGTTTGACTTTAGTAAACTCTTGAATTCAAGTCCCTCCATCACAAAATCATATAACTCTGAATCCTTTTTCTAATGGTCCTGATCGTGAACAAATCAGACTTACGGTTCACATGTTATGGCCAAAAACCATTTCTCCTTTTCTATAGGCAAGACACCTCACCTCCCTATACTAAGACTAAGCTTACTTCCTTAGAAAGTCAGGCCAACCTATTGGTCGGCAGGGGTCAGGATGGAAGAACTGTCCTTTTCACTTTTAGGATTTTCCTATATAAGAAAATCCTTACCCCAATTGTACATGACATCGATTTAAGTGCGATGGCCATTACAAATTTATCATATATCACTTTCACTGCATTCTCTCATGTGTTTTCTTACATCACCTTTCCCCACCTTTAACCACCACTACACCACTGTCACCGAGACATCAAGAGTCAGCCAATAAAGTGGTCAAACATAATTCAAAAGTGATTGAAGGTCCAAAATCCTTTATGTTTTACTAGTCCCATACATGTTTATTTGCGTATTTTAGTCTTCGTATTTCGTTTTTAATTATTTCATTCTATTGTTACCATTAATCATAGACTTTTTGTTATATATATCTTCAAGTCTATTTTCATGAACCAAAAAACCCAAAAAGGGATTTAGATCTTAATTCTCAATTTAGAGAGTTCTAACATTTATCTAAACTTTCATCACATTTCACACTTTATTCATAAATCAAAAGGGACACCCTAGATTCATATTATGGGTTAGACCCCATTCTTGTTCAGTTTGCGAACCGCATGGAATTTTTTGCCATTTTTGGCTACTTAGGCACCCCAAAGTTGTTTTGGATTCTAGTCCGTTCTTACTTATTTCATTTAGTGTATTTTAATTTATCACAATATCACTTATATAGTCGGTATATTTTACCCACATAGTTAGTTATTTCCCAATTATTATCTCTTTAGGGTCCTATATACGCGTATTCACTTTTCCAAATTAAAATTACCATTTTGTGGTGTCGCTCACATTTAACCATTTTTATACATTTATTTTTGCATTTTGTCATGTTTTAGTTAGTTTATCTCTCCATAGGAAGATTCATTCCCAAATTTACAATTATGTGAATATGATGATTCCACTCCTCACACATGCACACACACTTGCACATTTATGCATATATTCACTTTGTTCACTTAGCACACGCAAAATTTTACCTATATAAAATATTTATGTGTTTAGGAGAAGGATGAATTTTTTCATAACCCATGAGAGACTGAAAGGGAGGCTTGGGTGACTAACACCTTCCCACTCCATTATATTGTCTTTAAGCCCATATCTCATTTGGTTTTGATTTTACTAGTTATTATTTAGTTATCTCTTTTGGAGGTGGCTCCTCATTTTCCCCGTTTTAAGTGAAATAGGTTGGCGAATCCAATCTCTACACATTCACACACATCACTGACAAAGGACATTTGTATCCTTTTTCTCAAATTGCAACGCACGTGCTGGAGCCTCAGCATCGGGAGAGCACATACGCCCCCTATGAGTGTCCGGGATGGCCACAGTTGTGATATGACTTATTTATTTATTATGAAGCGGGCGAGAGTGAGGATGAAGTAGAACTCTAAGGTTTTTGGATGACGGATCATAACTAGTAAGACTCTAGACTAAGAAAGGGGGAATGATATCACTCTTAAGAGGGAAGAACTTATTTTTATAATAACGTGGTTTCATATTTTTTAGAGAAGAGAAAATAATTTTTTTGATATTTTTTTTAAAAGGGGAAGGGAGAAAAAATCCCCTTAGTGTAGTTGTTATTATTAGGTTCCACTTGTATTATGTTCTACCTAGGGTTCAAATGAAATGTCATACATAACCAGAATATGGGAGAAATTGAGGCACGTAATGAAAAACATGATTCAAATTTTTTTTGGACTTATGGACATAGTCTTGTTTTTTTTTAAATGGGCAAAAAAGCACAAAATCGAATGGTTAGGCGACCCAGAATTTTAACAGATTTTCGCGTTGGAACAAACAATCTAGATATGAGTGTCCTATGGCTGACATTTATATGATGGCTATGGATGGGAGACTATTGTAAGGGTTCCCCCTTTGGTGTGACTTCCATGATATAACTTTTGCCTATTTGGAAATCATTAATCGCTACGTGTAGAGAATCTATTTGATATACCCAAGTGTACGTAAATTGTCTCACTATATACCTCATGGTAAAGGTACATGTGGACTAGAATTCAATACGCTTAATGTACGTGAATGCATTCCATATATATACCTCCCATCGTGAGTTGGGATAAGTAGTATAATGCGGGGGAACCGTTCGATATACGTTGAGGGTTCTTGGCCAATGAAAGGTGGGAGCCTATTGCTTAGGTTTACTGTAGCCCATAAAATTAACAATCCATCATAAAGAGACTCCCTATCACGAGACAAATATAAGGTAAGAAATCAATCCTCATTTAATGTAATGTTAAAATGCATGAATTTTGTTAGTATCTTTGTGGAACGTATTAGGTTTGCTAAGGGAGATATGTATAAATACTGAACATGAAGTAAAAAGGGTAAATGTATACAAGTGGCATGTGCTAAATTAGCTATCATATAAGTGGATTAGAACATATGAATATATAAGTGAAGTGGAACATGGAAATATGTACAACTTCCGTAAATCATGAAAATATATACAAGTGGAGTGAGGCATGGATATATGCACAAGTGGAGTGAAAAGTGGAAATATGTGCAAGTGAAGTGAAGCTTGTGATAGAAAAAGTGGGAAATACATGTGATAAAGAAATGAGTATATACATGAGATGGAGAGAAATATACATGAGTGACATAACACGAGCTGGGCACATGGAACATATGGGAATATACAAGAGGGGATAAAATAGATATATGTATAAATGAGAAGCTATATACACATATTTAAAGATGATGTAGGAGAATAAGAAATCCATCCAAATAGATTTTAGTCCTCAGAACCTTCCCTGACACAGTCACTACTATGGTTATCTCGGCCCCTCAGTGGCATATATGTTCTCTCGGCGGAGGCATTCCCATGCATGTGTGGTGGAAAATGATATAAATGTATGTCATAGGTGATGTGAGGTGTGCGAATGTCTAGAGATCGAAGTCGTCGACCTATTTTACTAAAAAAAGAAAAATAAGGATCCAACTCCAAGGAGATAGCTAAAAATACAATAAGTGCATGTCAAACCAAATGAGACATAGGCTCTGAGACTATGTTACATAGTGGGAAGGTGTTAGGTATCCAATCCACATTTTTGGTCTCTCAAGGGATATAAAAGATGTTATCCTTCTCCTAAATGAATTAATATCTGTATATATGAAAAATGTGTCATGCGTGAAAAGTGAACAAAATGATTATATATGTGGATGTGAAAAAGTGTGCATGTGTGTATGTGAGAGGAGTGGAATCATCATATCCATATCATGGTAAGGATGGAAATGAATCTAATTAAGGGGATAAACTAACTAAACGTGAATAATATTCTAAGACAACTATATAAAAAATGCTAAAATGTGAGCAACGCCCTAAAATCGTAATATTATTATGGGAAAGTGAGTACACCTATTGCAAAAGAATAATAAATGTAAGAGAACTATCTACAAGAGCGAGATACAAATTTGTGGAAATAGTCTAATTGAAATCGGTAAAAAGGGACTTGAATCCAAAGATAGCTTTAGGATGAAAATGTAGGCAAAAATGGCATTAAAGTCAACATAATTCGCAATACGAGCAAATTTGGGGTCTAACTCATAATACAAATATAGGGTGTCTCTTTTGATTTATCAAAAGAGAGTGAAATGTGGTGAATGCGTACAAAAAATGTGAGAGCACGCTAAATTAGGAATTACAGTCTAAAACCCCCTTTTGAGTTTTTGGCTTTATGAATATAGACTTAAAGATATATATAATAAGAATGTTGGATCAATGATTGTAATATAATAGTACAGCTATAAATTAAATAAGACCACTAAAATATATGGGACTATTAAAACATAAAGGGTTGTGGATCTTGATAAGCACCCAAAATTGTATAATTTATACCCCGAATGGATGTACTTTAGTTGCTAATTCTCGACAATTTGGGTCTTATGCGCTTAATTGTTCAATATGCAGGCTTAATTGCGGTTGCGGTGTCAAAAGTTATATTTCAAGGCAATTTGCAACAATATGGAGATAATTACCAAATTCCCCGAGCCTAAGCCTAGCCTAAACCTACCCTAAACCGTGTGTGTGTTGAGTTTGTGCCCTTTTAATAATTTTTAAATTTTTAGTTGGTGTCATTTTAATTTTAGGTTTATTTTAGAATTTTTAGATTTTATTTTCTATTTTATTTTTATTAATATAATTTTATTCTATATTGATTTTTATTTTTATTTTTAGTTTTATTTTTTTTAATCTTATTAGGATTAGAATTTTTGGGATTTTATGTATTTTTAGTTTTATTTGATTTTACATTTATTTAGGATTTTAATTTTAGTTTTATTAGATTTTATTTTTTATTTTCTTTTTAGTTTCATTTTTTTGAGTCTTTATTTTATTTTAGAATAGGATTTTATTTTTTTTATTTTTTATTTTTTTTTAGGTTTTTATTTTATTTTACAATTTTATTTTTATTAATTAGTTTTAGTTTTATTTTTTAGGGTTCAAATTAAACACACAGTATCCTACACCCTAATCTATCCTACACCCTCACCCTCACCCATATTCCCTCCACCTCACACACACACTATCACACCCATCCCATCTTCTTCCCCAACATTATTTCTCTCTCCTCTCTCCTCCATAACCACACAAACCATACCTCTCTCCTCTCTCATACCCCATTAACCTCCCCTACACCTGGCACTAATCCGTCCCCCCTACCGGACCTCCATCCACAGCTCCTCCAGCCGGCCACAACCCAACTTCCCCATTCGCAGCAGGCCGGCGGAAACTCTACCTGCCGTGGTCTGCCTCACCCCTTCCGAGAACGTGCAACCCCCTGCGCCGGAGCTCTACCCACCTGTTCCCTCCTGTCTCTCGGGCCAACGACACCAACACGTCCCCATCAGCCCTTCCCTAACCCGTCACAGCCCCGATCCCCTTCTCCGCCGGCGGCAACAGAACCCAAAACCAGCCGTCGACCTACCGCCTTCTCCAAACCCGAAATCAAATCCAAACCGGGTATCCAATACAAAGCCAAAGCCAAAACCCACTTCCCATTTTGAGCCTTAACCGATTTCTTCTATCTGTTACAAACCAAAAGACCAAGTCACCTAACAATTACCTCACATGTTTTAAACCATTAACCCCTTTTACCCAAAATGCCCCCCAACTATATCTTTTAACCATTACCCAAAATAACCCTTATACCAAATCAAATTCTATACCCTCATCCCCCCACTATCATGACCTCACACCCAAACCACATGCATCATCTATTAATTCCTAAACTAACCCTTACCCACACCTTATACAACCTCTTGCACCTTAATTCTTCCAATAATACCCCCATGCTCCATGTGCCTACTATATATTGAAGATGAAGACCCCATATGAAGGAAGCTTTTTTAGACAAGAAGACTAGAGAGAGAAAGCTAGAGGATAGAGATAGGAAAATTAGTGAATTCTAGAGAGAAAAAATTAGTAGAGAAAAATTGTACACATTTGAGTGAATATTGGATTGAATATAAGTGCAATTGCTTCTCTCCTATATGTTGGTTTGAATCTCTTCTATCTTTCTCTTTAATTTTTTTTAGTAAGTTTTATTAGATTGTTAACAATTGAATTGTGACTATGGTTGGCTAATCACTCCATTCAAGGAGTGAAATGAAGCCCCATATAATTAATTGAATGTATTAATTAATCTAGTCTACTTTGTTTCATTTAGTTAATTTTTCTTTTCATTCCTACTTGAGTTTATGCATTGAAAAATGGTAAACTATCTTTGAGAAAGGATTAAAATCTAATATACTCTAAATTTGTGGATTCAAACTAGAGATAGTTTGACCCACTAATTAGATTAGATTAAATTTTATTATATTCATACATTAAAATTTTGTTTGATTTAAGATTTATTATATGAATCTATTCTAGCGAGTGATTGATATAATACTTCTAAGTCAATTATTCAATTGAGTTGTGGGAATGAAAATTAGATTAACTAAATTATATTAGTTTGTTTTGTCAATTGATGAGAATTAATTGATAAGATGAATTAATATTTGGAAAATTAGTATACTAGAATAATTAACACATTTAATTGATAAAGTGGTGGTGAAGTTTCATTCCTTGAATATTTCTCAAATATAAGTTCAAATCACTTTTAGTATTGAGTCCTTATTTGGCACACTAGTTAGTTGTTAATTTCATCTCTTATATTAGTTTAGAGTTAATTCACCTCACCTCACCTACTTGTTTTAATATTTGAAAAACATAAAAAAATTAGAAAAACCCAAAAGTAAAAAAAATGAATCAAGTGAAATATATTCATAATCCTCTCATGTTTTGCATGTTCACACCTTAGATTAGGATTGACATCCTTACTTACCAATATACACTTGAGTTTGATATAATTTTGTAGGTATTTTGAGGATTTTGACTTACTTGGCTTTCATCAACGACTACACCCAAAAGAAAAGTTATCAGATCTTCAAGCACTTTGAATTACGTTTTGAACACTTTGTTGGCTTACTTTTTATGTATGGATGATGGTAGTGGAGTGGTGTTTGAATGGGGGCCATGGAGATGGAAGGGAATGTATGAGAGAATGTAGTGAAAGTGACATGTGCCAAATTCATAATGGACATCACACTAAAATTAAGGTCCTGTGAAAATGAGGTAAGGGTTTCCTTATATGAAAGAACTCGTAAGGGAAAAAACACTTTTATACCCCTAGAAACTTTCTATCCAACATGGTCGTAGACTTACCTATTGACACGGAGGCTCATACGTGCAAGTGAAGAAACCCTACGTGTCTATAGGTGGGTGAGGGCCCCTGCATATAGGTAGGTAAATTGGTTTTTTGACCATAACTTGTGACTGTAAGTCCAATTTGTTCACAACCGGTGGAAAGATAATTCAATTTCCTATTATTTTACTATGTGGGAATCCTGGGATCAAGATTTGAACAAAGTCAAACCAGATCAGGGAGAGTGATTTTTTCCTCTGATTAGGATTTGAAAGAGGATTATGGGTCTGGTACTGATGAGACTTTATATGGACACTATAGAAGTGTGTATGGGTGATGAGATAGGGTGTTTACACGGGCCCTATCTAGATCATTAATGTAGAATATGGAAATGGATATGATAACATTATTCATTACTTCCCATGCTGACCCGGTTGCGGATGAAAATGATAAGACATGGGTTGTTGTAGAGATGACCCGGTCCTTAGTCTCCTCCCCAGCCTCCCCCTCTCGATAGGGTTTTTATTCATTTCTTGTTTGTCCCATTTATCCTCTTGTAAATAAACATTTGCAACTTATCCATGTTTTGAATTAAAGTTTGTAATTTTCTTTGCCTAATTCGTCTTAATACAAGAATATCGTTATCCTCATATGATTGGGTCAAATGCTTACCTTTTAGGCGATGTCGTCACATGCAGCTTTAGTGTGACAACCCTAATTTTTCCATGCCCATTTGATCAAGCCGAACATGAAATATCGGGGATGATGCAACAATTTATATCATTCTCAGCATCAATAATAAACTAAAAACTATAGTAAACTAAAATCAACATAGTAAAGATCTCAATAAAAGATGATGAATTACAACCCTATCAATAAAATATGATGAATTAGTACCATTTTTTTTTATTTTTAGAAGGCTTGTATTTAGGATTTTATTACCTTGCTTGTATTGCGGTGCATAGAGACACCATTTCATTTTCATTTAAAATTTGTAATAATTGAAGAAAGCGTGATAGGGAAATCGAACAAGGTAGAGAGAGGGCGTTCATTGGCGAGGATTTAGAAGCCTCTCTACCTTGGGTCGATTGGACTCCCGGGTCCGACTGAGATTGACGTATTCTCCCCCCGGTCGACTCAACATATTCGGCACCCCACGGCCTAAAAATCGTGAAAGTTACATGTCTAAACCCTCGCGCCCTCTTGTTAGCGAGTTCATATCTTGTGTGCTCCTCCGTGCTCTTGTGTGATTTAATTCTTGCATTTAATTTTGAATGGCATGATGAATTAAATTGACTAAGACCTACGCCCGGTCACTCACGAGAAGGGATTTCATCACCCAACTCAATCACTTATCCTTTGTGTGCTACCCTAGCCATCACTAATTTAAAATCAATCAACTAGATAGCTCCATAGGATACGGTGTTCGTAGGCTCCTTTTTGATCATTTTGACTTGTAGGATAACCCGTAGAGTCCTCTCCACAGGGCAAACCCTCGAATGGTTCGCTTTGCGGCATAGAAGTGTCCAGGGAAACTGGGTTTTAAGTGCGGTCGTCCAGTAAAACGGGTTTGTGCTGTCCCCAGCGTTGTACCGATCGATCGTTTCGTCGTAGTAGCCTTGTGGCGAATCTCTGTGGCAAGCCTCTTGGCATCTTGTGATTAAAGTAGGAACATACATTTTGCAAAAGACGGTCACTCATATAAATTCCGTGATTTTTATCGCTCGCGGATTTCATTAAAATTTGACTACCCTTTTCATTAATTTTCAAGATAAAAAATTGGTTATGTGCTAGTAGGGATTTTTCCTTTACTTGTGTGTGTCCAATTCCTTTTTTTTGGTAGTCCGTTTTAGTGAATTCGTCCAAATGCTTAGCGTCCAAATTTTCCCCCACCCTTTCTCTTCCAGAAAAATCAAAAAAATATTTTCTTTTCTTATTTTTATAAAAAAACTCAAAAATATTTTCTTTCTTTCCAAAACAAAAGCAAATCTCCAAAAATATTTTCTTTTCCAAAAAAATCTAAAAAAACCAAAAACAATATCTTCTTCGCATGCCCACGTGGCAACGAGTTAATCATCGATTAATTTGTTCCCCTAGTCTTTCTCCCGTCTCTTCCACATTAGGAGAACCAAGTGTTCCCCTTACTTATTCCATTCCACCGCTCACTTTGAGTTGTCCCCGAGTTGACATCTTTAATCCCATCATTCATCCACCCACCATGGTTGAAGAGCGTTCCTTAAGGGACTATTTTGCCCCGATAACGGCCACCCCACCATCGTGCATCGTTCTTCCACCCACCCCAGCGGATCAATTCGAAATTCTCCCGGTGACCATTTCCATGTTGCCCAATTTCCACGGTCTTGAGCATGAGTCTCCATACACTCACTTGCGAAAATTTCTCACGGTTTGCGCTACTTTCAAAAATCAAAACTTAGATGAAGAAAATGTTCGTCTTCGCTTGTTTCCATTTTCTCTCCACCATAAAGCATCCACGTGGCTACATTCCTTGTCACCGGATTCTATCCATACATGGGAACAACTTGTGAAGAAGTTCATGTCCAAGTTGTATCCCATAAGTAAAACCAATGAGGTGCGCCAAGCCATTCAAGATTTTCGCCAAAAGCCCACCAAGCAATTTTGTGAAGCATGGGGTCGTTTTCAAGATTATATCAATAGTTGCCCACATCATGGTCTCGAGAAGAGTCGCCTTGTCCACATTTTTTACAATGGTCTCATTCCTTCCACTCGCACCATGATTGAGTCCATGCACAAAGGCAAATTCATGCACTTAACTCCCACTGCCGCCTACAATTTTCTCCTTGAATTAGGCGATGACTCCCAAGATTGGGAGGGCACCAATGAATTTTCGAGATCCGAGCCACCACGAGTAGGTAGCACTTATGAGGTTAAAAATGATCCCAATTTTAAAACCTTCCTTCGTGGTTTAAACACTTTGACTAAGACTGTTGATGCTCTCAGTTGTTCTTTTTCTAAACAAGTGATGAACGTTAACGAGTCTAGTCCTTCTTGTCATGTCTGTTTAAGTCATGATCATTTATCTCATTTGTGCCCCTTTGTTCAAGATGATCCTAAACCCACTCTTGCCCAAGCATGTGCCTTTGAGACCACTAGGAAACCCGCACCACCGTCGTTTACTTACAATCTGAATAATAGGAACCATCCCTATTTGTCTGATAAGTACGACAATCACCTTGCTCCATCACAACCACAACAACATGTTGGTGGTCCACCAGGGTTTCACCAAAACCCGCAAAGGCCACATCGCCCTCTTATCCAACACCACCATGCTCCTTACCATCAACAAAACCATCCATCATCCTTTGTCCCCCAAGGAGGACCGTCCCACCCCAATCATCAAATTTTCCCTATCCCACCTCCGTCCTATGAGTATTCACAGCTGCTTAGTTCTAACCGAGAGTTGGTCCCCCAACCCCCTTATGCCCCTCCACCTCAATCATCCACCTCCTCTATCGAGAATCTTCTCTCTCAATTCATCACGACTCAACAACAAAGCACCCAAGTACAGACTCAAGCCATCCAACGGCTCGAGCAACGTCTTAATCAGTTTGAGTCCGAGCGAGAGAAAGGTCATTTTCCAAGTCAACCCATTCCTAATCCTAAAGGACATGGAAAGGAGTCGGCTTATGAGGTTGGATCCCCTTCCACTCCACCCACATACCAAGCGGACATGAAAGCGGTGAGTACTCTACGATCCGGTATACAGGTTGACAATGGTGTTGATGCTCCCTGTGATGTTCCAATCCCACCCACCCATCACTGCCCATTAGAACCACTCCCTAAGGTCCCACCACCCCATAAATCCACCGACAAGCATGCCTGTAAACCTACTGAGGCCACCACTGCTTTTCTCCCTAAAGCCCCCTTCCCTCATAGGTTGGCCCCCACAAAGAAAGCTCAACAATTTGATGAGATCAAGAAAGTTTTTCAGAATGTTCACATAAACATTCCATTCCTCACCGCGATTCAATAAGTTCCTTCTTATGCAAAATTCTTGAAGGACTTGTGCACTGTCAAGCGACGGACGAATGTTCCTCGTGATGCCTTTGTCACTGAACAAGCCACGTCTCTCATCCATGTCGTCCCGCTGTCTCTTGCATGTTAGGAGATAAGTTTACTACTCGGCCTTTGCTTGATCTTGGAGCAAGTGTGAATTTGCTACCTTACTCTCTCTACCTTAACTTAAGTTTACAAAATATGAAACCTAGACGGGTTACTCTTCAACTTCCAGACCGTTCTATGAAAGTGCCTAAAGGAATTGTTGAAGATGTTTTGGTAAAAGTGTCTGACTTTTACTACCCTATGGATTTCATCATCTTAGACACTCCTGCTCCTGACCCAACCAATATTCCTATCATTTTGGGTCTCCCCTTTTTGGCAACTACCAATGCCATCACCAATTGTCGAGATGGGTCAATGAATCTTTCTTTCGATAACATGACCGTCGAAGTCAATATTTTCCACCTCATGCAACAACCGGCCGATGTTGATTCCATTGATGAGGTTTGCATGATTGATTCCTTAGTCCAAGAGATGTTGGATACCACATACCCAGAAGATCCTATCCACCAATGTTTGGCTCACTTTGGGTCCGAATTTGATATTGATTCATCCATCTCCGAGGTCAATGCCTTGTTAGACTCTACACCACTGCTGGACACCTCCACTTGGGCTCATCCATTTGAGCCTCTCCTTGTCGATACTCTTCTTTCTGTGGATAACCCAGTCAACCCCTGTCCCGATATTCTCCCGGACTCTGTTTCTGCGTCTGAGTCCGATGTCTCTCCTGATCCATCACCTAGTTTGGAGCTTAAGCTATTACCTGCTGAGTTGAAATATACTTTCTTAGGCACAAACCAACATCACCCCATCATTATTGCTTCTGACTTGACACCAGCTCAAGAAGAGAACTTGGTCCACACTCTCACTCAACATAGCAATGCTTTAGGGTGGACCATTTCTGACATTCAAGGTGTCAGCCCCAATGTCTGTAGCCATCACATTCATTTAGAGGAGAATGCCAAGACTTCTCGTGAGCCACAACGCCGACTCAATACGGCAATGAAAGAGGTCGTTCGAGCTGAAATTTTAAAATTTCTTGATGCGGGTATTATCTACCCCATTTCAGACAGCCAATGGGTTGGTCCCATTCATGTGGTACCTAAAAAGTCTGGAGTCACCGTTGTCAAAAATAGTGATGATGAGCTTGTGCCTACTCGCATACAAACCGGCTGGCGTGTTTGTATTGATTATAGAAAGCTCAATGATGTCACTCGCAAAGACCACTTCCCTCTCCCATACATTGACCAGATGCTTGAACGCTTGGCGGGCCATGCTTACTACTGCTTCCTTAATGGATATTCAGGGTACAAACAAATATCCATTTCCCCTGAAGACCAAGAAAAAACTACCCTTACCTGTCCATTTGGCACATTTGCGTACTCTCGTATGCCCTTTGGCCTTTGCAATGCACCTGCGACTTTTCAAAGGTGTATGACTAGTATTTTCAGTGACATGGTAGAGTGTTTTCTCGAAGTCTTTATAGACGATTATTCTATGTTTGGTTCATCCTTTGAACAATGCCTATCTCACCTCACTATGGTCCTTCGGCGTTGTCAAGAAAAGAAGTTGGTCCTCAATTGGGAAAAATTCCATTTCATGGTAAAAAAGGGTATTGTTTTAGGTCATGTTGTCTCCAGCTCTGGTATTGAGGTCCATAAAGCAAAAGTCGACTTGATTTCCTCACTCCCCATTCCTAAGTCTGTTAAATACATCCGCTCCTTCTTAGGACATGCAGGCTTCTACCGGCGCTTCATTAAGGACTTTTCTAAAATCACGCGACCTTTGACAACCCTTTTATCCAAGGATATACCTTTTGTCTTTGATGAAGCATGTGTTGCTTCCCTTGAGCACCTAAAAGCTGACCTCACTTCCGCTCCTATCATACAACCTCCCAATTGGTCTCTTCCCTTTGAGCTCATGTGTGATGCTTCTGATTTTTCACTTGGTGCCGTGCTTGGCCAGAAAGTTGACAAGCACCCGCATGTCATCTCTTATGCTAGCAAAACCTTGCATGATGCTCAACTTCATTACACGACCACCGAAAAGGAGTTGTTAGCGATTGTGTTTGCTCTTGATAAATTTCGCTCCCATTTCATAGGTTCCCCTATCATCGTGTATACTGACCATGCTGCTCTTAAGCACCTTCTTCATAAGAAGGATTCCAAACCATGATTGATACGATGGATTCTCTTACTCCAAGAGTTTAACCTTGAAATTCGCGATAAGAAAAGTTGTGAAAATGTTGTTGCTGACCATATCTCTCGCATTACTGTCAGGTCTGACTGTGATCATGTTCCCATTTCTGAGTCATTTCCAGATGAATAACTTTTTTCCATCTCCACCTCGCCTTGGTATGCTGATATTGTCAACTTTCTTGTTACCGATCAACTTCCTAATCATTGGTCGAAACAGGATCGATCCAAATTCATGGCAAATGTGAAGTTTTACTCTTGGGATGACCCGTTTCTCTACAAGTATTGCCCCGATCAAGTCATTCGTCGTTGTGTTCCCGAGTGTCAACAACTCAGTATTCTGTCCTTTTGCCACAATAGTGCTTATGGAGGCCACTTTGGTTCCAAGAAAACTGCTGCCAAAATTTTGCAAAGTGGTTTCTATTGGCCTACTCTTTTTCGCGATGCCCATCAATATTGCCAGGCTTGTTCCAATTTCCAACACTCTGGGCGTCTCTCTCGTCGTCATATGATCCCTCTCACACCCATCCTCATTGTTGAAATTTTTGATGTGTGGGGTATCGATTTCATGGGACCATTTCCCTCCTCTCATGATTTTCAGTATATTCTAGTTGTTGTTGATTATGTTTCCAAATGGATCGAAGAAATTGCTTGCCGCACCAATGACCATCGATTTGTGGTCTAATTTCTCAAAGAGCATGTCTTCACGCATTTTGGATCCCCCAAAGATATCATTAGTGATGGGGGTAAACATTTTTGTAATCGAGTCTTTGAACACCTTGTTAAAAAGTATGGTGTTACCCACAAGGTTGGTCTCTCTTACCACCCACAGATGAGTGGCCAATATGAGGTCTCCAACCGCGAGATCAAGCAAATTCTTGAAAAAATCGTCAATCCTAATAGGAAAGATTGGTCCTTACGCTTGAACGACGCATTGTGGGCATACTGTACTGCTTACAAGACTCTAATTGGTATGCATCCTTATCGTTTGGTCTTCGACAAGCGTTGCCACCTTCCTGTCGAACTGGAACATCATGCTTATTGGGCTGTTAAAGCCCTTAATTTCGATATTGATGAGGCGGGTGTCCATAGGAAGCTGCATCTTAATGATTAGAGGAAATCAGAAATGATGCCTATGAATTGTCCAAGAAGTATAAGGACAAGATGCAGTGGATCCATGACCAAAGTATCATGCGCAAAGAATTCCACCCTGGTCAAAAAGTTTTGTTGTATAATTCTCGATTGCATCTCTTTCCCGGGAAATTGAAAACCAGGTGGTCTTGATCCTTCCTTGTTGAGTCAGTTACCCCTTATGGTGCCATCACCGTGCAAAATCCCAAGGATGGTAGCCTCTTTCAGGTCAATGGTCAACGCTTGAAGCCCTTCTTGGAGCTAGGCCCCACTCACATAGAAAAGATTGATCTTGTTGACCCCATTTATGAAGATTGACCGTTCAGTCTTATTTGGGGGTGATTCTTATACCCCGAATTTTCTGCCACCCCGTTCTCTCCTCGTTTATCATCTATTTTTGGGTGAGTTCCCATCGGTCTGGCTGAAGACATTAAACTTATCACTACCGGGAGGCAACCCGCTTTTTCTGCCTATGAGTCTTATCCTGTTTGGGGGTGGTGTTTCACACCACCCAATGTTCTATCATGCTTATAGACTTGTCCATATTTTGCTATCTCACTCACTTATTCAGGTTCCATTTTGGCGATATCTTTCCACTTCATGAGCGGTTGATTCTGGTAAAATCTTTCCTACTTTGTACTCTCAATTTTAAAAATCATTTTACCTAACATCGAGGATGATGTTCCTTTTTGTTTGGGGGTGGGGAATTTTATCAAAATCGTACCTCTTTTGAAATTTTTTTATTTTTAAACCTGATTTTTAAAATTTCGTGCAGTTTCTTTCATCTCATTCATTGATGTGAATTTTCAATCATCCATCTTTTTAAGTCTAGGAATCAAGCTAGAGAATATTTTTTCTAAATAGCTTATGTAATACATAACAAGGCATTTTGCACCATGAATTTCTAGACTCAACAAAATTTGCGCAGTTATCACGTCACTACGGTTTAGAGTTGAAGAGTACTACAATTCTCAAGAGAACCTAAGGATCACTAGTAGAGACTTTAGCCCGTGAGATTTGTGCCTTTCTCCCTTTCAGAGTGTTATACGCAATCTCCGAGTCACAAGTTGATTCAACTTCTTTTGGGTCCGCACTTTAATTGTTGTATGATCTCATTATCTTTCATAAAATTTTGACTTGATCACTGAGAATGACATCTTTTTTGAGTTGTAAGAAACTTGTGTCTTGAAATTTGTCCCGAATACTAGATTTTCATCCATACACCTACCACTTTCCTCCCTATATCACATCTCCATCCAGTACATTCCCATGCTCTTCCATATTCCCACATATTCCCTACATCATCCATATACATACCCCATTCCATTCATATATCATCCATTGTTTTGAGAAAAAGAGTGTAATTTCAAATGTAAATGTCTTCAGTGTTGGTTTGAAAAGTGAGAGAAAAACAAAAAAAAAATTAAAAAAGAAGAGAAAAACAGAAATATAGCAAAAATAGAAGAAAAAAGAAAAAAAAAAGAGAAAAAGAAAAGAAAAGAAAGAGAGTTTGAAGTTAGTTTTGAAATAAAGACATTTGTGCCTAAAGTATAGTACACTCATCTCAATCTTATCGCATCCATCATTCATCCACCATCCATCCATCCATCATATCATTATCCCATCCTATCATACCTCTTACCATCCTTCTCATTTCATATCCCCCTCACCCATATACATCCATATCTCCCTTAGGTGTTCGGGCAAATGAAAGTCGACGTGGTGAATAACTCGACGTTCTCACTATAGTGATTAGCATTCTTTCATGAGATCACTTTTCTTTCTTATTGTTCGTTACTTCTTATGTGTGTGTGAGACGTTTGAACTTGCTTACATTTACTCACCTCCTCACACACAATAGCGATACACTTACCCTAATCTCGAGAGTTCGTTTGAGAGAGATATATCTGTGAGATTTGAAGTTGAAGCGTTGATTCCGACAAGGTAATTTAGGAATTACTTTGATGATACTTGACCCGTTTTAACTGATTCACACTACACACGTTGAGTTCTAGGAAGTATGTGCCTTGAGTATTTACTTAGCTAAATCTTTTTACACATTCTAACTTGTATTTCTCAAATAATTTCTCTAATGATGGATTGTGCGATTATTCTACGTCTAATAAGAGATTGACCGCCTTTCAATAAATTTTTGCAAATAAGAATTTTGTGGGTATATTCCCTGCAAACCCTCATGAGACACAACTCGTCTTGTAAGACAACCTATAGGTTTAAAGGCTTGTTGCACATGCTAAGTGCAATCGCAAGTGCCTGCGAAAGTGGTACACTTTTGGTTACTTATCTTTCTCTTTCTCTCTATCTTATTGCTCAAGGACTAGCAACGCTCTGTTTGGGGGTGGTGTGATAAGCACCCAAAACTGTACAATTTATACCCCGAATGGATGTACTTTAGTTGCTAATTCTCGACAATTTGGATCTTATGCGCTTAATTGTTCAATATGCAGGCTTAATTGCAGTTGCGGTGTCAAAAGTTATATTTCAAAGCAATTTGCAACAATATAGAGCTAATTACCAAATTCCCCGAGCCTAAGCCTAGCCTAAACATACCCTAAACCATGTGTGTATTGAGTTTGCGCCCTTTTATCAATTTTTAAATTTTTAGTTGGTGTCATTTTAATTTTAGGTTTATTTTAGAATTTTTAGATTTTATTTTCTATTTTTCTATTTTATTTTTATTAATATAATTTTATTTTATATTGATTTTTATTTTTATTTTTAGTTTTATTTTATTTTATCTTATTAGTATTAGAATTTTTAGGATTTTATGTATTTTTAGTTTTATTTGATTTTACATTTATTTAGGATTTTAATTTCAATTTTATTAGATTTTATTTTTTATTTTCTTTTTAGTTTCATTTTTTTAGTCTTTATTTTATTTTAGAATAGGATTTTATTATTTATTTTTTTTAAGTTTTTATTTTATTTTATTATTTTATTTTTATTAATTAGTTTTAATTTTAATTTTAATTTTATTTTTATTTTTTAGGGTTCAAATTAAACACACACTATCCTACACCCTAATCTATCCTAGACCCTCATCCTCACCCATATTCCCTCCACCTCACACCCACACTATCACATCCATCCCATCTTCTCCCCCAACATTATTTCTCTCTCCTCTCTCCTCCATAACGACACAAACCATACCTCTCTCATACCCCATTAACCTCCCCTGCTCCTGGCACTAATCTGTCCCCCCTACCGGACCTCCATCCATACCTCATCCGACCGGCCACAACCCAACTTCCCCGCCGACTTCCCCCTTCGCAGCAGGCCCGCGGCAACTCTACCCGCCGTGGTCTGCCTCACCCCTTCCGACAACGCGCAACCCCCTGCGCCAGAGCTCTACCCACCTGTTCCCTCCTGTCTCTTCGGCCGAAGACACCAACACGTCCCCATCAGCCCTTCCCTAACCCGTCACAGCCCCGATCCCCTTCTCCGCCAGCGGCAACATAACCCAAAACCAGCCGCCGACCTACTGCCTTCTCAAAACTCGGAATCAAATCCAAACCGGGTATCCAATACAAAGCCAAAGCCAAAACCCACTTCCCATTTTGAGCCTTAACCGATTTCTTCTATCTGTTACAAACCAAAAGACCAAGTCACCTAACAATTACCTCACATGTTTTAAACCATTAACCCCTTTTACCCAAAATGCCCCCCAACTATATCTTTTAACCATCACCCAAAATAACACTTTTACCAAATCAGATTCTATACCCTCATCCCCTCACTATCATGACCTCACACCCAAACCACATGCATCATCTATTAATTCCTAAACTAACCCTTACCCACACCTTATACAACCTCTTGCATCTTAATTCTTCCAATAATACCCCCATGCTCCATGTGCCTACTATATATTGAAGATGAAGACCCCACATGAAGGAAGCTTTTTGAGAGAAGAAGATTAGAAAGAGAAAGCTAGAGGATAGAGATAGAAAAATTAGTGAATTCTAGAGAGAAAAAATTAGTAGAGAAAAATTGTACACATTTGAGTGAATATTGGATTGAATTTAAGTGCAATTGCTTCTCTCCTGTATGTTGGTTTGAATATCTTCTATCTTTCTCTTTAATTTTTTTTAGTAAGTTTTATTAGGTTGTTAATAATTGAATTGTGACTATGGTTGGCTAATCATTCAAGGAGTGAAATGAAGCCCAATATAATTAATTGAATGTATTAATTAATCTAGTCTACTTTGTTCCATTTAGTTAATTTTTCTTTTTATTCCTACTTGAGTTTATGCATTGAAAAATGGTAAACTATCCTTGAGAAATGATTAAAATCTAATATACTCTAAATTTGTGGATTCAAACTAGAGATAGTTTGACCCACTAATTAGATTATATTAAATTTTATTATATTCATACATTAAAATTTTGTTTGATTTAATATTTATTATATGGATCTATTCTAGCGAGTGATTGATATAATACTTCTAAGTCAATTATTCAATTGAGTTGTGGGAATGAAAATTAGATTAACTAAATTATATTAGTTTGTTTTGTCAATTGATGAGAATTAATTAATAAGATGAATTAATATTTGGAAAATTAGTATACTAGAATAATTAACACAATTAATTGATAAAGTGGTGGTGAAGTTTCATTCCTTGAATATTTCTTAAATTTCAGTTCAAATCACTTTTATTATTTAGTCCTTATTTGGCACACTAGTTAGTTGTTAATTTCATCTCTTATCTTAGTTTAGAGTTAATTCACCTCACCTCACCTACTTGTTTTAATATTTGAAAAACATAAAAAATTAGAAAAACCCAAAAGTAAAAAAAAATGAATCAAGTGAAATATATTCATAATCCTCTCATGTTTTTCATGTTCACACCTTAGATTAGGATTGACATCATTACTTACCACTCTACACTTGAGTTTGATATAATTTTGTAGGTATTTTGAGGATTTTGACTAACTTGGATTTCAACAACGACTACACCCAAAAGAAAAGTTATCAGATCTTCAAGCACTTTGAATTACGTTTTGAACACTTTGTTGGCTTACTTTTTATGTATGGATGATGGTAGTGGAGTGGTGTTTGAATGGGGGCCATGGAGATGGAAGGGAATGTATGAGAGAATGTAGTGAAAGTGACATGTGCCAAATTCATAATGGACATCACACTAAAATCAAGGTCCTGTGCAAATGAGGTAAGGGTTTCCTTATATGAAAGAACTTGTAAGGGAAAAAGCACTTTTATACCCCTAGAAACTTTCTATCCAACATGGTCGTAGACCTACCTATTGACACGGAGGCTCATACGTGCAAATGAAGAAACCCTACGTGCCTATAGGTGGGTGAGGGACCTTGCATATAGGTAGGTAAATTGGTTTTTTGACCATAACTTGTGACTGTAAGTCCAATTTGTTCACAACCGATGGAAAGATAATTCAATTTCCTATGATTTTACTATGTGGTAATCCTGGGATCAATATTTTAACAAAGTCAAACCAGATCAGGGAGAGTTATTTTTTCCTCTGATTAGGATTTGAAAGAGGATTATGGGTCTGGTACTGAAGAGACTTTATATGGACACTATAGAAGTGTGATTAGGCATAAATTCTTCCTAATTTATTCCTTGATTTAGTCACTTTCAGCACCTCGAACAACGTAATTGAGCTGACTTTATCTCATAATCTTGCTACTGACTGATCCTAATGAGTACATCGAGTTTCTAGTATTTCGTAGTGATTTTACAGGTATTTGATGCTAAGAAACGGAAGAAGGAAACCGGAAGAATCAAGGAAGAAAGAAGGAAAGTCAAAAGGCCAAAAGCGTAATTTTGATCCGGAATTCGAATGAGGTACTTAAAGAGAAGTTGAAGATATCTCATGCACAAGCACATAGGAAGAAACGGCACGTCAATCGGAGTCTCGAAACAATAGATGTGAACAGTCAAAGTTAAGCCAAAAAGTCAAATAGTCGGACCGGTCCGCCCCTACCCCGGACCGGTCCGCTTTGCCAAACTCCAGAAGACCCCGGACCACAAGCAAACTGAAGAAGGCAAAAATAAAAAGAACCGGTCTGCCCTCGGATTGGTCCACCCCAAAATAAAAGAACCGATCCGCCTTGAAAGCAGACCGGTTCGCCTAAGGCCCGGACCGGTCCGGCCTTCGAGATTTGCAAATCTTCTCTGTTTCAAAGAAGAGTCCTAGTGCAGCTGCAATTCCTAAATTCATATAGGGTATAAAAACTCGATTTATTATTGTTATTTGGACGGATTTTTTTAGAGAGGATAATAGTTATTTTTTCTTTTCTTTCCAAAAACCCTAGTTTTAGATACAATTTACTGTTTTATTCAAGGATTAAAGATTTATTCAGAGTTTGGGTGATTACCAGTTTATTCATTGCTGAAATTATTGCTTGGTTGATTTTAGTAAGTTATTTCTTATTTTTTATTCTGTTCTACATTATTCCATCAATTTTCTTAGATTAATCATGAACTCTTACACATTAAACACTGTTTTCATCACTTTCATCATGTTAGGCTAGATTTTCTAAGGCCGAGATACATGAACCCAGCCTGATGTGTTAATTATAGGCATATAACATTAATTGTGACAACCCGAATATAATTATGATGAATTATATTTAAATCATGCTTATCTAATGTGATATGAATAATTTGATATTAGTATATCTAATGTTAAGTGATTATGTTTATTATAATCCTACTTTCATAAATCATGAAAGGTCGAATTATTTACAAACACAAATTTTGTTATTTTCGGTAGAAATGCTCATGTTAGAGACTAGTTTTGACCTTTATAACATTATAAATGACTTGAGGTGAAAACTAGATAGTTGTAGACATGTGAGCTAGGGTTGTAACACAACAAATGGATCATCAAATGGATGCCCGAGTAAAGAGTTATACCGAATTTATGAACAAAGGGCAAAGCTGTTTATTCCTTTTAAGTGGTAAATTGTCTTTTATTAAACCAAATGTTTTAAATTGATTGGTTGGCTTGGGAGGCAGCCTTGGTCAACTTAAAACCCTCCCTATAACATATTTATTCAGCAAAACAAACCCTAGGTTCAGTTTCAAGTGTTGTTAGCTTGAGGAAATAGAAAGTTGATGTTTAGGAAGAAAAAGTGAGGAGAAAAAGTGTAGAAAAATCCGTGGAAATTACGTAAAAGCCCTGGAGGTAATCCTAATTGAAATTCTAGTTATTTATCTTATATTACTGATTTATATGATATAAATAATCATAGGTTTACGAAAGTTTCAACCCTTTATATGTATGTAAGGTTAGATGCAAGTTTATGTTAAGTTGAATGTAGAAACCCTTAAAATTGCTTTGTATTGAAACCCCTTGCATTCAAACTTGCATATCTCTTTGTGTGCTTACTGGAATTGAGAAATTCTAATTGGATATGAAATTAGACTCATATAGTCATATCATACCCGAAAATGAGAATTTATCTCCTTGTTCTTAGGCCGTAATGATGATTTCAAGTTGGTACATGGTTGCTGTTTGTATACTTGATTTCGGTATGCCCTAAGTTTAGTCAAGCTTTTGAGATAGCAAATGAAGTCAAAAAATTATGAAACTTTAATTCTGCAATATTAAGTATGTGTACTAGAAATGGTTTGAAAATAATGGAAAGTTATGCTGTAGAAAATTTTTGAAAATTCTTGCAAGTTGAAGGAACAATAGAGGAACTTGTAGGGCAGATTTCTTGTGTTGTAGAGAAATAGTCATACCTTGCCCTAGGAAGCTTGAAAAATTACACCGTCACTTGTACTGGATAGTATATTCATATATGTTTTCATATTGATGAGGTTGGACCCCTGTATTTGTACAATTTAGGAATATAAGATGGTAAGGTATGTAGGACAATAATTTCAGTCCATACTGGATACCCCTTGAATGAATGTTTGGATTTTGTCCTTACAAAGGGTACTTTGAGTACATGTTTCATGTGTATATACATTGACAAGTATAATTTCATGTTTACTTGACTTTGTTTATAAATTACTTATAAGGTATTTCCTACGGTTGAATGTCCGTAACTTTATCAACATGTATATCATTGTTTTGCCTTTACCTATGTTTTATGGAATGTGACTTAATTGGAATATTATTGTTGATGTATAGTCATGGAAAGTTACATAATTATGTTAGGATACTATTTATGATTGAGGTTCAGTACTGATCTAGTTGGATTGACAGGTGTAAGGTCTAATCAACCCAGTTCAGCTCCACCAGAAGGAAACCTGAATACGTAGTTGACAACTCAAGGTGAGTGTACTCACTGGAATGATGTATTTGTATACTGTTACGAATGTGATCATAATGTTATGAATATAAAATTGTTCATTTCGGTTTATCGAAATGAGGGGTTACTCCTCGACCAGGAATGGGGGAGAATTGTCTATTTAGACAGGATATGTGAATCATGATTCGAAAAAGTTGGTCATTCATTATGAATAAGCCAGATAAGTTAATTCATAATTATATGGAAATGATATATTGCATGTAAATTTATGCAGTAGTATAGTAGTGATGCATTCACTGGGCTATTTTGCTAATGGTTCCTATGTTCACATTTTTTCAGGTAACGCGATGTCACTGCCAAATCTAGGAGGTCGGGTTGGGTTAGCCAAGAATGGGAAAAACTATGATTTTGTGTAAATGTAAATGATGTAATTATGTTAATTTATCCTTCAAGAAAGTTTTTATGGACGTGATTACTCCGATGTTGTAAAAAGGATTTCAGTTATATGGATTTACAATGATGACTCTGAAATTAAAACTCCTGATTATGGTTTGGTTAGATTATTTATGGTTTGACTCACTTTGACTTTCAAACTTAATTATAGGTAACTGGGTTGGGGTGTGTCAGCTTTTGGTATCAGAGCCTAGGTTTTAGAGGTTCTGTAGTGAGAAGAGTCTAGATTTGGCGGTGAATGTTAGAAATATATTTTATTTGATACTAACGACTATGTTAGGAAAGATATGTATATCTGCATGTTGTTATATCGTTGATTCATTTCAGATATAAGAGAATGGAACGAGGGAATGTAAATGCGAGATTAGAAGATGAGGCTTCAAATATTCCAGCAGAAGCGGAGGTTGAGCAACCTGTTCATGAAAATGTAGAACCCGAGCGGGAACAACTGACAGATATGCAAAAAATGGCGCGTGCTATGACTCTAATGGCAGAGCAACAAGCTAGATTTATGGCTCATGTGGAAGAACAACAGACCAGGCAACTAGAGGCACAAGCCTTGGCTAGGGCTGAGGAGGTGATACACCGGGAAGATAGAAGTACTTCACATGAGAAATTTATTAAGATGAACACACCATCGTTCGAAGGAGCAGTCGATCCCGCAGAGGCAGAAGTATGGGTTAAAGAGATTGAACTTATCTTTGGGGTGATGAAGATGCCTGAAAATCAACGAATGACCTTGGCGACGTATATGCTGAAAGGAGAAGCTAAATATTGGTGGGATGCCACAAAACATTTGTTGATTACTCCAGAAGGTGGGAATGTGATCTCATGGAATGCTTTTGTCAAAGCTTTATATGATAAGTATTTTCCCCCAATGTATCAAAAACAAAAGGAGAAGGAATATTTTATGTTGAATCAGGGAAGTATGACAGGTAGAGAATACGAAGCTAAACTGACAGCCTTATCTCGGTTTGCATCGAGGTTTATACGGAATGAGGAAGACATGTGTAGCCGATTTCTTGACGGGCTTGAGTTAGTCATTAAATCTAGATTGTCGGCTTTAGAGACTTCTAACTATTCATCATTGGTGCACAAATCCATGCTAGTAGAAAAGGACGTGAATGAAGCTAGAGGGGATCGAGAACGAAGTGTAAAGAGAAGAAGATTCGATTCAAGTTATCAAAAGGGTAGCGATACAGAATATTCGAGGTTTGGAGGGCACAAATTCCAACAGGGTAGAGGTGGAAGTAGTTTGCAAAGGGGTGAAGCTAGTGGTGGAAGAGGTTCAGGAGTTTCAGCACAAGGAGATCCAAATGTTTGTTTCTTTTGTGGGGCATCAGGTCATATAAAGAGAAATTGCCCAAAGTTACTGAATATAGAATGTTTTAACTGCCACCAGAAGGGTCATTTGAGAAAGAATTATCCTAGAACAGTTTTAGTCAGTAAAGGATCCTCTCCAGGCAGTGCCACCAGGGGAAGAGGTACAGGACAAGCAAGTGGATCGAAGGAAGGAGGAAGAGTGTTTGCGATGACGCTACAAGATGCCCATGCTACACCTGAAGTGGTTACAGGTAAACTCTCTATTGTGAATAAAGATTTATATGCACTCATTGATCCTGGATCTATGCATTCATTTGTGGCATTAGATATTGTTTCATATTTGGGTAGACCATGTTCATTTCTTAATTGTGCCTTATATATTTCTACCCCAATGGAAAGTGTGATTCTGGTTGAGCATGTTTATAAAGATTGTATCTTACGAATGGGGGAACGATATTTCTATGTTGATTTGATACCGTTGGCCATTCGGGATTTTGATATTATATTGGGGATGGATTGGTTATCATCGTATCATGCTTCCATTGATTGTTTTCGAAAGGAAGTTACATTTCATCTTCCTGGTGAACCCGAGTTCCAGTTTACAGGGGAAAAGAATGTTGTCCCTAATTGTCTTATCTCAGCAATAAAGAGTAGAAAGTTATTGAGTAAGGGTTGTATGGGGTATTTAGCGTATGTGGTTTATGTTAGTAAGGAAACACTTAAAGTTGAAGATATACCAGTTGTTAGAGAATTTTCTGATGTCTTCCCAGAGGAATTGCCAGGATTGCCACCCGATAGGGAAGTAGAGTTTTCTATTGAATTAATTCCAGGTACTGGTCCAATTTCTCTTGCTCCATATAGAATGGAACCAGCAGAGTTGAAAGAATTAAAAGTGCAATTACAAGATCTGATAAGCAGAGGTTTCATTCGGCCTAGTGTTTCGCCATGGGGAGCACCGGTGTTATTTGTGAAAAAGAAAGATGGGACAATGCGATTATGTATTGATTATCGGCAGTTGAATAAGGTGACCATTAGAAATAAGTACCCTCTACCTCGTATCCATGACTTATTTGACCAATTACAGGGGGCCACAGTATTTTCGAAGATTGATTTGAGATCGGGTTACCACCAACTGAAAGTGAAGGATAGTGATATTTCCAAAACATCTTTTCGGACTCGATATGGGCACTATGAGTTTTTGGTGATGCCATTTGGATTGACTAATGCTCCGGCAATTTTTATGGATTTGATGAACCGGGTATTCCACCCTTTCATTGATTCATTTGTGATTGTATTCATAGACGATGTGTTGATTTATTCGCGTAGCATGGAGGAACATGAGAAACATTTGAGACTTGTATTGCAGATTTTGAGAGAGAAGAAATTGTTTGCTAAATTCAGCAAGTGTGAGTTTTGGTTGAATGAAATTGTGTTTTTAGGGCACGTGGTCTCGGGAAATGGGATTTATGTTGATCCAAAGAAAGTGGAAGCAATTGTTGAATGGGAAAGTCCTAAGAATGTGACAGAAATTAGGAGTTTCCTAGGATTGGCAGGGTACTATCGCAGATTCATTAAGGGATTTTCAGCAATAGCATTACCACTGACAAAATTGACTCGTAAAGAAGTGAAGTTTGTATGGGATGAAGAATGTGAGAGGAGTTTTAAAGAATTAAAGAATCGGTTGGTTTCAGCCCCTATACTTACTATTCCATGTGGGAATGAGTCTTTTGTGATCTATACAGATGCTTGATTTCAAGGTTTAGGATGTGTTCTTATGCAGAATGGGAAGGTAATAGCATATGCTTCCAGATAATTAAAGACGCATGAACAAAATTACCCTACACATGATTTGGATCTAGCAGCCATTGTTTTTGCTTTAAAGTTGTGGAGACATTACTTGTATGGAGAAACTTATGAGATATTTATAGATCATCAAAGTTGAAATACTTGTTTACACAGAAGGAACTGAATTTGAGACAGAGGCGTTGGATAGAGCTGATTAAAGACTATGACTGTACCATTCATCATCATCCTGGAAAGGCCAATGTGGTAGCAGATGCTTTGAGTCGAAAATCATCAGGGATGCTTGGTTGCATACGGTGTGCCCGTGTTGGAAATATTCTTGACTTGGCATCGATGGGGATTGAATTGAAGTTTTCAAAAAGCGGAGGATTATTAGCACATGTCACAGTGAGACCTTTATTGGCCGAACGCATACGAAAATTGCAGACGAGTGATCCATTCCTTGAGAAGAAGAAACAAGATGTCCTGGATGGTAAAAAGAGTGACTTTGAAATTAAGAATGATGAATCGTTGTGTTATAAAAATAGGATTTGTGTACCTAATGATCCACCTTTAAAGAAAGATATATTAGAAGAGGCACATAGTTCTATTTACTCTATGCATCCGGGAGGTACCAAAATGTACAGAGATTTGAAAGAGTATTACTGGTGGAACAATATGAAACATGAGATTGCAGAGTTCGTAACTAAATGTTTAGTGTGCCAGCAAGTAAAGGCGGAGCATCAGAAGCCGACAGGATTATTACAGTCGTTGCCTATTCTGAAATGGAAGTGGGAGCATATAACGATGGACTTTGTTACAGGATTACCCCGGTCACCAAAGGGGCATGATTCCATTTGGGTGATTGTAGACCGATTGACGAAGTCGGCCCATTTTCTTCCAGTTAAGACTACCTACAATGTTGACAAGTATGCACGTATGTACGTTGATGAGATTATCCGTTTGCATGGGGCACCAGTGTCAATAGTATCAGATAGAGATCCAACGTTCACTTCTAAGTTTTGGCCTCGTCTCCAGAATACCATGGGCACAAGTTTGAAGTTCAGCACTGCGTTTCATCCACAAACTGATGGGCAGTCAGAAAGGACGATTCAAATATTAGAAGACATGTTACGAGCCTGTGTATTTAACTTCAAAGGTAGTTGGGATGATCATTTGCCATTGATGGAATTTTCATATAATAATAGTTATCAGTCGACTATTAGTATGGCTCCTTATGAAGCTTTATATGGTAGGAGATGTAGAATGCCTTTGTGTTGGGATGAAGTGGGTGAAAGGAAAATTTTGGGTCCTGAATTGATAGATATGACAACTGAAAAGATCAAAATAATTCGGGAACGGATAAAGATAGCGCAAAGCAGGCAGAAATTTTATGAAGATAAGAGGAAGCATCCATTGGAATTTCAGAAGGGAGATTTTGTATTCCTGCGTATTTCACCATGGAAAGGTGTTATGAGGTTTAGGAAAAAGGGGAAACTAAGTCCAAGATACATTGGACCATTTGAAGTGTTGAAAAGAATTGGGCCCCTAGCTTATAGATTAGCTTTACCTCCAGATTTATCCCGTTTACATGATTTGTTTCACGTATCGATGCTTCGTAAGTATTTGGCGGATCCATCTCATCAGTTGAAAACTCAACCAATTGAACTGAAGGAAGACTTATCGTACATCGAGGAACCAATGGAAATTATTGATCGTAAGGACCAAGTATTGAGAAATAAAGTTATTCCCTTAGTTAAGGTTATGTGGATGAGCCATGGAGTTAAAGAAGCAACTTGGGAAACGGAGGATAGCATGAGGAAAAAGTATCCCCATTTGTTTGGTAAGTGACCTTTATATTAAATTTCGGGTACGAAATTTTCTAGGGGGGGAGGGGAAGTTGTGACAACCCGAATATAATTATGATGAATTATATTTAAATCATGCTTATCTTATGTGATATGAATAATTTGATATTAGTATATCTAATGTTAAGTGATTATGTTTATTATAATCCTACTTTCATAAATCATGAAAGGTCGAATTATTTACAAACACAAATTTTGTTATTTTCGGTAGAAATGTTCCTGTTAGAGACTAGTTTTGACCTTTATAACATTATAAATGACTTGAGGTGAAAACTAGATAGTTGTAGACATGTGAGCTAGGGTTGTAACACAACAAACGGATCATCAAATGGATGCCCGAGTAAAGAGTTATACCGAATTTATGAACAAAGGGCAAAGCTGTCCATTCCCTTTAAGTGGTAAATTGTCTTTTATTAAACCAAATGTTTTAAATTGATTGGTTGGCTTGGGAGGCAGCCTTGGCCTACTTAAAACCCTCCCTATAACATATTTCTTCAGCAAAACAAACCCTAGGTTCAGTTTCAAGTGTTGTTAGCTTGAGGAAATAGAAAGTTGATGTTTAGGAAGAAAAAGTGAGGAGAAAAAGTGTAGAAAAATCCGTGGAAATTACGTAAAAGCCCTTAAGGTAATCCTAATTGAAATTCTAGTTATTTATCTTATATTACTGATTTATATGATATAAATAATCATAGGTTTACGAAAGTTTCATCCCTTTATATGTATGTATGGTTAGATGCAAGTTTATGTTAAGTTGAATGTAGAAACCCTTAAAATTGCTTTGTATTGAAACCCCTTGCATTCAAACTTGCATATCTCTTTGTGTGTTTACTGGAATTGAGAAATTCCAATTGTATATGAAATTAGACTCATATAGTCATATCATATCCGAAAATGAGAATTTATCTCCTTGTGGTTAGGCGGTAATGATGATTTCAAGTTGGTACATGGTTGCTGTTTGTATACTTGATTTCGGTATGCCCTAAGTTTAGTCAAGCTTTTGAGATAGCAAATGAAGTCAAAAAATTATGAAACTTTAATTCTGCACTATTAAGTATGTGTAATGTAAATGGTTTGAAAGTCATGGAAATCTATGTTGTAGAAAAATTATGAAAATTCTTGCAAGTTGAAGGAACAATAGAGGAACTTGTAGGGAAGATTTCTTGTGTTGTAGAGAAATGGTCATAACCCTAGGAAGCTTGAAAAATTACACCGTCACTTTTACTGGATAGTATATTCATATATGTTTTCATATTGATGAGGTTGGAACCCTGTATTTGTACAATTTAGGAATATAAGATGGTCAGGTATGTAGGACAATTATTTCAGGCCATACTGGATACCCCTTGAATGAATGCTTGTATTTTGTCCTTACAAAGGGTACTTTGAGTACATGTTTCATGTGTATATACATTGACAAGTATAATTTCATGTTTACTTGACTTTGGTTATAAATTACTTATAAGGTATTTCCTACGATTGAATGTCCGTAACTTTATCAACATGTATATCATTGTTTTGCCTTTACCTATGTTTTATGGAATGTGACTTAATTGGAATTATATTGTTGATGTATAGTCATGGAAAGTTACATAATTATGTTAGGATACTATTTATGATTGAGGTTCAGTACTGATCTAGTTGGATTGACAGGTGTAAGGTCTAATCAACCCAGTTCAGCTCCACCAGAAGGAAACCTGAATACGTAGTTGACAACTCAAGGTGAGTGTACTCACTGGAATGATGTATTTGTATACTGTTATGAATGTGATCATAATGTTATGAATATAAAATTATTCATTTAGGTTTTCCAAAATGAGGGGTTACTCCTCGACCAGGAATGGGGGAGATTTGTCTATTAATGACAAGGGGTTACTCCTCGACCAGGAATGGGGGAGAATTGTCTATTTAGACAGGATATGTGAATCATGATTTGGAAAAGTTGGTCATTCATTATGAATGAGCCAGGTAAGTTAATTCTTAATTATATGGACATGATATATTGCATGTAAATTTATGCAGTAGTGTAGTAGTGATGCATTCTCTGGGCTATTTTGCTCATGGTTCCTATATTCACATTTTTTCAGGTAACGCGATGTCACTGCCAAATCTAGGAGGTCGGGTTGGGTTAGCCAGGAATGGGAGAAACTATGATTTTGTGTAAATGTAAATGATGTAATTAAGTTAATTTATCCTTCAAGAAAGTTTTTATGGACATGATTACTCCGATGTTGTAAAAAGTATTTCATTTATATGGATTTACAATGATGACTCTGAAATTAAAACTCGTGATTATGGTTTGGTTAGATTAATTATGGTTTGACTCACTTTGACTTTCAAACTTAACTATAAGTAACTGGGTTGGGATGTGTCATTAATCCTCTGAATTTAGTGATTGGATACGACCTTATCGCGTAGGAACATAAAAATTGTAGGTCTTTATATCTCGTTTGTCTTTAAGTAGCCGTGATGATTTAGAATAGAATTTGCGTGTTACTATTGCGATACTGATTTATTCGTCCTCAGATTAGGTATGACGTGGACTTGAACCTCGTATACATAATGCTTGGGAGTACTAAATTTCGGGTCAATTTAATCGGTTAAATTCATGATTAGTATTATAGCTGCAATTCACTAGGGTTGGGGGATTGTATTCCCGTCCTATTTTTCTTATCAGTTTGTCAAAAGTTTTAAACCAGTTTTCATTCACATTTTAGGTAAATTAGTCTAAGTTGCATTTCTTCATCATTCCATAATTGCATTTAGTTGTAATCGATCCTCAAAATCAAATCATTTTCCTTTCTTTAGAGTCGGAGTTAGGGTTCGTTCATCTTTTCCGGTCGTCACAACTCTGTTGTCCTTTTTCCCTGTGGATACGATCCTGACTTACCGGGATTATTACTAACGCGACAAGCTTGCACTTGAGCCTAGAGTGAACGCACATTATAGACACATTCTGAGTCGCATCAAGTTTTAGGCGCTGTTGTCGGGGAATTAGGTAGACTTAGGATTAGATTGAGTCAATCCAAAGCTTTGACAAAAAATGTCAAAAAAATCCAAAAACATAAAAAAAATTTAAAAAAGCACAAAAAGATTCACAATCATCATCTCTCCTACGCTTTAATGCAAAATTCTGAAACCACTCCCACAGCCCACAATACTCCAACCAATATTTACAAAAATCCAATTGTTGAGTATAATCCCGATAGTCCCCACACTCCAAACGCCCCACAGTTCTGGATCCCACCTCCCACACCGTCGCACACAATCTCCAATAACACTCCATTTTCCTTCTTAGGACACACTCTGAGCACACCTAGTGAGAGCACCGAGTCAATAAGTGAGGAAGAGATGTCGCAACATGGCAGTGTACCCGCCGGTGAGGAAGAGCCCCCATACCGCCCGATGAGAAAATTATTATATCCCGAGCGCACTGTCACTCCGGGATGCATTATACTCCCGTATAATGCCGGGAAATTCCATTTCAAAAATGGGATGACTGCATTACCACGGTATGGATTCTGAAAAGCCATACCTCCATATTAGGGAATTTGAGGACGTGTGTGATACTCTCAATGATCAAACTTGCACACAAGAGGTAATCCACCTCAAACTCTTCCCTTTCTCGCTCAAAGATAAAGCTAAGACCTGGATATGGTCTTTACCTCCGAGCTCGATTCCATTATGGAATGAGTTGCAGTCGAGATTTCTCAAGAAATTCTTCCCACCACATCGAACAATCTCCATAAAGGCTCAAATTTAAGCGTTCAGACAAGCTGAAAATGAGCCATTCCATCGATGTTATGAACGTTTCAATGAGTTAGTTACTTCATGCCCCCATCATGGATTTGATTCAGTGCAAATCATCTCTTTTATCTATAACGGGTTGAATCTTAACTCCAAACAACTTGTTGAAACCATGGGAAGTGGTCCGTTTTGTCGATTTAGATGCCCACGATGCTGAGCTTCACCTCAGGTATGCCGCCGAGACTACCCAATCCTGGGATACATCTGATCCTAACGCTCAAAATCGAAATCGCCAAGTGACCACCACTCCGTCGGCATCCGAATTATTCCACGTAGACAAGATCTTTATAATGGATAGTCGATTGGAGACTCTTGAGAAAGGATTTCGATATCTATGCGAGATATATGGAAAAGGACCAGCTGGATCCATACCAAACCCCGTCGAGAAGGTGTGTGCTATTTGTGAGGCAGGACATTCAACTGAGGAATGCCCGACGATACCCGCCTACAAAGTTATGCTTCAGGAGCAAGTTAGTGGTATAGGAGGGTTTAAAGGGAATTTCGGTGCCCCGCACGGGAATTCATATAACCCTTCATGGAAAAACCATCCCGATTTTAGCTATGGGCAACAACATGCCGCAATGAACCCTCCTTCACATGTTGCCCCTCCTCCACCACAACACTCTCAACAAACTCCACACATGCAAGGACATGTGCAAGCACCACCACCTCAAGGAGCGTATATTCCGCCACCGCGGAGAACTCTCGAGGATACCATGAATCAATTCATCGCAAGCCAGACCGCAACCAATGCCAAATATGATCATCTGATTGGCGACATAAATGTAAGTCTGTCAAAGATATAATCCTCGCTGAGTGTCCAAGAGAAGGGCAAGTTTCCTGCCCAAGGCCAAAGACCTCACCAAGGTCAAACTAGTGTTAGCTCCACCTCTACTGAACATCAGGAGATATGTCAAGCTGTGACCACTCTTCGTAGTGGGAGAGTCGTTGATTTATCACCTCCCCCATACGACACGATGAAAGACAAGGAGATTTTGCCAGCACGAAAGAGGCCGAAGATGTCCCCTTGAATGAGAGTGATAAGGAAGACACTAGTGAGCCAGAGGTGGTAGTGAAACCACCCTCCGCGGCACCGTTTCCTCAAAGGTTGATTCCATCGTAAAAAGGAAACCCACGTGAAGACGTGCTAGAAGTGCTTAAGCAAGTAAAGCTAAATTTACCTTTCCTCGATGCCATCAAGCAAATTCCATCTTATGCTAAAGTCATCAAAGACCTGTTGACGGTTAAAAGAAAGATGAAGGTGAAGAATAACGTCTTTCTAGCACAAAACGTGAGCTCCATTCTACTAAATGAACTCGCGCCTAAATTCAAAGATCCCGGTGTACCCACCATATCCTGCATCATTGGAGAGAATAAAATCGAAAAAGCCTTACTTGACTTAGGAGCAAGCATAAATATCCTCCCTTACTCCATCTATAGGCAACTGGATTTGGGCGACCTCAAGCCCACAAAGGTCACTCTCCAATTAGCGGATCGAACAGTGAAGATCCCACGAGGCATAGTCGAGGACGTGATCGTCCAAGTTGACACTTTCTACTTCCCGGTAGATTTTGTCATTTGGGACATGGATCCCTCCTTCAACTTGAGCAATCATGTTCCCATCATCCTTGGGCGTCCATTCTTAGCTACGGCTAACACAATCATCAATACTCATAATGGGTGAATGCAACTCACCTTCGGGAACATGACCTTAGAAACCAACATCTTCCACATAGCCCAACATACGAGGGAGGAAGATGATTTTCACGCGGTGAGTCTCATAGATGAGATAGTAGAGGAGTATTTTGAGGAGAATTACTGTGGCGACGCTTTAGAGTCCTGTTTAGCAGCGAGATATGAGAGTGAGGGGGCGTACACCAACTTCGAGAGGGAGGTTGGGGAGTTGAGTGAGTTACTCGATACAAGTGTGTCGGACGAGGACGCGAGAGATGTTAATTGGGTTTCTAGATTCGAGGAGCTACCTCCGAGGGATACACGCATGGTTCCCTCCAGTGACAAATTTCCAACCCTCGAATTAAAGAAACTCCCCTCCCATATTAAATATGCATACCTAGGAGAGGATGAGACATTTCCTGTTGCTATCTACTCTAGCCTAGACGAAGGGTAGGAGGGTAAATTGCTGGAAATTTTGAAGAAGCACCAAAGTGCTTTTGGTTGGTGCATTGCTGATTTGAAGGGGATAAGTCCTTAGATTTGCACTCACAAGATTCATCTCGAAGAGGATGTCAAGCCCTCTAGAGAAATGCAAAGAAGACTAAATCCCAACATGAAAGAAGTTGTAAGAACCAAGATTATAAAGTTGTTGGATGCTAGGATTATCTACCCAATCTCGGATAGCAAGTGGGTGAGCCCTATTCAAGTCGTTCCGAAAAAGTCGGGTATGACTATGATTGAGAATGCTAAGGGAGAGCTAGTTCCCCAACGTACCACCACCGGGTGGCGCGTTTGCATTGATTACCGAAAACTCAATGCGGGAACTAGGAAAGACCATTTCCCCTTGCCATTTATTGATCAAATGCTTGAAAGAGTAGAGGGCCACCCTTACTATTGCTTCCTTGATGGTTATTCCAGATATAACCAAATTGAGGTGGATGTACTTGACTAAGAGAAAATGACCTTCACTTGCCCTTTTGGTACGTTTGCCTACAAACGTATGCCATTTGGCTTGCGTAATGCACCCGCGACCTTTCAAAGGTGCATGTTGAGCTTATTTAGCGACATGGTCGAGAGAGGACTCGAAGTGTTCATGGACGATTTTAGCGTTTTTGGCACCTCTTTCGATCATTGTTTAGAAAAGATAGAAAAAGTACTTACCCGGTGTGTGGAAAAGAACTTAGTGCTGAATTGGGAAAAATGCCATTTCATGGTCACCGAGGGAATAGTTCTTGGCCACATAGTATCCTCCAAGGGAATAGAGGTTGATAGGGCAAAGATAGATGTCATAGCTGATCTTCCCCCACCAAAATTTCTTAAAGACGTGCGCTCATTCTTGGGGCACGCGGGGTTTTATCGAAGGTTCATTAAGGACTTTAGTGCCATCGTTAGACCCTTAAGCAACCTACTCATGTAGGACACCCCATTCGAGTGGACGGAAGCATGCCAAAGCTCTTTTGAAAAATTAAAAAACATGCTTGTGTCCGCTCCCATCATGCAAATTCTGGATTGGTCCTTACCATTTGAACTTATGTGTGATGATAGCGATTATTCGATCGGGGCTGTTTTGGGCCAACGAAAAGATAAGCAAGCTCATGCATCTACTACGCTAGCCGGACCCTTACCGGACCTCAACTCAACTACTCTACCACGGAGAAGGAGTTGCTAGCGGTATTCTTTGCCCTTGATAAATTTCGGTCATATCTCATTGGTTCTCCCATTACTTGCTTTACCGACCACGCGGCATTGAAATACCTACTTACGAAGAAAGATGCCAAGCCGCGCCTCATAAGGTGGATCCTACTCCTACAAGAGTTCAATTTCTCCATCAAAGATAAGAAAGGAGTAGAAAACGTCGTTACCGACCACTTATCTCGACTTTCGTCCGACGTACCTAGTGATCCCGTACCCATAGACGAATACTTTCCAGATGAGCGACTTTTTGCTACCTCTTCTTTGCCCTGGTTTGGGGATATAATGAACTACCTTGTCACGGGAGACGTCCCTCCCGATTGGACACCGCAAGACAAGAAGAGGTTTATTACTTGGTCCCGCATGTTATTTTACGATGACCCTTTCCTTTTTAAATATTGCGCCGACCAAATCATCCGATGATGCGTACCGAATGATGAGATCCTGAAAGTCATCCAATTTTTTCATTCGGAAGCTTATGGAGGCCACTTTGCGACGAAAAAGACGGCCGCAAAAATTCTGCAATTCGGCCTCTATTGGCCCACAATATTCCTGGATGTAAACGCTTCTTGCAAATCTTATAATAGGTGCCAACGTATGGGGGCCTTTACCCGACGAGACATGATACCTCTTACCCCTATACTCATTATTGAGATATTCGACTGTTGGGGTATTGACTTCATGGGCACTTTCACCCCGTCCTTTGGTTTCCTATACATCCTTATTGCGGTAGACTACGTTTCTAAATGGGTGGAAGCTATAGCTACCAAGACAAATGACAACACGGTGGTGATAAAATTCCTACAGGAACACATACTTTCCCGCTTCGGTGCACCGAAAGCGATAATTAGTGATAATAGCACGCATTAAGGATAAATCAATACCCTTGGAAAAGGGGATGTAACGAAATACATGTATAAGAATACAACCTAAGTACCTACCACCTCAATGTCACTCACAAGGACCATATAAATAAACTACATAAAGTTTATAACATGACAATAGGGTTCCTTATCAATTGTCTATCATTAGAATATATTAATTCTTTCTCATTATATATATAAACATACACCCTGCATCACACTAAGGCCACTACATTTGGTGTTTATCTCGTGCCTCTATCGGTAAGTTCGTAGGAAGTCGACACCTAACGAGCCTAAGTAAAGCACACAAAGATTGGGCAATCACTACGTAGTGACACCACCAACGGCCCATACCCAAACCTTATTGATGGATCAGTTCATCTTACTTCCCCCATCACGAAGCGGTGACCAATGACCGCATGATCTAAAATAATTTCCTCCACTATGCCCAACACATCTCATCTGGTGTGTAGTACATAGTCCCTATGCCAAACGCAACCCCCAATTGATAGAGTCATAAAGAGTAAAGGTATGTTCACATAATCAACACTATATATATATATATATATATATATATATATATATATATATATATATATATAGAGAGAGAGAGAGAGAGAGAGAGAGAGAGAGAGAGAGGATAACGCATACACTCAAGCGTACCCATTCATCTAAATCCCCACATCGTTGGATCCTCATCTGAAAACCAGGTCAAATATATATCACCAAGTAGGATACTTTGTACACTCAAGTGTACGAAGACATTTAACTACATAAGCACCAAATTATTTTTATGTTCTTAGGTTTATCAACCCTAATCCTTATTAAAATCGACTCATTGCATCTCTAATCTGTGCGTACATATATCCTTATATATGTACACACTATTTCGTAACATACATATATATTTTCTCATTTAATTACTAGATTAATTTCACGGACTATATCATCTCAAGATTTGAATTAATTCTCCCAAAAACTTTAACTCGTTACTTTCTAAGCTCGATATATGCATATGACCATATGATACCGCTCACTTGTGCGTTTACCCATTCTAACCGATCTTAACACCGAATGTAAGTACGATAGTACAAGGGTCATGGCTATAATCTACATAACTATCCTCAATATTAACCAAGTATGATCCATCACTAAATTAGATGTAGTAATCCTAAAGTAAAGTCCTAATTAAAAATCACCAAATCCAACTTTCGATTTTGTGCACCGTTTGGTAGAAAAATCATATATAATCTAAAAAAAATCAGAAAAATACGAAACCACCACCCACTCCTTCATATTTTGATTCTGCACAATTGGACAAATTTCCAAAGTTGTTCAAAAAAGAAAGGATACCTATTTAGAACGAAAAATGGTACATCGTTCAAACGCAAAAGGGTACCTCGTCCAAACGAAAAAGATGATTGCTTTGTCCCTAACTATGAAAATCAACTCCAAAACTCCTCAAAAAACTCCAATTAAGCCCCACTAAGGTCTCTAATTGAATTCACATCATACCAGAACCAAAAACTAATATTTGGGGGCAATAATCTGAATGATTTCTAATCATAAATAAGGGGTTTTAACATAATTTCAATCAAAAATCAAAATAACCCAAAATACATGTATAAGAATAAATTTTTAAATCCTTAATATATTTCAATTTAAGACTTATCAAACATGAATTCGATTAAAGAGTAACTAAAAACCTAAGCATGGATTCTAACATAATCTCCACTAGTTATTCAATATCGCTTCCAGGTCTAATCACAAAAGCATTAACTTTCAACATCATATTAATTTACTCTTAATCCTAATCAGTCCCAATATATATATATATATATATATATATATATATATATATATATATATATGTATGTATGTATTTTTGAAAGATTTTTTTTAAAAATAAATATTTATTAATAATTAGAGAGAAAAACCCTCTCTAGATGGCAATACAAAAAGAAGCCAAGTCAATTAGACTTTCCAATATAAGTCAAACTATTAGCATCAAGTCTTAAAGCTTCCCTAATCATCCTCGAAAGATCTTTGATAAGCACCCAAAAGTGTATGTTTTATACCCCGAATAGATACATTTTAGTCACTCATTTTAATTAAAACTGGCCTTATGTTGTATTTTATTATTTTCAGGTCAATCAGCAGTCGCAACATCAAATAATGCTAAATCAAATCAATTGCGACTCAATAGGGGTCAAAAGCGATAAATGAAGAAATTCAAAGTGGCCACGAAGTCAAAAGTCCCATTGAGTTTGCCTAGAAGAGTTTCGATGTCCTGAACCTTGTCCCGGATCAAATCTAAGCCTAGACCGAGCCCAGTCCATATCCCGAGCCCGGTGTGTGGTGAGTTTGTGACTTTTTAGATTTTTTTAGATTTTTATTTTGAGTCGTTTTTAGTTTTAGAATTTATTTTATATTTATTTAGAATTTTAGGATTTATTTTTTATTTTTATATTTCTTTTTATTTAGTGTAGTTTTATTTTGATTTTTGATTTTTTGATTTTTTTAGTTTTTTAGTCTTTATTTCACTTTATCTTTGTTGTATTTTATTTTATTAGGATTAGTTTTGGTGTTTATTTCTATTTTTATTAGATTTCACATTTTTTAGGACTTAGTTTTTGTTTTTATTATATTTATAGTTTTTTTTAGTTTTTATATTATTATTTTAGTTTTTTAATTAGGATTTTACTTTTATTTAGTTTTCATTTTAGATAATTTTAATTTTTTAGGGGTTCAAATTATACACACACATACACCATACAAACTAACACACACTAGCTATCCGACACCACACAAACTAACCTCACTATCACCCTTTTTCCCTATACCTCACTACACCCTAAGACTACCTCCATCTTCTTCCCTAAACACCTCTCACTCTCTCTCCTCCTCCATTAAACCCACCACCCATTTCTACTCCTCATCCACCATTAACTCATTGACTCATTCAACCACCAAAACCACTTGTCCCGACACCCCTTACCTCCTACCACCGAACCCCGTTGTCCGCCCCATACCCACTGGACGGACCACCTGCTCCAGCGTCTGTCCAACCTGCTGCAACCTCAGGCCATCACCTCCGGCCAGTGAAGCCACCGAAACCCGCAGATCTGAACCCGTGACAACCCGGATCCTTTTCCCTCCTTCCCGCGCCCAAAACACGGATACCCCCTAACCCGATTTCAATCTACAACCAAAAATCTCGCCAACCATATCCCATAAATATCGGAAGAACAAAAAAAAAACAAGTAGGCCCATTTACCCAATCTACCATATCTCCAAAGCCACGTGCAAGAGGTTCAAAATCCATTTGAATTACCTTTGACATAGCCAACATCCAAATCCCATAAAATCCTTTACCAAAAATCAAACCAATTTGTCGCTTTAAAAGAAAGGAAGGTAGCTCATTTTGAAAAAAAGACTCTCATCAGGAAAAGAAGAAGTACACGGAGAGAGAACGTGAGAGACAAAAAAAGAAAAAAAAAAGCATAGAAAAATAGTCAGAAAAAAAGAAAAAAATATCGTTTTAGGTTTAGAAAAATTTGTAGGTTCATTTTTTATTTTCAGTTTTGTAATCCAGTCAGATTTTGTGACAAGTTTGGGACGCGTGTTCATGCACATAGTTGACACAAGAAATTATTGCGTATTGTATTTCTTTCTCTTTCTCTTTAGTTTCTTATTTGTTAATTGTGTTTTTGCTAAAATTTTAATCATGTCTGGCTAAACACCCTATTCAAGGGGTGGGATGAAACACGTATGTTGAGTTATTTTATTTGAATAATTGTTCGTTGATGCTTTCTAGGCTAATTAAATTAGAAAAAAATCACACATTAATTTATGTAACGAGAGTTAATAAATTAATGGTGAACATTAATATTTGATTTTTGGATTTCACTTAGAGATAAGTATTGTTCTTAAATTTAAATATTAATTGTGTGTATGCAATTCAAAGATTCGAACAAATTTTAATAAATTAATCTTAGCGGATATTTTGTTGAAATGAGTGTGAATCTTAATTTTTTTATGTTGTGATTATTCCAGATTTAATTGTTGAAAAAGATAAAATTGAATTTAGGATTGTGACGAGAGTTAAATTTTAAATTCAATATTATTTTGAACTATTCAATTGAATAATTAGGACATTAAATTGATTTGAATACGCGGTGTAATCCCACCTCTTGTTTCTTCTCATAAATTCTAAATTAAATTACTTTCAAATTTTTCATAGTCAGTTTAGTTGCAAGTTTTCACGATAACAGTTTCAACGCTAGAAATTGGATTGATACCCGAATTTGCCACGATACTGAATTTTTAACAAGATTTGTAGGTAATTCCAGTAATTTTGATACTCGAAGTTTGGCCGCAACGACATTCCAATTCCATATCCGAAGGAAGACACGAATAAAAAGTTATCAAATGGCGTCGTTGCTGATTTCTTGAAGATTGAAGCGAGTGAAGATTTATAATTTTAATTTTTATCTTTTCCTTTTTATTTTTAGGAGTTATTCCTTCCTCTCCCTCCTTATATTGGTTGTTTAGGACTATTGAGGCCTTGTAATTAATTTGTGTGCATTTTGACACCGATTTATTTTAGTAATATTTATTCCAAAAACACAAAAAAGCGCAAAGGGAAATCGGACAACGTAGAGAGAGGGTGTCCAAAGGCGAGGATTTAAAAGCCTCTCTACTTTGGGTCGGTAGGACTCCCGGGGACGACTGAAGCAGGTGTACTTCCCCCCGATCGACTCAACTCGGTCTTCACCCCACGCGTGTAAAAACCGTGGGAGGTAAACTCTTTATCACTCGCGAATCTCCTGCAAGCGAGTCAATTTTTGTGTGCTACTTGCTCCTATATGCTTTTTCTTTCTATATCGCACTTAAATTGGATGGTTTGATGAATAAATTTACCTAAGACCTATACCCGGTCATTGAAACGAGTTGGGATTTCATCACCCACTCAATCACATCTCCCTTTGCTTGTTACTCGTGCTCTCACTTAAACTAAAATCAATCAACTAGCAAGTCAAGTAGGAACGGTGTTCATTAGGACCCTTTCGGAACGAGACCCTCGTAGGATACTCTACTGAGTCCATTCCACCCCTGCAAATCTTCATTCAATGATCTTAAGACTTTTGTCTAGGGAAACTGGGTTTTAAGTGAGGCCGCCCAGTAAAACGGGTTTGTGCTTTCCCCAGCGTGGTACCGGATAGTTGTGTGTTATAGTAACTACTGTGGTGAGCCTTAACTAGTAAGCCTCTTGTCTCTTGGGAAGAAAGTAGGAGCACACTTTTCCCGACTAGGCCTAAGATTCCGTGATTTTCTCCCCCGCGGACTAATTAAAATTGACTACCCAATCACTTAACTTGAAGATAATATTTTAGCTATGTGCTCGTTCGGACTTGTTCCCTTTGTGTACGTGTCTAAATTGTTCCTTTAGGTAGTCCAATTTTTACTTGAACTGTTAGTTTTTCCACCTTTAGTCCATCGCCCCTTTTTCCCATTTTTTCTGCATTTTTTTAAAAAACCAAAACTACAAAAATATTTTCCTTTTTTCCTCCTCATTTTTTCTCCCGAAAAAAAAATCCAAAAATATTTTCCATTTTTCCAAAAATAAATCCAAAAAGATTTCCTTCTTTTTCAAACAACCAAAACTCCCAAAAATATTTTTTCCTTGCTTTTATGCCAAATTGGAAACGCATTGATCATCGTTAACACGTTCTCCTAGTGCTCCATCTCTAAATTCCCTCTTAGGTGATCGTGTCCCTATCGTTGCCTATCCTCCTCATTTTCCTGATCCTTGTTCTTATTCATCGGAGATGCCTAGTTCTCCCACTTCCCCTTGTTCTGTTACCCCACCCATCATGGCCGATGAACGCGCTTTAAGGGACTACTTTTCCCCGATTATGGTTACTCTGCCTTCATGTATTGTCCTTTAGCCCACTCCGGCCGTGCAATTTGAAATTCGCCCAGCGACTATTTCTACGTTTCCCAGTTTTCATGGCCTTGAACGCGAGTCTCCTTATACTCACTTGCGGAAATTTATCATTGTGTGCGCTACTTTTAAAAATCAAAACTTAGACGAAGAGAATGTTCGTCTTCGGTTGTTTCCCTTTTCTCTTCACAATATTGCATCCATGTGGCTCCATTCCTTGCCCTCTAATTCTATCCGAACTTGGGAATAACTTGTCAAGAAGTTCATGTCTAAATTCTATCCCATGAGCAAAACAAATGAAATGCGCCTAGCAATTCAGGATTTTAGACAAAAGTCTACCGAACAGTTTTGTGAAGCATGGGGCCGTTTTTAAGACTATATTAATAGTTGCCCACATCACGGTCTCGAGAAAAGTCGCTTAGTCCATAGTTTTTACAATGGTCTTATCCCGTCTTCTCGCACCATGATTGAATCCATGCATAAAGGGAAGTTCATGCATTTGACTCCCACTGCCGCCTATAATTTTCTCCTTGAATTTGGCGATGACTCCCAAGATTGGGAGGGTACCAATGCTTTTTCCAGATCCGATCCTCCACGTGTAGGGAACACTTCTGAGGTAAAAAATGATCCTAATTTTAAAACTTTGCTACACAGCTTACACTCTTTGACTAAAACCGTTGACGCTCTCAGTTGTACTATGCAACAAAATGTTACACTTTCTAAACAAGCAATGACTGTCAACGATTCTAGTCCTTTATCTTGCGGTGTCTGCTTAAGTCAAGATCATTTAGCTCATTTGTACCCCCTCCTTCAAGATGATCCTGAACCCACCATGGCCCAAGCATGTGCCTTTGATACCACTAGGAAAACCGTTCCCCCGTCATTTACTTACAATCCTAACAATAGGAATCACCCCTATTTCGCTTATAAGTATGACCACACCTCTGCTCCTGCCTAACCACAACAACATGTTGGTGGTCCCCCTGGGTTTCCCCATAACCCACAAAGGCAACCTCGCCCTCCTATCCCGCATTAGTCTGCTTGTTTCCATCAATCGCACTTTCCATCTTCCTTTATACCCCACGGTGGACATTTAACCAACAATAATCAGCTTGTTGCTGTTCCCCCTCCTTCCTATGATTATTCATAACCGATTAATTCTCAGAACAAGTTGGTTCCCCAACCATCTTATGCCCCTTCGCCCAATTCCTCCACCTCTTCTCTCGAGAATATCCTCACTCAGTTTATGACGACTCAGACTCAAGCCCTCCAATGGCTTGAGCAGCATTTCAACCAATTTGAGTCTGAACGAGATAAAGGTCATTTTCCTAGTCAACCCATTTCTAACACTAAGGGGAAGAGCAAAGACTCGGCCTATGAGGTTGGTTCACTTCCAATCCACCCAATTACCAAGCAGATATGAAAGTGGTGTCTACTCTTCGCTCGGGAAAACAAGTTGATAATGGTGTTCATGATCCCACTGATGTCCCATGCCCGACCATCCCACCTTTAGTGCCTATCCCTCAAGTTACCCCATCATCTAAATCCCCATCTCACACTGAGTCCTATCCTCTTGAGCCCACCTCGATTTATGTTCCCAAAGAACCCTTCCCTCATCGGTTGGCTCCCACTAAGAAAGCCCAGTAATTTGATGAAATCAAGAAAGTTTTTCAGAATGTTCACCTTAACATTCCCTTCCTCACCGCGATTCAACAATCCCCTTATATGTCAAATTTTTGAAGGACTTGTGCACTGTTAAGCATAAGACCAATGTTTTGCGTGATGCTTTCCTCACTGAGCAATCTACGTCCCTTTCTCCATAATAACGGTGTTGTGAAGTATAAAGACCCTGGTCGTCGAACTCTCTCTTGTATGTTAGGCGATAAGTTCACTACTAGTGCTTTACTTGATCTTGGGGCTAGTGTTAATTTGTTACCTTACTCCCTCTACCTTGAGTTAGGTTTACAAAACATGAAACCTACACGAGTTACTCTTCAACTTGTTGATCGTTCCATGAAGGTACCTAAAGGTATCGTTGAAGACATTTTATTGAAAGTTTCAGACTTTTATTATCCTATGGATTTTATCATCTTAGACACTCCTACGCCCGACCCAACCAATACTCCTATCATATTGGGTTGCCCCTTTCTGGCCACTGCCAATGACATCATCAATTATCGTAACGGGTCCATGAATCTCTCTTTTGGAAACATGACTATAGAAGTCAATATATTCCACCTTACGCAACAATCAGTTGATGTCGATTCTATTGATGAGGTGTGTATGATTGACTCATTAGTTAATGAAATGTTGGACCAAACTTACCTTGTCGATCCTCTCCAATAATGTTTGGCTCATTTTGGATCCGACTTTGACATTGATTCCTCCATCTCTAACTTAAATGCCATGTTAGATTCCACTCCACTGATGGACACTTCCTCTTGGGATACTCCCTTCGAGCCCCTCTATGTTGATACTCTCCACTCTGTGGATCACCCTGTTCCACCTTCTGAACTCCTGACCACATTAAATTCCTCTAATTTATGCACTGATAGTTCTCTAGACTCTATTTCTGCATCTGAGTCCGATGTTACTACTGTACCATCTACTAGTTTGGATCTTAAGCCCTTACCTCCCTAGTTGAAATATAATTTCTTAGGCCCCAATAACCATCACCCTGTTATCATTGCTTCTGACTTGATCGCTGATCAAGAAGAGAAATTAGTCCACACTCTTACTCAGCATAGCATTGCTATAGGATGGACCATTTCAGACATTCACGATGTAAACCCCAATGTTTGTAGTCATCGCATTCATTTGGAGGAGAACGCCAAGACTTCTCATGAACCCCAACGTTGACTCAACCCTGCTATGAAAGAAGTTGTGCGTGCTGAGATTTTAAAATTGCTCAATGATGATATTATTTACCCAATATAAGATAGTCAGTGGGTCAGTCCCATTCATGTCGTACCGAAAACGTCTGGTGTCACCGTCATAAAAAATAGTGATAATGAACTTATTCCCACTCGTATGCAAATGGGCTGGCGTATTTGCATTGACTATCACAAGCTAAATGTTGTCACTCACAAGGACCATTTTCCTTTTCCTTATATTGACCAAATGCTCGAACATTTAGTTGGTCATACGTATTACTGCTTCCTTAACGGCTATTCAGGATACAACCAAATTCCCATCGCCCCTGGAGACCAAGAGAAAACTACATTCACCTGTCCCTTTGGCACTTTTGCCTACTCTCTCATGCCCTTTGGCCTTTGCAATGCACGTGAGAATTTTCAACGATGTATGATTAGCATTTTTAGCGACATGGTAAAACGTTTTCTCAAAATCTTTATGGATGATTTTTCTGTGTTTGTTTCTTCCTAAGATCAATGCCTTTCTCACCTCACTATGGTCCTCAAACATTGTCAAGAAAAGAAATTGGTCCTCAATTGGGAAAAATGTCATTTCATGGTCAAAAAGGGGATTGTTTTAGGTCATGTAGTCTCTCACGACGGTACTGAAGTAGATAAAGCAAAAGTTGACATAATTTCCCCATTTCCCATTCTAAAGTCTGTTAAGGACATTCGCTCCTTCTTAAGACATGCGGGCTTTTACCGTCATTTCATGAAGGACTTTTCTAAAATCGCTCGACCTTTAACAACCCATTTATCCAAAGATGTTCCCTTTATCGTTGATGATGCATGTATTACTTGTTTTGAGCGCCTTAAAGCCAAGCTCACTTCTGCTCCTATCATTCAGCCTCCTAATTGGTCGTTACCCTTTGAGCTCATGTCTGACGCGTCTAATTTTTCTCTAGGTGTTGTACTTGGTTAGCGGGTTGACAAGCGTCAGCACATCATTTATTATGCTAGCAAAACCCTCCATGACGCTCAACTTCATTACACGACCACCGAAAAGGAGTTGCTAGCTATCGTATTCGCACTCGATATGTTTCGATCTTATTTCATCAGTTCACCTATCATCGTTTACACTGACCACGCCGCCCTGAGGCACCTTCTTCAGAAGAAGGATTCTAAGCCACGTTTGATACGGTGCATTCTCTTGCTTCAAGAGTTTGACCTCAAAATTCGTGATAAGAAAAGGTGCAAAAATTTGTTACAGACCATCTCTCCCACCTCACTGTTACGTCTACATCTGATCCTGTCCCTATTTCTGAAACATTTCTCGATGAGCAACTTTTTACTATCTCCACCTCTCCTTGGTATGCTGATATTGTTAATTTGCTTATTATCGACCAACTGCCCAATGATTGGCCAAAATAAGAGCGTTCTAAGTTCATGGCCCATGTGAAATTGTACTCTGGGATAATCCCTTCCTTTTGAAGTATTTCTCTGATCAAGTCATTCGTCGCTGTGTTCCTGACCATGAAAAGTCAAGTATTCTCTCTTTTTGTCACGATGGTGCCTGTGGTGGCCATTTTAGCTCCAAGAAAACCTCCACTAAAATTTTGCAAAGTGGTTTCTACTGGGCCACTCTTTTTCGAGATGCCCATCACTACTTCTAGGCTTGTGCTAAATGCCAACAATCTAGGCGTATCTCTTGTCGTCACATGATGCCCCTCACACCCATTCTTATAGTCGAAATCTTCGTTGTATGGGGCATTGATTTCATGGGTCCTTTTCCCTCATCTCATGGATTCTAATATATACTAGTTGTAGTTGATTATATCTCCAAATGGATTGAAGCCATAGCTTGCTGCACCAATGACCATCGCATTATGGTCCAATTTCTTAAGGAGTATGTCTTCACACGTTTTGGAACTCCCAAAGCTATCATTAGTGATGGGGGTAAACATTTCTGTAATCGAGTCTTTGAACATCTCATCAAAAAGTATGGTGTTACCCACAAAGTTGGTCTCTCTTACCACCCTCAGACTAGTGGTCAAGTTGAAGTTTCCAACAGCAAAATCAAGCAAATCTTAGAAAAATAGTTAATCCTAATAGGAAAGACTAGTCCTTATGCTTGAATGATGCTTTGTGGGCATACCATACTGCTTTTAAGACTCTGATTGGCATGTCTCCTTATCGCTTGGTCTTTGGTAAACCATGCCACTTACCTGTCGAGCTTTAACATCATGCTTATTGGGCTGTCAAAGCCCTTAATTTTTACATTGACGAGGCTGGCATTCATCGAAATCTCCAACTTAATGAATTAGATGAGATACAAAATTATGCCTATGATTTGTTCAAGAAGTAAAAGGACAAAAAGAAGTGGATCCATGACCAAAGCATCCTCTAAAAAGAATTACACCCTAGTCAGAAAGTGTTGTTATACAACTCCCGTCTTCATCTCTTTCCTGATAAGTTAAAAACCCGGTGGTCTAGACCCTTTATTGTTGAATCTGTTACTCCTTATGGTGCCATCACAGTTCAAAATCCTAAGGATGGTAGCCTATTTCAAGTCAACGGTCAACAATTGAAGCCTTTCTTAGAGCTAGGCCCCTCTCACATTGAAGAAATTGACCTTGTTGACCCCATTTATGAGGACTGACTGTTCAGTTTGGGGATGATACTTATCACCCCATTTTTCTGCCGCCCTGTGCTTTTCATAGTTCCAATCCTTAGGGTGATATTGGTTCGGTATGGCTAAAGATGTTAAACTTAGCACTAACAGGAGGCAGCCCGTTGTTCAATATTTTTTAGTATGATTCTTACCCTATTTGGGGGTGGTGTTTCACACCACCCAATGATTTTCACATACTTTCTCGACTTGTACGTATTTTTGTATCACATCTATTTTTCAAGTTTCATCTATGCTCCAACGTGCGGTATATTTCACTAGTGATTCATTATGGTACTATCTTTTCTCCCTTGTGCTTTTCATTTTATATATGGTTTTAAACATCGAGGACGATGTTCTCTTTTGTTAGGGGGTGGCAAATTTATCATAATCGTACCTCTTTTGAAAATTTTCAGAAACAAGTGATTCTAAACTTTTTTTGCAGTTAAATTTAATTTTTATGACATGAATTGTCTATCATCCCTCTTTTAGAAATCTTTGGAATACCCGTGTTCGAACTAAAATCACGCTTTTAACCTTAAATTAATTAATACCTTTGAAAAGCGTACTTGCACTATGAATTCTTAAACTCGGTAATTTGCACTATCACATCTATAATCAAAAGTTGAAGAGTAATTATATTCTCAAGAGAGCCTTAAAATATCACTAGTGGTGACTTAAAACCCATGAGATTTGAGCTTTTCACCTTTTTGAGGGTTTTTACGTATCTTCGAGTCACAAGTTGACTCAACTTTCTTTGGATACCACACTTAGTCGTTACATGGTCTCATTATTGTTTCAAATTTGGCATAATCACTGAGAAATGCATTATCTTCGAGTTATAAGAAACATGTGTCTTGTAGTTTGTCCCGAGTACTAAACCGAATTTTCCATACACTTACCATTTTTTCCCTTCACTCCACCTATTATCATCCCATGTTTTCCTTACCGATATATGTCCCAGATACCATCCACACATCAATTCCCATCACTGCCATAATTTTTGAGAAAAAAGAGTGTTTGAAATTTTCCATGTAAATTGTCTATATTTTCGTTATGAAAAGAAAAATGTATCGCAATAAAAAAAAATACAGAAAAGAAGAAAAATAAAGATGCGATCAAAAGTTCAAAAAGATGAAGACTTTAGTTAAACCAAGTGTGTTTTACTCTTCTCAAAAACCTTACCAGCATACCATTCACATGTCATTTTCCCATTTTCCCATTCTCCCATACATACATCACATTTTTCACCCTTGGTAAAGTGTTCGGGCAAACGAGAAGTATATATGGTGAATAACTCGATATTCTCTACATAATGATTAGTATTCCTTCATGAGATCAAAAAAACTTCATGTATCCGTCATTTTCTATAAAGTGTGTGAGACGTTTGAACTTGTTTACATTTACTCACCTCCTCACACACTAGAGAGATACACTTACCCAATTCTCAGAGACTTCGATTCAGAGAGATATATCCAGTGAGAATTGAAGCCAAAGCATTGATTTTATAAAGGCGGTCTAAGAATTACTCTAATGATACTTAAAATTGTTTCACACTGCAAACGCTGAGTTTTAGGAAGGATTACGCTTTTGGTATTAAGTAATTTCATATCTCATAGTTGAATGCGGTGTTCCTTGATGTCCTTTAAGTTGGGTTGTATAGCATTTCATCATCTACTCAGAACTGCATTTAAATAAGTTTTTGACTTTTGTGGGTATATTCACTGCTCACGAGACACCACTCATCCTGAAGGGCAACTTATAGGTTTAACGGCTTATTGTACATGCTAAGTGCAATCGCCAGTGCCTGCGAAAGTGGCACACTTTCGGTTACTTATCTCTGTTTTCTCTCAAATTTTGATTGAGGACTAGCAATGTTCTGTTTGGGGGTGGTGTGATAAGCACCCAAAAGTGTCTATTTTATACCCCGAATAGATGCATTTTAGTCACTCATTTTAATTAAAATTGGCCTTATGTCGTATTTTATTATTTTCAGGTCAATCAGCAGTCACAACATCAAATAATGCTAAATGAAGTCAATTGCGACTCAACAGGGTCAAAAGCGATAAATGAAGAAATTCAACGTGGCCGCAAAGTCAAAAGTCCCATTGAGTTTGCCTAGAAGAGTTCTGATGTCCCTAACCTTGTCCCGAATCAAATCTAAGACTAGACCGAGCCCAGTCCATATCCCGATCCCGGTGTGTGGTGAGTTTGTGACTTTTTAGATTTTTTTAGATTTTTATTTTGAGTTGTTTTTAGTTTTAGAATTTATTTTATATTTATTTAGAAATTTAGGATTTATTTTCTATTTTTATATTTCTTTTTATTTAGTGTAGTTTTATTTTGATTTTTTTAGTGTTTTATTCTTTATTTCACTTTATCTTTATTGTATTATATTTTATTAGGATTAGTTTAGGTGTTTATTTTTTATTTTTATTAGATTTTAAATTTTTTAGGACTTTAGTTTTTGTTTTTATTATATTTATAGCTTCTTTTAGTTTTTATATTATTATTTTAGTTTTTTAGTTAGGATTTTATTTTTATTTAGTTTTCATTTCAGATAATTTTAATTTTTTAGGGGTTCAAATTAAACACACACATACACCATACAAACTAACACACACTAGTTATCCTACACCACGCAAACTAACCTCACCATCATCCTTTTTCCCTATACCTCACTACACCCTAAGACTACCTCCATCTTCTTCCCCAAACACCTCTCACTCTCTCTCCTCCTCCATTAAACCCACCACCCATTTCTACTCCTCATCCACCATTAACTCATTGACTCATTCAACCACCAAAACCACTTGTCCCGACCCTCTTACCTCCTACTACTGAAACCCGATGTCCGCCCCATACCCACCGAATGGGGCACCTGCTCCAGCGGCTGTCCAACCCGCTGCAACCTCAGGCCATCACCTCCGGCCAGGAAAGCCGCCGGAACCCGCAGATCTGAACCCACGACAACCCGGATCCTTTTCCCTCCTACCCGCGCCCAAAACCCGGATACCCCCTAATCCGATTTCAATCTACAACCAAAAATCCCACCAGCCATATCCCATAAATATAGGAAGAACAAAAAAAAAATAGGCCCATTTACCTAATCTGCCATATCTCCAAAGCCACGTGCAAGAGGTTCAAAATCCATTACAATTACCTTTGACTTAGCCAACATCCAAATCCTATAAAATCCTCTACCAAAAATCAAACCAATTCATGGATTTAAAAGAAAGGAAGGTAGCTTATTTTGAAAAAAAGGCTCTCATCAGAAAAACAAGAAAAAAATATAGTTTTAGGTTTAGAAAAATTTGTAGGTTCATTTTTTATTTTCAGTTTTGTAATCCAGTGAGATTTTGTGACGAGTTTGGGACGCATGTTCATGCACACAGTTGACACAAGAAATTATTGTGTATCGTATTTCTTTCTCTTTCTCTTTAGTTTCTTATTTGTTAATTGTGTTTTTGCTAAAATTTTAATCATGTCTGGATAAACACCCTATTCAAGGGGTGGGATGAAACGCGTATGTTGAGTTGTTTTATTTGAATAATTGTTCGTTGATGCTTTCTAGGATAATTAAATTGGAAAAAAATCACACATTAATTTATGTAACGAGAGTTAATAAATTAATGGTGAACATTAGTATTTGATTTTTGGATTTCACTTAGAGATAAGTATTATTCTTAAATTTAAATATTAATTTTGTGTATGCAATTCAAAGATACGTACAAATTTTAATAAATTAATCTTAGCGGATATTTTGTTGAAATGAGTGTGAATCTCAATTATTTTTATGTTGTGATTATCCATATTTAATTCCTGAAAAAGATAAAATTGAATTTAGGATTGTGACGAGAGTTAAATTTTAAATTCAATATTATTTCGAACTATTCAATTGAATAATTAGGACATTAAATTGATTTGACTACGCGGTGTAATCCCACCTCTTGTTTCTTCTCATAAATTCTAAACTAGATTACTTTCAAAATTTTCATAGTCATTTTAGTTGTATAAATTGTCGTTTCCTCCCTTGAAAAAAAAATTTAAAAGAAAAAAAAATTAAAAACATATAAAAAAAAATTAAAAACACAAAAAGATTGTTAATAAAAATTGGAATTGCAAGTTTTCACGATAACAGTTTCAACACTAGAAATTTGATTGATACCCGAATTTTCCACGATACTGAATTTTTAACAAGTTTTGTAGGTAATTCCAGGAATTTTGATACTCAAAGTTTGACCGCAGCGATATTCCAATTCCATATCCGAAGGAAGACACAAATAAAGAGTTTTCAATCTTCAAAATGATAGAAATGGGTACTCTTCTTGGAATTAAGGCCATGTTTATACTCCCAATCATTATATATATATATATATATATATATATATATATATATATATATATATATCAAAAAGCATGATACTAAGTTAAGAAACACATTATTTAGTAATATTGCAAGAAAATTCTTGCTTGCAATTGGAAGAGTGAATAACCCTTCTTGAATCCCCTTATTTTATCCTCTCCAAGCCTTCCTAACTTATCTTAGGTGCTTAAAATTTGCTAGCGTTATGTTTAGTGGATGGAATAACCTAATTATGATAATTTAATTCATTAATAAACTCCTATCCCACACCTCCTAATGAGGCCCAAATTCGGGCCCTTAAAAGAACCCAAAATGCTACCCTGAATAGCCCAAAATCTCTCCTAGGATTATACCTACCCCTATAACAAATTTAAAGTTATAAAAACACATAAACGGGCGCTCGTGCCACCCCAGAGTCCAGTTTAAATGATATTATCCACAAACCACAATAATACCTCAGAGCGTTAATAAAACAACAAACTTAATTATTCTACTCTCACACCAAGCCCACAATCATATAATTAAATTATAATTAATTATTCTGAACCATGTTACAAAAATCATATTGCATGCAATATTAAATTATAATCTAAATTATACCAAATTATGATTACTAAGCCACATAAGTAATAATTATTCCCATTTTTTCCTCTATTAACACTTAATAAATATTAAATATAGTCCACAAAAATACAAAATATTAAGCTTAGGCCTAACATCAGTTAGTGAGGATGCAGTTGTTTATGGGTATTCCTTCATTTAAGATTTTATTCGACTAACCTGGCAATATTCACTTTTGCCTAGGGTTCCCATGTAGGTCTTTTCATGCTACGTAGTCAACTAGTCATTTTTTGTCAAGTAAATAAAATTTGTATTATCATTCTTACAGTCAACTTGTTCCTAGGCATTCAACTTAAGTCTTCTCCTATGCATGGGGCAGTTTGGTTGTATGTGTAAGTGGCATGAGGAAAATCAATTTAGGTAAAATAAATCTTGTACTGAAACAATTGTACCCTAGGGTGAGAATCTATTTATCACATAGAACAATTGAAAAACTAACAAGAATGAAATAGAAACATAAATGTCTTTCAACTGATTTGAGTAAACTAAACTAAATAAATGATAAATACATTAAATAAATACTTATATTAGATTTATAGTTTCTTTAAATATGCAATATTCCATTATCGAGCGATCTATATTCCTTCCATTGTTTCCAAATGGTAGGTTCCATTGAGGTCAAAACTTATGATTTTGAATAATCATTCCCATTTTGGACCCAATTCCCATCGCAACAATTTTTTATGCAAATAATAATTTTTTGGATTACATAGTCTCCCACTTGGAACTCCTTTGGATTGATGTGTGAATTTTAGTACTTGGGGAGATGTCATTAATACGATGACATCCTGATAAGTGCATGATCTCCCTTTTCATTGATGAGATATAGCTTCAACCTAGTCCTAAGATTGTTCATCCCTTATTTCACTAATGGGGCCTTCATGGCTGGGAAACTTGTTTCCAAAGTGATCATTGATTCCATTATATATTCCATGTTGAAGGGAATTTCCCCGATCGACCTCCTGGGAATTATTTGGTATGCTTAAAGAACATGGGAGAGTTGGTCAAACTAAGAACACTTCGCCTTTTCCAACACCTTTTACATTTTTTATGGAATTGTCTTGCGAAATGCTTCACCTTTCCCATTATTTTATGGGTAAGAGACTGAGTTGTAGTTTTTCTGATCCCATGGCCAGTATATAATTCCTAGACCGATATGCTCTTAAATTTCCATCATATTTGATGGTGGATCTAGGGGACCCAAGCTTTCTGATTATGTTTCTTCTGATGAACTTGATCATTCTGTCGTCGTGATGTTACGAGTGGCTCAACTTTAATCCACTTAATGAGGTAATATTTTCCTTTACTCCAAATTCTTGGAAAAAACTTATCCTAGTGTCTAAGTGACAAAACGTTATTTACAAAATGATTATTTTGTTAACATATGTTCACTAAGCATATAAAAGAATCATACTGTGAAATTATAAAACATGCACTTGATACGACGATTTATAGGAGGGAAAAACTATTGGGGAAAAACCTCGAGCCAAAATGATACCTTCTATATAGGAAAAGATTTAAACTAAGGAATAAATGACTTAAAACTTAAACATCTCCTAGATTCGATAATTCACAACCTCCACAATCCAATTTCCCCCCTTTTCATAGGAAGAACAAACGTGTATTGCTCTCCGACCACTCGCTACGTCGTAGGTATCAACTTCCGTTGATGATGTCATGTTTGAACCAATCTTCAAATCTTCTTTAAAGTTGAGGTAAACTTTATGTTCCAATTGAACAAGTGAGAAGACACCAATGAATTTCTAACTTCCTAGGATGTGAGATTATTAATGGTTTATGGAAGTGTTAAAAAAGGTTATGCTAATAAAAATAAGGTGACGAGTATTTTTGAGATATCAACAATATTTAAAGTCTCTCAAGAACAATTTTGGAAAATTTGTGTTCAAGTCTTAGGAAGAAGTAATGAAGCTTGAAATGACTTCAAATATAAATAACAACAAGGATATCTCAAGAACACTCAAAATAAACTTCAATAAAAACTCTTGTGAAAAGTCGCACAATATTTCACTTCGAGTTTTTTTAAAGAACTTTTGGTAATGGAGTAAATATCCTCTTGTAAAGCATTTTAAGCTTGTGTGTGAAGACACATACAACACAAGTGAAAGTGTGACCTTGATACACACCGTATATTTTAATAATTAGATTGATCAAGTCATAGTCCAAAATTGAGTAAAAGAACTAAGTGATAAAATAAACCTTGCATCACTCAACAAAAATAAATAAAGATATGGTCCAACACCCACATCTCTTAAGGGGAGATGGCTGGGAGGGGTGATTGGTTGCTCGAGAAAGAGAAATCTATATCTGAAAAACTGGAGGATCTGGAACAATTCAGGAGGTCAAGCCCACCGAAATAAGATAAAAGTTATGCAACTCAAGTAATAAAATCGACAATCACATGTATAAATAATAAATCCACAGTTATTTGTTTTAACTATTTTACCCCATCCTTACCGATGTTAATCTTTCTTAATATGTATTTTATGAACTCATATCAATTCTTACTAGTTCTCATTAATGAAGAGGTCACTTATTGATCAAAAAAATTAATGAAGAGGTCACTAATATAACAATGTCCCATAATATTATAACTAGGATAATACCCAAATAACTACATATCAATAATGCATCATAAAATAAAAAACTTTGACTATCCTCGACTAGTTATGGGATCACTAGTATACCAAATATCACGTGACTAGTCCACACAAACTACGGGGTCACTAGCACATAAATCCGCCATTTTGTAGTTGCATGGACAAAAACTAGCATCTCCCTCTCCCGCCTCCATAATATAAATAATAAATATCTCCCTCACCCGCATATATAATTTAAATAATTTTCATTGCCATAGCCACCTCCATAATATAGCTAAACAATCATAACATGACCATGACTCTAACCTAAGACAATATAAACATCCACACCGTACCCATTTTATCATATTAGCCTAAAGGATGATTAATTCTTTATTTTAGTTGAAATAGTAAATATCATTTTTTTATACTAACATTAGGAATTTGAAATCTTTATTTTTCTTGTTTATGTTTGTTAGTGTTCTAATGATAAAGAACCTTATTTTCTTTTAATTTGTTATAAGCTCTAGTGAGAGCTATTCTCTATTGTGAATAAATAGATTATTTATTCTCAAAAAAATCTTTTTATCCATTTATATATTTACACTATGTATACGGGAAACAACAACGAGAATAGAAACTGCAACACTAAGTCCATTAGTCTACTATATAATTTAGCATTTTATGTGCTACATTTCATAGGGAGAATGCCCAATCATATGAAAAGTCATGAAAATACCAATTTCCAAGTTAGTAGTCTAACACAAATCCAATATATATTTATAATCAAATTTAAACCCTACTTACTTTAATGAAGGATTTACATTGGAATTGTGTTGATTTCATGTAATAGTTTAATCATTTAAAATTCCAAATTATGGCGAAGATATAATTCGAAGTCTTAAATTGCATTTCCAACAAAAAGATGGCATTACATTATAATACTAAAATTTTCGTACTTTATAACCACCTAGAGGAATTCAGGTCCAATTTCAATTATAAGAGGGATAATCAAATTATTATTATGATCAAACAATTTGAATAACCAATGCATGAAGCTTTGATTCAATATCAAGAGGGGAAAAATACTAATATTTCAATCCATAGATGAAACCATATTTAGAATTTCAATTCTAATATAGAATTAGTTTGAATTTAGAATCTTCTTACTTAAAGTTTCATGAATTGAATTTACCTATGTAATTACATGAATTGTAGTTTCAATATTTTGTAATAGTTTTCATACTTGAAAGAAGGATTATAGAATGTTTAGGCCTAATTTATTTCTAACCAAATTTTAAAATTTAGAAAATATATGTAGGTAGAAGTTACTACTTATAAGCATGAGAGGCAGAGTAGTTTTATCTTTGCTCTTAGTTAAAAATGTAGAAAGGGTGTTGATAATCCAAACCACCCAAGTGTGAATTCCTCTTGATTCTTCTTTTTCTTTTCTTCTCTGATTATTCTTGTGAAAGCTTGGAAATGGGTTTGAAATGGTGTTTTGGACTTATGAAAAGGCAAGAATTTATACGTGTAGAGAATGAGGATAATTATGGTTTGAGAGAGGAGAAAATGGTATGTTGAAATGATAAGAAAAATAGGGCTTAATCTAATTTAAACATAGGATTCACCACCCCCGGAAAAGGACCAACGTTCCACCCATAATCGCGACCCAGTGGGTGAGTCCCTCACGTGCTTTCCCTTTTTATCTCTTTATTTTCCATTTATTTAATTCCCACTAATTTCATTAAGCTTCCTTAAATTTTTCCAACTCATTCCTTAAACAACTAAATTCTAGTTTGCCTACTTGCTCCCAAAGTCATCATCAATTTACTTACCTGACCTTGGATTCACTTGTATGTTACCAACCTAGCCAAAATCCACTTTCCTTATATAAACTAAGCAAATAAAATTTGGCCCAAAATTAAACTTTAATTTTACCTATTAATCTAATAAGTCCAATGCATTTTAATTATTCCAACTCAATTTAAATCAAACTAGTTTAATTTAATTTAATTTAAATACCCCCTTTTAAATCCTTTTACTTTTGAATTAATTATTTATAATATCATCAAAATTATGGAGTACCAAATTTGTCCCTCTAATAAAAATAATTCCTTCCTCAAAATTCAAAAAATAAACAACATATTTTCCTCAAAATAACTATGGGTATTATTATCTCATCAAATCCTCACGTTCTCATGTGGAATTATCCTTAATATGGTGATTCCAGTGTACATGTACTAAAGATATCTCCTTCGAATGAAATTTATATATCCTCATATCCAATATACTCATTGGTTTCTCATTACACGAAGAATCTGGATCTAACGAAATCTCGCTAAATCGATGCATTGATAGGCAGCCGTAGGATGTAAGAACCTAAGTAGTAGAAACACGTGAAATATGTTGTGCACCCGATCAAGATGATATGGAACTGCCAAAAATACATAACCTTAGCCACCTTCTCTATGATCATAAAGGTCCTAATATTATGCGGTGCAAATTTTTCCTTCTTCTCAAAGAGCGTAATGAAGTCAGACTTGTTCTCCCATCTCCAACTCCATAGGCTTTCTATATATATTCGCATAACTCTTTTGTATGTCTTGTGTGTTATTAATTCGCTCTTTAATCAACATGATCTTCGTTGTCATATTTTTGACGAATTCCATCCCCAAAAGTCTACCCTTACTCAGGTTAAACCACTATTATTATACGCAAACTAAACCAATGGAAAGTGTACCTCCCAACTAACTTCGAAGTCCATCAAACATGCTCTTATAATTTCTTCCAAAACCCAATTCACCATCTTAGTTTGTCCATTCGTCTGTGGATGGTAAGTCGTGCTAAGGTGCAACCAAGTTCTTATAGCCTGTTAGAAACTCTCCCAAAAGTGTGCCACAAAGGTAGGGCCCCCGATCTCAAATGATCGATAATGAAACCCCATGTAGTTCAATGATCTTCGTAATATACAATCAGACTAGCTTCTCAGTCAAATAACAAGAACGTATGGACAAAATTGTGACACCTTCGTAAGGAGGTCATCTATCACCCAAATGTAATCACACTGATGGGTCATTAATGGTAACCCTGTAATGATATCCATCGAGATACTATTCCACTTCCACTCAGGAATGGGTAGAGGGTGAATCATATCGGATGGATTGGATCCATCTGATAGTGTGGCATTGGGATATTATCTTGGACACATATCTCTTCATGTCGTCACACAAATATTATTGCTTCATTTCTTAGTATATTTTATCCCATCTAGATATATCGCAAATTAAAAATTGTGAGTCTCCTCCATAACTTCCCATATAAACTCCTCATCTAAGAGTACTAGAAATCCACCATTGTCATACAACCCACCATTAGATCCCACTAAAAAGAAATGGATACTAGTAGAGAGAAGCTTTACTACCTTCTCCTTGCATACCACATCCTATTACTGCATCCCGATTACTCATATCACAATCTTTAGAGTGATTGTGAGCATCCCCATAAAGGCCCTAGTTAACTTAGTAATCATCTCCACTAAACCACACTTGGCCATCTGAAAAGTTGATGGGTTTCCACTGGGTCGTTGGCTTAATGCGTTTGCTACCACTTTAGCCTTCCACGAATGGTATTGGTTCATGAACTCATAATTCTTTATTAACTTAAACCATCTTTGTCGTCTCATATTGATATCCTTATGTGTAAACAAATACTACAAACTCTTATGATAACTAAATAGTATGAATTTTTCACCCCAAAATATAATGCCTCCAGGCATGTAACACAAATACAATGTTCGCTAACTCAAAGCCATGAGTTTGATAATGAACATCATGCGGCTTCAAATTTCGAGAGGCATATAAATTTTCCAGGTCCTCTTTCATTAATACCCAACCTAATCCCTACAGAGAAGCATCAGTATAAACCAAGAACTCCAATGCACTCCTAGGTAAGGAACAAACCAGTGCAGAGATCAACTTCTCATTTATATTTGAAAATGGTCAATGACACTTCTCACTTGAAAATATAAAGGTAAACCGTTATTCATTAAGTTAGTTATTGGCCCTTCCATCTCCGAGAAACAATGGATGAATATCCTATAATAACCTGTCAACCCCAAAATGTTGCGAACCTCAATAGGTATCCTAGGTTGTCCACAATCCAACATGACTCACACCTTGTTGTGAACAATTAATAGCCCCTTATCCGAAATAAAAAGCCCCCAAAGCTTCACTTTCCTCTTCCAAAACTCCCACTTCAATCACTTTTCATCAATCACATGCTCCTTCAATGTTTGAAACACTTTTCTTAAGTCTCTGGCATGCTCATCCTCTATTTGTGAGTATATCAAAATATAATCAATGAGGACTATGATGAACTGGTCTAAATATGGTTAGAACACCCTATTCATCATGTACATGAATATCATCGGGGCATAATCAACCCAAAAGGCATCAACAGGCACTCATAAGACCCATAACAAGTCAACAATGTTGTCGTGGAAACATCCTCCTCTCATACCATTAACTGATGATAAATGAATGGAAAATCAATCATTGAAAAAAAAGATTCCCCCTCCAACTGATAAAAAATATCATTTATCCTCGATAGTGCGTACATATTCTTCACCGTCACCTTATTCAACTCACGGCAATGAATATACAATATTAAAGAACCATATTTATTGCTCCCAAACAAAATTAGCGCACCCTAAGTTGAAGTGCTACAATGGATAAAACCCTCCTCTAGCAATTGCTTAGTCTGATGTCTAAGATCTTTCCTCTCTATAGGGTTTGTACGATATGGTTCTCTAGATATCGACTTCATACTCGACGCTAAGTCTATAATAAAATCAATCTCTCTGCTAAGTGGTAAACCCAGAATCTCATCCAATACGTTACAGAACTCCTGAACTAATAGGATCATATCTAAACACATTATGGTCTCCTCCTAGGTATCCTTATCAATAAAATATAAATGGGTAGTAGCCGCACCCTTCGGCCTAAGCATAAAGGCCAAATACACCTCCCTACCCGGTATAGAAAAATTAATGTTTCTACTAACACATTGAATCTGAGCCTGATAGGTACACAACTAATCCATCCCTAATGTAACATCATAACTTTGGGTATCTTAAACTAACAAATTTTCTATAAGCTGTAGCCAACCAATATCAATGCCTATCCCATCATAATACTAAAAAATAATAATGGATACATCTAATAGAGTAGCTATAGATAAAACTCTAGCCCATGGAGTCAGAATCATCCCTAAAATACCCACAAAGATTTATAGAATAATAATTTTGTAGCCTCGTATCAAACAAAACCATGGATAAAGAGCCATGAATATAAAAGATATCATAAACTACCTAAATAGGCGGTGTCTCATTCTTAGGTCCAAACTGATAGATCATACTATAACTGAGGCTAAGTCACCCTAGATGGTGGTGGAGGAAGTGTTCTTCGGGGTTGGAAGAGATGGCACTTGCTACTACTGATGATGATAATTGGGCCCAAAGCCCCATTGGCCCTACTTATACTTCTTTATGCCTATATTAACCATATTATCCCTGAAAAAAACATGCCATGTTGACCTTGCCCATACTGGCCCTACTAAACTGATTTCCCCCACTTTAGTACTCTTTAGGGCCTCTGTTGATTATGCCAGAATATCTTCCACAATGTTGACCATACACTCCTTTCTAGTCTTCATCAGATCCTCCCTCAAACTTCTTCTTATAATCTTTCTTACCCCTCTTTATCAAACTTCTTCTTATACTCTACACGGTTTACAAAGAGTAAGCGTAGCCTCAACTATCTGAGTGTATGTAGTGTCTGTGGGATTATCCATCAAAATCTACAGAATATGATAGATAAGAACCTTCATAAAACTTGAAATACTTTTATGCTTCATATTCACTTCAACCAAATAGAACAACGATAGATTGGTAAAATCTTTCTCATACTACGCGATAGTACACATGCCTTTTAGAGTATAATAAACTTCATCTTCATCTATGCCCAAATAGACTTAGGTTAGTACTTGTCATTGAACCTCGAAACAAAATCATCGTTAGTCAACTTATCCCTCAGCTCTACTTTAATCACCCTCTCCCATCACTAGAGAGAATCACCGATCAAACCAAAAATGGCGAGAACCTACTTATGTACATCTATGTAGGATAAAACCCTGAGGTGGTGCACAATATCCTAACACTACGTAATGCCAGTAGCATATATGTTGGATCGGATAACATCAATGGATTGTTTATTCATATATTCTCCTCAAATATTCTCATAATCTGATGTAAGAGCGCATTCCATTAACTTTGGTTCCTTAAGTGGTATCGTTTGTTAGTCCGCAGCTAACCCTTCTTGCACTGACTATGAGATCAAATTCGAGAGATTTTGTTCCCCAAAAATGAACTACCCCTGAGCATCCCATGATGGGACTACTGACATCAGTGGTATCGGTGCAGGTGGTGGTGATTGTGGTGTTGGTTCTACATGGGAAGCGCGTGTAGCTATGAAGGTCTTCCTCTTTAATGTCATAAAAGTATGACATGCAACACTTATTAGTATTAATGAATATACAAAAAGAATATAAAAAAATAAATGAATCAAATAATGTTATGTGGACCACTATAATGGACCAATGGAACCAACGTTGCTTAGAACCCTGCTCTGATACCAAATCTGACACCTTGTATATTTTAATAATTAGGTTGATCGAGTCTAGTTATTAAATCAACATAGGTTTTTAAAAATTTATATAGCATACTTAGAATGAAAAAAGAAGCAATAAATAATGATAATCCAAATGGAGTACGGCATGAATAACCTCAATAACCATAAGTTAGGAAAGTGGTCAAGAGTCACCACCAACTTAAAAAAAGAAATACGTTCTAACAATGCTATCCCAAAAATAAATACATGGTAAAACTGTCTCCACCACCTCCAACATATCATAAACTAAAATTAAGTTCAAGGACTAAGTGATAAAATAAACCTCGCATCGCTGAACATCAATAACTAAAAACATGGTCTAACACCCACGTCTCTAAATGGGTGATGAATGGGACGGATGATTGGGTGCTCGAGATAGAAACTTAAATTTGACAAACTAGAGGTCCAAGAACAACACGACAGGTGATGCCCACTATAACAAAATAAAAGATACGCAACTCAAGTAATAAAATTGATAATCATGATTACAGATAATAAAACCATAGATATTAATTTTAATTCTTTTATACCACCCTCACTGGTGTTAATCTTTCTTAATATTTATTTTAATTTATATCGATTCCTACTAGTTAGCATTAATGAAGAGATCAATAGAATAACAACAACCCATAATAATGTAACAAAGATAATACCCAAATAACTACATATCAATAATGCATCATAACAAAAAAAACTTGGACTATCCCCCACCAGCTATTTAGTCATTAGTTTACCAAATAACTCATAACTAGTCCCCACTAACTTCAGGGTCACTAGCACATAAGTTCGCTATTTTTAGCTGGCATGGAAAAATAAATAGTCATCTCCCTTACTCGCCTCCATAATATAAATGACAAAAATCTCCCTCTCTCTCCTCCTTAATATACATAACCAACACATCCCTCGCCTGCCTCCAGAATATACATAGTCATTCATAACATAACCATGATTGTAACACGAACCCTGCCAACAACATAAACATCCATGCCTGGCCTATGTTATCGTATTATCCTAAAGGATTATTTTACTTTAAATACTAAATTTAATCTTTTTATCCATCTATATGTTCACATTATGTATACGGGCAACAACAACTAAAACCATAACCGCAATACTAAGTCCCAGAGTTTCACTATAAAATTTAGCATTATATGTCCTAGATTTCATGGGGAGAATGTCGAATCATGTGAAAAGTAATAAGAATACAAATTTCCAAGTTAGTAGTCTAACAATAACCAAACATATATTTATAATCAAATTTACACCCTACATACTTTATTGAAGGATTTACATTCGAATTATGTTGATTTCGTATAAGTGTTCAATCACTTAAAATTCCAAATTATGGAGAATATGTAATTCAAAGTCTTAAATTGTATTTCCAACTAAAAGAGCACATTACATTGCAATACTAAAATTTTCATACTCTATAACCATGTATAGGAATTAAGGCCCAATTTCAATTATAAGAAGGATAATCAAATTATTATTACGGTCTAACCATTTCAATAACCAATGTGTGATCTTCCGATTTAATATCAAGGGGGAAAATACTAATGCTTCAATTCGTGTAGCCTCTATTCAATGATGAAATCATATTTATCATTTCAATTCTATTATAAAATTAGGTTGAATTTAGAATATGCTTGCTTAAAATTTTATGAATTGAATTTACCCATGTAATTACATGAATTGTAGTTTCAACATTTCATAATACATTTCATACTTGAAAGAAGGATTATAAAATGTTTAGGCCTAATTTATTTCTAATCAAATTTTAAAATTTAGAATATATATGCTGGTATAGGTTACTACTTATAAGCATAAGAGGCGAGCGTAGTTTTATCTTGCCTCTTAGTTAAAAATGTGGAAAAGGGTGCTGATAATCTAATCCCCCCAAGTGTCAATTCCTCTTGATTATTCCTCTTCTTTTCTTCTTTGATTATTCTTGTTGAATCTTGGAAATCGGTTTGTAATGGTGTTTTGGACTTGTGAAAAGGTTAGCATTTGTATGTGTAGAGAATGGAAGAATTAGGGTTTGAGAAAGGCAAAAATGGTATGTGAAAATGATAAAAACGGGGGTTTAATCTTATTTAAACAAGAGAGTCAACACCCCTCGCAAAAGGACCATCATCCCACCCACCGTAATCTGACAATAATCCAATATATATTTCTCATTAAATTTACATCCTACTTACTTTAATGAAGAATTTCCAAATGAATTAGGTTGATTTCGTATAAGAGTTCAATCATTTGAAATTACAAATTATGGAGAAGATGTAATCTAAAGTCTTAAATTGTATTTCCAACTAAAAAAGGGGGTTATATTACAATATTAAAATTTTCATACTCCACAACCTAATATAGGGATTTAAGTCTAATTTCAGTTATAAGATGGAGAATCAGATTATTATTCTAATCAACTAATTTCAATAACCAAGGTGTATTGTTCTAATATAATATCAAAATTGAAAAACATACTAATATTTCAAATTATATAGTTTTTAATCAAAGATGAAATCATATTTACCATTTCTATTTCAATATAGAATTAGGTTGAATTTTGAATATTCTTACTTTAAATTTGATGAATTGAATTTACCTATGTAATTACAAGAATTTTAGTTTTAATATTTCATACTACATTTCATACTTGAAAGAATAATTATATAATGTTTACGCCTAATAAATTTCTACTCAAATTTAACAATTTGTAAAACATATGTCGGTAGAAGTTATTACTTATAAGCATAAAAGGAGAGAGTATTTTACCTTGCTTCTTAGTTAAAATGCATAATTCGCTGTTAATAATCTAAGCCTCCTAAGTGTGAATTCCTCAGGATTCTTCCTCTTCTTTTCTCTTTGGTTCTTCTTTTCTTCTAGCTTTATTCATTTATTTAATATTTAAAAGCTTAGAAATGGGTTTTTAATGGTGTTTTGAACGTGTGAAAAGGTTAGGATTTATGTGTGTAGATAATGGGGAAAAATAGGGTTTGAGATGAGAGAAAATTTTGTGTTAAAATGATGAAAAATAGGGTTTTAGCTTATTTAAATAAGGGAGTCATCATGCCTTGCAAAGCGACCTGCAACTTGGTATTAGTGTGGGTGCAACCCTTGCATGACTTCCCAGTTTATATTTTTGCTTTCCATTTATTTTATTCTCACTAATTTAATTAGGTTTCCCGAATTGTTTCTAACTCATTCCTTAACTAACTAAACCCTTGTTTGCCTTACTTGTTCCCCAAGTCATTATCAATTTACTTACCTAGCCTTGGGTTCATTTTTATGTTATGAACCTAACCAAAATCCATTTTCCTTATATAAACCAACCAAGCCAAATAAAACATGGCCCAACAATTAAACTAATATCTAATGCACTTATTAATCAAATAATTCCAAAGCATTTGAATTATTTCAATTTAAATCAAAAGAATTTTATTTAATTTAAATTCCATTCCTTTGAATTAATTATTTAAAAATTTATCAAAATTATGGGATATTACAAACCACATGGGCAAATGCTAGACGCACAAGTGCGAGTGAATAGAAGACTGATAAAACAAATTACACGAGTGCCTAAGAGGATAGTAAAAGATCTTGAAAAATATCTTGTTATTCAACTATGTTAGGTGCAGCGAAAAAAAAAATTCCACTGAGGCGACAAGAAAATCATGTATGGAGTAAAAACTCTAGAATAGATCACGAACGAGAAACTTGAGTATTCACTGAAGCGACGAGTCAGCAAAAGCCAATACCTTATAATGAGATAAAAAAAAATTATGTTAGTTTGAACAACATATGATATACTTATGTACTTATTTTTATACTTTTGATATATATATATATATATATATATATATATATGTGTGTGTGTGTGTGTGTGTGTGAAAATTATTTTGCATACTTATATCACCATTGCAAAAAGCCATACCAATCCACAGATAAATTAATACATTTTCCAATTTTAAAAATTCAAATTTTGGTTATGTTAACCATGGATGTTGTAAGTCATCTAAGTCCTTTACCTTTATCATAAAGAGAAATTCTCATTAGTCATGGCGTGAAGTAACTATCAAATGAAGATTAAGAAGTCCAGTATAGAAATCTTGAACCTGAAGCTTTTCGTAATAACCTAAAGTACGACTGATAAGCACCCAAAAGTGTTTAAATAATACCCTAGAGACAGTTTTTAATTGCTAATTCTCGATAAAATGCGTCTTATGCGCATTTATGTTTATCTTGTAGGTCAAACGCTGTTTACGGATTCAAAAGCATTAAATCAAGGAAAAATGCAGCAATGAAGCTGTTAAAAGTGCTAAACCCAATCCCGTAGCCTAAACCTATCCCGAACCATGCCCTGACCCCACAGCCTGTCCAAAAATAATCCTTAGTATGTGTATCGTTATGTTCGTATCTAATATATATAGGTGTGCGCTTTTAGTATATTAATTTTATTCATTTAGTTTCTATTTTATTTTATCTTCAGCCATGTATATTTTAGCCTTTTTGTATTTTATTTGCATGCGTGTAGTTGTAAATATTAGGGTTCAAGTATTTTATATGTGCACTAAGTGTGTATCTATATTTTCCTCTATTTTATTTTATTTTTATTTCTATTTGTTTTTAGCTAATTTATTTTTATTATTATTTTATTTTTATTATTGTTTTATTTTATTTTATTAAGTTATTTTTATTTTTATTTGAGTCTTTTAGTTTATAGGTTAGAAAATTATTTATTAGTTTAAATAGATTTTATGATTTTTAGTTTCTTTTAGTTTCTCTTTATTTTTACTTTTTGTCTTTTATTAGGATTTTATTTTTATTAATTTTACGTAGTGTTAATTTTATTCTTATTTTTTTAGGGAGAAAATAATATACACACACACACACCACCTAACCTACACTCTCACACACCCTAACAATCCGCACCCATTCTCTTATCCTCCCCCCCCCCCCCCCCCCCCCCCCACAAATAATCTTTGATGATGCTAAGAATCAGCACCACCAGATAAGGTGTTTTCAAGCTCAATATAGGAGTAACAATGGCAGCACAGTTATATAGAGAGATAAGAGAATGAGATGAGGATAAGAGGAATCAACACCGGAATATAAGTGGTTCAGCCAATCTGGCCTACGTCCACTGTGAGTGTGTGAGTAATATCACTGAATGAAGGCACTAATGGCCATGGATACAATCTCTCAAGCTTTCTCTCTCTACTGTAGATTTAGACAGATTTTTAGCTAGGGTTGAATAACTGGGATCCCTTTGCAAGATAGGGGATGACCCCTATATATAGTACCAAGGGGGTGTAATGTACTCCCCATGCATGCAATGAGCATGTGTGTGGTAGCCTCACCAATGTGGGAGTGCCATCTGTCACTATCACCTGTAAGGAATGATGATGAAATATTCTCCCCATGTGTGGAGAATAATCTTGTTACAACTGATTTGTGACCATGTGTCCTTATCCAAATGTCAACAGATGCTCGACCGCCAAATTGGTGGATGACCTCGGCCTGGGAGAGGCTGAGCTGTAAAGGCTTGATGTCCGTTCAATCCGGGATGTATCATAGGGAGTCTCGGCCTGATCTCGGCCGAGACATTATGCTGGGGTCGGCCCCAGCCGAGGTTGGACATATAGCATGCTGTCGATTACTAATGCTTCTTGTCACCTCGGCCCAGGCCGAGGTAGGACTGGTTCCATGTTGAAGGTTACCAAGGCTCCTTGTCACCTCGGCCTACTCCCGGTCGAGGTTGCCATACCCAGGTATAAGAGGATGTTGTTGATGCCTGCGATGCGCGTAGTGTCCCTTGGAAATATAGATGATAGTGTCGGCCTGGGCCGACCCTGGTCCGGCCGAGGGATGATATCGTGGGCCCATGACTTATCTAGGGTCGATAATATCTCGGCCCAAGCCGAGGTTGGTGTCTCAAGGCCGAGGTTACACTTGGGCATATCAATCACCCCCAGCCCTTAGTCATATGCGAGAGCAAGTGGCTAGGGGATTACTAAACCTCCGAGGCCCGTCCATCCCAAGCCAGTACCCGCATGACACCTGTCCACGCTAGAGCGTACCTGGCTGGCGCGTGCTGTCCTTTGGGGTTCCCAAGGCAATGATGGGCCTTGGGAGACGTGCCCATGTACTTAAGGGTTTAAACCCTTCTTTTTCTCTTTCTTCTCCATTTCCCCTCTTGTGCGCGTTTTGCTCTAGCGATTTCTTCCTGCGATTTTCTCTCTCTACAGCTTCTTCAATCAGCGCTCTTCTGCAGAGTTTTCTTCGCATTATCTCATCGATTCATTTCCAGGTACTTCTTCCTTTCCATTTCCTTTGTTTCTGGTATTTGGTTTGCATTTTCCGGTGAGTTTTTTGAGTTTTCCGGCGAGCTCCATTGTCTCAGGCGAACTGGGTTTGCTTTAAACTTCCAAGTTTGATCTTTAAACTCCTTTATTTTACAAGTCAATCGTGTTTGTAGCCTTAGGAGTTTTTCCCAAGTTTAGGGTCGTCCTCTGATGCTCAGACCCTTATACCAGCTTCTTGAGGATTTCCCCTCTCTCAGAGAGAAGACCCTAGAAAAGATTAGGCAAATAGAGAGAGCTCAAGAGGAAGCTCGTAGGTCACAAGAGTTTCCCATTAGACCCTTGTTTCCACCACCTCTGAGGGTTATATATCCTGACCCCCCGGAGAACTTCTATTATACATGGGTGCCTGCTGACCCAACACCTATGTTTGAGTCTAAAGCTTCTACCTCAGACCCCATGTCAGTGGACTCCTTTCAGGAAGCCATGGATTTTACACCTCGGCCTGGTCAGGCCCCTGATCAGGCCGAGGTTTCCAGGCGAGCTTCATCCCATAATGGCACAAGCACCTCAGCCTCTTCTTCAGAGGTTGAAGTGCTTGAGCCGAGTGTGGTTGTGCCACCCATTCTTGATGCCATCCCCCTGTCGGCCGTCACAGGGGAAGAGTTTGCTCAGAGGTTCCCTAGTAACCCATCTACATCTACTCCGGCCGACGTTGAGCTTGATGATGATGAAGATGCTGAAAGAGATGTAGATATCTCTGAGGCGGCCGAGTTCGAGAGCACAGTCACTGAGGTTGATCTTCTGTGCTTCAGATATTTGTACTCCATCAGTCCTTCCATCAAATTAAGGAGACCTCTGAGGGAAGAGAGGGCCTATCACGGCCGAGATGGAGAAATCTGCTTGTACGAGAAGATGTTTAAGTTAGGGTTTCGCCTACCCATTCATCCCATCATCAAATCCATTCTTTCTTACATCAACTTGGCCCCTTCACAGCTATCTCCCAATGCTTGGAGAGTCATCATAGGGGCCATTATTCTATGGAGGGCAGTCCACCACTCTGACCTCCCAGTTCAGGTCTTTGTTGGTTGTTATGTCCCAACCTCGGCCAAAAACCATCCGAGCTACTATCATTTTGTGGCTCGGAGGCCTGAGAAGAAAATGCTCCAGGTGACTCAGACCTCAAATCATAACTGGAGGCCCCGTTATTTTTTCGCCTCAGGGCCATGGGAATTTGGCCCATGTGTTCCTTCTTCCACTCTTGAGCCGAGGATACCCCTCAAATGGGGCAAGGTCTCCATGTCTGCCAGGGCCGATCCTGGTCTAAGTCTTTAAAATATGCAGAAGGTGAAGGCCCTGCAAGACCAAGGGGCACATGGTCTGTTTGTCAAGTTCGAACATTTGCTGACCCCCCAGTATCACTCGGGGACGAGCCTGGGTGGAAGTCCCCTTGTTGATTTTGGTAAGAATTTTTATTTCAAGTCTAACCTCTGAACTCATTCATATCTGATTTCTAACTCATATCTTTTAATCTTTTGCAGAGCAACCACCGGGCATTACAGACGAACTGTGAGAGATGGCTGCTCCGAGCTTGGTGAGGCTTGCCAAAAAGGCTGGTCTGAACGCTCCTCCCCCAGCTCCATCTACATCCAAATCCCAGGCCTCAAAGAAGAGGGCCCCAGAGGCCCATGCCTCTGAGGATCAGAGGCCGACCGTGAGGCAAAAGAAGGCCTCAGATGCTGCACTTCCAATTTCTTCGGCTGATATCCTGACGGCTCGTCTGGATCAGCTCAAGTTAACTGATAGCGTGATCGGCAATAGCAGGCAGGCCATGGACGCACTCGCCTCTGTAATGACCGAGGCCGACAAGCATTTCTACAGAGCTATGGACACCTCCTTGCTGGTTGAGTTCGGCCTTCACAGAGCCGTCCAGGTATGATTTGTTCCTTTGTCAAAAATTTATAAGTGCAACATCTGACTTTTCTCCCGCTTAACCTCTTCATTAAATGTGCAGGGAGTGACTGCCATGTATTAACTTTCGAACTGGGCCATGAGGAAATTGCCCCTTATTCAGAAGGGGCAAGAGGCCGAGAAGGTTGAGAGCGCCCTGAATGCCGAGGTTGACCGTCTGAAGTCAGAGCTGCAGAACTCTGAAAATAAGGCTAAGGGGTTGGAAAAAGACATGTCTGTGCTCGTCAAGGACCATGCCAAAGCCCTGAAGGCAAAAGATGACGTGCTGCAGCAGAAGGTCAACTCGGCTGTGAAGGTTTCCCTTGAAGATGCCACGCCCAAAATAATTTCTGACTACAAGACCTCGGACGAGTTCATGGGTTTTGGTTTTGAATACCTCGAAAGAGGTGTCAAGGCTACTACCAAATGGGCTGAAGTCCGAGAGAAGGAGGTTGGAACTCTAAAGGCCTCTGACTTTGTGGGTCTCGGCTTTGCCGACCCTCAGTTCGCACAGGCCCTTCAAGAGGTAGAAGACGAGGCTGCTGCCCCTGCTGAGACTGCAACCCTGGGAGGGACTGAGGTCGGAGGGGAAGAACTTGCTGATGATGTGGCCGAGGTAACTAACGCTGATCAAGTCAACCCAGCCGAGACTGTTAATGTTCCCCCCTCAGACCCTTAGTCTTTTTTTTTTTTTTTTTTTTAAACTTGTAACTTGTAACTTGTAACTGAACTTGTAATTTGTAATTTGTAACACCTCTGAATGCAATATGATCTCTTCCTTTTTTTGAATGCCAATCTCTTCTCTTATTTTATTGTAGTGTTCTTGTTTATATTCAGTCAATAATCCTGATCTCACCACTGAATTGCTATTAGGCTCTGAAGTCATTACATAATATGCTGTTCTCATAACCAACTTCACCAAATTAACGATGTTAAAGGTCTGAGGTCATCTAGGAAGGTGTCTGAGCTCAGACCTCGTCACCACTGAGTGATGTTATGAGAGTCTGAGGTCATCACCTATAATGTTAGCCTCATAATAAACTTCACCAAATTAATGATGTTAAGGGTCTGAGGTCATCTGCGAAGGTGTCTGAGCTCAGACCTCGTCACCACCGAGTGATGTTATGAGGGTCTGAGGTCATCACCTAAGAGGTTATCCCCATAATAAATTTCACCAAATTAATGATGTTAAGGGTCTGAGGTCATCTGTTAAGGTGTCTGAGCTCAGAGCTCGTCACCACCGAGTGATGTTATGAAGGTCTGAGGTCATCACCTAAGACGTTAGCCTCATAATAAATTTCACCAAATTAATGATGTTAAGGGTCTGAGGTCGTCTGCTAAGGTGTCTGAGCTCAGACCTCATCACCACCGAGTGATGTTATGAAGGTCTGAGGTCGTCACCTAAGACGTTAGCCTCATAATAAATTTCACCAAATTAATGATGTTAAGGGTCTGAGGTCGTCTGCTAAGGTGTCTGAGCTCAGACCTCGTCACCACCGAGTAATGTTATGAAGGTCTGAGGTCGTCACCTAAGACGTTAGCCTCATAATAAATTTCACCAAATTAATGATGTTAAGGGCCTGAGGTCGTCTGCTAAGGTGTCTGAGCTCAGACCTTGTCACCACCGAGTGATGTTATGAAGGTCTGAGGTCGTCACCTAAGACGTTAGCCTCATAATAAATTTCACCAAATTAATGATGTTAAGGGTCTGAGGTCGTCTGCTAAGGTGTCTGAGCTCAGACCTCGTCACCACCGAGTGATGTTATGAAGGTCCGAGGTCGTCACCTAAGACGTTAGCCTCATAATAAATTTCACCAAATTAATGATGTTAAGGGTCTGAGGTCGTCTGCTAAGGTGTCTGAGCTCAGACCTCGTCACCACCGAGTGATGTTATGAAGGTATGAGGTCGTCACCTAAGACGTTAGCCTCATAATAAATTTCACTAAATTAATGATGTTAAGGGTCTGAGGTCGTCTGCTAAGGTGTCTGAGCTCAGACCTCGTCACCACCGAGTGATGTTATGAGGGTCTGAGGTCATCACCTAAGAGGTTATCCCCATAATAAATTTCACCAAATTAATGATGTTAAGGGTCTGAGGTCATCTGTTAAGGTGTCTGAGCTCAGACCTCGTCACCACCGAGTGATGTTATGAAGGTCTGAGGTCATCACCTAAGACGTTAGCCTCATAATATATCTCTGATCTAAGAATGAAGCAAGAACTGTCATGGAAACTGATCTTTATTAATAACCTCTTATCAATAAGATGATACATTTACATAAAATTCTAGGCAACATCATATGTAATATTTCTTGAGATGGTCAGCATTCCAAGGGTTAGTGAAAAGTTCTCCTTCTAGGTTTTCTAGCCTGTAAGTGCCAGGCACAACCTCTTCCTTTACTTTGCAGGGGCCATGCCAATTTGGGTGTAGCTTGTTTGCCTTCTGTAGGGTCTTCTTTAGCACTAGGTCTCCCACTACAATGGGTCTTGACTTCACCCTCTGGTTGTAGAATTTCGCTGCCCTCTGCTGGTAGGCTGCTTTTCTGACCTCTGCGTCTTCCCTTCTTTCTTCGATAAGATCCAGGTCTAGCCTCCTCTTTTCCCCATTACTGTCAGGGTCGTAGGTCTGAATCCGATGAGTTGTTAGTCCTACTTCCGTTGGTATGACGGCCTCTGATCCATGTGCCAGCATGAATGGGGTTTCTCCTGTTGGTGTCCTTGTCGTGGTTCTGTAGGCCCATAACACTGCGTGAACCTCTTCTGTCCATCTCCCCTTCGCATCTTCTAACCTCTTCTTGATTCCGTCCAAAATAGTTCTGTTAGTGACCTCGGTCTGGCCATTTGCCTGAGGTCGACCAGGAGATGAGAAGAATTGCTTAATCCCCACTCTTAGGCAATACTTTTCTAAGGAGGAGTTCTTGAACTGGGTCCCATTATCTGAGATGAGAGTGTTTAGGAGGCCATATCTGCATATGATATTCTTCCAAATGAACTGGAAGGTCTTCTGCTCTGTAATTGTTATCATCGGTTCTGCCTCCACCCACTTTGAAAAGTAGTCAATGGCAACTATCAAGAATCTATAGTTGTTGACAGCTCTTGGCAAAGGTCCTACTAAGTCAATTCCCCATACTGCAAATGGCCATGGAGAAGAGATTGACGTCATAGGCTGATGGGGTTAATGAGGGATAGTGGCGAACCTTTGACATTTTTCGCACCTCTTCACATAGTCTGCAACATCCTTAGACAAGGTAGGCCACCAGTATCCCTCAGTGATGATCCTCTTGGCTAAGGGCCTTCCCCCTATGTGGCTAGAGCAAGAACCCTCATGAACCTCCTGTAAGACCTGGGGTACCTCCATGGGATGCACACATCTGAGGAAAGGCAATAGAAACCCCTTTTTGTACAAGACGTCTCCTACTATTGAGAACTTGGCAGCCCTGTATCTCAGCTTTCTCCTTTCCATCTTGGACTCAGGCAGCTCTCCGTCTCTTAGGTATCTGACGAGCGGGTCGATCCATGAGTCTCCCAGGTTCACATTATGACAAGGGCTACATACCTCATCCTCCTCGATGCTTGCCTTTCCTAAGACCTCGATTGGAATGGTCCTTCCCAAATCTGTCTTCATTGCCGAGGCCAGCCTTGCCAATGCATCAGCGTGATTGTTGCTCAGTCGAGGCACTCTCTTCAGCTTTGCTTCTTCAAAATACTCTAGCAACCCTCTTACCTTATTTAAGTACTTGGCCATCCTTTCGTCTTTGGCCTCGTATACCCCCAACACTTGATTGACAACCAACCTTGAGTCGCTATGGAGTATAAGTAGCTTTATTCGAAGAGTTGTTGCCAATAAGAGACCTGCTATCATGGCCTCATACTCGGACTCGTTGTTTGAGGCCTGGAAGTTGAATCTCAAGGCGTATTCAATGTTGGCGCCATCTGGAGCCGAGAGTATTAGCCCCGCGCCGGTTCCACTGTCACAGGAAGAGCCATCAACGAAGAGGCTCCATACGTCTGCATCTGCTGAGAAGACCCCTTCTCTCATAATCCCCTTCTTGAAGAGGTATCGATCATCTTCATTCTCTTCCACTCTGCTCTGGGCTTTGCCTGGGACTACCTCTTCTCTGCCTCGGAAGACGTTTGGTGCAGTCTCTTCTAAATCTCGGAAGACACTTCGATTCGTCTCTTCGTCATCATCTAAGCCTTTCTCTGTCTCGGCCTCTTCCAAACCTCTATCGGCCTCTTCCCAGGTGAACTCTGCGACGAAGTCTGCGAGGGACTGCCCCTTGATGGCTGTCCTAGGCTGGTAGGTAAGATCATATTCTCCTAGCTCGATGGCCCAGGTCATCAATCTTCCGGACTTCTCAGGTTTGTGCAGAACCTGCCTTAGTGGGGAGTCAGTGAGGACTACCATGGAGTGATCTTGGAAGTAAGGCTTCATCTTCCTTGAGGCATGTATCAAGGCATAAGCCAACTTCTCCATTCGGGGATAGTTCTGTTCAGACCCTTGAAGAGCCTTACTGTTGAAGTACACAGGCCTCTGGATTCCATCCTCTTCCCGTATGATGGCCGCGCTAATGGCTGATTCAGAGACTGCCAGATACACAAATAACCTTTCCCCCGTGATGGGCCGAGACAGCAATAAGGGAGACCCTAAGTAGGACTTGAGTTGGTTGGCTTTTTCACACTCTTCGTCCCACTGGAAGGCCTTTCTTAGAACTTTAAAGAATGGAAGACACTTGTCCGTTGCCCTAGAAACAAACCTGTTAAGGGAAGCCGCTCTTCCGGTGAGTCTCTGGACATCTTTGATACTCGTAGGAGTCTTCATGTATAGCAAGGCCTTGATCTTCTCAGGGTTTGCTTCAATCCCCCTCTAATTAACGATGAACCCCAGGAACTTCCCGGCTCCTACCCCGAAGACACACTTCGCTGGGTTGAGCTTCATTCTATACGAGTCCATGACGTCAAAGGTCTTCTCAAGGTCCGCTACGTGCATATATACTTTCAGGCTCTTCGTTAGCATATCATCCACATACACCTCCATGGTCTTACCTATTTGCTCCTCGAACATCTTATTGATAAGACGTTGATACGTTGCCCCCGCATTTCTCAGACCGAAGGGCATCACCTTGTAGCAGTACGTCCCTTTGTCAGTAATGAAGGCTGTCACTCAGAGTCTTCAGCATCCATGAAGATTTGGTTGTAGCCTGAATAAGCGTCCATGAAGCTCATGAGCTCGTGCCCTGCCGTTGCGTCCACCATCTGGTCTATCCTAGGTAAGGGATAGCTGTCTTTCGGGCAAGACCTGTTCAACTCAGTGAAATCGACACACATTCGCCACTTCCCATTGGCCTTAGGCACGATGACTGCATTTGAGAGCCACTCTGGGTAGGTGACCTCTCTTATGAACTCAGCCTCTTCCAACTTTTTCACCTCTTCTCGGATGACGTCATACTTCTCCCTAGAGTACACTCTTCACCTCTGCTTGATTGGCCTGGCATCTATGTCTACGTTGAGCTTGTGGCTCATGACCTCAGGGTCGATACCAGGCATGTCTGCGTGACTCCATGCGAAGATACTCCGTCTCCTTCTGAGGAATTTTACCAGCTCTTCCTTGATCCCTGGCTCTAGGGCCTTACCGACCTGGACGGTTTTTTTCGGCTCTTCCTCATTGAGGACGATGGATTCTACCTCTTCCGCGGCCTCGCCCTTCTTCAATTTTGTTTCGTCTCTTGGGTCAAGAGTGTCAATGCTGTAAGTGGTGGTTGCTCTCTTATGGGCCTCTCTCTCTTCGGCCGAGTTGAAGTAACACTCCCGCGCCGTGGTCTGGTCCCCTTGCACTTCCCCTACTCCATAAGGAGTCGGGAATTTTAGCATCTGATGGACCGTCGACGGCACGACTTCAAACTCTTTGAGGGCCACCCTTCCTACGATGAGGTTGTAGGCCGAGAAAACATTTTTGTCCATGACGAAAAAGTTTATCTTCTTGGTCAGCCTCTTAGGCCACTCATCCCCCATCCGTACATCCATTTCATACATGCCCAAGGGGTGCACCTTTTCACCACTGAAGCCTATCAATGGGTGATGGTAGGGCACCAGCCTTGCCCTGCTAAGACCCAGGCTCTTGAAACAAGGCCAGAACATTACGTCTGCTGAGCTTCCCCCGTCTATGAGGATCCTTCCTACCTCTTACTCATGCACCCTTGTTGTTATGACCAAAGGGTCATCATGGGGGGCTAAGATACCCTTGAAGTCGAGTCTGGAGAACCCCACCACGAGGGTGTCCATGTCTACCTTCTTCCTCTTCTGCACGGCATCGGAAGATGTTAGATTCACAGCCTCAGGCTTGGCCACTGACCTGGCCTCTGCTACATGAGCCTTCCTATCGGCTACCTCAGAGCCACCTCCTGCAAATCCCCCACATATGGTGCTAACACCAAAGGAGATCATCCCGACCCTCTTCACCGGGGTGTTATCATCCTTTGGCGGAAGATCCGGGTCGTCTTCATCATCACCCTCTGAATCATCATCCCTTCTGGTCGGGATATCGCCACGGCATCTGTCATTTCTTCTCTTCTTATGGTCTTCTCTTCCACCCTTCGGAGCCTTGCCATCCACATACTTCCTCAGCTTTCCAGATTTTAGCATCTTCTCAATCTCATCCTTTAAAGCGAAGCATCTGTCTGTGATATGGCCGTGATCCTGATGAAACTCACACCATAGGTTTTTGTTCCTCTTATGTGGCGGGGCCTTCAGTTTCTATGGCCACGTCAGAGTCCGGTCAGTCTTAATCTCATTAAGGATGTGTTCACAGCTCACAGTCAGAGGAGTGTAATGAGCAAACCTGTCCTCACCTGACCTCTTCTTCCCCTCTTTCTTGCTTTGGGACCTCCCAGTGCTACCGCGGTTCTCCTCCTCATATTTGGCTGCCATCGCCTCTTCCGCATTCATCACCTTCCCTGCGGTTGCCAGCAGCTCCGCCATAGACCTAGGGGGGTCTTCTGCCAATTTCCACAGTAGCTTCCCCTTCTGGAGGCCTCCTATAAGGGCGGTCATGGCTATGCTCTCTTCATAATCTTCTACCTCCAACTTCTCTTTGTTAAATCTTGCTATGTAGTCTCTTAGGCTTTCACCCTTGGCCTGTTTGACGTACAGCAAGTGGGTAGTCTTCTTTTGAGGTCTTACCCCAAAGCAGAAGTTGTGGATGAACTGCTCAGCGAGGACTTTGAAGTTCTCAATTGAGTTCTTCGGAAGAGAGGTGAACCAGTTGTGCGCTGCCCCTGTCAACGTCCCTGAGAAGGCCCTACACTTCATCTCATCCGGTATCGAGTAAATATCTGCCGCCGACTGGTACATCTCGATATGGTGCACAGGGTTAGTGCTGCCATCATACTTAGGAGTCACTGTAGGAGGCTTGAACTTGGCTGGGGTTGGGAACCCCACTACCCTAGCCACAAATGGGGAGCCCTCTGAGTCACCCCTTTGTAATGGGTCTCTGCTTTTAATGAGGTCTCCTATCTTCTCCTCAAGGCGTTGGATAGAATCATTCCAGGGTCTTCTGTCATCAACTTGGCCGAGGTTATCCCCTGCCACCTCCCTGCGATGGACAGAGGGTTCCCCAACCACAACACGTTGACTGTTGACCTCTTCCTGTTCCCTGGCTCTTCCTTCACAGGGTCGGCCTTGGTCTGGCCGACCTTGCCTACCCCCTCTCTGAGAGCCTGATGCGCTCCTCGACCTTGATAGCCTGTGTCTCAGGTCATTCACCGGGCCCAGCCTCTCGAAGGCCGACCCTCTGCTCAACCTGTCAAAGGCTGACCCTCTTTGTTGGGCCTCTTCTCTTCTTCGGCCGACACATCCTTGACTCTGCCTAAGAGGTCGTATAGTGTCATTTGACACCTCATACGGCTCCCAGCAGTCTTCTGGGGCTTCTTCAGCTTCTAGGTCATCATACCTGTCCTCTGGGCAAGAGTTTCCTTGCCTCCCCAGGCGCAAGCGCCTAGGGTCAGCAACGTCCCTCCTCTGCTGGGGTGCAGGCTGGTCCTTCATTGGCGCCTGGGGTGGTCCCCTGGCGTCAGGATGAGGCTGAACTGCCGCCGGAGTGATCATGTCCAGTGAGACTCCAGGTGGCCTCATCATTATGGTTTGACTGAGCTGGGCAAATTTCTCCTTCATGGCTTGTTGTGTTGCAGCTAAGGATTTCAAGGCTGCTGCTACCTCCGCCATTTCGGACTGGGGAGGAGCCTGACTAGAACTAGCCCCTCCACCTCCGGGCGGCGGAAGAGGCGGTGGTAATTCTGGTGCCATGTGTTAACAATAAAGAGCTTGAGCAGCAAGTGTGCTTAATACCTCAAAGGACCTCTTTCAATGGTGAAACAGCTCCACGCAAGGGGTGGTTCCTGGTTCACCACCAGAGTCTCCGATGAGGTTAAGCAGAAAAAGAGGAAGAGATAGCTTCTCACTTCCCACAGACGGCGCCAAAATGATGATGCTAAGAATCAGCACCACCAGATAAGGTGTTTTCAAGCTCAATATAGGAGTAACAATGGCAGCACAGTTATATAGAGAGATAAGAGAATCAGATGAGGATAAGAGGAATCAACACCGGAATATAAGTGGTTCAGCCAATCTGGCCTACGTCCACTGTGAGTGTGTGAGTAATATCACTGAATGAAGGCACTAATGGCCATGGATACAATCTCTCAAGCTTTCTCTCTCTACTTTAGATTTAGACAGAGTTTTAGCTAGGGTTGAATAACTGGGATCCCTTTGCAAGGTAGGGGATGACCCCTATATATAGTACCAAGGGGGTGTAATGTACCCCCCATGCATGCAATGAGCATGTGTGTGGTAGCCTCACCAATGTGGGAGTGCCATCTGTCACTGTCACCTGTAAGGAATGATGATGAAATATTCTCCCCATGTGTGGAGAATAATCTTGTTACAACTGATTTGTGCCCATGTGTCCTTATCCAAATGTCAACAGACGCTCGGCCGCCAAATTGGTGGATGACCTCGGCCTGGGAGAGGCCGAGCTGTAAAGGCTTGATGTCCGTTCAATCCGGGATGTATCATAGGGAGTCTCGGCCTGATCTCGACCGAGACATTATGCTGGGGTCGGCCCCAGTCGAGGTTGGACATATAGCATGCTGTCGATTACTAATGCTTCTTGTCACCTCGGCCCAGGCCGAGGTAGGACTGGTTCCATGTTGAAGGTTACCAAGGCTCCTTGTCACCTCGGCCTACTCCCGGCAGAGGTTGCCATACCCAGGTATAAGAGGATGTTGTTGATGCCTGCGATGCGCGTAGTGTCCCTTGGAAATATAGATGATAGTGTCGGCCTGGGCCGAACCTGGTCTGGCCGAGGGATGATATCGTGGGCCCATGACTTATCTAGGGTCGATAATATCTCGGCCCAAGCCGAGCTTGGAGTCTCAAGGCCGAGGTTACACTTGGGCATATCAGTTCCTACAAGTTATATTGGTCCCGTGTGAGGTGTTCGCGACCACCCTCTTGCTCAATGATAAACCAAGACTTCGTGCTCTTGAACTGTACTTGGAGCAAGAGTAATTACAATTTAGAACTTATATATAAGACTCCAATTCAAATTGTGTGGTACTTATAGCTGCCCAAGACAATGACTCCAAGACTCAGCTCCTTCAGATTATCTCTCTCTTTATCTATCAATGTATCTACTTTTTTAGTTTAGGGAAAAAAAAGAGTGAGCAATAAATTTTAGATTAAAGATGCTAAACGATTTTGTCTGTACTACTTTTTTATTCTTGGGTCTTTTCTTTTTCCCCAGAGATTAGATAGTTTTTACAAGCGTAACTACAAGGACTACTTTGCATTTCAAGAAGGGTCACTAAAATAGAAAAAAGTGGTTGAGCTCACTGAATCAGATAAGGGAATTCTTAAGTGGCTTGAAACTAACAAATAAAATTTACCACCTTCGTAAATATGATGTTAACATATAACGGAAATTCCATTCATCTTTTTTTTCCAAGCAAGATGGACATTGTTTATATAACTCCCAATAAAAATAGTACCAGCAAAAGTAAGTTAAATCAAAGTCTAAGAATTTTCAAACATCACGACAAATTACAAGTACTTGAGAGAAATGAACGAACCTTCAACCGGTCTCAGGACACCAGCACTTCAATCATTTCTTGTTCAATAACTGTAGGTTCAACGGGATATTACATACAGTGAAGTTCTCCAATAACTTCGACGGTAAGTATATAAGATGTTTGCCACTAACTTCAAAGCTCCAGTAACTGAAATTCTTCTCTTGTTTGCTAGTTCATGCAAAAAGCACTTAATGCCTAGATTTCTGTGCCATAACTGGCAGTCAATAACTTCTTATGCCATTGTACCAAGCATATAGGGATCCACACAATAAGGCTTTCCTCGGAAATGCTTTCTAAGATTTCTTAGGACATGGATGCATGGTAATATACCATCATTTACAGCAATCATTCCAACCTAGAACAAAAAGTTCAAAGCACTAAAAATCCTTACCTAGTTATTAAAGAAGTGGAACGATTCGAGAGGAGTTACCTGAAGTTTGAGTAGAAAACGATAATAAATTTAGTTAATAATTATTTCAGTAACACGACAAAGATGTTTAGTGGTAGTATTAAGATAATGAAATTACAAAATCATCAAAAATTTTCCTAATCATCCCAAGTAAAAATTTCTGAATGCACCTATGATTTTTTGCTCAACCTCAAAGGTAGTAAACTATATGTACAAAGACCCTTCCATCGTAAATCGAGTAGGATGAGAAATTATCTATTTTGTTATATAAGATCATATATAGGAAAAAACAACTTCTAGTCTTCTAAATTACTTACTAACTAGGGATTAATTCTTATCATGAGAATTATACTTTAACATATAACAATCAAACGGTCTGAGAAGGCTCAAAATTAAAATCAAACCTTTATCAAAACCAAACCAAGCTCTAATTCCCTAATCAAAATCAAACCAAGATGTAATTATGAATTCAACCCCTAATCGAAATCAAATCAGGCTCTAATTATGAAACCAAACTTAATCAAAATATGACTCAAATCAAATGGTCTGAGAAGGCACCCTCCATTATATAAAAAAAGTACCCTCCATCAGTACGTAATGCTATAAAATTTCTTGTTTTTAATTAGATATACACAAGAAAAATTGAACGACGCATGATGGTGATTACTAGTAGTTGAAGAGAACCGTTCTTCCTATTTGTGATTAACTTTACTTTTTCATCAAAATACATTACAGAAGAAATTACACAATTAGAATGTACAATTTAAATCTAAAGCTTTTAAATTAAATTCAATAAATAAAAATTAAATCTAAAGATCTAATCACCCAATCAATAAGCTAATATGAAATAATCATAAAATTCAATCAATTAACAATTCGATTCACATATACAACTTACCGTATTGCTAAGTGCTACAACATTGAGAAATGTCGAAGGATGCCTCAACGATGATGATGATGTTGTTGCTACTCGCATTGAATCTAAAAGCTCGACCAATACTTTGATCACTTACATTTTACAATAAATCAACACAGATGAAGAATAATGAAAAGGATTGTGATTTGTTTAATAGGAGATCCGGTGATGTTGTGTCACTCACAGTATGATCAATTAGTAGCAATGGCAGACAACCACTCTTTTGCATAAATAACTGACACAAGCAATAAAAGTAAAACTTCTCTATGTTAACAAGACTGTACCTTCACATATAAAATCTAGCGATTCATATCAAGAGTAGAAATTACATGATGTGAATTTCTCGATCAAAACTGCTTAGGCCTTGCTCGAATTGGAATTTGCAAAAACTCATTATGTACATCTCGATCACTCAGGGCAGAAAATAAAGTCCCTCGTCGACATTTTGTGAAACATTTGATTGTCAAATTTGAGATACCCACATCGCAAATTACAAGAACTGGAAAAAAAATGTCATATGATCTCATTTTATTCAAAAACACCAAACACACCTATCAGTTTGGTAATCCAAACAAACAGTCAAAGATTGATCCGGGAAGAGACCAATACATCTTTCAGGAAATTAAATTTCAAAGAAACCAATACATCTATCCGAAACAAATGGCCAACAATCTTCCCGAGAGCTCCTCGATGAAACATCTTCAGAATAAAATGTATGAAATTAGGAGTGCGACTTATATATTGTGCGTGTTGTGAACATCAACCCCTAAACTGGAACGACTGTGCGTTTGTGTGCGTGTGTAGGTTTGTAGGTGTGTGTGTGTGTGTGTGTGTGTGTGTGTGTGAGAGAGAGAGAGAGAGAGAGAGATATCGCGATGTGTGTGCTGGCGACCGGGGTTCAATGGAGGGAGACAAGGCCACAGTTGGCGACCGGGGTTCAATGGCAGGAGACAAGCTTTTGGGGTCGAGGCGGGAGAGAGAAAGTCATTTTTTGTAAATTGAGAGATTAGGTTTAGTTTTTTGTTTTTGTTGTTTTAATGATATGTGCTCACGTTTGGCACGTTTTAAACCATGCCAGATTCTCCTTGTCCAAGCGTGCCAAATTTCCATTTTTGGTGTAGTGAAAGTTACGATAGTATAAAAAAGCATTGAAATTTGGATGAGTATGACCGGATTATATTCCTAACTAAACTGATATGGGGACTTGATGATAATTATTGAAAAAATTGTGGGTAAAAGATTAAATTAATCTAAGAGGATTATAGGTTATAAATCCCATCATTTTATTTTAATTTTGGTTTGGTATCCCTATGTGAATTAAGGAGAATTACTGATTTTGGATTTATATATGGGATTATTGATTATAGACTCTTATATATATATATATATATATATATATATATATATATATATATATATATATATATATATATATATATATATATATATATATAAAGGACAAATTGGGTGAAGGTAGATTGACTCCTATCTCCGTTGTCGTTCAAACGACACATATGGTCGTTTAAGAGAGGGAGTGTTGTTGCTCTAAAGACGAGCCCCGTCGTTCAAACGATGAATTGCAAAACATCGAAGGGAGGTTTTCCAACCTTTTGTCTAATGCTCAACCATCAATCTAACATCAGCTTCGGTCAGCTCTTGGGGCTGACCCCTCTGCAGATGGAAACCATGTCGAGACTTTGTGGTTTTGGATTGTGAGTAAAATGGAGAAGCACAAGTGGTACCATTTGTGCTGTCACCATTTTGACCATGGATCAATAAATCCTAATCAGCTTTTGGGTTTTTTTAACGGATGTGATTTAGTAGAAGTAACATTATAATTGTAGGGTTTACGGCTCGGTTGTATATAAGAGAGAAAGGGGCTATCAATATCTCGACATTTTTACCCCCTCCCTTGGACTGTCTCCACCGTGTTTCTTTTGAGTGTAGTAATTGCACTCGCACCACAATACCCATTCCTCCCTACTACCGTCCACAATACTATTCAGTCTTCCCCATTTCCAAAGTTAAGCCACAAAATACAAAAGTTGTTGTTAGGGTTTGAGGATGTGCTCTTGGAAGAAGATGAGTGTGTTAATAGAGAGTATTGTTGGGGATTTTTATGAGGCTATTCTTGGAGCAATAAGATATTTGTGTGGAAGAATTTTTAGAGTATTTTGGAGCTTCCGTGGAGGCTGTTTGGTGGAGATTTTGTGACTCCTTTTATGGCCACCTTTGGAGGTGGGGGAGTCACTCATCTTCGCCACCACCGTCTTTAGAGTTTCTTTAAGGCAGGATAAACTACTCTTTGTACTTAAGACTCCATTTTTGTGTATATTATGGTCTTGTTGTTATTGAATGTTAAGGAATAGGACTAGTATGTAACAATAATGTGTATTTCGAATAAAACTGAAAATATATATTTTTATGCAATAAAAATATAAGATAATATTATTATAGTGTGTTTGCTAAAAAAACTGAAAATATACATTTTTATGGAATAAAAATGTGAGATAATATTATTCTAGTGTGTTTGCTAATAAAACTGAAAATATATATTTATATTTTTTATGGAAAAAAATATAAAACAATATTATTCTAGTGTGTTTGCTATTAAAACTGAAAATATACATTTTATGGAATAAAAATGTAAAAAATGTCATTTTGGTGTATTTCTAAGTGAAAAAGAAATAATAAACATTTTTATGGAATAAAAATGAAAGAAATTATATTTTGGTGCATTTCTAGTAAAAAAGAAAGAATAGACATTTTTATTAAGAAAATATTATTTGTGTGTATTTCTAGTAAAAGGAAATAATGGGCATTTTTATCAAATAAAAATATGGAATAATGTTTATGTTGACAAAATATTTATGAAATAAATATTTTAAGTTTCTTGCAAAATGGAGACTTTATGAACAAATGGACATTTGTTGAGTATAAAGAAGTTGATAAAATGTCTTTATTACTTGAAAAGTCTGTTGTTGTAAACGGTATAAATTTCTATAATGAAATGTATGTTTAATCCACTTAGTAGGATTTTAGTAATTAAAGTCCACTTTCTATGCACATAAACTTGTAGTATTTTGATAATAAGTATGTGAGCAAGTTTAGAGAGAGTCTTATCGAGTTTAAACATGAAATAAGACACACGAAAATTTGGGAGCTTAAAATGTAAATGGTGTATTTTAAGTGTTAAAAGTGTTAAAGTGACAAGTGTAAAAATTGGCAAAAGTGTGGTATTAAACAAGTGTTAAAGTGTCTAAAGCGTTTAAATATTAAGTTGAAAACTGAATAACCATCTTTTTGTGAAATAACACTTGTTAAAGGACAAGTTTTCAAGCTTGGCGAATAAAGGATAAATTGGTAATTTACTTAAATTGGATTTACACTAATATGTGAGGAAATGAATTTAAGTCCTAAAAGCATGAATGCTTTTAGTGTAAATCACGTGTGTGTATGTGTGGGTAAGGGACTCAAATAAGAAAAGAAATAATTTTTCAAGTGTTAATGAATAACGGACGGTTAAGTTCGGGTTTCAGCTTCGTCCGAGTAAAAGTAAAGAAGTGTAATAATGTGGACATGTGTAAAATGCTAAACACATTAATAAGGACTTGGATGCCACCGAGAATAAGCAAAAAGGGCCCAGAGACCTTGGGTGAAAAGCCATAAATCATTGCCAGAGTATATGGTGCGCATAGCCGTCGGTGTGGAGCCCGTGTAAGTATGTGGTAAAGGAAGATTGTGAGAAAAGATAAAGGGAATAAAGAACATGTCAAGAAATGGGTTGTGTGTAATGTGTTAATACAATCTAAATTGAATGAATGTAATAAATTCTCTGGTATAGATGAAATGAACAAGTAAATGTGTAAATCTATTAAAGTCCATAAGTTAAGGTAAAAAGGCTAAAGTAAGTGGGCTAATGGGTGGTTGTGTAACTTAAGTTATTAAACTGATAAAGGAATGGGTTGGAATAAATCAAATGTAGTGACTTTAAGTGTTGACCAGGTGTGTTAAGTAAAGTGAAGAATGTTAAGTAGGAATAAAGGAAGTCTTTTCAAGATTAAGATAAATTAATCTGAATAAGTATGGTTTTTGGACGTAAAACTGTTAATGCATTTGAACATGTATTTTTCAAAGGTATATATATGTATATTTTCGCATGCATGTGAGTATTATTTACTGCTGTTCTTTTCTATACTGCTTGTATATTCTCACTGGGCATAGGGTCACACCTTCGCTTCGTTTCGATAGGTTGGATGCGACTTCGTATTTTGAGGGCATTGTACAGGCGGGGTTCTCCCTATAAGTCCCACGCATAGTTTATTTTGAAATTGGAATCGCATGCTAAACAAGTGAAATGTTAATTAAAATAAAACTGGACTAACAACATCATATAAATTTTCTCATTGCACTTCATACCTAACACTCAGACCGAACCGGATTAACTCATTAGTAATCCATAAATTCGGGTGTTGAATTGTTAATGTGTAGTTGAGAATTGTTAATGTGTTGAATAACGCTCATGTCATGCTTCTAGATATGCTGTTGAATGGTCAGTTACCTAACAGTGTTACAAATTATACAAAATTGTGCACAAACACTCATTTTCCATAGATGGTGTGAATTTCAAAGCTATCCCGTGACAGTTGACTGCAATGCGTCCATTGAGTTGAGGTGATAAAAACAAAATAAGAAGTCTTATAATAAAAAAAAATCATCAGATCACCTATCTAAAATGAAAACATGGTAGGTTTGTCAGATATTCGTCTCATTTCTAATTGAAGACCTATAAGCATCTTCTTTGCACTAATGTTAAATCTTCCTCGAAACCCCATACAAAAGGAGATTCCTCTATGCATTGCTAGGTGTGATCAGGTGACATCAACCTTAATATTAATCTAGTAACAGGTATAGCCTTGCTTTTAGTCCCTTTCACTAAATTGTCAAAAATATCCTAACTCCTTGGGATATAGAACAAAAAGGGAAATCTGTAGGTTAGTTAGAGGGTCTTACAGTTGGCTCAATGAATCTGACGAGTTTACTCCTGTTTTTGAATTCATGGTTTAATTTTGCATGAAATAAACCCAACCTGTCACGTTTTCGGTTGCAACGACCAATCTTAGTGACTTCCAAAATCAATTTAATATTGAATAAGTTTTGGTGACACACCTAAGATGTACCAGTTAATGACGACTATATGTGGTCCTTGTTCGAATTTCTGTGAGATTCCCTCCATCTTTGTTTTGCTACAAGTTCTTATTGATCTATTGCTAGAGAGTTGGCAACCATATGATGTGCTCATTCTTCCCTTTTCCCATCTCTCCCCTGGAAACATATATTCGTGTAAGTTTGATTAGGTTTCTCTACCTATCCCCTACGGCCTCTATTCTTACTTCTTTGTTGGCATTAATAATGGATTAACTGGCTTGTCTTGTTCTAAAAGAAATGTTTCCCCCAACAAATGGAATGATAGCCATGTGGCTGGCTCATCCACATTTGGTATTTTAACCCAATAAAGTTATTAAGCAACAGCCACTTTTATGAGATGGACTATTTTTATAAGAATCTGTCCCAACTCCAATTCTAGAGAACTAAAGTTTGTTCAAGTCTTTCCTCACTGTGTATGGGGAGTAGGTATGGATGACGTGTGAATTAGTCCAACATAAGAAAAAAAAGCACTTACCTGCAACTATTTCTGAAAATTTACCTAAAGTCCTTTACATGTGTTGTACTATTTCTGAAAATTTTTAGAAGTGGAGTTTAAGTGTAGTACTGTTGCGGTGGTATATACATAACTTTTTATCCTGTATATCTGAAAAATTATAATCCACTCGATTCCAACATGTTGTAGTTATTATAGCTTTTTCAAAGGAGTAATACAAGATATAAAACTAGAAATACAATAGTAAATGATTTAAGTGAACCACCGCATGTGAACCCCACATAAACATAAAAGTAGCGAACAGCCCACCAATGAAGTTACTCTATATACAATGGGTCGTACGTTTTTACCAGAAGGGTACATTGGGAGGCAGGGGAGAGGATAAGGTATGCCTTGTCTTATAAAGAGGGAATATTCAGCTGTAAGCCTTCTTTTCAAATTTAGGAAGGGCACGAGCTGAGCCTGGTCTGGACCGTCTTTTGTCAGACCAACTGAGCAAGTTTGTAGCGTCAATTGGACCGATTTAACCTGCCTCATCTAAGTATTTTAATATGACGCTTTTTAATAAGACATTGATGGGCTTGATTTTAATAAACTTGGGCTGCAAATCAAGCCTGCAAAATAGGTTACAAATAAGGTAATTTTATATTGTAACACCCCGATCTGAATTTATGGGGGTGAATCCGGTCCGACCCGAATGTTAGGTGTGGAGTGCGATGAGACAATCTAGATAATGTTACTAATTCAATTTTATTTTAATTAAGATTTCACTTATTTAGCATGAGATTCCAATTTAAATCAAATTATGTGAGGCACTCGTGGGAAGCGTCCCCGGAATTTCGTTTTTAAAATATTTTATTTCATAAAATGCTTAACACTAATTTATTTTGAAAATATATCATTTTCTCTAAACTTTGGAACCGTTTGTAAAACCATCTTACACAAGTCATGAGAATTAACTTTCTTACGACATACATGCATTTTACTCTTAAATTCTACATATAAGACCAAATATGAAGGAAATAGAGTTCTTAAACTTAAAGAGTAGAGTTCCCACCTTAAAGGAAGCTTCAATAATGGTGGACGAAATGTAGAAGAAGATGGCAACCTCCTACCTCCTAAGGTGGCCTGAAAGTGGTTGCCTAGCTCCACTAAGCTTGCTCCTTAAAAGCTCCATGAAAACCTCTTCAAGCTCCATAATTTCTTCTTTTCTTCTTTAACCCCCCCCCCCCCCCCCCCAAAAACAATATCTCCATAAATTTATATCTTGGCTAACAAATAGTGTAGATGGGTTTATGGGCTTAAATATACACCATACCAAAATACTAATTTTGTGACTGCCTTCTTGTAACTGCTAATGGAGGTGACAAGCTTTATCACTGTCATTAGGAGTCACAAAATTATTTGTAACTGTCATTAGGAGTCATAAAATTTTAGGATAATGAAAAATTTGAGTCAATTGATTTGTCACTGCTAATGAGAGTTACAAATCTTACCATATAATTAATTTGTAACTGCTATAAGGCGTCACAAATTTGTAACTGCCACAGGGAGTCACAAATTTATCACTAGGCTTAAGTTATGACTTTTATGAGCAATCACAAAATTATAACTGCTATGAGCAGTTACAAATGCTATCCCGAGACTTAATTTGTGACTGCTATTGACAGTCAAAAATTTATAACTGCTAGTAACAGTTACAAGTTTTAACATTAGACTTAATTTGTGACGGCCGTGAGCGGACACAAATTTGTGACTGCTCTGAGTGGTTACAAATTTATAATTATAATTCCATTTCCCTCTTCTCTCTCCTCGATCCTCTTCAAGCTGCCGCTTTTTCCAACTTTTAGCATTTTTCTCATTTTTGGATATCTCCTCAAGCTCCCTTCCACCTCTCTTCAAGCATTTTCGGTAAGCTCTCTTCATTTCCATCTATTACTCATTTTTGTTAAGCTTTCTTCATTTTCGGAATTTTCGGCATTTTCAGATTTGCCAACCTCCATTAAGCTTTTTCTTCTACTCCTTTTCCATTAATTCTTGAGAAATAGGCAAACTAGATTAAGTCATAACATAATGGTAATCTTATTAAAACTAGTGGCTTTATTTTTAGCACCACACCACGAACTTGATTAGAATGAGAGCTATCTGAAGTCCTATTTTTAGCAAATTTTGGGGAGACTTGGATTTGTAGATGTAATTATTTTGATTTATATATTTTGGTAAAACAAGTGGACTATGTGCAATATATATTGTCTTCAACATGCGGTTAGAAATGCCAAAGAGAATTAACAAGGTTAGAGCTGGTTATCATTTTGAGGATCTTTGGTAGTAAAACATTTTATATTTACACCTCTTAAAAACTGAGTCTTATTGGTTGGTCCAAGAAAATTAACAAGGTTAGAGATGAATGCTTTGTTGGTTGATTTGAAATACCTTATTGGGTTGTTATCAGGTTTAAATTAGAGATGGATAATAAAACATTATCGACATGCCCACATGTTGTTTGATAAAATGCCCTGTGAGTTATCTCTATGCCTATATTGGGTATACCGCCACTTTTCATCTTAGTATCATTGGCAAATACTCAAACTATATGCTAATGTTAATAAGGTAGTGAGTTTTGATAATCAATTTGGTTTACAAAATACCTCTTTCTAGATCTCTAGATTTCAATGTTAGTGGATCAATTTCAATGGTTATATGTTAGCTAATCAATTTCAATGTTTTTTTTCTACAAATACTTGGTAGTGTTTGTGGTTTAGTGAAGCATTGTGATAACGTAGTTTGGAATTTGACCTTGTCAGACTTCTTAGGAATTGTATAATTTGTTATCCTTAATTACTTGAAGGGTCAGGTTTATTATAATTGTAAAATAGGTTCCAGATTAAAAGTATAATGTAGAATAAAATATACTCAAGGGTTAAGTTTTCTCATTGCAAATATTTTTCTTATCACTGATTCACAAAGTTCTTATGCATGTCTATGTTGACAAGTATGTCAAAGCATAATATGGAGATAAGTGTATGCTTTCAGCTGGAAAATGGTTTGATCTTATAAAGTACTCTCTCTCTCTATCTCTCTCTTTGTGCGTGTGTGTGTGTTTGCGCGTGTGTGCATGTGTTACGAACTTGGATTGATATCTCTAATTCCATTCTATCTTCAGGGCCTACACAGAAATTTATGAGTCATAAACATTTCCTTGAATTGGAACCACCATCGAGAAATCGTGCATTGTCAGCAAATATAGAAATGTCATTGAATTTTTTTTGGTAATAATTATCAAGTTGTGACACCCCGCCTAATTAAACACCGGTCGATCACTCCTTTATTAAATTAAAATCAATGTGAACAGTTGGTTCATTCTCAGCATCACTGTCGTTAATAAAAATCTTTTCTAATTAATCACCCTAAATAATTAAGCTAAGTGTCAAAACCATTTAAAACCTTCTTTCCATACTATTAAATCCAATTATAAAACCTTCAACCATTTACATTTTTAAGAGTCACACATTAAGAATGAGAATAGAAATGAACATTCAAGAATTTAATCATCAATAATAAATCCCAACATTTAAAACACTAAAGAAAAACATCCTGCCAGTAACAAATCCCGAAATAAAGATACTGAAATATAAAAGAATTACAATCTCTGACAATACCAACTAAATAATGGAAAAGGGAAACACATGCCCCTGCTGGATAAAGTTGAACTAGGAGTAGAGTCAATAATGAGGTCGTCTAATCAATGGCCTGCAACTTTCACAAAAGCTACAGCGCGTTCCATCCAAAGAATCTTAAGTAAGACACCCCTGTGTCTGGGCACCTGTAATACATATATATATATACACAAGAGAGAAGAGGTAACAGCAAACGGGTCAGAGCCCGAATGTAAAACCGTTTTAAAAATAGTTTAGCAAATATTTAAAATGCTTACCGGCTAATGCAACAATCATATTAGTACGCGACACTCTCTTGAGAATTCTCACCTCTCATCTAGGGTGCACGTCTATCGTACTAATGAACCCCATATATCTCTGTAACTTATTCTCCATTATTTTTATCACGTGAAATTAAGGTTATGATATTCACTTTTAGAAAAATCTAACTCTTCAAGATTTCTTACGTTATTTAGAATAATTTCGTATTATTATAACGTTTTCGAATACTTATAATGAAGCTGATTAAATTTCATACTTTCCTTAACTACTATTTTACTCAGTAGAAAGTCCTCATATAGTTACACGTATATATATTAATTACTCGTATAATACATATACAAACAGCACCCCACATAAAATCTATGGTGCTAGACTTCCATATCTAAGTATATATATACCAATCACTCATAAATTATATATATACTAACGGCACCCCACATAAAATCTATGGTGCTGGCATACTGTGCTATCAAGCCCCGTATCACACAAACTAAGGGAAATACTAGTTCGGAATCACTCTCGAACTGTATTAACACAAACACAAACAACATTGAGGCGAATCATAGATTCCAAGTCTCTAAGAGGTCAGTACATACCCTCACGTCTCTTAGGACCGTCTGAACTATCAATTCGATAGCCTGTACTAAGGATATCTATCTTCTAGAGTACGAGTCAATATCCCCCATAAAGGCACATCGAGATAAGACTGTCCCAGCGCGGTAACCTCAGGGATAGCAAGTAGCGCGGGTACGATTTTTACATAGAAATAAGATATGCACAATCACACCGTCATATATAACTATGTAATCGCATCCACATTATTAAATTAGGTACTCTCACGACCCAAAATTATCATTATCCGTTATTACACGTTTTTCTCAATTATATCGTATAACGGCCTCATTCCTTTCTCTTCTCGTAATTAATTTATTCTAAACTCACTTCTTGTCACTCGAAGTGTTTTCTTTATTTAAGTACAATTTCAGTAGGTCCTCTCTCGCCTTCTAATCCAACTTATTAGATGTTTCGATTATTTAATCAACACACGTATGATTTCTTAAGTCTGAAAGTCTCCCCGTTTATCCTTTATTTCCCTTCGTATTAAAGTTCCACTTTATGGGATTTCTCTTGACCCTACTGGTCCTCTTTATGTTCCATTATATTCTAGCAACCCTAATCAAGGTTTACTACGCATAAAATCGGATTAAGTTAACACGAGCAAAAATGCAGTTTTCCCAGGAGGGTCGATCGATCGATGAAAGGGGTCGATCGATCGAACCTTCGATCGATCGATGCTCTGGGCTCGATCGATCGATCAAGCAGTTATGCAGATTCAGCAGCCAACCCAGTTACTGGATTCTCACCCCAAACTCCTCCAAATCATCATGTTACAGTCCCAAACTCCCAATCAATTATACTATAAGTGTTGTATACCCATTTAAACAATTTTCTACGTAACACATGCGAATTTTCCTCAAGAATCATGGGTTAGAAAGGGGCAAACTCTACATAATTCTTATGAACCCTAATCTTTCCTTTAACTTAATCTCTTTCATTCTTTTTCCAGATTTTCTATCTCTAATATCATGGAATTTCGTGGCTCATCCTCTATATGTGAAATGGGTTTCCAGAAATATGATCTCTAACATTATAACATGCAATTTGTGTCTCCAATTTATGTTTTTCTTCAAGAATACTAATCTAATCAACAGAAGACTAATATAAAAGGATGCATTAACTTGATAAAAGCAAGATAGATACTTGCCTGGAAAATTGCAGTTCTGATTTGCGGACGATTTTGGTGTGGTTGTGTTCCCCGTCGCGCGATCTACGCGTTGGTGGTGACGGCGGTGCAATCGGAGGTGTTCTTGGCCTAGAACTCCTTGGAGAGCTTCTCCTCTTCCTCTCCAATGGTCGTCATTAGTATTTCATTGTGTTAACCCTAAAAGATGACACTTTCCATCTGATATAACCCTATAAAATTCGAAGGTTTAATTACCCATAATTGCGAAATGTCCAAAACGCCCTCCCGGGGTACTAATTAGGCCTAAAAATGCCCCGAGACCCAAACTAAACCCCCGGGTACACTTTTCTGACTATCTCGACCCTTCCGGACATTTTGGCGCACTCAAAACGACCATACGAGCAACTTATAATTTATTCACTTTTATAAATCAACATTTAGTCCCGACACGACACAGGCGCGTCCCAACTTAAATTTCCATAATTGTCATTTTATTCACACGTGACAATATTATAAAAATAAATCTCATATATTACTATACTCATCCAGTAACATTCAACAAATAACAAATTTCCAATAATTACTAACTCTCATCACGCTAGTAAATATTTAAAACAACATTCGGGATTAAAATTAAATTAATTTATCTCAATTAAATTTAATAAATCCTTAATTTTAAAAGCCATGAAAATACGGGGTATTACATACTTCCCCCCTAATAACGGAATTTCGTCCCGAAATTCGGAAAATAAGGCCTACCAGGTAGCACAAATCTGGATATCCTTGTTAGTACGCAAACTAACTACATATTACGGCGCTCAAACACTATAGCCCTTTCCTCACAGCAACATTGTTTTACATTCTCATTGGAGACACTTCACATTGCACTCCCAACCGACAACATTTGCATAGGTCACGCCTATACGTTATAAATTCCATTATCTCACTATCATTAGGAGGCCGCACCTCACTACATGACAACTACTCGGATTTATTCATATACAAAATTCCCATTCTGAGAAGATCATATGAACATTTGACCACTCTTGACTGCCTAAAACAGTCGTGGAATTCCACCATAGTTATCGGATATTTTCTCGACCGATCCAAAAATTCTGATTATCTACTCTCCTCTAAACATACGGAAGGAGAATAGTCGAGGTTCTTCCATAACAAAACCTTAATAAGTACCTCGTACGCGACAAACAGGTATGAGTGCTTCTACAGAGCATTCTTGAAATCATCGTACCAAGATTCCAAAATCTCCTTCACGTGGCTCCACTAATCTTTAATCACCATGCGCTTATTCCCTGGCTAAGGGTGATACATCCTACTCGAAATGAAATCTTATCTCCGCTGGTTCCTGAAATCCCATATCAAAGGTGGGATTCACCAATCTCATCCTGATTCAGAAATTTATACTGCGCCGGACCATGCACTGGCGCGATCCTTCCTTTCAAAGGAAGTCTGGGGCATACTAGTTAATATTGTAAACGATCCCAAAGGAATATCAATCACTTCCTTCTCAGCGGCTTAATTCACATGTTCGGGATGAACCCTTGATCTTGTTTTGACGATGGCAACCCATCCAAGGACTGTACCGACTTTACCGACCTCTTCCAATTTCAGGAATGGTCGATAAACACAAAATTCTTTGGTTGATTCTCCTCTTTCAACCAAACCTTACCTATGGGCGGTGTATGTAGAGACTACTCACTACGTCCCGCTAAACATCGATTTTTCCTTGAAATGTCTCACATTAAGTGACACGTAATACTCCCCTTCCTTCCTTGGAGTATGCCGAAAGTTCCGACCCGTGCTCTTCTCTCCACGAAGCGCACTTCTGGATCTCTTATACTATACTAACATCATTACTCTTTGTATGCGCAAGTCGCTCTCAGACTTGACTAATAACAACTCTGCTCCGAGTGTGTTTCATAATAATTAAATTCTACTCTATTCAAGGAATACCAATTCTTGAATGGCTTCCCACAGCCTTCCAATCAAGTTAGGGCGTGCTATTCTAATTGCACACTTATGTATGGATTATCGCCCCTCATGTGATGGTTAATCCACTCTATCACTTCCACTTCGTTATACTAGTCCCACAAACATATATTTCACACGTCTATTACGACGTCCCTTCGACTCGGATGGTTTTAACTGTAGTTAACCAAGATGCCCACATTTTTTTCAACACTCCGACCGCCCTGGGAGAGCGAACAGCGTGCTACTCATCTGTAGGACTAACTAAATTCAACGAAATAGAAGGAATAGGGCATTCAAATTCCATGACAATAAAAGAGGAATAATAATTCTCAACCTTCTTCAGATAAGTACAACAATTTTCCCAATTAGGTACAACAACCAAAATAAATCACTAACGCTCTATTCATCAAAATAATTACAGGTCATCTCTTTTGTATAATAAAGTTCTTTCCAGATAATCCAAGCTAAAAATCATTCCAACTCTTTATTCACCTCGTGTTCTGAACGCGGTTACGACATTTGGGTACTCTCAATCACCTTAGGAATCAATTTTTTTTTTTAAATCCTCCTTATCATCGTTCCACCTCTCAACTCGTGGGGATAACTTTCAATGCTTTCTTACCACAAAAAAAATTCGGCTCCAATGGCTTTAAAACAAAATACAACTTCCAACTTATATACCTAATTACTTGATCCCATTTCGATCAGGGTACCAAACTCATGGAATAGTGACCAAACGTCTCCCTATTTCCAACCTTACGCTAAGTTTCATGCGTGGGATGTCTCGCAAAGCAAAATCCAAACAAGGAACCCCCTCGATACACTACTACCTAGCATTGTCGGTTATCGAAATCCGTTAGGTCCTCCGTCCGTGGCATGTACCCCTTTATTCCGTCTCTTAACAGAAAAGTTACAATTTTTCCCATAATTATGCTTAACAAAAGCGTTTCGCCAATTTCACTATCGTCCCGTATTGGTTGATGGTAATTACATTCTATAAACCTCGAATATATACGATCAGAATTCTCAAAATTCCTTTCCCTAATAATAGGAGTATAACTCTTAACTCCCACATCTCTAAAGGATAAATATAACAATGCACTTTTCCTATCACTAAGTCCGGAGTGCTAAACATAATACTGAGTCAAATCTTTTCGCTCAACGGTAAATCCCGATACATACGGAATTATACTGACAAAGTCTATACATACTTTGGCATAGAATATCTCGAGCCCACTATCTCCTCTGAAGTCTCTAGGATAGATAATATAAGTGCAAGTACAACCTCCTTACAGGTAAAGCCTCGCCAAAACAAACATAAAACATGTTGCGCTAATGCAACCACTCCGACAGCCTTGCAATAAATGCCCACTATCGTACTAACCATTTCTATAATGTTTTAACAAAGATAATATCATACTCGTATATCGCATCACTACAACGAGTAGCCTCAATAAAGTATAAAACACTGTTAATATACTCATTCATCCTCCGCGGATAGCACTAAAGAAAAATCCCGCTACACTAGGAAAAAAATATTCACATTTTAATAACGTTTATAATGATATGCATTAAGCTCGTCTCACATGCTAATCTAGCAAGGAACAAAATATAGTGACTCGCTCGTGTCACATAAACACGCCTCATCCTCTGAGGATACAACTTATACTTCCACCTTGCCAATCGTCTTGACTGCGCAAGTGGTTTCTGGACGTAACACGTCTACTCAAACCAAACAAAATTACTTTAATCGTTGTCTTTTACTAGGCACCGTATTCTTGTCCTTTTACTCACTTTGGAACATATTATCGTGAGCGATTTCACTCCGCAAAAAAAAAATACCCCAACACATAATTCACTTATTACCTGTCCTACTAACCAGGTTAAGATTATCCTTCTCTCGGACTTTAGTAGACTTTGTTCCTGTTGGCTGCCTCGGTTATACCCTTAGCCTTTTAGGCCCTAAAGAACGTGTAACTGACTATAATAGTCCTTACTGGATTTACCATCTCTCGGTAAGAATTCAACTATCCGAATCATTTAAATGGGTCCCCTGATGTATATCCACATCCCTTTGTGGTGCTACACCACCACCGTTGTATTCAGTCTTATTCTCGACTAAGTTTTTTTTTTTTATTCTTTTAGCTTCTCCCACAAAGAACCGTCATCATCTATATTGACAAAATATGACTTTGTCAACCTCTAAATTGACCGTCCATCAGAATTACCTCTTTGAGTGTTATCAACTATTACTACGAGTCGATCTCCCACTTGGAGTTGTTTCCTCCACTCGTATCTGCATCTTCCGATACAAAATTTTCTAACGATTAGGATTCATATTCACAATTGGACTTCTGTTATGCCCTCCCGCGATGAGTTCAGAACCACGTTTGCTTCTCATCCTGAACAGTTGAGGAAGGAACATATGATCAACAATGTACCTAAGGTTCTCCTATAGGTATAGCATTCCACTTCTAAAATTGGTGGTTGACTCCAACCATTATAACTTCGTCCCGAAATCCAAGAAAATTTTCTCTAAATTTTCACTTTCAGCTTGCCACACTCCGTCCTATATCTAAGCCTTTGGATACTTTACCTCCTTTGGTAAACACATACAATTTTCGCATTTCTAGAATTCTCACTGACTGTTCTCCATATGTTTTGTAACACTTTGGTTGAGTTTACTCTCGTACCTCATTCGATCATAACAGCACTTGGAAATCATTGCTGCGCCTTAGTCGCCTTTCTAGTCGTGGCTTCTCGTGCCATAATGGAGTTGACCTCGACTATGGTCATCATCCTCAGATATATTTTATAATCTCAACTGAGCCCTGCCTCCTGATGTCTGCTTAACGGTCCTCTTCTGACATCCGTCATCGCTCGGTACACGCACACATCCGAACAAAATTAGAATTCACTAATGTATACACATTATAGCAGGAGAACGTAATCTCGTCAAAGAAATCGACAATCCTAAACATAGGGCTCTATATCAAACAAAGCAATGCTGAAAGCATAATAAGCCGTACAGATCCTAAGGACACTAGAACCTGATGCTCTGATACCACCTGTGACACCCCGCCTAATCAAATACCGGGCGATCACTCCTTTATTAAATTAAAATCAAGGTGAACAGTTGGTTCATTCTCAGCATCACTGTCGTTAATGAAAATCTTTTCCAATTAAACACCCTAAATAATTAAGCTAAGTGTCAAAACCATTTAAAACCTTATTTCCATACTATTAAATCCAATTATAAAACCTTCAACCATTTACATTTTTAAGAGTCACACATTAAGAATGAGAATAGAAATGAACATTCAAGAATTTAATCATCAATAATAAATCCCAACATTTAAAACACTAAAGGAAAACATCCTGCCAGTAACAAATCCCGAAATAAAGATACTGATATATAAAAGAATTACAATCTCTGACAATACCAACTAAATAATGGAAAAGGGCAACACATGCCCCTGCTGGATAAAGTTGAACTAGGAGTAGAGTCAATAATGAGGTCGTCTAATCAATGGCCTGCAACTTTCACAAAAGCTACAGCGCGTTCCATCCAAAGAATCCTAAGTAAGACACCCTTGTGGCTGGGCACCTGTAATACATATATATATATACACAAGAGAGAAGAGGTAACAGCAAACGGGTCAGAGCCCGAATGTAAAACCGTTTTAAAAATAGCTTAGCAAGTATTTAAAATGCTTACCGGCTAATGCAACAATCATATTAGTACGCGACACTCTCTTGAGAATTCTCACCTCTCATCTAGGGTGCACGTCTATCGTACTAATGAACCCCATATATCTCTCTAACTTATTCTCCATTAGTTTTATCACGTGAAATTAAGGTTATGATATTCACTTTTAGAAAAATCTAACTCTTCAAGATTTCTTACGTTATTTAGAATAATTTCGTATTATTATAACGTTTTCGAATACTTATAATGAAGCTGATTAAATTTCATACTTTCCTTAACTACTATTTTACTCAGTAGAAAGTCCTCATATAGTTACACGTATATATATTAATTACTCGTATAATACATATACAAACAGCACCCCACATAAAATCTATGGTGCTCGACTTCCATATCTAAGTATATATATACCAATCACTCATAAATTATATATATATACTAACGGCACCCCACATAAAATCTATGGTGCTGGCATACTCTGCTATCAAGTCCCCGTATCACACAAACTAAGGGAAATACTAGTTCAGAATCACTCTCGAACTGTATTAACACAAACACAAACAACATTGAGGCGAAGCATAGATTCCAAGTCTCTAAGAGGTCAGTACATACCCTCACGTCTCTTAGGACCGTCTGAACTATCAATTTGATACCCTGTACCAAGGATATTTATCTTCTAGAGTACAAGTCAATATCCCCCATAAAGGCACATCGAGATAAGACTGTCCCAGCGCGGTAACCTCAGGGATAGCAAGTAGCGCGGGTACGATTTTTACATAGAAATAATATATGCACAATCACACCGTCATATATAAATATGTAATCGCATCCATATTATTAAATTAGGTACTCTCACGACCCAAAATTATCATTATCCGTTATTACACGTTTTTCTCAATTATATCGTATAACGGCCTCATTCCTTTCTCTTCTCGTAATTAATTTATTCTAAACTCACTTCTTGTCACTCGAAGTGTTTTCTTTATTTAAGTACAATTTCAGTAGGTCCTCTCTCGCCTTCTAATCCAACTTATTAGATGTTTCGATTATTTAATCAACACACGTATGATTTCTTAAGTCTGAAAGTCTCCCCGTTTATCCATTATTTCCCTTCGTATTAAAGTTCCACTTTATGGGATTTCTCTTGACCCTACTGGTCCTCTTTATGTTCCATTATATTCTAGCAACCCTAATCAAGGTTTACTACGCATAAAATCGGATTAAGCTAACACGAGCAAAAATGCAGTTTTCCCAGGAGGGTCGATCGATCGAACCTTCGATCGATCGATGCTCTGGGCTCGATCGATCGATCAAGCAGTTATGCAGATTCAGCAGCCAACCCAGTTACGGGATTCTCACCCCAAACTACTCCAAATCATCATGTTACAGTCCTAAACTCCCAATCAATTATAGTGTTGTATACCCATTTAAACAATTTTCTACGTAACACATGCGAATTTTCCTCAAGAATCATGGGTTAAAAAGGGGCAAACTCTACATAATTCTTATGAACCCTAATCTTTCCTTTAACTTAATCTCTTTCATTCTTTTTCCAGATTTTCTATCTCTAATATCTTGGAATTTCTTGGCTCATCCTCTATATGTGAAATGGGTTTCCAGAAATATGATCTCTAACATTATAACATGCAATTTGTGTCTCCAATTTATGTTTTTCATCAAGAATACTAATCTAATAAACCTAAGACTAATATAAAAGGATGCATTAACTTGATAAAAGCAAGATAGATACTTGCCTGGAAAATTTCAGTTCTGATTTGCGGACGATTTTGGTGTGATTGTGTTCCCCGTCGCGCGATCTATGCGTTGGTGGTGACGGCGGTGCAATCGGAGGTGTTCTTGGCCTAGAACTCCTTGGAGAGCTTCTCCTCTTCCTCTCCAATGGCCGTCATTAGTATTTCATTGTGTTAACCCTAAAATATGACACTTTCCATCTGATATAACCCTATAAAATTCGTAGGTTTAATTACCCATAATTGCGAAATGTCCAAAACGGCCTCCCGGGGTACTAATTAGGCCTAAAAATGCCCCGGGACCCAAACTAAACCCCCGGATACACTTTTCTGACTATCTCGACCCTTCCGGACACTTTGGCGCACTCAAAACGACCATACGAGCAACTTATAATTTATTCACTTTTATAGATCAACATTTAGTCCCGATACGACACAGGCGCGTCCCGACTTAAATTTCCATAATTGTCATTTTATTCACACGTGACAATATTATAAAAATAAATCTCATATATTACTATACTCATCCAGTAACATTCAACAAATAACAAATAACAAATTTCCAATAATTACTAACTCTCATCACGCTAGTAAATATTTAAAACAACATTCCGGATTAAAATTAAATTAATTTATCTCAATTAAATTTAATAAATCCTTAAATTTAAAAGCCATGAAAATACGGGGTATTACACAAGTGTCCTTAGGTTTAAGAAAATTCTTATAGGCTAGGAAATGCTTTATTCTATAAAGCCAGGTTTAGAGGTTGAAGAATATTGTTGTACTTTTCATCTTTTTATCTACGCTGTAGGGAATGTCAACACAATTATTGGCCTTGCTCTCACTGACAAGCATATTTCCAACCAAGCCTCCATTAAGCACTTGGTTTTTGCCAGTTCATTCTTTTAATGACATCAATAGTGGATCACACGTAGGAAACAAGCTCGCTATGCAGGTATGTTGTCATTTATAAGTTTCTTTTTATCCCTCCGGGTGTCCTTAATTTTGAGTTTCATATATAACTTTTCTTGATAGAATTTATGATTCTTCTCGTAGGAGCTTAATCTTTCAAATAGTATCTTCAATGTCTATTGTAACTTATTTTATAGTAATTCGAATGAACATGTGAAATACCCAAAACCATTACAGAGTATTTGGGACTCTACACTTAGTACCACCATTATTGTGTATAATGACAGATATAACCTGTTTGATTTTCACGGATATAGATTCACACATTTTAAATAGGGGGGAATATTATTTTTATTATTATTATTATTATTATTATTATTATTATTATTATTATTATTATTATTATTATTATTTACTATTGATGTTATCTAAGAGTTTTGATCAAAAGTAGTGTACATTCATGAACTTAGGTCACCCACATAACTTATAAGAAAGAAAATACAGGAAAAAATCGTACGAAAGCGTAAACGGCACAAAACATATTTGTAGTATCCCTCCTCCAGATCAAGATTACTTTATAGCGTATCTAAGTCTGCATCATAATAGGCAGCGTAGCCTTTGATAGAAAAACTAACAGGCATTGGAGAATTTAGTAGTAATAACTAATATTGTCAGAGAATAAGATATATGCAAGCAGGGATGGCATCATACCTCAAAGAGAACATGCCCTATAAAATACCAAGTCTCATCATGGAGCTTGTTATCAAGCTTGGTTACTGATCTACTACACACAGAGGAAAACTATTAGTTTTTTTTTCCATTTGGAAAAAATGAAGAACTGATTGGATGTTTTTCTCTCCATCTAATCTCTTTGATTCCCAGTCTAGGTAGCTAGAAGATAATGTAGCCATATAATAATCAACAACAGACAGATCATGAATGGAACAAGTAGTATCACAGATTGTTGGCCAAAAGACAACCCGTGTCCAATTTCTTGATTGGACTAGGTAACATCACTGAGTATCGTTCCGCTGAGTTCTTTTTAACACTTTATTGGTGTGGGATTGGAAATAAATGATTTATGTGTCTCTAAAAACTATGCCATATTGGGTAAATGAAAATTGATAAAATGGTATAAAAATATTGGATGCATATATAATCATTGGTGTTTCATTTTCTCTATTTTGATTCATTTATAATGGTATAAAAAATTGTTGTACTTGATACTCATGGATTTTGTTTGTTTATATCTATATTGATTCATTTACAAGGGTAAAAAAATAGGAAAATTAGATGTATATATACTCATTTATGTTGTAAACTTTTCAATGTTTAATTCATTTACAATGTTAGTAAAATATGAAAACTAGATGCATAGATAATCATTGGGCCCATATGCTGATATTTTATAGATACCTAATTGTAATCTTCTTATCCACTGTTTTAATGCATTGACAATGGTATAAAGTTTGGATTCATATACATTCATTTCAATTGTCCATCACCTTATTTTTTTATCAAATGACAATTGGTAAAATATTGGATGCATTTATAATCATTGGTATTTTCTATTTTCTCTATCCATTCATCTGCAATGGTATGAAATTAGATGTATTTGATACCCACTAATATTGTCATTTGTTATCTATTTGGAATCATTTAAAATGGTAGGAATAAAGGAAGGACACATAAAATTGTTAAAACTTGCACCTTTTTGGCAAATCTTTAATGCATTGTACAATGGAAAAGACATTGATATATTTGGCAGATGTTCAAACGTTTAATAAAAATGTTCACTCTTTGTGAAGAAGTATGGCCCAAAGATCATTTCCATTACTTAAAATTGTCACAAAAACATATAAAAGTTTGTATTTTGAGATACTTAGATTTAGTTGACCCCAATGGATGTGTCAAATATATTTGGTATCCCTGCAAATGGTGAAAACATTATAATTCGAAAGGAGAAAAAGTCAACAACACCATTTGGTGAAAGGTATTTCAGGGATGCAAAAAATATGGCAAAGACAATAGTGGTTAATGGATCAAAGGAAGGAATTTTAGGTGTAAGCAATGAAGATATTTTGAACACAGTACATTTAGTTGTGTTTCATTTTTCCGTATGTGTTTTATTTTCGAGCACAAGCTCATTGATCACTTGGTTTTAAAATAATTATAGGGAGGATGTCATTTGTTTATTATCATATGAATTACATTTCTATTGTTTTGTTTCTGCCTGCATATTGATTCTATTCAACTATTTTGAAGTGCTGAGTAAAGTTTCTATTGGTTTGATTACACAAGCCATTTGTGATTTGTATGATCCATAATGGATGCAATAGTGAGTTTCATTTTAGGATTCCATTTGTGTTTTAAATGTGTATTGCCCTTTGTATAGATGTAAAAACATTTGGCCTTTGTATCAATTAATTTTATAGCTGTATAGTTGTATGCACATTTGGCCTTTGTATAATTGTATGCACTAAATATATCTATAGTTTTATACTAGGTGGAATCAAATATGAGTTCAGGGGCACGATAATATCTTGAACAAACGTATAAAACAATCTCTCCAGTTTCTATGCATTTTTCTTGGAAAACAACACCAAATTAGTCAGTTCCAACCACATGTTCTGCTATATAACTAACGATCTGCTTCGATTGACCATTTTGATCACTAATAGTCATTCTTATCACATGTCCTGCATCAGTACCCGCATCAGTAACTATACCTAGTTCAGTATCTATGTCATCATCATTTTCCCCCTTATCAAATTTCATCTCAAGCCTCTCCCTTCCAAGTCAGTAAACTGAATCAGATGGCTCATTAAATCCATTAAAAGATCTGTAACTTCATACTCCCCTATGTCATAGGCTAGAAGACGCCATAAATGTGCCTCTTGAGTAAAACAGATGCTAAAATGTGATTGGTAATTTTGCACTCCATCCCACCAAAGGGCATGTCTTCCTAATGTAATGAAAAAATTGTCCATGCATGATTACAAAATAATTTAAATCTCGTGTTTATAGTTGTAGAAGAAATTGTGAAACATCTCCATGTACATATTCTACAACACAAATTTTTAACATTCTTCTTTCTTTTTGGGTTTGGCTTTATTCTCTTAACTTTTCATTCTTTGTGACAGTTTTATTTATCGTAATTATTTATTGGTTGTGTATTATCTCTTGTACTAGCCCTTGTTTTGATTATACGCACCCAGAATATCATATTAAACAGAGGCACGCATTAGAATATGAGAACATTGTTCCCCTTTAAGGGCAACTATAATATGGTCCTATTTGTGATTATTCTCCTGTATTAAATCCACATATATTTCCCCATTTGGTCAAGTATTAAAGAATCTCTGACCTCCATTCATATTCATAGCATATGGATTATTAGGAATGGAAAATCAGTTTCTCCTTTAAATGATGTTTGGTTTAACACAATTATTTTATAGATTATGAACAGTAACAGACTTTATAAAAGTGATTCCAAAGTCAGTGATTCCAATCATTTTTGGTTTAGTTCATGTGTAAGATATGATGCAATAGTCTTATAGGCCCTTCTCTAATAAGTTACTGAATAAGTAAAAAAAAGTATAATTTTAAATTCTTCCATGCCTCATCAGTGGGAACTTTGCTACTATTTGGTCAGTCTAATAACAGCTAGTGTGTTATACGGTAGAGTCTGGACATAATAAAATGCAGTGTCTGGGCATTGGCTATTGATTTTGATTAATGCAGAGTCTAGACAGAATAATCTTTAATACCAAGCCATTAGGCATTAGTAATATGCCCTTAAGTAGTATTTAGTATAGGCTCTTCATCCAGTCTATGTAATGTTGGCGATGTCGATGTTTTTCTACGTTGGATATGGTTTTAGTTGGATGCATTGTTGGTAGATTATTAGGCATAAATTCTTCCTATTTATCCCCTTAATTTAGAGGCCTTTATCGCTCCGCGAAGTGTAATTCAAGTGGATTTATATCATAGCGTTGCTATTGATAAATTCTAATGAGTTCATCAAGTTTCGTGTGTTCATCATCTATTTCGCAGATGTTCAATTTTGCAATTCGAGTTCCGTATCAAAAGCTTCAATGAAACACAAGAATGCAAGGGTTCTGCAAAAACTGACAAAAGGGAACCGAACCGAAGGGAGCTAAAACGAACCGAATCCATCATGGGAGAAGTTTCTGTAAATGATGACAAAACAGAATACCGAAGCTGGTAAAAAATGAACCGATCCTGTATCTGGAAAACTTCCTGTAAAGAGTCTACAAGATGGAACCTAACCGAAGCAAGGAAACAAAGAACCGATCCCATGCTCAAAGAATTTTCTACAAAGGCTACAAAAGATGGAACCGAACCGAACCCTTTACCAGGATCAGTTTTGTTCTTGATTTTTCGGACTTATCCACTTGTAAAGATTAGAGTTTTACTTGGTTCAAACTCTTGTATTTCGTAGTTAATAAATTGTACTCCTCCCAAAATTAGGAGGGGGGATTTTAATTCATTGGGGAAGCTTTGTAATCCATTTTAGATGAGAAGAACAACAAACCCTAGTTACTTTCAAGTTGCAATTCAAGTAAAATCATTCTAATTTTTGTTTCAATTTTTGCTCTAGTTGTTTGTTCACTTATAATCTCATCTTTCTTCATCTTATTCCCGCAGTAAAAATGTTTTCTTTCATTCAAAACGTGTTGTTTTCAAGTTTTCATATGTCTGACTATATTTAAAAGGTCGGGATGCATAAACTCAACCTGATGTGTTATTTTCATGTGTATAAAATTAATCCTCTTAATTTAATGATTTATTACGACCGTATTGCGTAACAACACAACCATTGTAGATCTTTGGATCTCGCTTGCATCAGGGTAATCGGGATGCTTTAGAATGCAATGCGGGTGTTGCTATCGTGCGTTACCTATTTACTCGTCCTCTGATTAAGTATGGTGCGGGTTTGAACCTCATATATGTAATGTTTGGGAGTACTAAATTATGGGTCTAATTAATCACTTAAATTTACGATTAGTTTTATGCCAGAAATACACTAGGGTTGAGGGATTGTATTCCCGTCCTGTTTTCCTCATCATATAGTTCAAGTTTTAAGTCATTCATCATTAGTATTTTAGGTAATTTAGAATAGTTGCATTCCATTCATACTTTAGTTCATTAGTTAATTATTTTCAAAAATTGCATATAGTTGTAGTTACCTCACCAATCAAATCATCTTTTCCTTTTCTTTAGAGTCAGAGTTAGGATTTTTTTCGTCTGTCTAACGTTGTTACAACTCCGTTGTCCTATTTCCCTGAGGATCGATACCCGACTTATCGGATTATTACTTGAGCGACAGGCTTGCACTTGAGCCTGGAGAGTACGCACTTTTAAGACACATTCTTAGTCGCATCAAGTTTTTTGCATCGTTGTCGGGGAACTAGGTAGATTTAGGATTAGATCGAGTCAATCTAGAACTTTGACCAAAAATTCCAAAAATCCAAAAAAAAAAGCACAAAAATATTCCTTATCATCTCTCACAAGCCTGTTAATGCAAAATTCTGAACTCACTCCAACTCCCCATAATACTCCAACCCACATTCACAAAAATCCGATTGTTGAGTACGACCCTGATAGCCCTCACACTCCTAACGCTCCACAATTCTGGGCTCCACCTCCCACACCGTCACACTCAATCGCAAATAACTCTCTGTTTCCCTCTTAGGACGCACATCAGAGCACGCTCAGAGTATACCATGTGAGGACACAGAGTCTTTGAGTGAGAAAAATATGTCACAACACGGTAGTGCAGCCGCCAGTGAGGAAGAGGCCCCGTACCGACCGTTGAGAGAACTCTTATATCCCGAGCGCACAGTCACTCCACTATACGTAAATGGGTAAATTGTCACCTTTCCAGCGCTTAGCCTTGTCACGGTCAATGACCGTGACACAAAATTGTGTCACGGTCATTGACCGTGACAAGGTCGTGACAAAGTATTTTCATAGTCAATGACCGTGACACGATCGTGACAAATATCGCAGTAAAAAAAACCTTTCCCTTCTTTTTTCCCCCACCGTTCTTCCCTCCTTTTTTCTCTCTCTCTCTACGCTGCTTCTCTCTCTCTATCTACTTTCAGGTTACTCTCTCTCTCTCTCTCTTCCATTTATATATATATATATATATATATATATATATATATATATATATATATATATATATATATATATATATATATATATGTGTGTGTGTGTGTGTGTGTGTGTGTGTGTGTGTGTGTGTGTGTGTGTATGTATGTGTGCGTGTGTGGTGGGTGGGGGTGGGGCAGGGTGGGGGTAGGGGGTGGGATTATTATTATTATTATTATTATTATTATTATTATTATTATTATTATTATTATTATTATTATTATTATTATTATTATTATTATTATTGTTGTTGTTTTTGTTGTTGTTGTTGTTGTTGTTATTTAAGACATGAAGGTGTGTTAGATTGACTTCAATATTATTATTGTTATTATTTAATATACATATAGTCCGAGAGATGTTAATTAATTATAAATATGAATTTGAAATTTGAAAAAATCTCTATTTTAATTGTAATAAAATTAAAATATGAAAAAATGTCATTAAAATTACATTAGATAGTGATTTATGTAAAACTATCCCCTAAAGTTGGTTCAGTCCTAATTAGGTTCCTAACGTGAGTGACATGTGCCAAGTTCATTACAGGAGTTAATTTTATGTTAAAATTTGGACAAAATTAAAACAATATGATAATTGGAGGGCTCGATTGGGCATTTATGACAACCTTGATTGTTTGAAGTTAGTGGTGGGTGGGTGGTGGGGTGGGGGCTGGGGAGGGGGGTCTAGCAGGGGGGGGGGGAACTATAGGTAATATATTTATATTTATATGAATATGAATATGAATATTTCAATTTCAATTTCATTTTATATTTATATTTATATTTATATTTATTTGCAACTAATATTGTATTTGTTGGACAGGAACAATTCAACCTGGATCCAAAGATACGCGATTCCGTCTTGGAGCAGTTGAGGGAGCAACACAATACGTGGAAGAAAACTATACGGACCCGGTACTTTGGGAAGACACGATAGTTCATTATCCAATAGCGTGAATACGTCCCGCCGAAGGAGCCGATCTCATTGGCACAATGGCAAAGGTTCATTGACAATGAGATCGGGGAGCGAGAATTGGCATCTCACCAATCGAAAAGGGAAAATTGGACAAAAAAGACGGACGTGCACTACTCCGGTCGGACGTCTTACACCCAGGTGGAGCATAGGATGATGGTAAGATTTAATTTCTCTATAACAACATAAAATATATTATTCTGCATTATTTTACTTTGCAGAGCCGATACTAATTTTACTTTATTTTATTTCAGGGGACAGGGAGTGGCTCTGGGGGTAGGCCACATAGGCTCGATACTTATGTGGCTCTTCGGACGAAGAAGGGAAGGACAAGGAGGTGTCCCCAAGCATCGCGGCCACAATTGTAAGTAATCCGACAATTTACTTTTTGTTAATTACGTTATTATTTTTTAATTTACTTATTTTACTAATCATGTACTTTTTGTCGTTTCAGACAAAGCTTAAGGAAGTGCATGAGTCGCAGTCTGATGCCGATAAGGCATCTTTGTCCACAGACGCACTCAGCCAAGTGCTTGGCTCTGATCGCAAGGGGAGGAGAAGGGGGGTGAGCTCGCAAGTGGCCAAATCTAGGATCATCGGATTGGAGACGAGCGACACCGGGTTGGCTCGAACGGTGGATTCACATGACGCGAAGCTGTCCCGTTTGGAGGCGACAGTCCAGGATATGTACTCATTCGTAAAGCGTTCATTGGGCAAAAACTGTAAGGGTAAAGGGAAGGAGAATGAGATGCGAGAGGAGGAAGTGTGGGAGGACGAGGACGAGAATGTGGAACTCGCTGCTTCATCGCCGACACGTGCGGACTTTGATGATCCACTTACCTATTTGGCTCCCTTTAACAGACTGATGTCGACACTTGGTTGGACGAGCGTGTTTATAATGAACATATTTGATGACCAGCGAATAGGACGGGGGTTGACGGACCCGAATATCGTCTAGGGTGCACTAGTTCATGGACGTGAGCTTCAATACATCGAGTCCAGGGTGCTCATCTCGCATGTGATGCCCGGGAAGAACTCCCAATTGTGGTTGCGCGAACAATGCGGCATGGCGTATATTAGTGGATGTGTTAATCCGTATATCGTGTGGCTTACTCACCTCCTCAGCGTTAACCATACCCCAGACATTTAGTGACATTGATTTAAGTTTGAATTGAATTGTTTTAAATTATTACTTTTGAATTATATTTGGATTATATGGTGATGTATATTCTCTCTATTTTGAATGTATATTTGCACTATCTCTATTTTATCTGGATATATAATGTTTGAACAGGTACAACGTTGCTATAACAGGTACATATATACTGCTGAGCAGTGGCAGTGGCCATACTGCCCAGCAGATTTTTTTCAATTCTTCCCAGAATTGTCACGGTCATTGACCGTGATAATTTTTAAACACTATCACGGTTTTGTCACGATCCTTAATCGTGACAAAGCTGGTCACGATCAAGGACCGTGATATGACCGTGACAATTCTAACGAACTTGTCACGATCAATGACCATGACAAGTCCGTGACAAAAAAAATTTGTCACCCCCAGAATTGTCACGATCATTGACCTTGACAAGTCCAACTTGTCAAGGTCAATGACCGTGACAATTCGGCAGATTTGGTGTAGTGCTCCGGGATGCATTTTACTCCCGTATAATGCCGGGAAATTTTTCTTTAGGAATGGGATAATCCAGATACTTCCCAATTACCATGGAATTGATTCAAAAAATCCATGTGCCCACATCATGGAATTTGAGGAGGCATGCGATACCCTCAGCGATCAAACTTGCACAAAAGATGTGCTCCGCCTTAAACTCTTCCCATTCTCGCTAAAGGATAAGGCTAAGACCTGGCTATGGTCTTTACCTCCAAATTCGATTGTATCATGGAACGAGTTACAATCAAAATTTCTTAAGAAATTTTTTCCTCCACATCGAACAAACTCCATCAAGGCTCAAATTCAAACCTTCCGACAAATAGAAAATGAGTGGTTCGATAGATGATACAAGCGTTTCAATGAGTTAATTACTTCATTCCCCCATCATGGATTTGATAAACTGCAAATCATTTCCTTCATCCATAATGGGCTGAAAATTAATTCCAAGCAACTCGTTGAAACCATGTGCGATGGTTCATTTATCGATTTAGATGCCAACGATGATGATATTCACCTGAGGTATGTAGCCAAGATTACCCAATCTTGGGATACATCCGACCCTAATGTTCAAAATTAGCATCGCCAAGTGACCACCACTCCATCGGCATTCGACATATTTCACATAGAAAAGAATTCTATGACAGACAGTCGACTCGATGTACTTGAGAAAGGAATACGAGACCTACTTGAAGTATGTGGAAGAGGACTAACTGGATCCATCCCAAACCCCGTCGAGAAGGTGTGTGCGATTTGTGAGGTGGGTCATTCAACTGAGGAATGTCCGACTATACCCGCCTACAAAGTGATACTTCAAGAGCAAGTAAGTGGTATAGGAGGATTCAAAGGTAATTTCGGTGCACCACACGGGAATTCTTACAACCCTTTGTGGAAAAACCATCTTGGTTTTAGCTATGGGCAACAACATGCTGCGATGAATCCTAATTCACATGTTGCTCCTCCTCCACCACAACACTTTTAATAAGCTCCACACATGCAAGGACATGTGCAAGCACCACCACCTCAAGGAGCATATATCCCTCCACCACGAAGAAATCACGAGGATACGATAAATTAATTTATTAGTAACCAGAATGCAGCCAATGCTAGATATGATCGCATGATCAGCAACATAAATGCAAATATTTCAAAAATGCAATCATCATGGAGTATCCAAGAGAAGGGCAAGTTCCCTGCCCAGGGCCAAAGACCGCCTTAAGGTCAAACTAGTGTTAGCTCCACTTCAACAGAACATCAGGAGAAATGTCAAGCTGTGACCACTCTTTGTAGTGGGAGAGTTGTTGATTAATCACCTACCCCACACGACGAAATCAAAGACAAGGATATTTCACCTGGCACGAAAGAGGCCGAAGATGTCTCCTTGAATGAGAGTGATGAAGAAGACACTAGTGAGCTCGAGGTAGTAGTGAAACTAACCACCACGACACCGTTTCCTCAAAGGTTGGTTCCTTACCATAAAGGAAGCACCCGTGATGAAGTGCTAGATGTGCTGAAGCAAGTAAAGCTAAATTTACCTTTTCTCGATGCCATTATGCATATTCCAGCTTATTCGAAAGTCATCAAGGACTTGTTAACAGTGAAAAGGAAGATGAAGGTAAAGAAAAACGTCTTTCTAGCACAGAACGTGAGCTCCATCCTACTTAATGATCTCCCGCCAAAATTCAAAGATCCCAGTGCACCCACCATTTCCTACATCATTGGAGACAATAAAATTGAAAAAGCCTTACTTGACTTGGGAGCAAGTGTCAATATCCTCTCTTACACCATCTATAGGCAACTTGATCTGGGCGACTTGAAGCCCACAACGATCACTTTTTAATTAACAGATCGAACCGTGAATGTCCCAAGAGGTATAGTTGAGGATGTGATCGTCCAAGTTGACACTTTTTACTTCCCGGTAGACTTTGTCATTTGGGACACGGAGCCCTCCTTCGCCTCGAGCAATCATGTTCCCATCATTCTTGGGCGGCCATTATTAGCTACGGCTAACGCTATTATTAATACTCAAAATGGGCAGATGCAACTCACTTTTGGGAACATGACCTTAGAGACTAACATCTTTCATATAGCCCAACAAACGGGGGAAGAAAATGATCTTCACGCAGTGAGCCTAATCGATGATATCGCAGAGGAGTATTTTTTGGAAAATTATTGTGGATATGCCCTAGGGTCCTGTTTAGTATCGAGCTACGAAAGTGAGGGAACATACACCGAATTTGAGAGGGAAGTTTAGGAGTTGAGAGAGTTACTTGATGAGAGAGCATCGGACAAGGACGCGCAAGATGTAAGTTGGGCTTCTCGATTTGAGGAGTTACCGTCGAGGGAGACACGCATGGTTCCCTCCAGTGATAAATTTTTTACTCTAGAACTGAAAAAATTACCCTCACATATCAAATATGTATACCTAGGAGAGGACGAGACATTTCCTGTTGTTGTCTCCTCTAGCCTAGACAAAGAGCAGGAGGGTAAACTGTTAAAGATTCTGAGGAAGCACCAAAGTACTTTTGGTTGGTGCATTGTTGATGTGAAAGGGATAAGTCCTTTAATTTGCACCCACAAGATCCATCTCGAAGAGGATGTCAAGCCCTCGAGAGAAATACAAAGAAGGCTAAACCCCAATATGAAAGAAGTGGTGAGGACCGAAATAATTAAGCTATTAGATGTCGGGATTATCTACCCAATCTCGGATAGCAAGTGGTTGAGTTCTATTCAAGTTGTCCCGAAGAAGTCGGGCATAACAGTGATTGAGAATGCTAAGGGAGAGTTAGTTCCCTAATGTACCACCACTGGGTGGCGCATTTGCATTGATTATCGAAAACTCAATGCATGAACTACGAAAGACCATTTCCCCTTGCCATTTATTGATCAGATGCTTGAGAGAGTAGCGGTCCACCCTTACTATTGCTTCCTTGATGGTTATTTTGAATATAATCAAATATAGGTAGATGTACTTGATCAGGAGAAAACAACCTTCACTTACCCCTTTGGTACGTTTGCCTAGGCTTGTGTAATGCACCCGCGACCTTTCAAAGGTGCATGTTGAGCCTATTTAGTGACATAGTTAAGAGAGGACTCGAAGTGTTCATGGACGATTTTAGCATTTTTGCCACGTCTTTCGATCATTGTCTAGAAAAGCTGGAAAAAGTACTTGCCCGGTGTGTGGAGAAGAACTCAGTGCTAAATTGGGAGAAATGCCATTTTATGGTCACTGAGGGAATAGTTCTTGGCCACATATTTTCATCCAAGGGAATTGAAGTTGATAGAGCTAAGATAGATGTCATAGCTGATCTACCCCCACCAAAATTGCTCAAAGACGTACGCTCCTTCTTGGGCCACACGGAGTTTTATCGAAGGTTCATTAAGGACTTTATCACCATCGTTAGACCCTTAAGCAACCTACTCATGAAGGACACCCCATTTGAGTGGACGGAAGCATGCCATAGCGCTTTTGACAAACTGAAAACCATGCTTGTGTCCGCTCCTATCATGCAAGCTCCGGATTGGTCCTTACCATTTGAACTTATGTGTGATGGTAGTGACAGGCTTGCACTTAAGCCTAGAGAGTACGCACTAGTGTGACACATTCTTAATCGCGTCAGTAGATGTGGTAAGTTGAGTAAAAAAGTATCTTTTAAAACTAATTGTAGGTAATATCGCCAACTGTTTTAACCATGCAATGTCGATTACCTTGGCTATACGAAACTGACTTGGTGTTGTGTATAGGATGGCTAACGTGCCACATCGTTTGAGCTTTGGTTGGAAGACTTGCCTTGGTACTTGGTGTCGGATGATCATCGTACAGCGTCTTTGGACGTTGGCTGGCCAAAATTTCATTGGTGATGTTATTGATGATCTAAATTATGTAATTGCTAATCTAAATTATTTTCTTTGGATAAACATTGTTTGTTGAAAATTAGCTATCTGTTCAAATTAGCTATTTATTGCATTGCGTTGTGTTGCTTTTTTTTTGTATGTTGAAAAAACTAGCTATTGTTTCAAAACTTCTCCACATCATTTTGCAAATGATAATTATTTTGTTTTTATATCTCAGTCCCGAAACAAATGGTTAACTTATATTCAAATGATAATAATTACATTTCATTGTTATTAGGTATACACATGGCATACAAAGTATTCAAAGGCGTAAATCCAGGTGTTTATATTTCGTGGAAAGCAACACAAGTACAAGTCAATGGCTATCGATGCGTTGCATATAAAAAATATGAGTTCGTTGAACTTTCTCATCAGGCGTACTACGAGTACAAGAGGGAGGACATCACCGCATCAATACGTCCCACAATTTATATACCTAGACTTCACAAAGCATATCAACTGCGCCGTGACCCTGGTCTAGGTTTAAGATGATTTGTTACATGTTCATGACATTTCATATCATCGAAGTGTTGTGACGTTATTTTTTAAGTTGTTTTTTCGATTTTCATTTTATATTTGACACCCAAGATGGCTTCGTTGGATGTTCAATTAAGTTTAATCAAGTTTTATGTGTACAGGATATTTGGAATGTTCGAATTATAAATGAAATGTTGTCGATTTTTTTCACACTTTATAAATGTTCGTATTAATTTTTTTACGTTTGTTACATGTTGATGGTATTTTATCTTAGCAGTGACACATAAAATATAATTATATTATCTAAAAGTATAATATTGTTTTGTGAAAATATATTGATATTTATAACTGCTAACATCAGTCATAAAATTATCATTACCGTCAATTTTGTGACTGCTAACAGCAGTCGCAAATATTTAATTTGTGACTGTTAATAGAAGTTACAAATATTTAATTTGTGACTGCCATTAGCAGTTACGAATATTTAATTTATGACGGCTATGAGCAGTCACAAATACTTAATTTGTGACTCCTAACAGCAGTCACAAATATTATATTCATAATTAATGACAACAGTTATAAATTGGGAGGGGTCATTGTTGTTATAACCCCATAGGGGTTATAAAAATTTGTGATTGCTGTTAGGAGTTATAATTTTACTTTTGTCACCCCTTAAATTATGATGATAAATAGCAGTTACAAAGGTCATTTGTGACTGCTAACAGCACTCACAAATATCCATTTTGGTGTGTTATGTTTCTTCGAGTTCTAACATTTTATAATATCCTCAAATCATAATCCTGCTCTTTACAATTAGGGTCACTAATCGCCATATTGGTCAATCCATAAGATCGCTAATCTTAAGGAAAGTATGAGCAAACCATGCTACGGAACGTGCAACCACACACATACTGAACTTGTGCAAATAAATGGATACTTTAAATACAGGCACACCCAGTTATCGAGATGCATTGACCGTGCCAGGTCCAACCGTACTCTTACTGAGCCAAATCGCATTGTAACAACAATATGATACAATTCCCAAACGTCTTCTTAGGCAGTGTGACGTCATGACCAACCTAATACACCTAGGTTACTGTTTATTTTATCGTACCATAATTGTATCCCAAATGTCTCCTTGGGCAGTACCCAACTAAGCGAAACATTCACCTTTTTATAACCTCCAATGACACAAGATCGTCACTGCTCCTATCTCCAAATTCTATCCATACTGAATTTACATGACTTCCATAGCGGTCGCCATTAGCACTATAAGGATAGCAAGTACTACATAGGTCTACTGATTAGGCATAAATTCTTCCAAATTTACCCCTTAATTTAGAGGCTTTTATTACCTCAGACAACGTAAAATGAATTAAGTTATCTCATATCTTGGCTAACAGTTTCGTCTAACAAGTACCCCGAGTTTCATGTATTTCTTATTAATTTCACAGGTATTTATTACATAAAAGGAAGAAAGAAACTAGAAGAAGCAAGAGAAAAGAAATAAGATGAATCAAAAGGGAAAAAGCATAATTTCTACCAGAAATCCGGCTGAGGGCTCAAAATAAAAGTCAAAGATCTCGCATTCGTGAACACATAGGAAGAAACGGCGTCCCAATCTGAGTTCTGGATTAAAAGTTATGAAAACCTGAAGATGCGAGATAATCATGAGATATTGAAGAGATATTGAAAAGAAGTTGAAGAAGGCAACCCAGACCAATTCGGGGTCCCAAATCACCGAATAAAATGATGTTTAGCGGACCAGTCCGGTTTTCCAAAAAAATGGATTAATCCGGCCCCCAAAATTACTGTAAAGATGGACGTTTAGCGGATCAATCCGGGTTTTTTAAAAAATGGATCAGTCCGATTACTGACCGGACCAGTCTGGTATGTCCTGACCGGATCGATCCGGTGCTCTAGCATTGATCTGATCTTCTTCTTCTTAGAGTTCTTCATCAATCCAACTCTTGTAAATTACGTAGGATATAAATTTAAAAGAAATCCCGGAAAACAAAGGAGGCTTCAAATTCGTTTTTTAGAGAAGCTTTGTAATTAGTTTTAAAAAAAATAGTTTGATTCCATATTGCAATTCAAGTAAATTCATTCCAATTCTTTATTTAATTATTGCAGTAGTTCCTTCTTTAGTAGTAATTCCTTTAATCTTCATCTTCAATAGCCAGTAAAAATGTTTTCTTTCATTCAAAACATATTTTCTTCTAGTTTTAGTATGTTCGGCTAAGTTTTCAAGGGTTGGGGTGCATGAACCCCACCCGATATAATTCATGTTAGTGGAAATAATATTTTAGGTGAATTGTATCGTAGTTCCTATGATACTACTTTAATTAAACCTTTGCATACGTACTGTGCGGGCTACGATCCCTCATATATGTAATACTTAGGAGTATTAAAAAGTCAGATTCATTTGAAGTTTTAATTCTGAATCTAGTATCCAACGAAGTGAATTACTAGGGTGTGGGGTATTGTAATCCGACCTATCTTTATCATCTTAAAGTTAAAGCTTTAGTTTAGTCGCCATTCACCTTTAGGTTAATTAGAAGTAATTGCATTTCATTTAGTCCTGATTTCAGTAGTTAATCATTTCCAAAATTCCATCTAGTTGTAGTCATTTCACAATCTAAATCACCTTTTCGTTCTTTTTAAAATCAAAATTTAGGTTTCCTTCGTCTTTCCAACGGCATTACGAATCCCTTCGTCCTGTTTCCCTAAGGATCGATACCCGACTTATCGGATTATTACTTGAGCGACAAAGCTTGCACTTGAACCTAAATAGCACGCACATTAGACACATTTGTGGTCGCGTCAAGTTTTTGGCGCCGTTGCCGGGGATTTAGGTAGACTTAGGTTAGATCAAGTCAATCTAAAACTTTGATAAAAAATTTCCAAAAATCCAAAAAAAAATCATCATCTCTCAAAGCCTTTAATGTAAAATCCTGAACACACTCAGACTCCTCACAATACTCCAGTCAGAATCCACGAAAACCCTATAGTTGAGTATAACTCTGAAAGCTCCCACACACCTCGTGTCCCATAATTCTAGTTTCCCATTCCTACTCCTGAGCACTCTATCATTAGCTACACTCTGAGTCAAACTTCTAGTCACACCTCTAGGACACCGAGTGAGTACACAGAATCATTTGAAGAGAGGGCGACTATAATGTCTGACGCAGCGAGTTTAGGTACTGGAGAGGAAGATCTCCCATATCGTCCCATGAAAGACTTACTCTTTCCTGAGCGGACTGTCACCCCTGGTTGTATTCTACTTTCGTATACTGTCGGTCAGTTCCACTTTCGCAATGGGATGATACAGATTCTCCCTACATTTCATGGCATGGATTTCGAGAAACTGTGCCTGTATATTCGTGAGTTCGAAGAGGCATGTGACACATTTGGTGATCAAACTTGCACACAAGATGTCACTCGCCTAAAGCTTTTTCCTTTCTCCTTAAAAGATAAAACCAAGACCTGGCTATGGTCTCTACCCCCGAAATCCATCACTTACTGGAGAGATATGCAGTCCAATTTTGTCTCAAAATTTTATCCACATCACAAGACCAACTCTGCCAAGATTTAAATCCAAGCTTTTCGACAACACGATAATGAGTCTTTTGATAAATGTTGGGCACGGTTCCAAGAGTTGGTAAGCGCATGCCCCCATCATGATTTTGACAAACACCTAGTGATATATTTCTTCCATAATGGGTTGACAATAGCTTCCAAACAACTTGTTCAAACGATGTGGAAAAGGCCCTTTTGGGATTTAGACGCATGGGATGCTGAGGCCCACCTTAAGTATGTCGCAGAGACTACTCAAGCATGGGACACATTTGATCCCAACTAAGCTCGACCTAGACAACCATTTACCAATAAAACTACCTTCGGTTTATACCATTTGGATAATAATACCCTAATAGACCGTCGATTTGATCAGTTTCAAAAAGATATGAAAGAGTGGTTTGATGGTCGGTTGAGAAACATCTCTGGATCCAACTATGGTTCGAAAGAAAAAGTGTGTACTATCTGTGAGGCGGGCCACTCCACAAAGGCCTGCCCAACGATCTCTGCCTATAAAGCCATACACACCGAGCAGGTGGATGCTATAGGATGATTCAAGGGGAATTTTAATGCCCCACATGGAAATTCTTACAACCCTTCGTGGAGGAACCATATAGTTTCAACTATGGGCAACCACAAGCTGCGATGAACCCACATTCATAGGTTGTTCCATCTTCACCACCTCCTTAATACCAACAAGTTCCACCATCTCCAGTACCATATGTAGCCCCACCACAGAGGAGCCTCGAGGATACAATGAACCAATTCATAAATTCTCAAGGTGCATACAATGCTCGATATGAACGCTTGTTCACTGAAATAAATGCAAACATCTCCAAGATGCAAGCTACATGGAGCACCCAAAAGAAGGGTAAGTTTCCTGCCCAAGGCCAAAGACCTCCCCAAAGTCATACTAGTGTTAGCTCCACTTCTACCAAATATAATAGGAGCACTGCTAAGTGATAACCACTTTCATAGTGGGAGGATTGTTGATTTATCACCTCCCCCACATGCCATTTCAAAAGACAAGGAGAATTCACCAGGCATAAAAGAGGCTGAAGATATCTACTTAAACGAGAGTGAAAAGGAAAACACTAGTGAGCCCGAGGTAGTCGTAAAACCACCCTCCGCTGCACCATTTCCTCAAAGGTTGGTTCCTTCCCATAAAGGGACCATAAGTGAAGAAGTGCTAGAAGTGCTTAAGAACGTAAAGTTGAACTTAACTTTCCTCGATGCAATAAGGCAAATTACATCCTATGCAAAAGTCATAAAGACTTATTGATAGTCAAGAGGAGGATGAAGGTAAAGAAGAACGTGTTTCTAGCACAAAACGTGAGCTCGATCCTTCTTAATGATCTCCCACTTAAATATAAAGATCCCGGTGCCCCCACCATTTCCTGCACCATTGGAGAGAACAAATTGGAAAAAGCCTTACTCGATTTAGGGTCAAGTGTCAATATCCTCCCCTATTCAATTTATAGGAAACTTGATCTGGGTGATCTTAAGCCCACACGGATCACTCTCTAATTAGCGGATCGAACCATGAAGATACCACGGGGTATAGTTAAGGACGTGATAGTCCAAGTTGACACTTTCTACTTCCCGGTAGATTTTGTCATTTGGGACATGGATCCCTCCTTCGCCTAAAAAAATCATGTTTCCATCATCCTTGGATGCCCATTTTTAGCCACGGCTAACGCAGTCATCAATACTAGAAATGGGAAGATAAAAATCACTTTTGGGAATATGACATTAGAAACAAATATCTTCAACATAGCCCAACAGGCAGGGGAAGAAGATGATCTTCACGTTGTGAGTTTAATTGAGGAGATTGTAGAAGAGCACTTTGAGGAAAATTACTGTGGAGATGCCTTAAAAGCTTGTCTAGCTTCTAGTTATGAGAGTGAGGGAGCCTACACCGAGTTCGAGAGGGAGATAGAGGAGTTGAGAGGCTTAATTGATGAGAGAGCGTCGGACGAGGACACAAGAGATGCTAATTGGGTCTCTCGATTCGAAGAGTTACTGATTCGTATCGAATTTTGCATATTTCCGCCCGTTATCTTTATGCAATCTAGCACTTTTACGGTCCTAAATGCCTATATTTATGCTCATTAACCAGACAACCTTCGAGTTGGATAGATACATGTTTTGCAGGGGTTATTTGTGCTTTTGTAGGTACTGGAACGCTAAAAGTGAGGTTCGGTTGCATTTCGGAGAAGTTCCGTCGTTGAATGCTACTACAAGGGCAATTTGGTCTTTTCAAACTCACTATTTTTTATGTAATGAAGTTACCAACATGTAGATAATCAAATTATCTTTCCATGGCCTTTGACCATGCGTCATTCTGACTCCGTATGTGGAAGTTATGCCCATTTCCGGAAGGTTTCGGTATTTTCTTCTACTTCAAGGGAATTTTGGTAATTTCAAACTGCATAATTTGGAGGATTTCAAAGCATAATCATGTAGAGAATTGAATTGGCTTCGCATCAGTTCCGACCACGCCTCATTTCGATTCCGTATGAGGGAGTTATAGCCGTTTCCGTGCAACGCCTCAAAATTGATTCAAAGTGGAAAAGTGGGCTGCCTCCAGCCCAAGGCAAATTCCAAAAGTGCGGTCGACCGGTCCCATCAGATATGGACGAAAATTGACTTATTTTGGTTTTTTTGGCTTGGTTTTGTTTGGGGTTTATTTTGGGGTATAAATAGAATGTTGTAGGCTTTTCTTAGGAGATATTTCATTTTAGGTTGGAGATAGGGGATTTTTGGGTGGAGCTTCTCTTCCTAGGGTTTGCACCCATTTGGGTATTGTAAGCACTATTCATTATCTCCTCCATTGTTATTAATTGTTGTTTCTTTGTTTAATCTTTGTGTTGTTCATTTCTTGCTTTCTAATTTAGGTTTATTGCTTTATTTACTTGCTTTCCATTTATTGCCTTCTAGTGTAGATTTACTTTCTTTGATTTATTTCTTGCTATTTACCATGCTTTGTAGCTAGGTTAGTTTAGGTTGTCTTGGATTGAACTCACCTAGGGTTGATTTGGTTTCTTTGCTTTGGTGATGGTGTTTACGAATTTATTTCGAGTGTGTTGTCCTAGTTATTATGCATAGGAGATTTGACGGGGTATATCATGTATGCTCCGTGCTTACGACCTTGCGTGCATAATTTCCGGGATATTTATTGACACCAAAATCTTATTAGACTTTTATACAAATTTAGGGGTGTGACAACTCTTGATTTAATTAACTGTCAAAACGAGACGCAATCTTAATAACTCATCGACCCATGTAACCATTTTATACTAATTAACTCGGGGTGAGGGATATTCGACGCAACCTATAGTTTTTATTCACTTTGTTAACATAGTTTAATTACGCTCGCCTAGTTTAATCTTTTCTCTTTATTATCTTTTCCTTTTTGGTAAAATTACCTTTTACACTTTTATTTCGGAATATTAAATCATATAAATTCTAGCAACTCGTCTCTGTGGATTTTCGATACCCGACTTACCGCTATACTCACCCGTTGAGTGTAGTTGTAATTTAGGTTTTTGTATAGTTCAGGTGAGCCGAATTCAAAATGACCGGCGCGTAGGTGACTCTCGCGCCGCGGCAAAACCCTGTCTATCAGTTACCGCCAAGAGACGCAGGCATGGTGACCTCTAGCGACACATTCCCGACTCTCGAGTTGACGAAACTACCCTCCAATGTTAAATATGCTTTCCTAGGTAAAAGTGAGACATTTCATGTTATTGTCTTCTCTATCCTAGATGAAGATCAGGAGGGTAAACTAATAAAGATTTTGAGGAAGCACCAAAGTACTTTTGGTTGGTGTATAGCTGATTTAAAGGGGATAAGCCCTCTAATTTTCAGCCACAAGATTAACCTCGAAGAGGACGTTAAGCCCTCTAGAGAAATGCAAAGATGGGTAAATCCAACAATGAAAGATGTGGTAAGAGCTGAAATTATAAAGATGTTAGATGTCGGGATTATCTACCCAATCTCAGATAGCAAGTGGGTGCGCCTCATTCAAGTCGTCCCGAAGAAGTCGGGCATGACTGTGATTGAAAATGCCAAGGGAGAGCTAGTTCCCCAACGTACCACCACTGGGTGGCGTGTTTGCATTGATTATCGAAAACTCAACGCGGGAACTAGGAAAGACCATTTCCCCTTACCATTTATTGATCAAATGCTTGAAAGAGTAGCGGGCCACCCTTATTATTGCTTCCTAGATGGTTATTTCGGATATAACCAAATTGAGGTAGATGTACTTGATCAAGAGAAAACAACATTCACTTACCCTTTTGGAACGTTTGCCTACAAATGTATGCCATTTGGCTTGTGTAATGCGTCGGCGACCTTTCAAAGGTGCATGTTGAGTTTATTCAGTGACATGGTTGAGAGAGGGATAGAGGTGTTTATGGACAACTTTAGTGTTTTTGGCACCTCTTTTGACCTATGTTTAGCCAATCTTCAGAAAGTACTTGCCCGATATGTGAAAAAGAACTTAGTGCTGAATTGGGAAAAATGTCATTTCATGGTAATCGAGGGTATAGTTCTTGGCCACATCGTGTCATCCAAAGGGATCGAGGTTGATCGAGCAAAAATAGATGTCATAGCTGACCTATCCCCACCTAAATCGCTGAAATACGTGCGCTCTTTCTTGGGCCACACGGGGTTTTATAAAAGGTTCATTAAGGACTTTAGCGCCCTCGCTAGACCCTTAAGCAATCTTCTTATAAAGGACACCCCATTTGAGTGGACAGAAGCACGCCAAAGTGATTTGAAAAAATGAAAACATGCTTGTGTTCTCCCCCATTATGCAAGCTCCGGATTGGTCCTTACCATTCGAGATTATGTGTGATGCTAGCGATTATGCGATAGGGGCAGTTTTGGGCCAAATAAAAGACAACAAGGCTCATGTCATCTACAATGCTAGCCGAACTCTCACCGGACCACAACTCAATTACTCCACCACAGAGAAGGAATTGCTAGCTGTAGTATTCTCTCTTGACAAATTTTGGTCCTATCTTATCGGTTCCCCCATCACTTGTTTCACCGACCACACGGCTCTCAAGTATTTACTTGCGAAGAAGGATGCAAAGCCGAGCCTCATAAGGTAGATCTTACTCCTACAAGAGTTCAATATCTCCATTAAAGACAAAAAAGGAGTAGAAAATGCCGTTGTCGACCATTTATCACAGATTTCGTCCGACGTACCTAGTGATACCACACCCATAGATGAATACTTTCCAGATGAGAAAATCTTTTCCACCTCTTCTTTGCCCTGGTTTGCAGATATAATGAACTATCTTATCACGGGAGTCGTCCCTCCCGATTAGACACTGCAAGATAAGAAGAGGTTTATCACTTGGTTGCCCATGTTTTTCTATAATGATCCATTCTTTTTTAAATATTGCGCTGATCAAATCATCCGACGATGTGTACCGGATGATGAATTTTCAAAGGTCATCCAATTATGTCAATCGGAAGCATGTGGAGGCCACTTTTTTGTGAAAAAGACAACCGCAAAAATTCTCCAATGCGGTTTGTACTGGACCACAATGTTTCGAGATGTTAACCAATGTTGCCAATCATGCGACAAGTGTCAACGGATGGGAGCAATCACCCGATGAGACATAATGCCATTAACCCCGATTCTCATCATTGAGATTTTCGACTGCTAGGGTACTGACTTCATGGGTGGAAACCTATACATCCTCGTCGCGGTAGACTATGTTTCTAAATGGGTGGAAGCTATAGCTACCAAGACTAATGACAATAAAGTGGTATTAAAGTTCCTGTACAAACACATACTCTCTCGCTTCGGAGCACCTAAGGCGATAATCAGTGATAATGGCACACACGTTTGCAACAAGCCGTTTGAAAGACTTATGAAAAAGTATGGTGTCATTCACAAGGTCGGAATGACATATCACCCACAAACGAATGGGCAACCCGAGTTGGCTAATCGTGAAATCAAGCACATACTAGAGAAGACCGTTAATCCCGACCGGAAAGATTGGTCCCTTCAATATAATGATTCGCTTTGGGCCTACCGTACTGCATACAAGAACCCACTCGAAATGTCCCCATTCCGCTTTGTGTATGGAAAACATTTTCATCTTCCCATTGAGTTAGAGCACAAAGCATATTGGGCCATTAAGAGATTAAAATACGATATGGACAAAGTCGGTGAATCTTGCAAGCTTCAACTTAATGAGTTAGAGGAGATACGCAATAATGCATATGAGAATGCCAAGATTGCAAAAGCCCGAATGAAACTCGCACACGATAAGATTATTCGACAAAAAGAGTTTCAACCAAGACAAAAGGTGCTCCTCTATAACTCCTGGCTTCATCTATTTCCGGGTAAATTACGGTCTCGATGGCCTGGTCCATTCATTGTGAAGAGCGTATTCCCCCACAGAGCAGTAAAATTGGAAGATCCCAAAAGGGAGGGTGCGTTCAAAGTCAATGGATAGCGCCTAAAGATATATGTTGAGGCGTGCGTAGAAGAGATCGACACCATCTAGTTGTCAGACCCCGTTTAGGGGGTCGAGTGAGCTTGAGTTGAGAGGTCGTCGCACCCCCAACGTGTATGGGGTGAATTATTATGTATAGTAGTTGCACGTAGGATAGGATAAGTGGAGTCTGTAGGATCACATCACAAGCGGAGAGGAAATCTAGCACAAACACGTCTTACGAGGTGAGAATTTTAGAGCCAAAATTTTTTAGGAGAGAGGTAATCAGGTCAAACAGGTGTCGAATCGTTAAAAGGAGCAACTGAAAGTCATCGAAGGTGGTTATACCAGCCCATAGGGGAACTGGAACATTTCTGAGGACCGGACTAGTCCGGCCCTGGTCACCCGGATTGGTCCGATTTGGTAATTTTCGAAATAAAAAATACAAGGACCGGACCGATCCGGTCCTGGAGACCCCCAGATTGGTCTGGTGTATGCAACTCTTCCCCTTCCCTAGGTTCACCTCCTTCTCCCCCAATCCCTCATTTCCCTCCATTTTCATCCCCTTCCTTCCCACCAACTATTTTCCCTCCAAATCCTTCCCCCTTTTCCCTCCAAATCTTACCCAACCCTCTCCTCTCACCACCTAAAAATTCCACCTTCCCCCACCCCATTTCACCACCACCACTCACTCCTCTCGTCTCTTTCCCTTATTCTGCCCAGACACTCTTACTCCCATCCCATCACCATGGCCAACCAACCACCTCCCCAAAAATACGATTCCATCACAATTCTCGCTGACGGAGCTGCCGGCTACCACTCCCGTCGAGATCAACGGTGGTACGAACATTTCTTTGGCCAGCCTCGCAAACTCCAAATCGAGCGATATGTCATTTGGAATGACATGCCTAATTTTGTCACTACCCTCTTCATGGCCTGCGGTTTGTGTCGTTTCCTTAACGAACCCCATGACGCGGTCTAGCCCCACGTAGTGCACACCTTTTACGGCTCCCTTGTTCGCGCCGACCACTATACGGCTCAAGCTTACATTGGCGACATTCGTGTTCCCTTCTCTTTGGAACTTCTGTCCCAGAAGTTGGCTGCCAAAGATGTCCCGAACCCACACCCACACATGTACCCAAACCCTTTCGCTCTGCTTGAAAAAGACGTGTGCATGTCTCACATCGACCCTAATGCTCTTTGGAACACCGAAACCTACCCGGTGGGCCGGCTAAGTGACAAAGTGAGTCTCACTTTCAAAATAGTGTGTATCAATATTCTCCCCACGGGCAATCAATCGGCGATGCGCCCACGTCAAGCCACTCTGGTCTACCACCTTTTCAACCACAACACCCCCATTAACCTGGCTGCATGCATTTACAAAGATACCCGACTTATCGGATTATTACTTGAGCGACAAGGCTTGAACTTGAGCCTAAATAGCACGCACATTAGACACATTTGTGGTTGCGTTAAGTTTTTGGCGCCATTGCCGGCATTACCCCACCACAAGATTTCCTGCGCCTTCCAACTCCGTTTGCGTCCACCACCCGGACCAAACGGGAACGCCAACAAGCTAGCATCCCAGCCCGACCGGTACAAAAGAGCAGCGACGAGGAGGAAAGTAGTGATGAAGAGAGCGATGACGAAGTGAGCAGCGATAAAGAGGAGGAAGATATTAAGATGGGCGAGGGCAACGAAGATTATGATAGTGGTGAAGATTCTGATTTCTCACCCGCCAACACTGAAATTAATCGTCGTCTCTCGGCGGTGGAGACTCGGGTCGACGGTTTCATCACACAATACAATAGGGATCAAGCGGATTATCAACGGGATCAGGAGGCCTACCTAAGGGATACGAGCATATTGCATCGTCTCCAAACCCACTTATATGAGCTCAGCTTCGGTGGACCCCCTCCAACCTTCTTCTATGATCCATATGATCCCAGCGTGCCCGGACCTTCAAATCCACCGCCCCAGTGACACCCATTTCTGTTGGTTACTGTTTGGTGTTATTGGTTGTTATTTAAAATGTTTGTTCTACGTTCTCCACCCTCTCCCTTGTAACACAGGTTTTCTGTTATCTATAAAAAAATCGCATTTCTGTTTTATTTGTTCGTTTTATTTTCTCACACTTTTAATTTTCTTTGAGCTAGATTTTAGTCCTTTTTTCTTGAGGACAATGCAAAAGTCTAAGTTAGGGGGGGTCACAAGTGTGTCTTTCTAAAACTTCACAAATTTTCAAAAATGCCCAGAAATTTCAAAAAAATTGAAAATTTTTAAAAAAGCCAAAAATATTTTTCTTCAAAATAAATAGAAATTGGAATTTAAATTTAAATTTTTTGAAAATATCATTAAAAGACGGTTTAAAGTCTCAAATTGTAAAAACATAATACACAGTCAAAATCGACCAAAGATGGAAATTGAGCGAACGTAGACGGCTTAGCGAATAAATGTGAAGATTAACAAACCCGGTGAGATTCGAGCCTTTCATTATTTTGAATTTACAAATCAATCCGAGTTAAATGTTAACTCAAAGTTATCTTCAACGTTCTAACAAGTCGTCAATGGATCTCAATTCTTTCGCTTTGATCGGTTATGGAAAATGTGTGTGATATTACCTTGAAAAACGTACTAAATAGATCTCTAAATTAAAGTAATCTCGAGACGCATATGGTAACGCAATTAGTGTTTCGAACAATGAAGTAAGCCCTTGTTTGTCACCCAAAAATATTGGCCAGAAAAAGTAGCAAAAATTACCCCTTTTGTAAACCCAAATTGAGCCGAATACATTTTTTCCCTTTCGTTTGACAACCCGAGAAACCCCCATTGGACCAAAATTCAAGTTCAGAAAGTGCATAAAAAGGGGCAAGAAAAGAATAAATATTCTCAACAAAAATAGCATGAAAAGAAAAGCGTGGAAAATAGAAAAAAAAAGTGAGCAAAAGCTCGGAAAAGCACAAACGGACATCATAAATGAACTTTTCAATTCTAGATTTCCCAACCATTCCCATATTACCCAATACACCTTTAACCCGAAAAAGTCCAAACCCAGTCCAAAATGCGAAATTGGTTAGTGCGTGGAAAGCTAAAACACGAAAAGATAATAAAAGAGACTATAAATATGAATTAGAGGCAATGTTCCCATTTTTTTATAACCGTAATCCAATGATGAGATCCGTTTACCATAAAATTTCCGTCTTTCTACTTTTGTGCATGAACTCGGTTCCAATACATTTACTCTTATAAATCACGCATACCGAGAGAAAATAGCCACCCTTCTGAGAGATTCGTTTGTGAGAGCATCCCGTGAGATTTTAAAATCAAAATGAATTTTCGAATAAGTAACGTAATAATCAATCGGTGGAAATTTGCGGTTAAATTTTTGGCTCCGCACACACACACTATGATTTGAGACTCTTGAACATGAATTGATGATGACTATTTTCTGAAAAAGTTTGAGTTATACAATTTTTGCGTATTTTGAATTTTCTTTTAGTCGAATTTTGTGGGTATATTTGCTGTAAACCCTCACGAGACACAACTCGTCCTACTAGGGTGACCTAGGGGTTTAAAGGCTTGTTGCATATGCTAAATGCAATCGCTTGCCTGTGAAAGAGGTATTTTATCCCATTTTTTGGAGTAGGATCATGTCTTGATTCTTTTACATTTCTCGGGACAATCAAAGTTCTAAGTTAGGGGGGTTTGATTAGGCATAAATTCTTCCAAATTTACCCCTTAATTTAGAGGCTTTTATTACCTCGGACAACGTAAAATGAATTAAGTTATCTCATATCTTGCCTAACGTTTTCGTCTAACAAGTACCTCGAGTTTCGTCTATTTCTTATTAATTTCACAGGTATTTATTACATGAAAGGAAGAAAGAAACCAGAAGAAGCAAGAGAAAAGAAATACGATGAATCAAAAGGGCAAAAGTGTAATTTCTACCAGGAATCCGGTTGAGGACTCAAAATAAAAGTCGAAGATCTCGCATTCGTGAACACATAGGAAGAAACTACGTCCCAATCTGAGTTCTGGATTAAACATTATGAAGACCCAAAGATGCGAGATAATCACGAGATATTGAAGAGAAGTTGAAGAAGGCAACCCGGACCAATCCAGTTTACTAGAAAAACGGACCAGTTCGGGGTCCCAAATCACTGAATAAAATGATGTTTAGTGGACCAATTCGGTTTTCCAAAAAACCGGATTGGTTCGGCCCCCAAAATTACTGTAAAAATGGACGTATAGCGGATCGATCCGGGTGTTTTGAAAAATGGATCAGTCCTGTTGCTGACCGGACCAGTCCGATATGTCCTGATCGGATCGATCTGGTGCTTGAGAGTTGATCTGATCTTCTTCTTCTTAGAGTTTTGCATCAATCCAACTCTTGTAAATTATGTATGATATAAATTTAAAAGAACTCCCAGAAAAAAAGGAGGCTTCTAATTCGTTTTTTAGAGAAGCTTTGTAATTAGTTTTAAAAAAAACTAGTTTGATTCCAGATTGTAATTCAAGTAAATTAATTCCAATTCTTTCTTTAATTATTGCGGTAGTTCCATCTTTAGTAGTAATTTCCTTATTCTTCATCTTCAATAGCTAGTAAAAATGTTATCTTTCATTCAAAACATATTTTCTTCTAGTTTTAGTATGTCCGGCTAAGTTTTCAAGGGTTGGGGTGCATGAACCCCACCCGATGTAATTCATGTTAGTGGAAATAGAAGTTGGAAATAAAATTTTAGGTGAATTGTATCATAGTTCCTACGATACTACTTTAATTCAACCTTGTGAGAGCTACGATCCCTCATATATGTAATACTTAGGAGAAATAAAGATCGAATTTTTAATTCAACCTTTGCTTACGTACTATGTGGGCTATGATCCCTCATATATTTAATACTTAGGAGTATTAGAAAGTCGGATTCATTTGAAGTTTTAATTTTTTATCTAGTATCCAACGAAGTGAATTACTAGGGTGTGGGGGATTGTAACCTGGCCTATCTTTATCATCTTAAAGTTAAAGCTTTAGTTTAGTCGTCATTCACCTTTAGGTTAATTAGAAGTAATTGCATTTCATTTAGTCCTGATTTCAGTAGTTAATCATTTTTGAAATTTCATCTAGATGTAGTCATTTCACAATCTAAATCACCTTTTCGTTCTTTTTAGAGTCAAAATTTAGGTTTCCTTCGTCTTTCCAACGTCGTTACGACTCTGTTCGTCCTGTTTCCATGAGGATCGATACCCGACTTATTGGATTATTACTTGAGCGACAAGGCTTTCACTTGAGCCTAAATAGCACTCACATTAGACACATTTGCGGCCGCGTCATCTACGTTTCTTAATCCGTACCAGTCTTATAAAATATGCCAAGAACTAATCCTTGCCCTTATGTTAACACATGTCGATATCTTAATCATACTTCGATATCCCATATCGACTACTATACTCAAGTCCTTAACATGACATCATCAATACTAGGCACACCTCAACGTAAAAGTCATCAAAAACCTGAAAAAAATTCATCACCTATTAAACATCACATTTTATGAAAAAATTTCATAAATTATGTAACACTAAGTTATCTAAAAATATATCATTTTCTCTAAACTTTGGAAACCTTTGTAAAACCATCTTACACAAATCATGAGAATTTACTTTCTTAGAACATACATACATTCTACTCTTAAACTTCACATATAAGACCAAATACTAAGGAAATAAAGCTCTTAAACTTAAAGAGTAGAGTTTACCACCTAAAAGGATGTTTCAATAATGGTGGACGAAGGGTAGAAGAAGATGGCAACCTCCCACCTCCTGAGGTATCTTTCAATAGGTTGCTTAGCTCCACTAAGCTTTCTCCTTGAAAGCTCCATGAAAACCTCTTCAAGATCCATTATTTCTTCTACTTTTCTTCTTTAAAAAAACCCCAACAATATCTCTATAAATTTTTTATCTTGCCTAACAAATGGTGAATGGGTTTTATGGGCCTAAATATGGTGGAAAAGTGTTAAAGTATGGTGGTTTAGGGTTGAGAGGTGGTGGTGAGAGGGTGGTAGAAGGTAGTTTGTGGTGGGAGAGCTCTCAAGAGCTAGAGAGAGAAAATCTAATTTAAATGTGTTAAAATGACCCAAACATCACTTAAATACCCCAAAACCCTTAAAATACCCAAAACTCCAACCCTGAATTGATCTGCTGCTATGAAGCATAACACATGTCTTAATCCAATGTTCAGAAATTTGACAGCATTTTTCAAATCTATAAATACTGATTTTTACAATCTCCTCCGAACGAGAATGGATATCGTTCGAACGATAACTACCATAATGTTCAAACAAAACTGTGTCTCATTTTAATAAGAACCACATCTTGTTCGAACGTACTTCGAACGAGGTCCTAACGAGAGTAGGTTTCTAAATAAAGGTGGGTCATTAGACGATCATTTAAAGACCGTTCAAACGAGATTTGAATCTCATTCGAATGACCCCAAATTTTTCCAAATTGAATTTACGATCACTTAGAATCCAACTAAATGCACCAAGGCCACTATATTATCCAAATTTAACCCACTATTCATCTTACAAAGTCTAAAGCTCAATTGGATCACAGAAAGTCATCGAATTACTCGGGTACGGTCAAAATCATGAGGGCAAGTGTTATATATGCAGAATAAAAGTCCCAGATGCGTGTCTAAAGAAAAATTGAACATGTCAAAGGCTAAAGTTAAAGAAAATGAGGTGTTTTGTTGTGGGAAGGAAATAGATATTGCAGGGTGAGATGTCGGGTGGTTTTTTATGTGTTGGTGTGGAGTGTGAGGCTAAATAGACGACAGTGATTCAAGAGTTAGGGGAGTCAAGTGGGGTCTCTTTTAATGGGTGAAATTTTTTGGCATGGTGAGGATTGGGAGGAGTGTTCGGGTAGTAGTAGCATTCAACACTTTCAACCTTCTCTTCTGGTGGAGAAGATGTGGATTTTTTTTAGTATAATTCTTTGGGTAGAGCCTGAATTGCAATCGGTGAGCGTCACTTACCAATTCAGAGGGAGGTTTTGACCCTTTATCGTCTCGTATATACATTATTGTAGTTTTTTTCGACCTTTAGGCATTAGAGGTGGGATACAAAAATGGAGTAAGGAAAAGGATGAGTGAGAGTTTAGAGAGTTGGGTGTAGGACATGATTGGTGCGTTTAGTAAATTCTTGGGGGTATCTTATAAAAGGAATGACATGGATCAATTGTTGTTATTTAGGAAGATTTAAAGAAATGGATAGGGATAGACAAAGAAAGTTTAAAGGGGTAATTAACTTTAATAGGACGAATATGAGGGATATGGAGCTAAGGAAATTATAGTGCTCCATCAATTATATGGGAAGTAAGGGTGTAAAGGGGTATGGAACGAAGATTTGTGTCTTATCTTGGAATGTAAGGGGGCTCAATGACCCGAAGAAAATAGGGGTTGCTAATGGGTCTATTAAGATGATGTTTCCTAATATACTGTGCCTTCAAGAGACGAAAGTTAGTAATATGAGCAGGGAGGTGACTTAAAGTGTTTGGAGAAGGAAATGGGTGATCTGGTGGAGTCTTGTTGCGATGGGTATGTCCGACGATGATGATTATGTGGGACTCTAGAGGGGTGAAGAAGGTGGATGTTCTTCAAGGAAACCATTCAATTTTATATTTATTTGAGAGCATTGAGGAAAAATTCCTCCAGAACTTATCTAGGATGTATGGGACAGTGGATGCCAACAATAGATGGGAGATGGGGGAGGAGTTGATAAGAATAAGGGAGTGTCGTGGTGTATGTGTGTGGTAACTTCAATATGGTTCGATTTCCATTAGAGAGCGATAGAGGAGGGAGGTTGATCGAACATTTGAGGGAGTTCTCAAAATTTATTAATAATATAGAGTTAGTATATTTGTATCACGTGGAAGTTTGATGATTAAAAGTTCTTAATGGTTTCAGTTGCAACTTAGCTGGTATGCGTGTGGTTTCAACTACGGGATTAGGTGACTAAGTAGCATAGCTTGTGAATAAATAATTCTATGGAAATTAGAATCCCTAAGTGACTTAATTATGTTTGGGTTTAGATAATCACATTAATTCAGGGTAATTTAAGAACGAATCTATATAGTCATTGGAACTTAGTGTTATAAATGGTGGTATTGATTTATGGTTTTAGAAAAATGAAGTGGTATTGAGGAATAGGATCTCTTGGGGCGTCAAAGGTATTCACCCAAAATTTTATAGGTAATACCCAATGCTCCGTATCCTACTAAGGTTTTATAGTGGTGATAGTTTGTGATCTAGAAAATGAGTGTGATGGCTATGTAGTGAGACAAGTTAGTTGTCGTAGCTTAGTGTTCAGTAAGGTTAAGTTATACATCATGACAAGTTTGATCTCGGGTTATAGTTATGGACAAGCATGTGATTATGTACAGATAATGCCTTGGAGATATGTGTTATGGATTAGCGTTATGGATTAGCTAATGAGTTATTAGTACAATTTATAAACACTCCCTAGTAATGGAGAGCTTTAGATTGCGCTTCGTGTATTACGATAACAAGGATGTCTCCTTTTAACTTTAGGAATTTCTTATGATGTCAAGGCCATAGAGTTACAGTTGGTGTAACGCGTAGTAATTGGGTTAGTGTTTGGCCCTAAAAAAATTAACGGCCATGATTTGTTGTTATACTCGGTAGGATTCTATCGTGATCACCCATACCCTAGAATGTGCATGATCATTTGAGATGATTGAATTAGTGTCCTTTGCATAGAGTATTAGGAAATTTATTATATGAATGCATAGGCTGTTGATGTTTGTAGTACGATTTAGTCGTATCATTTTGTGGCAATATTTAGGAATTAACATCATGGCTTGTTGATAAGCTTGTGTTAAGGTATGGGCCTTGTGGATAATATCAACAATAGGTTGATAAATGTTAGGTTTTTCACTTGGAAAATTTATAACACGATGATGTTCATTCTAATTTTACAGATAAAACTTGGGGTGGAGTGTTAGGCTTAATTATAACACCTATATGGGCTACCAGTGTGGATGGCATGACTCTAGTGAGGAGAATCATTAGGTATTAAGCATGGATAATGCTTGAAAAATTGAGGTGTCATTGTAACTAGTCCGATAGTTATGATTTGGGATCACACAGGACGTTGCTAAAGATTATAGCGATGGTCCATAGGGTAAAATTATGTGAGTGTTATGTTTCACTAGATGAGAAAGACCTCGAGGTTTGAAAGTTAGCAATCGCATGTGGATAGTGTGGAGACTTGAGCATGTAGGTCAGTAACCATTAAGAAATGAGTAATGTAACTTTTCTTTGATATGAAGGATAAAACGTAACGTCAATCTTAAGGAGGGAAACATAGTGTTTTAGCTTCCTAGCTGAATCGATTCCCAAGTCGTTGTCTTTGAAAATGGGCAGTCGTGATTAGTGATTCAATCCAAGGTGCGTGCCATGGCTAAGACTTTAGCGCGCAGGTAAGTCGATGAAATTTTAGACTTCAAGTGTACGTTGTGGTTCTTACTTCGCGTAGCATGGTTCATTTCTCGAATTCAATTATTTCTTTATGGCGTGGCATCGCCTGATCTATTACATCTTATTATGTCTTCTTTGATAATGATGATGGGAAGTTGTTGTGTCAGTTATGGGTCTGTATTCAGGAGTAACGTTGCATAAGCTCAGTAGTGATGCGAGATAGGCCGGGTTGAGTCTGATGCATCACGGTACATGAGTATGCTCTTCTTCGAACGCACCTTTGGTTTACCTTAGTTTGTATGTACGCGTGGTCTCGTATTTTTTGCATGTAGTTTGCATGTGGAATTTGGTTGCATTAGGTTAACATGTTTCGTTAGTTGACTGGTATAGCTAGCTACAACTTGGTCATGGGTTTCAAGGTTGTGACTCGAGGATATTGTGAGCATTAGAACCTGATAAAATATTAGATGTTAGTGATGCACTTTGATTGGAATTGTGCATATTGAGGATGTGATTGTTCGTGTATATTTGTGTTGTGATACCTAGTATGACTCTAGATTAGTGTAACGATCTTGTAAGAGATTTCGATCGGGTAGACCAATGAGATTAGATGACTGGATTATGATTGATGGTGGGATGTCTTGTGATATCGAGCTTATATCAGCCTAGGGTAGGCGTAATCCAAAAGTGTTGCGAAAACATTCATGATGATGAGTTCATTAGTGATAGCGAGATATTTTCTGAATACCAGTTATTTTGAGGGATTGTTTCGATGCACGAGTTAGGCATGCTTAGGATTAGTAGTAAGACCTTATTGTCCGCCATGATTGGGTTAGAAATGTAATTAATGAAAATGAAATCTTTGAGTTTTAAACCGTAGTGTTGAGGATGCCCTAGGATTGGAAACTGGTTGTAAGTAACTAAATTCTAAGGTTGATGACCATGAATTTCGAGGACGAAATTTCCTAAGGAGGAAATAATGTAATACCCCGTCCTAGAAAATAAGTATTTAATAATAATAGAAATTTTATATTCAAAGAAAAATTTGAGGAATAAATATATAAGGGGATTACGCCAAATGCACGAAAAGTGGCGCATCACGAAAAGTAATTAAGGAGGAAATTTTTCAAGTCGCATAGTTTGCTTGGATTTGTATTTAAGTTCTAATAATCGTAGTAAGTATGTTTGTTAAGTTTGACACAAAAATATCAATGAATGATTATAACACGGTTATGGTTAATAATGCGGTAATTTGGGTTGTATGCGACACGCATGATAGGTAGCTTTGCGCGATTTTTATCGGATGCATCGCGGTCCCAAATATCGAAACAACCACTTTTATAGGGTCCAAAAAATACATATAAAAACACTTGGGGTCAAAAGTCAAAAAATAAATAAAAATTATTTTTCGTCAAAAACATAAAAGTGCTAAGAAAATTATGAAAATCTCCAACTCGACTTAAAATTTAATTTTGATCAACTTTCTATTCTTCTACATCTTCAGGAAAAATCATTTAAGCGAACTTTCATCAACACGCGTCGCGCAGGACACGAACTTGCGCGAATTATTTAGGACAATCGATAAGTCAAAAAAAAAATTTGTCCATATATTTAGACTCATAAAAAAATAAGGAATATTATCACGTGAAGAAAAATCGAAAAAAATTATGTTTTGAGCGGAGGTCCAGATTCTTGTGCACCTTGTATAGACAATACGGGAGGCCAAACGACAAGTGTAAATATGATTTTTTTTAGCCAAAAAAATGCAAGGAATATGAATCCCAAGTTAAAAGTTTCAAAAAAATTGAAAGAGGAATTGACACTGGTAGCATTTTTTACAGCTCATTATGCGTCTTTTCCTTTTCTTTTAGCTAGAATCTTTTGTTGGTAATGTGTAGTCATTTTCAGCTTTGTCCAGACCTTGTAAGGCACGTTTTTACCTCTTTTCTGAGGCTTTTATGAGGGTCATATCTGGATTATAAGAGGGAGAAATTGGGTATGTTGGAGACCCAAAAACCCATCGGATTTGTTAACTTTTCTCTCTCTAGTTTGAGCTTCCATGGAAGAATATCCTTTTGCCCCAACTTTCTCTACAGACTCCCACCACTTCCACCACCTACAACCACCACTAGAAGCCCTAAACCACCTTATGTTACCTTAGTAAACCCTAGGTGACTTTGTTAGATGAAGAAGATGAAGTTCTTGGTGGGTTTGAAGATGGATTTTGAAGGAGGTTCATCGGAGGTTGAAGAGATCTTACATAAAGATGGAAGCCATGGATTCATGCAGACAAGCTTTGGTGGACTTTTAGAGACCCCCTAAGGTAACTTTTGAAGGTTGGGGGTCCTCCATATTCTCCAAGATCTAAACCATTTCTAGAACTCTTGAGGTGGGATTCAATAACCTTGGTTTAAGGTTTATGTTATGTATGAATTTCAGATTTATTCTTTATATATTTTAGGCTTAAAATATGTAGGATTTGTGATAGTTGCATCCATGAAGTTAATTGGTAGATTTCTATGATCTCATAAACAAATGAGTCTCAAATAAAGGTTTTAAAGTGGGTTTGAATTAGACAAAAAAATTCAGATTGCTATTCTCGATCAATTGAGTATACAAATAGGTAGAAAAATTATTATAATGTATTATTGAGTTTATTAAGCACACACATGATGTTTAAAAAAAAATGGGCTTTTAAAAGAAGGTTTAAATAAGTTTTTAAAGTGTTACAAAGTTTATAATACTGTTCATGGACATTTTATGACATAAAAATGTTAGAAAATGTCATTTGGTGTTCTTCTAGTAAAAATGAATAGTGGACATTTTAATGAGATAAAAATGTAATAAAGTAGTATCTGTTTATTTTTCTAGTAAAAAGATATGATGAACATTTTTATGGAATAAAAATATGGAGAAATGATATTTTGGGCATTTTCAATAAAGGAAAACAATGGACATTTTTAAGGGTGTGCACGGTTAGGTCGGTTCGGTTTTGATCGGGTTTTTTAGCCGAACCGACCTTGTCGATTTTTTGATTTAAAGGACCTAATCGAACGAAAACTAGTTGAAGAACCAAACTGAAACCGGCCAGTTTTTGACAGGGCCGGTTAGGGTAGCCCCTCGATTTTTGACAGTGTTGGTTTTATACAGGGCCGGTTCAGTTTTTTCATTTTTTTAATAACTTTTTTTTACATTTTTCTATTCATTCAGTTCAGTTTGTAACATTTTTCTATTTATTCAGTTTCATTCAGTATGTGACTTTCAATCAGTATACAAGGCAACTTCATATGCAATTTTCAAACTTGAAAATTTCAATCAGAACAAATATCATTTGTTTGTTGCATTTGTATATGCTAATATTTTACTGCAATTTTGAGTATGATGTATATGCTAATATTTTATTGTACAAATCCAACTTTTATTTTTAGTATGTTGCAACTTTAAAAACAGTTGCTGTATATGTTGTTTTTTCGAAATTCTTCGCATGCAACTTTTAGTCCAAAAAGTCTCAAAATATAAATAAGTCGAAATCAGAATTACATTCCCGAAGTCTTAATTAGTCCAAATCAAAAACTTCCAAAGTCTAAATAAATTACATTCCAAATGTAAAATGTAAATGTCTCAAAAAGTCTCAAGCATCATGCTAAAACAAGCATCCAATCCAAACATCAACCTTCAATGTCTTTTTCTTTGTCTTGGCATCCCAACAACTCTAAAAAACAAAACAATAAAATATTAGCAACTTAACATTAAAGTATCAAATATATTTAAACAAGAAAAAATACGTTTGAAACATGAAAATAACCTGAATCAAGTTTCTCATGTTCCTCAACATCATCCATTTCATCACGAAGACTAATCGAGGTGGTTGAGGTTTGAATCCAATTTTGCATGCCAATGAGGGCCTCCGTCGTTTTAGGCAACATTGAGCTACGAAAAGAATCAAGTATATAACCACCGGTACTAAAAGTGAATTCGGATGCAACGGTTGAAATCGAAATGGCTATTATATCACGCGCAACATAAGAGAGAACTCGATACTTGGAGGAATTAATCCTCCATCAACCCAAAACATCAAAATTTGCTACGTCCTCCTCACATCTTTCGGCCAAAAGTCTGTCAACTTCGGATTTATTTGCAAAGGTATCTTCCTCCTCCAAACATATTTTGAATTGAGATGCTAAAAAAGCACGTCCATCCTCACCGTCATCATTAACACCATCTACACCCCTCGTTGACATACCTAATTTGTTTAAGATGAACCACTTGATTTGGGCGCATTGGACTTATCATACCACCCATACAATTGAATCATCTAATTCCATTAAACCATCACACACAATAATATTTCATATAGTTAACCGCATTACGCAGCTTGACAATTGATTCATCTAATTCCTTTAAACCATCACACACAATAAGATTTAGAATGTGCACACAACATCTTACATGTATATATTCATGTTCCAAAATGATACATTTCTTACTTTTTGTCTTTTTTTTCAAGTATTGAATAGTACCATTGTTGAAACTTGCATTGTCAATGGCGACGGTGAAAATGCTCTCTATACCCCAATCATGTAAACAATCCTCGACCACCTTCCCTATTGCATCACCCTTATGACTCTCAACTTGATAAAAATTAAAAATTCTTTTATGCAAGTTCCAATCTTTATCAATAACGTGTGCGGTTAAACACATATAATTGATATTTTGGATTGAGGCCCGTGTATCCGTAGTAATACAAATTATTTGACCACTTAATGCACTTTTAAGGGATTTTTTCTCTTCCATGTAAATATTAAGACAATCTCAATCAACCATTGTTCCGGAAGGAACTTTAGTCATTTTGGGTTGAATGTAGTTCATTACCCTTCTAAAGCCCTAACCCTCCACAAATTTAAAAGACAACTCATCGATTATAATCATTTCGGCAATATATTTTCTACAACCTTCAACGGTGAAATTAATAGCCACAAGATTGATACTCCCCTCCTCTTTTTTTGTTCAAAAGATAATATTTTTTGCTTTTTATCCTAATTCTTATATTGGTAAAGCTTGCATTAATTATTTATGTGATTAATCAAATTGTGAGTTCCATTATTTTTGGAATCACAAGCATAGGTCGCCCCACAAAATTGAACGCAACCCTAGGTTTTTTCGAGTCTTTTATGATGGTAAAATGATCCCAACACCAAGCTTTTCATTTAGAAGCATTTACCTTTTTTTGGAGAATTATTTTTACCCATTACTTCTGCTTCTGTAGACCTTGGGTCATCAACATCCACAACTGAAACCATATTTCTACCCAAAACAAAAATAGAAGAATCAGTAAACTAAAATGTATCATGTATTTAAATCATAAAAAAAATCACATATATTTATATGAACTAAAATATCAGTGTGTTAATAATGAAATTAAAAAAATTAGAGTTTATCTAGATCCAAACTGAAAACACATATATTAAAACTACTCTGATATAACATTTAATCTAAAAAAAATATGGAAAAATCTTCCATAGATTAAGTTTCAAGCTAAACCCAACTTAAAAATTCAACAAGTGTCTAAAGATTTTTAAAAAATATGAAAACTAGTCTGATATCAAAACCTAAGCAAAGAAAAATTAGAAAGGGTCTAAAGATCTTACCAATAAGTATGCGTGGTGTGAACAATGACGGGATTTAGGTAGGGGTGTGCAAAAAAACCGACCGAACCGAAAACCGAACCGAACCGGCCCGAATCGAACCGAAACCGGCGGTTTTTTTTAGCCCGGTTCGGTTTACGGTTTAAGGATTTAAAAAACCGACAATATCGGTTCGGTTGTCGGTTTAGACAAAGAAAAAACCGATTCGAACCGAACCGAACCGACATCAATATTATATATTAAAAAACCCTTAAATATCTTTTATTTTTATATCCAAACACCATTAACCAACCTCCAAAACCGACCAAAACCGAAAACCGACCTACAAAAAACCGACCAACAAAAAACCGACCAAAACTGAAAATCGGTTAAAACCGAACCGAACCGAAACCGATGTGAACCGAAACCGACGGTTTTTTTCATCGTCGGTTCGGTTTCGGTCTGATTTTTTCCAAAACCGAACCGATCGGTTCGGTCTGAATTGCGGTCCAAAACCGAACCGAACCGACCCGTGCACACCCCTAGATTTAGGTGAAAATCGTGAGAAAGAACGGCATGAGAGAGGACAGCGGACCACAGGATTTGGTTGAGGTCCGAATAGGTGTGAACAGGTTAGTGGAGGTAGAGAAGCTTGTGATTGCTAATGGAAACCATGAGAGAAGAAAGAGAACAGCGGGAGAGAGGTTGGAGATAAATGAAATGCGGCTAGGGTTTTTTGAGTTTAGAAATGAAGTGTGTGTTAATAAAATGAATGTGTTAAACCATGCGTATGTTATACTTATATCATATAAAAATAATTATAAATTAAACAAATATGAAAATTAAATTTGTTCGCTTTAGTTCAAATCGAATTTTTTAATGCCAAAATCAAAAACTGAATGACACACTCGGTTTATGTTTGACCAAACCGAACCGAACCGAACCTTAAAAAAACTCGACCCGAAAATTTTCGGTCCGGTTCGATTGTGTCGGTTTGGCCAATTTTTCTGCACACCCCTAGACATTTTTATGAAATAAAAATGTGTAAAATGATTAATGTTGCCAAATATTTATGAAATAAATATTTCTAAGATTGTTTGTAAAATGGAGTACTTTATGAATGAATGGTCATTTTTGAGTTTAAGGAAGTTATGAATGTCTCACTTACTTGAAAAGCATGTTTGTTGTGAATAGTATAAAATTCTAGAAAGAAATGCATGTTTAATCCATTTGATAGGATTTTAGCATTTATAGTACATATTCTATGCATATAAACTCGTAGTTTTTTGTGAATTAATATGTGAGAGAGTTTAGAAGATGTCTTATTGGGTTTAAACATAAAGTAAGACAAAGAAAAAGTTTTAGTCTAGTGTAAAGGATGATATTTCATGTAATAAAATTTTTGAATTGACAAGTATGAAAGTTAGGCAAAAGCGTGATGTTAAACAAGTGTTAAAATGGCTAAAGCTTTAAAATATTAATTTGGAAACTTAATGATTGTTTTTTGAGAAATGACACTTGTTAAGGAATTAAACTACAAGTTTTGTTAAGTAAAGGGCAATTTGGTAATTTATCAAAAGTGGAACATTTTATGAAATAAAATGTTAATGAATGTTTTTATACTAGTATGGGTGAAATTGAATTAAGTCCTAAAATGTGAATGATTTTTGGTATAAAATCAACGTATGTATGAATAGAGGACTTAAGGAGAAAGTAATAATTTTCGAAGTATAATAGAAAAAATGGACGGTTAAGTCTAAGGTTTTGTCTTCAGCCCGAAAAAGGTAAATTAATGTAAACATTATGAAAATTTTAAACACATTGTTAACAATATTAAATGATGTCGGGTTAAATAATTAAGTTGGGCTATGATGTCCCTAGTGGTGAAAGACCCCAAACCAACTGCGGTTTACTTGGCGCTCAGTGTCGGACGGTGAAATTCCATGAAACCATGGGTGTGCATGTTTTGTGATGAGTGTGTGTGTATATATGTGTGTGTGTGTGTTTTGGCGGAATCCCTAAAGATAATGCTAAGTAATGAATTAAATATTCATGAAAGAGGCATAAATGAATGGTATTAATTCATTAATTTATTAATGCCAGCATAACGCAATAAATATTTAGTTTTCATGTGGTAACATCATATGGTTGAATAAGGTGACTTAATGATGTTAAGATACCTAATGAGGTTTGAAATATAATAAACACAAGTGTGTGTTACATGACGCTTTCAAAGGAAGATGTGTATTTTTTCTAAATACAATGTGTGCGTGCTTTGAAATAAAGTCTTAAGTATTGATTAATAACTCGACATGAGTTAATAACGTTGACTAATAAATGTTTGAAAGGGGATGAAGGCTTTTTCCCAACGATTGTATATTGTTTAATTATGTAACTTAACAGAAAGAACATGCTAGTTCTAAGCTTAAAATACAAAAATGATTATTTTGTAAAGACTAGGAGGATAAAAGGCATTAAATAATGTTTCCAAATAAAATGGTTTAATACATCGGGACATGTATTTAACGGTAGTATATATGTAGATGTATACGTATTTTCACATGCATGTAGTGTAACATGTGGGTATTCTTTTCTGTTGTTCGTTTCTATATTGCATTTTTAATGATAGGTTGTATGATGTTCTGTACTTTGAGAGCGTTATACAGGTAAGTAGTTACTTGCTTTTACAATTAGTAGCTTTGTTTACTTGGCCTTGGGGGCAATTCTCTTGGATCCTATCACATAGTTGATAAAATGGGAATCGCATTCTAACAAGATTAACGTTAAATAATAATAAAATTGGATTAGAAACATTATTTAGGACGTTTCATTGCATTTCACGATCAACGCGTGGTTCGGATCAGGTTGATCCTTTATTAACCCCTAAGTTCGGGTTGGGGAGTTACATTTGAAATATGATGTCTTATGATGATTAATGAGATTTAATAAGTTATTTATAACCTTAACTCCGCAAGTCCACTATGCGCTCACTTTTGGACCTCCAAATGATTCCAAAATACTAACCAAATACTCCAAAAACTTGACACAAATGGGTACTTACCCCTAGGACCCAATTTGTCACTTTAAAAATATCACCTCTACCCCTTGAGCACGGTCTACCCATATTAACCTATAACATCAAAAGTAATTACAACCGTGTAATCAAATTAAAGAGTCATTCTCATATTATTTAAAATTCCCGTTTTAGATTTCTTATAATAATTCAAACCAATTCATCCAAACAAATTACTCATTAAATCACTCGAGTAAATACTAATTAATAATTATATAATCATTTACTTAATTCCTAAATATATGGGGTATTACATATGCAACGTCAAATCCTTATTTTGTTGATCTTCTGGAGGAGTTTTGGAGAAGGGAGTAGCCGTGTATATATATATTTTTTTGGAAGTTTTGCATTTCCATGTATTCTATTGTTTTGATGCACTTTGGGGATTTTTGTATATGGGTTTCCTATTCCTTAGGCGGGTTATATATATATATATATATATATATATATATATATATATATATATATATATATATATAGAGAGAGAGAGAGAGAGAGATTCTTACTCTTGGTTATAAAAAATATGATGAAGGGTATTTTTGGAATAAAAAGTCTGGCAGGGAATTATAAGGCCTGTCTTTATATATATACAGAGAGAGAGAGGTTCACAAGTGAACCAAATAAGACATCAAGAAATGACCCTTAATTCCTTGATGTAATTGGTCCGTGGCAACGGACACGTGTGTGACACACACACACACACGCATTTTTTTAATATATAGTCCCCCCTACTTAACTCATTTCCACCAAAGTTGGTGCCTAAATCCTGAGCTGCTATAAACCCATACACATTATTCGTCCAAACCTGAAACCCACCATCTCCCAAATTCCAGCCTCAAACCGACCTTAGCAACCCATTAACCCGTCGAAAAAACTTTCGATCAGACCTTTCATTTTAACCACCTCCGACCTGACCAATGATTTCCCCAAACCCGACTTTAACCCAAGACCTGCCACCACAACTTCCAGCCACCACCCCAAAACGTAGGCATCAACTCCGGTGACTAACTGCCATAGCCGGCAGTACTCCACTCCGAGCCAGCTGCTATAAACCATTTCCAATCAACCCATATTCAAAAAATTAGGTCAAAATACATTTTGTAGCTATTTTTAAATATTAATAAAAAATTGTTGGCGTAGACCCTTATAAATATGGTATTTTAAGCAGTCTTTTGTGGATTTCTTAAAAATAGCTGCAAAATGTATTTTGACCTAATTTTTTGAACGTGGGTTTATTGGAAGGTTAATTTCAACGGAAAAATGAAAATTTTGAATTTTTTTAGGGCCTACAACTAGGTCTGATGTATGGAGGATGTATAAAGCATGATGTAGGTGAGAAGTCTCCTATATATATATATATATATATATATATATATATAGTACTGTGAACTGTCCCGCATTTGAACCGTGCGGATTGGACATGTTTCACCTGGTGGTGACCCAGAAAAGAGAGAGAGAGAGAGCATCTATAATTTAGCCGATAAATTATAGGATCACTGTCACGCGATACATGTCTAATTTGCACTATTAAAATGCGGAATAGTCTACACAAAAGCATTATTATTATTATTATCATTATTATTATTATTATTATTATTATTATTATTATTATTATTATATATTTTAGTATGTTTCCATAATGTCTCAACTCTGACTCTCTCTGTTGGAATACGAGGCCTCCAATTTTAAAATTCTTTAAAATAAATGAGATAGTTCAATTAAATTACAAACTAAAATTCAATTCAAATTTTAATTCAAAACAAACTTCAAACTTTAATTTCTTCCAAATTAAGATTAAACTAACCTAGAAGTAAAATCAAACTACCCAAACATTAATTTTCACTTGCACACAATTAATTCAACACAAGTCCTAAAATTTGCCTAACAATAATTAATTCAAATTTTATCAAATTAAATTGTGGCGACTTGAATTAAATTAAAGAAATTCACCCAAACATATTTTAACACCGAAATAAGCAAGATGGCAAATTAAACCAAATTTTATCTTTTTAACTTAAACATGCGTTCTTGGTGAGTTAAACAAGATAAAAGAAACAATCTCATTATGTGGAGATGTACGAGGAAATTCCACAATGGGAAAAATCTCGAACGGCCCTGACCTGACTAATTCACTAGATACGGTTTTACAATTACAAGACAAAAAGACTCACAACACTAGACATGACTCCCTTCAGGCCCGACGCTTCTTCTTGCGAATACCTCCGCCTAATTGATAACCACGACGTCCATCACAGTCTTAGAGTCCACAAATGGAGTCACAACCTACCGTCAACCACACATGGTGCCTTTCACCATGTGAGAAAGCCGCAGTACAAACTTCTTCTCCTTTGTGGGTAGATAATGAACCCAAACTTCTCTTCTTGTTGGTGTAGAGAAACCCGACGCCAAATAAACTCTCCAAGCAAATTATATATATGAAAGAACTTGGATTTAAACAAACTTTGTGTGTGAAAGTGTGTTTTGGAATTGATTAAGTCATTAATGAAGGACACATAAACATGAACTTTTGTTGGGAGTATTTTTTCTCTCAAAAACTTTGAAAATATTACAAAAGTTACCTCCAAAAATATGTTTCCCGCACTAAGTAAAGCTGGTAGAAAGTTAGTGAGAAAAGTGGAAAAGTGGGGAAAATTGGCAAAATAACTGCTCCCCCTCCCGCTGAAATCTCGTGTGAAGTTCATTCGAACGAGTTGGTTCAAATGACTTCGTTCGAACGAAACTTCTAACGAGAAAACAGAAAAAAGTTCTAAAATCTTGTTGGAAGTTCATTCGAACGAGGTCGTTCGAACGACTTTTCTAACGAGATTTTAGGCCATGATTATAGATAATTTCGATATGAATGTGCGGCCACCAGTTTCGTATTTTTCTAATTTGTTTCGGATTTGATATGATTTTTCTACGGGAAGGTGTCCGAGAACAAAATCTTTAAAACTATGAATTCAAACAAAATTAACAAAAAAATACTAACACCCAAATTAAATTTCTAAGATCCTATATATATATATATATATTACTGCATTCATACCTTTAGGAGACATTGGAATCCACATGTTGATGACGTGAGACTTGCACAAAAATCAGCAAGGATCCGCTATATCTTCAACATACGCTTGTCATAAGCTTGAAAGGATACAACATGAACATTTTATCCTATGACACAAATTGTTTTGCTCGGAATTAAGCCAATACTAAAAATTGACTTGTTTGAAAAATTTTCCTTACAAATCTCCCCTTTTGGCTATTTCGGGACAAAACCAAATCAAAAAATCTAAAGGTCCATCAAGCTCGTCTAGACACAACATCCCACCCAAAACAAAATAAAATACAGACGCTATGACTCGACCCAAGGATAAATGGTTTTGCCGCTTTAAAGATGCCGCTAAAATAAATTTCCTGCACACGTAAGCAAACCATTAAACGCATAGGGAATATCAAAAATATAAAGTGCATAAAATTAAATTCTCCCCTATTATCTAACAATAATATACCTAGAGAGATATCGCTCTCCCCCAAGTTAGATCTCCTAAACTAAAGGCTTATACACCATTTCTCTCCCTTTTTTTTCAGGAATAGACAATGGTTAAAGAATAAATAAATAACTTATTTATCCCACAATTTAATGCAAATATCATTTCTCCCCCTTAAATATACACAAGGGATATGAATTAAAGAAAAACAAGTTAAACGTTCAATGGTGACTAAGGTGATAAGAACAATTAAGCATATAGGCAACAAATAACAAGCAACTAATCCACAATCAAGGAAAAATAAATACCAAAATGATACCAACTAAAATGTATTACACATAATCATGGGATATCAACCAAAATTCGCGACAACATAGGTACCAATTATGACTTCAAAGCATATATGGACTAGCAATCAAGGTAAAGACTCAAAAACAAAAAATATACCACATATATGTATACATAATAAACATTACTAACGCACACGCACATATACATAGGAATAAACACCACAGATGACACAAAATACATGAAGCTTTTCACACTCGTATGGAAAAAATGTGTCCAAATACATGTGGTAAACGAAAGTGTAGGGGTGTGAACTAGTAACAATTAAATTTTGACCCAGTCACTTAAAACATGTTCACGAAGTTCTCATTTGATTGCAAAAGTTTATCACATTTAGATATAGCCTCATGTGACAATATAAATTGAACTCAATGAAAAAACATACACAATGCACACAAGCCTAAAATTTTGATGATTCTACAAACCAATAGAGTCCTGAAAATAAAAGCTAAACTAGGATACAAAGTCATTGTGCAAACCCATTAATACATCCAACCAAACTCCTAATAATTTTTCTTTTTCTTTTGAACATATTAACTAAACTATTTTTGGCCTTAGCAAATATTCTTTTTAGTGCCATATTTTTTAAGGCCTAATATTCAATGGTGGCTTTTCACGCAAATTAATTATCTTTCGCAACCCGATTCCATTGATAAACAACTACACCGGATGAACATATTTTGTGTCAAGTTTCATGTCATCAACATATGGATTCCAATGTGTCCTAAAGGTATATATACATACATATATATATATATACATACATATATATATATATATATATATATATATATATATATATATATATATATGAGCTTGGAAGTTTAATTTGGGTGTTAGTATTTTTTTGACTTCATAGTTCTAAAGATTTTGTTCTCCGACACCTTTCCATAGAAAAATCATATCAAATCCAAAAAAAATCAGAAAAATACAAAACTGGTGGCCACGTATTCGTATCAAAATTATCTACAATCAAGGCCTGAAATCTCGTTAGAAAAGTCATTCTAACAACCTCGTTCCAATGAACTTCAAACAAGATTTCAAAAAAAATTCTGTTTTTTTGTTAGAAGTTTCGTTTGAACAAACTTCAAACGAGATTTCAATGGGAGCAGTTATTTTGTCAGTTTTTCCCCATTTTTTTACTTTTCCCACTAACTTTATATCAGTTTGACTTATTGCAGGAAACACATTTTTGGAGGTAACTTTTGTGAGATTTTCATTGAGAGAAAAAATACTCTCAACAAAAGTTCACGTTTTTGTGTCTTTCATTAATGACTTGATCAATTCCAAAACACACTTTCACACCCAAAGTTTGTTTAAATATAAGTTCTTTCATATATTTAATTTTCTTGGAGAGTTTGTTTGGCACCGAATTTTATCTACACCAACAAGACGAGAAGTTTGGATTCATTATCTACCCACAAAGGAGAAGAAATTTGTGGTGCGGCTTTCTCACAAGGTGAAAGGCACCATGTGTGGTTGATGGTGGGTTGTGCCTCCATTGGTTGACTCCAAGACTGGGATGGATGTCGTGGTTATCAACTAGGAGGAGGTATTTGCAAGAAGAAGCGTCAGGGCTTGAAGGGAGTCAAGTCGAGTGTTGTAAGTCTTTTTGTCTTGTAATTGTAAAACCGTATTTAGTGGATTTGTTAGGTCGGGGTTGTCCGAGGTTTTTTCGTTATGGATTTTCTTCATACATCGACGTATAGTGAGATTATTTCTTTTATCTTGTTTAGCTCACCTAGAACGCATGCTTAGGTTAAAAAGATAAAATTTGGTTTAATTTGCAATCTTGCATATTTTGGTGTTAAAATATGTTTGGGTGAATTTAAATTAATTTAATTCAAGTCGGCAGAATTGAATTTGATAAAATTTGGTTTAACCTATATAAAAAATGAATTAATTATTATTAGACAAATTTTAGGACTTGTGTTGAATTAATTGCGTGTAAGTGAAAATTAATGTTTGAGTAGTTTTATTTCACTTCTAGTTTAGTTTAATCTTAATTTGGAAGAAATTAAAATTTGAAGTTTGTTTTGAATTTAATTTTAGTTGGAAATTTAGTTGAACCATCTCGTTTATTTTAAAGAATTTTAAAATTGGGGGTCTCGTATTCCAACACTCTCTAATGACCCTAAACTGTATTTTTTAGTAGTAACTTTGAGTTACTAACTCAGGTAAAAGTTTACAGCGTAATGGTTAGTGCTTATGATTTTTCATGTAGCATTTGAGTAATTTCGGTGTGTGTAGATGTTTATGAGTAGTATAACATATTTACATGAGTTCTATGTTTGTGGGTATTTGTATGTTTGTGAATACTCAATAGGCAAGGATGCACAAATATAAGAAAGGGAGGTGTTTTATAAAAGTAGAAAACCTATTTTGATTGTCAATGTATTTGTCGAATTATATTGGCTATTGAAATTCATATGTCTTAACTCATACATGTTATGTATAATAGGTACTTGAGGGGGAGTGTAGACAAGAGAAAAATGATGGTCCGTGCATGAACAATAGATAACTTTAAGGATCTGTTTGGTTCGGAGTAAAATATGTTTCAACGCGGTGAAAAGTAATATGGTGAAATACGTTTTCACCTATTTAAAATTAATTTTTTGTCCGGTTAACATTGTGATTAAGTGCACACCCTATAATTATAAAATTTTAAACAAAAATATAGAAAAAAAATTGACTCTAAATAGGTGAAAACGTATTTCACCATATTACTTTTCACCGTGTTGAAACATATTTTACCCCGAACCAAACGGGCCGTAATGCTTAATGAAACCTGCTAAATAGTTATGTGGTTTGAGACGTGATATTTGTAATGAGAGTAAAACCATTTGTACTATATATCTGCAGCTTTAATAATATAATTTTAATCTCGGGCTTCAACTTAAGACCCTGCTTTGGGAGTGAGCTTATTGTGTAAAGTCCTTACCATTCTATGTTTGTATAATATACAGACCTAAAACATATGGTAGATTTATATTTGTGTGTTTGTATGCGTGTATCACTTTGCACATCGCACTAGTGCAAAAAGAAATGAAACTGTTTTCCTCCCAAAAAAACAAGATGTTGTTCAAGAAACAAAAAAAAATAGTGACTTTTAGCCCAAAAAACTTGTTTCTAGGGGGCAATGATTTTTAACAAAAAAAAGCCTTTTTCACCTAAAATAAGTGATATCCGGTAAAAATTTGATTTCTAGAAGAAGAAAAAAATATGTTTTCCAGCAACACAAAACTTATTTCTAGCAAAAAATATTGATTTCCAACCTAAAACATATTTTTAACAAAAAAATATTTTCTAGCCAAAAAAAAAGACCTCTGAGCAAAGAAAAGTGATTTCCAGTAACAAAAAAAAAAATTGTAGCAAAAAAAAAATATATTTTTGACTTAAAAAACTATAGTAGAAAATATTTCAACACTAAAAATTAAAAATTAAAATAAAAGAGATTTCCATGAGAGATCCACCGTGAACCCACTGAATCCCTGATCTTAACCCAAAATCAAAACCAAAACCAAATTCAATCAAGATCAACTACCTTTGTGTCAAACTCTGCCCCCCCCCCCCCCCTCCAATTTGTATTAAAACCCACTATGAGCCCACTGAATCTGTCAAAATGCTATCAAAAATCCATCCCCTCTTTCAAAACCAACCAAAAATCCATTACCAATGTCAAAATCCATTGAAAACCTGCAACCTCTGTCAAAATCCGTTGAGAACCAACCTTTGCATCCAAAGTGGTTCGTGTATGTGTGTCAGTTAGAAAGAGAGAGAAGGAGAGTGGGAGGGAAAATATGCATGTGAGCAACGTTGCGGCCGAAGGTAGGATCGGGTTCTTTCAGTCGGGGTTTGGGGGTGGTAATGGAGGGTGGGGTGGGAGTGGTTGTGGTTGGAGATGGCACAGGGTTTCCAAGGGCGGAACGGAGGTGGTGTTGTGGGGATGATAGTGAGGGTGATAGAGTGAGTGGAAAGAGAGAGAGAGAGAGAGAGAGAGAGAGAGAGAGAGAGAGAGAGAGAGAGAGAGAAGTGAGGGTGAGAGAGAGAGAGAGAGAGAGGGTTTTAACCTTTTACCCTAACTTATTCACAAAATATCCTCAAGTGCCCTCATGTGCATGACACATGACCAATTTTCCGTCCAAAAAGTTAACAATGTTAACGGGAGGGGTTACTCGAAGCCATTTCAAAAGTTGTGGGGATTAAGTCTAGAAAATGAAAGTTCAAGTGGTGAAGTGAAATGGGGAAAAGTTTAGGGGATATGTGTAATTAACCTTAGAAGTTTAGACTTGATTGACGCATGTACTCAATTATTACCGACAATGATTCAATTCAAAAATATAGTGCCACTCCTCTTCCCACAAACATAATAACAACTAATCAAATCACGAATACAATTAATAACTTATAACATCAAATCGATACTAATTAACATAATGTTAGAGTTTAAGTGAGAAATATTAAAAACCCGACTGTTATTTTGGAGACATGATTGAAATAAACCCCAAAACTAGCTAAAGTTGATTACAATTATTACATTAATAAAAAAACTGACAAAACACTGTTACTACCTAACCCATACTCTAGACCTGGTAGTGGAAAATCCGAACCAGAAAATGTAAAGATGTACGAGTAAGTTTAGAAACTCTATTAATATACTACATGTTTATATAATGGATCTTTCAATCACCCTTTTCTCCATAATACCACATAACTACTACTTATTTCTCTCAAACACCTTAAAAACCCAACACAACTTAGATTGGTATCACATATAAGCCCAAAACTTTTTAAACATCACTTTTTTCTTCTCTCTCTCTCTCTCTCACTCCCCTATAACCATTAATCTCAACCTACACAAACCATAAACAAAGCCTCGTTCTACCTTAAGAGCAAAAAACTTCGGGTATGTTATTCTAATACCCATTATTATATCATTATTATATTATTTGAACAATGTCTGTCTGAAATGCAAACTAAAATGCTAGAAAACCATACCATTCAAAACCTACTATGAAAACGTTTGAAAATAGAAATGAAAAAACTTTTGAAAGGTATTTACGGCATACATTATTGCAACATTGCAAATATATTCCTTAAAATGCGAACAAAACACTTGTAAATCACAAAAAACTAAAAAAAAATCCAAGAAATTAAGCATACGACCAGCCGTCACTATAGGTGAGATTCCTTATCGGTGACCTCCTATCGTGAATAACCAGCTATGGTAAGGAGTAACCGTAGGAAGTAGATTACGGTGAGGAGTGAACGTGGGTTATTAGCAGTTTTTTGATTGAAAAAAAAAGGCAACAATAAACCTTGGTAGTTATAATGGTTTGTTGTCATCGTGATTTTATGGCTACGGTGATAAGTCACCGTGATGTTATCCTACTTGGTTATATAACTATGGTTTTTCCATTTGTGGTTATATCTAAACATTACCAGTGTCTTACGATTAAATATCATCATTATTGCTCTCTTACAGTTTCTTGCCATTGCATTAAAACATCTGCTTTTAGGTTATATCTCACTTTTTTATTATTGAAATTGTACGTTATATAAATGGAAAGATCCAAAAATTCTCCTACCGCATCAGAGTGAAAGAGGAGGTTGGACCCGGCTAAAGGAAGTGAATAACCCGCATCATCGAGCGGTAGTGATAGTAGAGAAAGTAGAGACTATTCTCCTTCATAGTCATTAGATAAGGTTATTGAGAAGGTGGTTGATGAGGTACAGGGAGATGGGTACACGGTAAATATAGCCAATGTGGAGAAGGTTCCTTAGGCGGAGAGGGGGTGAGAGTGATGAGGGATGGAGTGCTGAAAGAGAGGAGGATAGTTCGCACAAGGTAGTTGAGGAAGGATAACAAGAGGCATGAGGTAGATGAGGGAAAGAAGATAAGACAAATAGCGAGTCTTCCTCTTCGAAAGAGGAAATGTAGCCATCAACATCGACAAAAACACCCGAGAAGAAACCTAAAAAAAATTAGCCACTCATATTCACAACCATTAAAGGGGTGCACGCCAAATAACCCTAAGTTTCTTAAAAAGCTTCAGAACCATATCCCTTATTCAATATGGGACCATGACGAGGAGAGGGGCGTGATGAAATGCATGTACCACTTTAAAAAAATCTTAGTGGGATATAGAAAAGAGGATGGGCAGGTGGTTGGGTTAGTTAAAAACTCGAGTTTATGGGGATTGATAAAACACTCATACCGGTACATTGACTATATATCACTGTTGGAATTCATCGAATGGTGGCAGCTTGACACGAATTCGTTCCATATATCGTTTGGTGAGATGACCATCACCATAAACGATGTGTACCATCTTTGTAACATCCCGATCATTAGTAAACCAGTCTACGTGACGATGTTTAGGAAATTCAAAGACAGAGCTAAACAAAATAAATGGTTAAGCAAATGCATTATTTGTAGCTAGGAAGAGGTGTTGGAAGAATGCAAGTCTTTGTATTAAGTTCATTTTGATTATCTAGTCCATCATTGCAAAGGGAAGGTAAAAATGTTGGGGGAGAATGCCACCAAAAGAAGCATTGAGCAAGCGTCGGGACGGTACTTGTTGCTCATGATCGGGTGCTTCTTGTTCCCAGATAGATCAGGGAATCGATTCTCAATTTATTACCTACATATGTTGAAGAAAATTAAAAAGTGTGATGAATACGCTTGGGGGATGGGCATAATAGCTCATTTGTATCAACAACTTGGGGTTGCTTCCTGCATAGACATGGGACAAGTGTTTGAATATCTACCTCTATTAGTGGTAAAGTTTTCACACTTATCATGTTGTAGTTCCTATATTTTCAGTTATATATAAATTTACCAATTAATTTATCAATCTCGATGTAGGCGTGGATATACGACCACTTTAATTTAGCGAGTGGTGTACGAGATTGGAAATTTCATCCTTCAGAGCTATGTCCATGTAATTGGAAGGCGCACACGATGTCAGGTGATGTCTTTGCACAAATAGTGGAGTTGAAGGAGATCCTATATGATCTAAAAGCTTCTGACATGAGTATTATTTATTTAAAATGCAATTCTCTTACTTTTTTATACATGTTAACACGTGTAATAACGTGTAGGTTGTCTGGGATCCTTACATTGAAAATCCTGAAGCCTACCCCTTCTGGGAGGTCTCGTAGTACAACAACATCCTGATTTGATATGATGTTGGTGAACCTTATGAGTGGATCCTACGTCAGGCTAGTCATGTACAAATAATTCTGATACTCCCAATGCACCCTATTATCGAAAGAGAGGGGAAAGACCCAAGAACGCTACAAAGTGAAGTTTGATACCGAGAAACAATATCAACTTAACTAGGTGGACCATGTTCTCTCTACCACTAGGCGGTCGAATGCGATGAAGTACATACCATGGGAATGTGTGGATGGTTATATGTCTTAGTAATTATAAAGATCCCATCCATACATTCAAAATCCTGATCACCGTGTTAGGAAGCCTAAAGTAAAACACTCTGATAAAATGGTAAGTTGTAATTATTCATAAATGGATTTCTCATTTTCGCACTTATTTTTCTAACACACGGTTGATGGTTATGTATATGCGTTCACGGGTTTGACTTAGCCATCACTCTACTACAGGAGACAAATCATGCTAGCTCGAATTAAGATATTTCAAGCGTCCTTAATTTTGCACGTGCAGCGGTTAATGCCCTACTCGAGGCAAAAGGAATGCAACAATCAAAAGAAAAGAGAAAGGCATCTAAGCATCATGAAACCATGACAAAGGCACGGCATGATCCATCTCCGCCAAAAGTCCCCCTAATAAAAATCCCCCTCCAAAGCTCTTTAAGAGAAAATATGCAATTTATTCTTGGTTGAAACTCTTTCAAACGATTTATTATTGGTTTAGTATGTTGTTGAAACAATTTTGTATGTAATATTGTTGTTTTGGATGTATGATGTTGTTATTTATCCTTAGTTTTCAACGTATAATATTTGCATCAAAGTGGTTTTATTTTAGATTTCAACATATGTGATTTTTATCATAGTGTTTGTGAAATGATGTGATATGCACTATGTTGTTGGATTTGAACCTCACGGTCTAAGCCAACTGTGAATTTTAGTACCACGGTGATATGACACCATGGCTTAAGTTTATAATTTTTACCCCGCCACAGTATGAGCCAATCATTATTATATCATTCAACGTTTAAGCCAATTGTGAGTTTCAGTACCTCGATGATAAGACACTGTGGTTTAAGGTTATAATTTTTACCCCCAACACTGTTGTATGCTAGAACCGTGCTACTATCATTCACGGTCTAAGCCAACCATGAGTTTAAGTACCATGGTTATATGGCACCGTGGTTTAAGGTTACAATTTTTACCCACATCACTGTCTAAATACTACCAAATGATGGAATCGTGTTGCTATCATTAATATTCTAGGCCAACTTGTAACACCCTGTATTTTTATAATATTAAATAATATTGGGATTAATTATTATTATTATTGGATTAATTAAATTAAAATATGAGAAATTAATTGTTAATTAATCCGGATTAAAATAAATATTAACTAGCGTGCCAAGGATTAATACTTATTATTGAGAATTATTGAATATTCTTATGTGAATACGTAATATAGGATTATGAAATTTTATAAATTGTCGAGAGTGGGAAATATGACAGTTTGGTATATCAAGTCAGGACGTGCATGTGAGTCGTTTCGGGACTAATTTAATGGATTAAAGAACTAAATTATTTTTAAGTAACTCGTATGGTCATTTCGAGTGTACCATTGAGTCTGGAAGGTCTGAGATAGTCAGAAAACCCTACCCGGGTATTTTATTTGGACTCTAGAATATTTTTAGGCCTAACCGGCACCCTGTATGGGTATTTTTGTCTTTTGAATTTTTGGGAAATTATTATGGACGAAAATTAGATAGTTAAAGATGAGTGTACGTGGGTAAGAAGGAATCTGTCAGTTTCCAAACCTACAAGAGAGAGAGAGAACCACAGAGGAAGAAGGAAAGTCCATAGGTGATCTTGGTGCAAAACTCAATAACTCACCACAAATCCCACCAAAGCATAGATCGAAAGATGAGGAACAAGTCTATACCAATTTCATCAGCGGATCAGACTATCACAATCGAGGCAAGTTTTATTACTTGCTTTCTATTAGTAATAATAGTGCTCATGTTAGCATAAGAATCAAACATATGATTTAGAATTGAATTGGGTGAATTTGGAGAATTTAAGTCATAGATTATGAGTTATTTTGATGAATAATTGAACCCCTATGCATGTAGAATAGGAATCCCAAAATTATATGTTGTGATTGAGAAACGAATCTGGGTTTTAATGGTCCTTGAATTGAAATTTGAAAGAACTAGGGCTTTAATATTTAAATTTGGGGATTTCGTATTTAATTGATGTATTGTAAAGATTTAATGATTGTAGGTTGCTAGAATTCATCTAAACATGTTAGGATATCATTTTGGGTTGTTGTTTTGGTATTTGGGACCGAGCAGTAGAGGTTTTAGAGTTGTTAATGGTGGAAAAACATAGCAGGTGCAGGATGGGGACGAAACTGCTTAATCTCGCTCAAATGAGATTGAGCCAGGTTCGAACGAGAACCCATGTCGCGGGATATGTCATTCTAACGACAAGCTATCTCGTTCAAATGAGATAGCTTCTAGTTCGAACGACATGTTCAAAAATCTGTGAATTTCTATTTTTGACCGAAATCGAGTTACAAATTTAATTTAAGCGAGGAAAACTGTTATTTGAGGAATTTAGCACAGTGCATAATTGTTGGAAAGTATTTGGGAAATAATACTTTAAATATTGGAACGATAAGTTAACCGTGGAAATTGCGAGAGAGAGTAAGCGAAATAATTATATTATAAGTAGTAATGAGAGAATACTACATATGGAAAATATATGTATGGGTTGGGTGGATATCTTTTGATTTTAATAGTATGCGAGAGTGCCTATTATATGCTTATTATTATGTGTATAGCATATATACGCTGCTTGCTATTAACGGGAGGTTTTCGCATAGTGGACAGTCTTATCCTGTGTTGCCCATTGGGGGGATATTTGACTTGTACCCAGAACAGATGAACTTGGTTACGTGCTATCTGAGATATAGGATAGTTTCGATAGTTGAATGGGAGCGTAGGTACTTACGTGACCCATTTAGCTGGAGATTATGTTCACCTCCAATATCTGTGATTTGAATTTTATGGTTCGTGAGAGATTGAACTAACAGTCCTTCATGCAGTGAGTGATGCACCGGGACATGATAGCAGAGTATGCATTGCGCCAAGTGGTCTTAACCTAAGGGTGCAGGGTTAGTATATATATGTATAGGGATGTTGTGACTATATATATATATATATATATGTACTTGGGAATATTACTGTGTGAAACTAGTAGAGATGGTAATGATGATAAATAAAATAATCTTAGTGGGTAAAAGATTAATTATTCGAACAGTGTTTATGAAATGTGGTTATCTGGGATAAACTATTTTTAATAATGTATTGTATGGGCGATACGGGTATGCTACTGGTGAACATAGAGAGTGACATTGTGATTTCGAACTCGTAGGGCTTGGTAACATAACTAGTTGGGATTAGAAGATGCATTAGGCATGCATAATAGATGAGAGGTGAGGATCTCATGTGAAAGTTCGAAAAGCTATCATGCACAGAATACTCATTTTATTGCAAATTTTAAATACTTGCTAAAAGAAATATTTTTTACAACTCAAGCTCTGACCCATCTCTTACTATTCTTCTCTCTTTTTTATATATATGTATTATATCAGGTTCCCAGCCACAGGATTACCAGACATAGACGATTGGATTATTTAGCGAGCTGTAGCGGTTGTGGTAGTTGCAGGTCCTTGCATTTAGATGCCTCTATCATTTCTTTGAGTTCTATTCAGACATTTCATTTAGGGCATGCGTCGCCCATTCTCAGTCATTTTATCAGATAGATTGTACTTAGTTTATTTTAGTAGTTCATTTCGGTTGGATTGAGTATTTTATGGTTTATTGGCTTGAGACTTTAATAACTAAAATATTTTATCCAGTCTTATTTATTTCAGCAGTTGAGTTATATCTAGTATTTATTATATTCATGTGAATGGTAAATAGTTGATGTCTTAATACTTAGAAATTATTAATGGATTACTTGGGTATAACATAAAATGAAAAATGTTTTGACACTAGCTTAATTATTTATTAGGTGATTATTAATGTTAAATGTATTTCGACAGTGATACCAAGAATGAACCAACCGAACACTTTGTTTTAAATTGAATAAAGGACTAATCACCCGGTATTTAATTGTGCTTTTATTTGGAAGATATCTTCATTTTTAGGTTACTTTTTGGGTATTCTTTATGGAGCTTCCCTCTCCTCTCTTCTCTTTGGGTTTACACCTATTTTTGTATGTAAGTATCACTATTCATGTTCTTCTCCATTAATGTAATTTCCATTTCTGTTCTCAAGCTTTGTAACCTAGATTTATTTGCTTTCCTTACTTCCTTGCATTTAATTTATGTCTTTCATTATGTTGTGTAGCTAATTTAGCCTAGGTTGTGTTGGATTGAACTCACCTAGGGTTGATTTTATTGATTTTCTTTGGTGATGGAGTTTACAGGTCTATTTCGGGTGCGTTGTTCTGTTTATTACACCTAGGGGATTTGACAGGGCATATCATGTATGTTCCGTGCTTATGACTTTGCGTGCGTAATTTTGGGGGTATTTGTTGACGCCAAAATCTTATTAGGCTTTTATGCGAATTTAGGGGCGTGACGACCCTTGATTTAATTAACTGTCGAAACGAGATGCATTTGTAATAACTCATCGACCTAAATAACCATTTTATACTAATTAACTCGGATGAGGGATATTCGACGCAACCTAAAAATTTTACTCGCTTTGTTAATCTAGTTTAAATACACTTGCCTATATTAATCATTTCCCTTTTATGCATCTTTTCCTTTTTAGTTTGTAATTTATCTTTTACATTTTTACTTAGGAGTATTAAATCCTATAAATTCTAGCAACTCGTCTCTGTGGATTTTCGATACCCGACTTACCGCTATACTCATCTGTTGAGTGTAGTCATAAGTTTAGGTTTTTGTATTGAGAAGGTGAAACGAAAACAACGATCTGCGCTTGACGCGCGTCGCTTTTCACCCTTAATCAAAATGGCGCCGTTGCCGGGGATCGAACCCGGGTCACCCGCGTGACAGGCGAGAATACTTACCACTATACTACAATCGCCCGCGAAAGTGACCTTTTGCTTTTATAGATTAGTTTTGTACTTTCTCCTTCTTTTGGTTTCCTTGTAGTTCTTGTTGCATCCTATTTCATTGCTAGGGACTACCAATGTTTAAGTTAGGGGGTGTGATTCGTATCGAATATTGCATATTTCCGCCCCTTATCTTTATGTATTCTAGCGCTTTTACGTTCCTTAATGCCTATATTTATGCTCATTAACCAGAAAACCTTGGATTTGGATATATACATGCTTTGCAGGGGTTAATTGTGCTTTTGTAGGTATTGGAACGCTAAAAGTGAGGATCCGTTGCATTTCAGAGAAGTTCCGTCGCTAGATGCTACTTTAAGGGAATTTTAGTCGATTCACATTTCTTCTCTAGCTCATGGAAATTCCACGGATACGTAGTTCGTTGAGTTAGTGTCGCGTGGCCTCAAACGGTGCGTCGTTTTGAGTTCGGACGAAGAAGATATGGTCGTTTCCGTTAATGGACTTTTCCCCCTCTTCATGGACCAAGGGCTGCCAAAAATAGAGTGTCGGTCGATCGCGGTTTCGGATTAAGCCTACGAATTGAGACAGTGGTCTGGGACCTGTTCGATCGATCGATCGATGGTTTTGATCGATCGATCGATCGATCGATCATACCAGATGTTTGGCAATTCGTTCCTTTTCTTTTCTTTTTCCTTTATTTCTTTTGTAACCTAGATTTCCATGCTTTCCATTTATTTTTTGCTTAGTTAAATTGTAGTGTAATTTAATTAGGTGCTTTAATTATTGTTGTTTATCATGCGTAGTGGCCAATTTAGTATAGGTTGTGTTGGATTGAACTCACCTAGGGTTGATTTGGTTGCTTTGCTTTGGTGATGGTGTTTACGAGTTTATTTTGACTGTGTTGTCCTAGTTATTATGCCTAGGAGATTTTACGGGGTATATCATGTATGCTCCATATTTATGACCTTTTGTGCGTAATTTCCGGGATATTTGTTGACGCCAAAATCTTATTAGTCTTTTATAAGAATTTAGGGGTGTGACAACTCTTAATTTAATTAATTGATGAAACGAGACGCAATCTTAATAATTTGCGAACCCGTGTAACCATTTTATACTAATTAACTCGGAGTGAGGGATATCCGACGCAACCTATAGTTTTTATTCTCTTTGTTAATTAAGTTTAAATACACTCGCCTAGTATAATCTCTTCCTTTTGTTATCTTTTGTTTTTGTTACCAAATATCTTTTACACTTTTATTTAGGAGTATTAAACCCTATAAATTCTAGCAACTCGTCTCTGTGGATTTTTGATACCCGACTTACCGCTACACTTGTATCACAAGTGCAGTCGTAATTTATGTTTTTGTATTGAGGCGGTGAACAGAAAACAACGATCGACGTTTTAACGCAACGCCACTTTTCACCCTTGATCAAAATGGCACCGTTGTCAGGGACGAGTTTGTTTTAGACTTTATTTGATTTAGTAATTTGTAATATTGTCTTTCTATTTGTATTATTGGCTAACCTTTTTGCAGGACTTCCACATTTGAGCACTTAAAAATGCTTGAATTTCTCGCGCGCGCATATCTTTGTGGAATTCGCCACTTCGAGCCATTTTTGGGGTAAGCATGTCTTATTCCAATTCTTTCGGTAATCATTATGATAATTCTCAAAATTCCCGCAAACCTTTGACTTTTGTTCAATGATTAGAATCCCAAAAAATTGCAACATCTAAAATGACTTTGGGCAAGTATTACAAAAGTCAAGCTTTGGAGTGCGTGTATTTTGAGGACGATGGTAATGATTTTGGGCCTTTACTTCCTTATAATAGGAATTTTGAAACGAATTTCAATAGTTTTCAAAATTCCTATAATAATGAGTTTTCGTTTAAGTCCGATGATAATTTTTAAAGTTCCCATTTTTAAGTATCCGCATATCGACCTATGACATTCGCTGAGGGCTTGCGTATGCTTGAAAATGAGAAAATTAAAAATCGTTATCGAGAAGAAAATCGTTTGTGGGAACATGAATTAGATTTATTATTTGAATCCGACGACGATTTTGCTTCCGAGACTTTTGAAGTCAAAAAATGTTTTGAACCAAATGAGGACTTTGTGCCTACTTTGGAACAAACCATTCTTGACTTGGCCCATTGCGTAATAGATATTGAAAGTGAGGATGAAAATGACGTAATATCTATTTGCAATGAAATGATTTCTTCTTTGGCCCCCAAAGAAGAACATTTCATTGAAAATGATATTATTTCATTGGAAACTCAATCTTCATGCGATGATGATTCATCTCATGAGTTTGAATTTCTTTCATCCCCATTTTCACTTTGTGTTATCACACCGTCAGAAGTACCCGATGATTTGGTTTCAAACTTTAATGTTTTAAATATTTTCGCCGATGAGGAGTACTTGCTCGAGTCGCCCTCCACAATCGCATCTTTGCCTTTATGTGCGCCACCTCCCATTCCAATTTCAAAATCATTGTGAGGATATTCTGCTTTTCTCGATCCCCACATGTTTTTGTCACCCGTTTAATCCAAATCCCCCATCGTCCCTCCAAAAATTTTAATTGACGATGGTTCCTTTCTTACGCCTTACACATGCCTTCCGTTGTTCAAACGGAATCCATATTTTTCGGAGGGCATGCTTGAGAGTGAGGGTACACTGGTTATCCTCCAAAGTCAAATCGTTTTTGCGGTGAACCCTCAACTATTTAGACTTTTAGTGTATAGTTAGTGTGAAGCCTAAATAGTAGGTTATATATAGTTAGATTTTTTTTTATCATTTCTTTCTTTTTATTTTTTTTCTTTTAATTTAGTCTCTTGTAATTAGTTAACTTTTTGTTATTTGTTTTTGCTATGCTCGGTACTAACTTGTTTTGTAGATTCTTTGGACTTGTTCTTATGGGGATCTCTCCAATTTTGGGTAATATCGATATTTTCCTCTCTTTAACTTGGTTCTTAATTTACATTGAGGACAACGTCAGGTTTTAAGTTAGGGGGTGTGAGATATTCTATCCATTTCTTTATTTAGTCCATGTTTTTGCTCACATGTTAGTTATTTAGTATGCTTTTCTTAGAAAAATTAAAAGATTCAAAAAGATTTTCTTTCTTTTTTCTCCTTTATTGGGCATTTTGCCTTTGTTTCCGATGATAAATTTCAATAATTTCCCGATCCAATTGACAACCCAATGATGCATGTTCTCGATTTTAGATGCTATTAGACTTTACTCTCAATTATTGATATTATGAATAACTTCATGAATTAAACTTTAATCCCATGAGCACATGAACTTTTGTCGTTCTAATGATTTGGTTTAAGATTTTAATAACTCGTTAATCTTTTATTACATTGTATATACTTACACCGAGTAAGCTTTGTACCTTTCGTCGTTTGTGAGTGTATACACTATTCTTTCCTCTTTGAAAACGTTACAGTCGTTGGTAATCTCTCTATTTTTTCATTTGATCGTTCATTAATTGAGTTCATTTATGAAATGGGTTACTTGAGCATGATTTTCAAAGTTTGTTTTGACTCGAGTATTGCGTAAACTTTATGAAATGATCATAGACCATCCTTGTTATATCACTCATATTAGCCTTGACCTCACCTTATATGTTTACCCTCATCAACCCCTTTGAGCCTAAATATTAGCCTTTTGTTTAATAACCCCAATCCTATAACTAACTCCAAATTGGATTTATACCATACATACACCTTCCATGCCTTTTGTTTGGAATGTTGCTTGGGATTGAATGATGTTGTCGCGTGGTTGCAATTTAGGCATGCAAGAATGGGATAAGTAAAGAAAAGAAAGAAGTGAAAAATAGAATAAAGGAGAAAGTAGAAAACAAAAGAAAACATGAGAAAAAGAAAGAGAAAGTTGTATATGTTGTGTATATAGTTCAATAAGCTTTGATTGCTCTCCCCATTTGTATATCTAATGCCTTTTATGGATTGTATTTTCTAATTTTGTTATTGCCCGCATTTTCCCATTATTCCAAGTTTTCATTTCGGACACTTTGAATCCGTACATACATATCCTTCGTTTCGTACCCTAGCCAAACCTCCACTACAACCCTATTAAAGTCCTATATGATCTTAAGTAGATATAATTCAAAGGTTTAAATAGTTTTGATAATTTGTGAAAATGCATTTTGCCTCCTTTAATGAGCGATATCCTTTCATTGAGATTACAATTTTTCAATTTATATATAGCGTTCTTCATTTGTGACATGTGCGCAGCCTAGTTTCCATTTACATTTACTCATTATGCCCGCATGTCCTATGTATTACCTCCCTGTTTCGAGTGAATTCATTCATTGAGTGTAATGCCCGTGAGGATTGAATATATGCACGCTTTAATGTTTAGTATCCGATTTATTTAAGTTTTTGCCAAATCACATTTTGCATGTGCTCGCTCCCCTCCCACATTTTAAGGTTTCAATTCTCAGAGGTGTATTCTATAGTGTTAATGATTTCGGACTTTTGTTTGAATTCGTTCAATATGCTAATAATGTGTATAAAATCTTGTTCGCTATTGTTGGGCTTGTCGCATGTTGGTTTGGGCATATTTTGAGAAAACCATGTGATGTTTGTGGGTATCATCCCTAAAAACCCTCACGAGACGACACTCGTCCACTAGGGTAACCTAGGGGTTTAATTGCTTATTGCATATGCTGAATTCAATCGTGCTCCCTACGAAAGTGGCATTTATATTTCGATGCATATATACATCTTGTACCGCCCTCTGTGGACTGGTTTTGTTTGTTTCATCACTAGGGACTAGCGATGTCTAAGTTAAGGGGTGTGATTTGTCACGGATATGGCATATTTGCGCCCTTTCTCTTTATGCATTCTAGCGCTTTTACGGTCCTTAATGCCTATATTTATGCTCATTAACCATACAACCTTGAATTTGGACATATATATGCTTTGTAGGGGTTAATCGTGCTTTTGTAGGTATTGGAACGCTAAATGTGAGGTTCAGTTGCATTTCGGAGAAGTTCCTTCATCGAAAGCTAATTCAAGGGAAATATGATCTTTACAATCTCACTATTTTGTATGGAATGAAGTTACCAACATGTATATCATCAAATTATATTTCTGTGGCCACTGACTGTGCAACATTCTGACTTCGAATGAGGAGATTATGGCCATTTTCGGAAGGTTTCGGTATTTTCTTCTACTTCAAGGGCTTTTTTGTAATTTTAAACTGCATAATTTGGAGGGTTTCAAAACAGATTCATGTAGAGAATTAAATTAGCTTCGCGTCGATTCCGACCACACATCATTTCGATTCCGTATGAGGGAGTTATGGCCATTTCCGTGCAACGCATCAAAATTGGTTCAGAGAGGAAAAAGGGGTTGTCAAAAGTGATGTCGACCGACCCCATCAGATATGGGCAAAAAATTACTTATTTTGGGTTTTTGTCTTGGTTTTGTTGGGGGTTTATTTTGGGGTATTAATAGAATGTTGTAGGCTTTTATTTGGAAGATATTTTCATTTTTAGGTTAGTTTTTGGGGATTCTTTATGGAGCTTCCCTCTCCTCTCTTCTCTTTGGGTTTACACCCATTTTTGTATGTAAGTATCATTATTCATGTTCTTCTCCATTAATGTAATTTCCATTTTTGTTCTCAAGCTTTATAACCTAGATTTATTTGCTTTCCTTACTTCCTTGCATTTAATTTATGTCTTTCATTATGTTGTGTAGCTAATTTAGCCTAGGTTATGTTGGATTGAACTTACCTAGGGTTAATTTTGTTGCTTTGATTTGGTGATGGAGTTTACGGGTCTATTTTGGGTGCGTTGTCCTAGTTATTACGCCTAGGGGATTTGACGGGGCATATCATGTATGTTCCCTACTTACGACCTTGCGTGCGTAATTTCTGGGGTATTTGTTGACGCCAAAATCTTATTAGGCTTTTATGCGAATTTATGGGCGTGACAACCCTTGATTTAATTAATTGTCGAAACGAGACGCATTTGTAATAACTCGTCGACCTATGTAACCATTTTATACTAATTAACTCGGATGAGGGATATTCGACGCAACCTATAGTTTTTACTCGCTTTGTTAATCTAGTTTAAATACACTTGCCTAAATTAATCATTTCCCTTTCTTGCATCTTTTCCTTTTTAGTTTGTAATTTATCTTTTACACTTTTATTTAGGAGTATTAAATCCTATAAATTCTAGCAACTCGTCTCTGTGGATTTTCGATACCCGACTTACCTCTATACTCACCTGTTGAGTGTAGTCATAAGTTTAGGTTTTTGTATTGAGGAGGTGAAACGAAAACAACGATCGGCGCTTGACGCGCGTCGCTTTTCACCCTTAATCAGTGATATTAACTTAAGGGTGCAGGATTATTATATATATATTTATGTGTGTGTGTGTGTGTGTGTGTGTGTGTGTGTGTGTGTGTGTGTGTGTGTGTATTTGTATTTGGGAATAATTCTACTTTGTGAAACTAGTAGATATGGTAATGAGGATAAATAAAATAATCTTAGTGGGTAAAAGATTAATTATTCTAATGGTGTGTATGAAATGTGGTTATCCGGGATAAACTATTTTTAATAACGTGTTGTATGGGCAATATGGGTATGCTACTGGTGAACGTAGAGAGTTACATTGTGATTTCGAACTAGTAGGGTTGGGTAAAATAGCTAGTGGGGATTAGAAGATGCATTAGGTGCGCACATAGATGGGAGGTGAGGATCTCATGTGAAAGTTCGAAAAGCTATCATGCACAAAATACTTTCTTTATTGCAAATTTCAAATAGTTGCTAAAAGAAATATTTTTTACAACTCGGGCTCCGACCCATCTCTTGCTATTCTTCTCTCTTTTGCTATATACATGTATTATATCAGGTGCCCAGCCACAGGGTTACCAGACATAGATGCTTGGATTGTTTAGTGAGCACTACACCAAATCTGCCTAATTGTCACGGTCATTCACCTTGACAAGTTCAACTTGTTAAGGTCAATGACCGTGACAATTCGAGGCGAGACGACTTTTTTCGTCACGGATGTGTCACGGTCATTGACCATGACAAGTTCGTTAGAATTGTTACGGTCGTATCACGGGCCATGACCGTGACACATTTAGTCACGGTTAATAACCGTGACAAAGCCTTGACCCTTTTCATAAAAATTATCACGGTCATTGACCGTGACAATTCTGGGCAGAATTTAAAAAAAACCTGTTGGGCAGTATGGCCACTGCCACTGCCCAATAGTATATTTGTACCTGTTATAGCAACATCATATATCCAAATAAACTAAAGATAATGCAAATATATATATTCAAAATAGAAATAATATACATGACGATATAATCCAAAATATAATTCAAATGTACCAACTTAAAAATAATGTCACTACATGTCTGGGGTAAATGTGAAGAGGTGAGTAGGCCACACGATATACGAATTGACACACCCACTAATATACATCGTGCCACATTGTTCGCACAACCACAATAGGGAGTTCTCCTTCCAGAGTATCACATGCGTGACGAGCACTTTGGACTCGATCTCTTGAAGCTAACGTCCATGAACTATTCCACCCTGGACGATATTCGGGTCCCTCAACCCCCGCCCTATCCGCTGGCCATCAAATACGTCCAATATGAACATGTTCGGCCAACCAAGTGCCAACATCGGTCTGTTGAACGGCGCCAAATAGGGAAGTGGATCATCGAAGTACGCACGTGTCGATGATGAAGCAGCGAGGTCCACATCCTCGTCATCCTGCGCCTTGTCCTCCCGCACCTCCTTCTCCACCGCCTTCTCCTTCCCTTTACCCTTACGGTCTCCGCCCAACGTACGCTTCATGAATGAGTATATATCTTGGACCGTCGCCTCTAAACGGGACAGCTTCGCATCATGTGAATCCACTGTTTGAGCCAACCCGGTGTCGCTCGTCTAAAATCCGATGATCCTTGATTTGGCCACCCGCGAACTCACCCCCTTGTCCTCCCCTTGCGATAAGAGACAAGCACTTGGCTGAGTGTGTCTGTGGATAGAGATGCATTGTCGGCATCAGACTGCGACTCATGCACTTCCTTAAGCTTTGCCTGAAACGACAAAAAGCACATGATTAGTAAAATAAGTAAACTAAAAAATTATAACGTAATTAACAAAAAGTAAACTGTCGGATTACTTACAATCGTGGCCGCGACGCTCAGGGACACCTCCTTGTCCTTCCCCTTCTTCGTCTGAAGAGCCCCATAAGTATCGAGCCTATGTGGCTTACCCCCAGGGCCACTCCCTACCCCCTGAAATAAAATAAAGTAAAATTAGTATCGGCCCCACAAAGTAAAATAATGCAGAATAATATATTTCTGTAGTTATAGAAAAATTAAATCTTACATTCATCCTATGATCCACCTCGGCGTAAGACGTCTGGCCGGAGTAGTGCGCGTCTGTCTTTTTTGCTCGATTTTCCCTCCCCGATTGGCGAGATGCCAATTGTCGCTCCCCGATCTCATTGTCAATGAACTTTTGCCATTGTGCCAATGAGATCAGCTCCTTCGGCGGGACAGATTCACGCCATTGGATAATGGACTCTCGTGTTTTCCCAAAATACCGTGTCCGCCTATTAAAATTACAATTAAAGCCATACAAATTATTAATTAAAGCTATACAAGTGTTAAGATTGCCCCACGACACACACACACACACACACACCACACACCCACCACCACCACCCCACCCCCTGCCCCCTCCCCCCGCCACACACACACGCACACGCACATACTTTATATATATTGTTAGATATACAAAGTAATTTTCAAAAAAAGTTGAAAAATCCCACCCCCATATGGACAATAATCCAGTGGTCAGGCCACTTTTAAAACTAACTAACCCAACATTTACTAAACAAAATAATCCAACAGCAATGTCAACAACAAATGTGTATTCCGTACTCCTTCTAATTCATCTACTCAATTAATTCATTTCATCAATTAAACTAACAATTAAAATATACAATTATTAATTTACTAATTTACAATGAGGGGCAATCCTACTTTCATATGAAATGGGCACTAATTATTAATTTACTTTCATCTAAAACTATATAATTAAAATTACAATTAAAGCTATACAATTTATTAATTAAAGCTATACAATTGTTTAGATTGCCGCACCACACACACACACACCACCACCATCACTCCACCCCCTGTCCCCTCCCCCCGCCACACACACACGCACATACTATATATATATATTGTTCGATATACAAAGTAATTTTCAAAAAAAGTTGAAAAAACCCACCCATATTGACAATAATCTAGTGGTCAGACCACTTTTAAAACTAACCAACCCAACATTTACTAAACAAAATAATCCAACATCAATGTCAACAACAAATGTGTATCCCCTACTCCTTCTAATTCATCTACTCAATTAATTCATTTCATCAATTAAACTAACAATTAAAGTATACAATTATTAATCACTAATTATTAATTTACTTTCATCTAAAACTATACAATTAAAATTACAATTAAAGCTATACAATTTATTAATTAAAGCTATACAATTGTTTAGATTGCCCCACCACACACACACACACACCACCACCACCACCCCACCCCCTGCCCCCTTCACCCTACCCCCACCACACCTGCACATACACACACACGTACACACACAACCCACCCCACTCCCACCACCCCCTGCCCCCCTCCCCCACCACACACATATATACATACACACACCTATACACATACATATACACACATATATATACACACACATATAGAAATGAAAGAGAAAGAGAGGAAAAAAACATACCTTAGAGAGAGAGAGAGAGAGAGAGAGAGAGAGGGAAAACCAAAAATCGGTGGGAAAAAAAAAAGCCTAGGGCTTATTTTACTGACGACATTGTCACGGTCGTGTCAAGGTTCTTGACCGTGATAATTATTCAAAGAATTGTCACAATCATGGACCGTGACAAGTCCGTGACAAAGATATTTATCACGGACTAGTCACGGTTAATGACCGTGACAATTCTTTATCACGGTCTTGTCATGGTCAATGATCGTGACACAAAACGCGTATTTGTTGTCACGGTCAATGACCGTGACAAGGTTGACCGGCTGAAAGGTGATAATTTGACCATTTTGGTGTAGTGGAGCTACATCGGTTGTGGGAGTTGCAGGTGCTTGCATTTAGACGCCTCTATCATTTCTTTCAGTTCTATTCAGACATTTCATTTAGGGCATGTGTCACCCATTCTCAGTCATTTTATCTGAGAGATTGTACTCAGTTTATTTTAGTAGTTCATTTCAGTTGGATTGAGTATTTTATGGTTTATTGGCTTGAGACTTTAACTGGAATGTTTTATCCAGTCTTATTTATTTCAGCAGTTGAGTTATATCCCGTATTTATTATATTCATGTGAATGGTAAATAGTTGATGTCTTAATACTTAGAAATTATTAATGGATTCTTTGGGTATAACATAAAATGGAAAACGTTTTGATACTAGCTTAATTATTTATTAGATAATTATTAATGTTAAATGTATTTAGACAGTGATGCTAAGAATCAACCAACCGAACACTTTGTTTTAAATTGAATAAAGGACTGATCACCCGATCTTTAATTGGGCGGGATGTCACACAACCGTGAGTTTGAGTAACACGGTGATATGACACTGTGTTTTAAGGTTATAATTTTTACCCCCAGCATTGTCTTAATACCACGGTCTAAGTCAGCCATGAGTTGGAGTACCACAGTTAGATAACACCGTGGTTTAATGATATAGTTTTTACCACCAACACTATCATACCACGGGACAATCGTGATATTATCATTCACAGTCTAAACTAACCGTGAGTTTGAGTACTACGGTGATATGACACCGTGGTTAAAGGTTATAATTTTTACCCCTAACACTGTTTAAATAACACGGTGTGATGGAACCATGCTGCTACCATTCATGTTCTAATCCAACTATGATTTTTAGTACTATGATGATATGACACCATGGTTTAATGTTATAATTTTTACCCCCAACACTGTCTAACTACCGCGGTCTGAAAAAACTATGAGTTGAGTACTATGGTGTGATGGAATCGTTCGATTTATCATTTATATTGTGGTGTCGTTGTGGTTTTCTACATTATGGTGTGGTGTAACTGTAGATAGCTGTAGGACGGCTATCCATGGCTGTCTAATGTAGTGTACAAGTAAGTTTCTTATATCATGTTGGGACAATTGTTAATTTTATTTAATTGATCACGTGAAATGATAATATTTCATCTTTGATGTTTCATATATGAACATCCTAAAATATCATATTTGATATTTGGTATCTGATATTTGATATTTGATATTTCACCACCAAAATTTACAATCAATGATATAACTAAGTTACATATTTTTTAAAAAAAATACATAATTCCACAAAATGCACCGTCAAGCCTCAAGGCATAGTCAAGTCCTCATGTTCATCCAATGAAATCAAGCATGGTCCATCTTCCTTGCAATGTCTTTTAGACATAAATTATGAAAAGTTTTCAAGAGAGCCTGGAACATATTAGCCCACTCAAGGGCATTTTGAGTTGCCCTCGATCTCCAGTAAGAGGCAAATGGTGTTATGGAACTAAAGCATGTGCATTTCAAACTCACCCAATGATTATTTGAGATGTTGAGGATGAAGACTATGCAATTGTCTTATATCAGAGATTTTGGCCCACCGTTAAATGGCACAAAAGTTAAGCACTGAAGTTTGGATGTCTTACTACTATAAGCTTCAGTGCATTAGCTATAAGATACCTAAAATCGGGCATGATAAACTAATGTTCTCTAGTGCATGAGTGGCTAAAGCTATCCAATTTCCTCTCATAATCGTCAATATCATATGAAGTTATAACACTAGCTCAGAAAGGATTGTCCCTACATGGCTCGAACAACAATGAACTACAAATAGCATGATAATGCTTAAGTCCATCCCCTACATCGGCTCTTATAGAAATGGTCGTATAACCACAGTTCCCATCAGATCTGACATCGTATATATCTTCCACAAATGATTGGTAGAAATCGGGAATGTGCTTAATATAGATCTTTTTCCCTACCACGTCTTCAATTTTACGCTCATTAATGGCGTTCGATTTGAAAAAAAATTCCTCAACTCGACCGTGTTAGGTCCATCCTCATCCGAACTACATGGGATTCTTTTGGTAGATGTATCAATAGACTTTTTCCCCTTAGGCGGCGTACCCTTTTTCCAAATCTTCACGGGCTCCATTAACGGCGTGCAAGAGGGTTAAACAATGTCCGGTAACTCACTTTGAATCATTATCCTGATCGCTTCACCATCCTAAGCCCACCTTTTCTTAAACAATATGATCTCAGGAGTATATTCAAGATCACTATACACAGGGATGTTCAGGACAATCACAAGCTTATTTCAATGATTGTCTAGCGCCTATTAGAGGATTGATTGAGCTAGCCTCTACCATTGCGCCAACTCACGTACACAGGGCAGTCCGTAGATCGTATAGAGTTAGTGTGAGAATTATAACTTTGTATGTTGGGTGTTAGCATCAGATTCTCTCAATACCAATATTATACAATAAATCTCCCCAACAATCAAGTCTAAGGCATAGCGCGATGCCCTACCACGAATATCATGGAACAACGAGTCATTGTGGTCGAGCTTGGTTGTTTGCACTGATTTTTGAAACTCCATCGGTATATGAGTCATTTGGTGGCCAAGCAATGCATCCATGTAGCGTATTTATGGTGATTTGAGACTTGGCTTCGTTTCTTTTGTGTTTTTAATAATGAGTGGTTAGCATTTCATTATTCTTTGATAACTACATCCATTATTCTAGACTCTTTATCGCCTTTATTGTACCCATGCATGGACTTTTTGAACATTGTACTTGCTTGTCATATATCAAAATCGACGTTCTCATCTGAAGAGTGTTGAATAACAAACCAAATGTACTAGGAAAAAATTGTGCTTGTAAGAACCATTGCCCGAATTTCTTTTCAAAGAAAATTTATTTTTGTTTAAAGCAATGTAAAGGGGATATGAAAGAGGAAATATTCTTTACGTTAAAGGACACCATTGGCAAGAGCCTAAAATATTATTTCGGCACACAAAAATTGAAATGCCAGGGCCAATTTTATTTCATTGATGCTTAATTATTATGAGCATTATGTTTCCTTCCAAAATTTAAAAGTGTATGTTTAAAAATGTGAGTTTTTGAGGGTGTTATAACTTGAGGATCAATGTATTTGCATAATGACCTTCTTTTAAAAACATTAAATAGTTTGGCATTATTAATTTGATAAGCATAAAAATTCATGGCATTTTTCATAAGTCGAGTCAATTTCAAAGGTTGAAATTGAGTTCTTTCTTTAGGAGTATCTCGTTGACTTCGTGTACCTTTGCTTTGTATGCCTTTGTTGATTTTTACATAGTTTACGTTCACACAATTTTTTTTCATTATCATGATTCAGATATTTTCATGCCATTCTATGGTTTGCCTATTTATATTTGTACTTATATGTACTTTTTATACATATGTATTTTTTATATACATAAAAAATTGGAAATTTTTTCATAAATAGTTGATTGCTTCTTTGGAATTTCATCGCACATGCTTCGTTATATACTCTTTGTGATGATATTTTATATTTAGATTTCTGTGATGATAACTTTTCAAGATTAGTTTCTAACCCCTTAACTATTATAGAAAAAAGGGGGAGAACATATTGAGGGGGAATTCTTATGCTTTCTTTAAACTCCAATGCGTCACGATATTTCTTTTGCTTCATATGTCTAGGTCATTTCCGCCTTGATGATTTTATGGACTACACGTGAAGATTTTTAGTTGAAAAGAATGTCACTTATGTTTTTCCTTTTCGGGTTTGGAAGGACATTAGTTGTACGTGTCTTAGAAGTTTTGGTTTTCAATTTATGTTTTGTACCGGAATAGTGAAAGGGGGAGATTTTTAAGAGAAAGTTTTATGATTTCTCATCACTTTTATTTATTTTGATGTATTCCATTACAACCTCATCATCATGTACTTCTCAAGAACTTCAAAATGAAGACAAGTTAATGACCAAGCAACAATCAAAGATCGAATGCGTTGAAATCGTGGCTATATTGATCGGGGAGGTATATGGTTTATGGTTTTGATTTATACTTAAACATTTTATTCAAGGATGTTTTAATAATTTGTTCGAGGCAAGTTTTTAAAATAATTTTCAAAATAAAAATATTTATGTATTTTTGTTTGTTCGGAGAGAAGATGAGTTCGTTAGAACGAAATTCAAATGGACATCCCATAGAGTTTCTCTGCTTGATATAAGTCTACCTGTTAGAAGCTCATTCGAAGTACGTTTGAACGAGATCACTAATTCATTCAAACGAGACTAGAGTTATTTCAATAAAATAAGGCTTTCATTCGAACGAACCTATAGTTTCTGTTTGAGCGAGTTGATTCGCCTTGAAATTCATGATTTCTATAAAATGGGGCTTGGAGAACAAGTTTCATCAGAACTTTTGGCGAGAATTGGTACCTGTCCTAAAAGTCTCACAACCCTAGTTTGTGAAAATTAATTTCTTTTCCAAATCAAATCCCCCGAATGATTTGTCGAGTTTTGTCAAACTCTAAAATAACACCATCCATAATAAAACTATTATAGAATATTTCTCTACACCTGACTTTATAGAGTTAAGTCTCTACAGCTGACGAAGAAAGGAATAACAATTCCTGAGGCTGATCGGTGGATATTAAGGCAAAAACTGCTTGTTGTGGGACGGTGATGGATTGCGTTATTTGTTGTGGAAGACTTGAATACTTTATTGCATAAGCTTAATGGATCTCTAAGTTGGTTTGTAATTTTTTATCTATATATCTTGTTCCAACACAGTGTTAAAATATAGGTTTTGCCCAAAAGGAATTTTTCCTTATCTTCGTTCGATTTATGTTTTGGTTTTTGTTGTGTATTTAGCTTCACATTAGATTAAAATTATGTTGTTTGCTCACCTAAGTTAATCAAGATAAAATTTGGTTTAAAAAGAATTTGGCATTTTGTGTTTGTGACCTACTCTACGAAGTATTCATATAACTTGGAACTACTCGCATTTTTAACTATAGAGTAGAGAGGAATACATTTGGTTTAGAATCTTTGGACTAATTTTAGGTTTAAAGTAAGTAAATGTGTAAAGATATGTGTTTTCCTTCACTTGTTAGATAATTATAGATCTAACAATGCATAATAGTAGTTGATATATATAATATGTATGTTGCTAGGAACGGATTGGATTGTAAATGGCTTCTATATGCGAAAATCCATATCTAACCCATTTATAAAACAGATTATTAGATTATCAAATCTTATTTTTGAATCCATATCTGATTAAACAAGTTAGATATGGATTGAGTTCCGTGGAGAGATAAAATTTAATCCGTTGATAAGATTAGTATAGGGAGTGTCATTTCCATTTGATTGAGTGTGATAGAATGGACATGCTTAGGAATATAAGCGAGATACTTTGACTCAGGAGCACGAGGATGTGACACCCCGACTAATTAAATACCGGGTAGCTACTCCTTTATTAAATTAATACAAAATGCCAAGTTGGTTCAGTTCATAGCATCACTGTCGAAAACATTTTAATAATTACTAACCACCTAGTATTTAAAAAGTGAGTTGCCAATTTTAATTTAATTCGATAAACATACAATAAGTGAATTATGAAATGCTAACATAACCACCACAACATAGTCACAATAGAATAACCATCAACTAATAATAAGTTTGGAGAAATACTCCTCATAACAATCCAAATACTGAAATAAATAAATACCAAGTCTGCATCACTAACTTAATTACAGCCCAAAGTCTGAAATAACTGAAATGTAAGATGTCTCTAAAGGAATGGGGCGACATGCCCAACAAAATAAGAAAATCTGATAATGGAATCAAGATCGAAGTTGGAGGCGTCTACTGTCAAGGTCCTGTAACTTCCACAGAAGCTACAACACGTCACCTGAATAGAACTCCTATGCATGGTGTCCTTGTGGCTGGGCACCTAAAAGGTTTTACAGAAAAATAGATTTGAAAGAAAATGGGCAGAGCCCGATTGTGAAAATAGTTTAAAAATTTGCAAGTGTTTAATATCATTAAACAGTGAATATAAAGTACATGATAGTGTGTGCACTCACATGAGTTCCTCACCTCTAAACTAATTGTGAACTCCTATCGTACCCGTACCCAGTCTAGTTGTTCCCATATTTAACTAGTCCGATACCAAATTCCAACATTTTTATACGATACCCAATTCAATTTCCAACAATTTTTATTTAACAAAGTGGTATAACTTGCTACACAGTGTTCCCATGTTAGTACTACTAATTACTAGAGATATTCCACTTTCACTTTACAAACTGTTACTATTATTTATTTTCACATTTATACATGACAATTCATTTCAATTAAAAGTACATTATTCTCATCATAAATATACAATACTAGCACCCCGAGACTAAGCTGCGGTGATCACATACTCTGCTATCAAATCCCGGTACATCACGTACATGAGGATCATGTATTCCGAATCTCTCAGGAAACGTTTCATTAACGACAATCACAAACAATGGAGGCGAACATAGTTCACATCACATGGGTCACGCACATACCTACGCTCCCATGATCAGCGGACTTATTTACTTCTCAATAAGCCCTTATCTGACCTATGTCCTCGAGGTACCAATCCATATCCCCCCCGTAGGCACGCAAAGATTAGATGGCCCTAAACGAACGCCAACCTCCCATGATAGCAAGTACGGTAGGTATGTTATACACAGATAACTACATATACTAAGCATTCACACATCTTAGATATTACAATATTTTATTAGTGGTATACTTCTCGTTATTATACCAACACTTAGTGCTATACAAATCACAAGTCCCCCGTTTATATGTATTTAAGTTATCAATTATTCTCACTTCCTGATTAGTTACTCGCTTCCCAATCCACAAATGTCATCCGGTCTAATACACTATTCTAAGTTTTACTCCTCAATGTACCCCAATATCCCAACTATACCCACTAGTTAATAAGGGAAGGTTATCTCACCATTTAAATAAGTTTACAGGATACTAGAAATAAATTCAGGTCTAAAAGGCCATTTTGTCAACTCGTTAGAAGTCTCGTTCGAACGAGGTCGTTCGAATGAGTTCGTTTCTAACGAAGGGCTTCGAACGAAATACCAACTCGTTAGAAGGGATACTGTCATCTCGTTAGAAGTTTGTTCGAACGAGGTCGTTCGAACGACCTGGGCAGGTCTTCTAACGAGATGGCAGTTTCAGCCCAGAAATTCCCAAGTCCGTTTTTCTCAATTCTTCTCTCCTCTAAATCCACCCTAAGACCATCCAATTTATGTTCCAACGTTTTTAAACCAATTCTAATCATCCTAAATCATCTCTTAACATATTTTAGGGGTCAAATCTTATAAATCATCAAGGAATTAATATAAATCTCCAAATATTTCCCCAAACCGTAGGAACAAGAACTCATGCCCAATTACTCATCATAAATTCGTTTTTAAATCATCATATATAACTCTTCGAATATTAAATTAGTCCATCATCTTTCTACATGCAAATCCTAACCCAAATTCAAAGTTTCTCCAACAATTTCATGGGTTTTCTTCAAAAATTTTAATATAAGATAATTCCTACACTAAACATGGAAGACATATTCAATGCACTAAAAATATCAAATCAGTTGCCTTAGATTGTTCTTCAGAATTGATGTTGGTGAATGAAGGTTGATTCTCTCCTTTCTCTACAGATTTTCTCCCAAGGTTGAAGATGGCTTGGTTTTAGTTCTTGTAACTTCTCTCCAACTTCTCTCAAAACTCCCGTAGCCCACTCTCTAAACTTTTGCTGGTAATGGCCTTAGTGCCCCCTTTAAAATTATAAATATAAACTCCAATTTTCGTGGGTTTTAATTCCCTAATTTTTAAAATTACCAAAATACCCTTTTAAGTTGCCGGTATGGCCCAAAAATGCCTCGGGACCCAAACTAAACCCCCGGCTAGTGTTTTCTGACTATTTCGACCCTTCCGGACTCGTTGGTGCACTTAAAATGACCATCCGGTTGATAAAAATAGAATTCACTTTTTAATTCAAATAATTACATTCCTGACGCGACTGACACGCGAGTCCAAACTAAATTTCTCAAATTGTCGTATTTCAGTCTCGTGACAATTCTAATATTTTCAATATTCATATATTGCCATATATACACATCATAATCAAATACCAACTCACATCTCGTTAGTATTTAAATCCGAATTAATTCTCAATTAAGTCACATTTAATTTAATTAATCCCTTAAATAAATATCAATAAAATTACGGGGTATTACATACTTCCCCCCTAATAACAGAATTTCGTCCCGAAATTCGGAACTAAAAAGTACCTGGTAAAAACAACTCTGGATAATGTTCGTGTATCTCATCCTCGCACTCCCATGTGGACTCCTCGGCATTATGATGCCGCCACTGGACACGTACCAACGGTACTATCTTTGACCGCAGTTTCCGCTCGCTTCGATCAAAAATAGCAATCGGCCCCTCCTCGTAGGAACTATCGAGCTGGAGATATATGTCCTCCAAAGCAATGTGAGTATGGGCCAAATCATCCCTAAGATATTTCCTTAGCGAGGTAATATGAAACACATCATGAATTCTATGCAAGTGCTCCGGTAACCCAAGTATATACGCAACTAGCCCAATCCGCTCTATGATAGGAAATGGCCCCACATATCTCAGTGCCAGTTTCCCCTTCTTCCCAAAATGCATAATCCCCTTCATAGGAGATACTCTGAGTAAAACCTGGTCCCCCACTTTGAATTCTCTGAAGAACCTCTTGGCATCAGCATAGCTCTTCTTCCGGTCCTGAGCTACCCGAATGCGATTCCGTATCATCTCTATCCTTGCCGAAGTAACCTGAATCACTTCCGGCCCAAGGAGTTTGTTGTCCCCCACTTCTAACCAATATGATGGGGAACGACAAGGTCTACCATACAACGCCTCAAATCGATCCATCTCAATGGTGAACTGGTAGGAGTTATTATAAGCAAACTCCACCAGTGGAAGGTACTGCTCCCATACACCCCCAAAGTCTATGATGCACATACGCAATATGTCCTCCAACATCTGATTTATACGCTCGGTCTGCCCATCGATCTGTGGGTGATAAGCCGTACTCAATCGCAATTCATTGCCCATGGCCTCCTAGAAACTCTCCCAAAACCGTGAAATAAATATCTTATCTCGGTGAGACACGATATTTAGAGGCACACCGTGAAGTCTCACTATTTCTGAAATGAAAATCTGGGCATACTGTCCCGTAGTGTAGTCTGTCCTTACGGATAGAAAATGAGCAACTTTGATCAAACGGTCCACAATTACCCAAATGGAGTCGTGACCCCTCTGTGACGTAGGTAACCCCGTGATAAAGTCCATGGATATGCTCTCCCATATCCACGTCGGAACCTCTAATGGTTGTAGAAGTCATGTCGGTCTTTGATGATCCACCTTTACCAGCTGACAAGTGGCGCATTTAGAAACAAACACGGCAATATCTCTTTTCATCCCGCTCCACCAATACTAACGTCTCATGTCTTGGTACAGTTTGTCCCCACCAGGGTGTACCGCGAACCGTGAGCCGTGCAACTCTGCCATCACCTCGTGCCGCAAGTCTTCCCCTTCCGGAATGACCAGTCTCCCATTGAAGCGTAATCCCCCGTCTGAGCTAACGGTATAGGACTCGGCTCCTTCTGCTAGTAATCGAACTATCTGCTCCTGACATAACGAGTCATTTTCCTGGGCCTTTACCACTCTCGTAACAATCTGAGGTGTAATAGTCATCACAGACATGAACGATCGGGCCACTGCATCCTGGTGTCCCAACTCCTTCCACTTTGCTTTCCACACCTCGGTCATTTCATCTACTGGCCTACGGCTCAACGCGTCTGCTACCACGTTAGCCTTCCCCGGGTGGTATTGGATATCAAACCGATAGTCCTTCACAAACTCAAGCCACCATCGTTGACGCATATTCAACTCCTTCTGCGTGAAGAGGTACTGTAGAGACTTATGGTCCGTGAACAACCGAAACTTCTCCCCCAGGAGATAATGTCTCCAAATCCGAAGGGCAAATACAACTGACGCTAACTCCAAGTCATGGGTGGGGTAATTCCTCTCATGAGGCTTAAGCTTACGGGAAGCATAAGCTATGGCCTGACTCTCCTGCTGCAGCACACCTCCGAGTCCTTGTAAGGACGCATCAGTGTAAACTAAATACTCAACTCCCGGTCTGGGCAACGCTAACACAGGTGCTAAGGTCAACTTGTCCTTCAACTCATCGAATGCCAACTGACAGGCATCGCTCCAGATGAATGGCACACCCTTGCGAGTCAGATGTGTCAAAGGGTCCGCTATCTTTGAGAAACCCCGAATAAACATCCTGTAGTATCCTGATAGGCCCAAGAAACTACGGATCTCAGTCGGTGTCGTGGGCTGCCCCCACTCCCTCACCGCAGATATCTTCCCCGGATCAACAGATATCCCCCGGTCTGAAATGATATGCCCTAAAAACTGAACCTCCTTCAGCCAAAACTCGTACTTCTCATACTTTGCATAAAGCTCGTTCTGACGTAGTGTCTGCAAAACCTGTCTCATATACTCGGCGTGCTCCTCTTCTGTCTGGGAGTAAACCAGAATGTCATCAATAAAGACAATGATGAACTGGTCTAGGAACTCTCTGAACACCCTATTCATCAAGTCCATAAAAACGACTGGAGCGTTGGTCAAGCCAAAAGGCATAACCCGAAATTCGTAGGAACCATATCTCGTTAAGAAAGTAGTCTTCGAAACGTCCTGCTCCCTGATACACAACTGATGGTATCCCGATCGCAAATCAATTTTTGAGAATAAGGAAGCTCCTCTCAACTGGTCAAATAAATCATCGATTCTGGGCAATGGATACTTATTCTGTATCGTGACCTTATTCAACTCTCGGTAATCCACGCACAACCTCAACGATCCATCCCTGTTCTTTACGAACAACACAAGGGCACCCCACGGCGAAGTACTCCTCCGGATAAACCCCTGACCCAATAACTGCTCTATCTGATCCCGTAACTCTCTCATCTCTGCCAGAGCCATACGGTAAGGTGCGCGGGCAATCGACCGAGTACCCGGCGTCAAATCGATCAAAAAATCTATCTCTCTACTTGGAGGTAGTCCAGGTATATCCTGAAATACATCGGCAAACTCCCTAACAACTGGAATCACATCGAGTGGTATCACCACTTCCTTAGAGGTCTCCTCCTCTATATAGTACAAGTGAGTGGACGATCCTCCCTCGGGGCGAGGAATCACCACTAAAAACATCTCTTACCCGGGAATGGCAAAGATAATACTCCTACTAAAACAGTCAATCAGGGCTCGATACGCAACTAGCCAATCCATACCAACAATCGCATCGTACTCAGTCATCTCTATCACTAACATATCAGCGGGTAAAGTAAACCTTCCGATCTCTATACCCACACCTCTAAAAATAAGGGAAATCACGGAACCCCTACTCAATGGTGAATCTACACAAGTAACCGTGCTCTCGGCGGTGTCTAATAACCCAATAGTGCGTACAAACCTCATGGCAATGAAACAATGTGTGGCCCCCGTGTTAAATAAAATACGCCCCATAGTCCCCTGAATAGAGAACATACCCTCAATGGCCGGTGGATCCTGTGGGGCTGCGGCATGATGGAGCTGATACACTCTCCCATACTGAATCTGTCCCTGCTGAACTGGGACCGCTAGAATGGGTGGTAATGCTACCATCTGTGGTGGTGCTGGGAGTACGGCGGGAAACATAGGCCTCTGTGGATCGTGTCGGGCACCCTGCTGCTGCTGCTATGGGGCCCTGCCCCTATCGGGACAATCCTGGCGTTTGTGGCCAATCTTGCCACAAGTGAAGCACTTCCCCGAGAAATTTCCCCCTCGCTGTCCCTGCTGCCCTCAGCCCTGATGGCCGTTACCATTCCTACCTTGGCCTTGCTGGCCCTGCTGAAACTGCTGTTGTTGACCATTCTGACCCTGATGGACGTTCTGACCCTGATGGCCATGTCTGAAACCTCCCTGACTACTCCTAAAACCTCAAGATATGAACCTCTTAGAATCCCCTTGTTGGGAACCCTGATCACTCTGCCTATGCTGACCCTGAGTAGATTGTGCCCCGCTGGCACCATTTCCCCCTGCCCTACCCTGATGGCTGGACTCTCCTGATCTCTTGCTCTCAGTCATGTGAAACCGGTGATCCTGGCAGTGAAGTAGTGTCGCGTTAACCACATCAGAGTAAGTGGCTAACGAGAGATTACCCAACAAGTGCTGACGGATCCTCCAAGTCAATCCATCCGTGAACTTCTGAATCTTCTTCTCCTCAGTCGGAATCTCATCCGGAACAATGTTAAAGATATTGGTAAACTCAGCCTCATACTCGGCTATGGTCCTCCCCTCCTACTTGAGGTTCATCAATTTCCTCCTCATTTCAGTGTGAACAGCTGACGGAAAATATTTGCGGTCGAACCGCACCCAGAACTCCTGAATAGAAAGGGTGTCTCTCTCCTCTGCGGTGGTAATGGACTCCCACCACTGCAATGTAGATCCTACTAGCTTGAAAGTAGCCAGTATCTTCTTCTGAACATCTGTAAACTCGTATATCCTTAAGTTCCTCTGAATGTCCTTCCTCTACTGACTGGATACCACAACATCGGAGCTACCTGCAAACTCCATAGGGTGTGCTTTCTGAAAAGCATCACGAACGCGTTCCCAAGCAGACGGGAATGCATGAGCCTGAACTGGAACGACTACCGATGCCTGAAGTGGTGCCTGCTGTACAACGGCTAGGGCGACATTTACCGCTTGGGCTACAATAGCTGCAACCTCTGCGGCATTCATAGTGCCCTGAACTGGTGCAGGCTGTGGCTCTGGCTGTGCATCCCTAGGAACTTGTTGCGCACGTCGTGGAGGCATCTAAAATGAGAGTAAAGTCTTATAAGTTTGCAGTTATTATCTCAAAATAGCTGAAGAGCGTAACATACACAAAAGAATACAACAGTTCTAAAATATACGGCTCTATATCAAAGAAAGCTCAGCGGAAACATAATAAGCCGTACAGATCCTAAGGACACTAGAACATGGCTCTAATATCACCTGTGACACCCCCGACTAATTAAATATCGGGTAGCTACTCCTTTATTAAATTAATACAAAATGACAAGTTGGTTCAGTTCATAGCATCACTGTCGAAAATATTTTAATAATTACTAACCACCTAGTATTTAAAAAGTGAGTTGCCAATTTTAATTTAATTCGATAAACATACAATAAGTGAATTATGAAATGCTAACATAACCACCACAACATAGTCACAATAGAATAACCATCAACTAATAATAAGTTTGGAGGAATACTCCTCATAACAATTCAAATACTGAAATAAATAAATACCAAGTCTGCATCACTAACTTAATTACAACCCAAAATCTGAAATAACTGAAATGTAAGATGTCTCTAAAGGAATGGGGCGACATGCCCAACAAAATAAGAAAATCTGATAATGGAATCAAGATCGAAGATGGAGGCGTCTACTGTCAAGGTCCTGTAACTTCCACAGCAGCTACAGCACGTCACCTGAATATAACTCCTATGCATGGTGTCCTTGTGGATGGGAACCTAAAAGGTTTTACAAAAAAATAGATTTGAAAGCAAACGGGTCAGAGCCCGATTGTGAAAATAGTTTAAAAATTTGCAAGTGTTTAATATCATTAAACAGTGAATATAAAGTACATGATAGTGTGTGCACTCACATGAGTTCCTCACCTCTCAACTAATTGTACACTCCTATCGTACCCGTACCCAGTCTAGTTGTTCCCATATCTAACTAGTCCGATACCAAATTCCAACATTTTTATACGATACCCAATTCAATTTCCAATAACTTTTATTTAACAGAGTGTTATAACTTGCTACACAGTGTTCCCATGTTAGTACTACTAATTACTAGAGATATTCCACTTTCACTTTACAAACTGTTACTATTATTTATTCTAACATTTATACATGACAATTCATTTCAATTAACAGTACATTATTCTCATCATAAATATACAATACTAGAATCCCGAGACTAATCTGCGGTGCTCACATACTCTGCTATCAAATCCCGGTACATCACGTACATGTGGACCACGAATTCCGAATCTCTCAGGAAACATTTCATTAACGACAATCACAAACAGTGGAGGCGAACATAGTTCACATCACATGGGTTACGCACATACCTACGCTCCCATGATCAGCAGACTTATTTACTTCTCAATAAGCCCTTCTCTGACCTATGTCCTCGAGGTACCAATCTAGATCCCCCCCGTAGGCACCCAAAGATTAGATGGCCCTAAACGAACGCCAACCTCCCATGATAGCAAGTACGGTAGGTATGTTATACACAGATAACTACATATACTAAGCATTCACACATCTTAGATATTACAATATTTTATTAGTGGTATACTTCTCGTTATTATACCAACACTTAGTGCTATACAAATCACAAGTCCCCGGTTTATATGTATTTAAGTTATCAATTATTCTCACTTCGTGATTAGTTACTCGCTTCCCAATCTAAAAATGTCATCCGAGCTAATACACTATTCTAAGTTTTACTCCTCAATGTACCCCAATCTCCCAACTATACCCACTAGTTAATAAGGGAAGGTTATCTCACCATTTAAATAAGTCTACGGGATACTAGAAATAAATTCAGGCCAAAAAGGCCATTCTGTCAACTCGTTAGAAGTCTCGTTCGAACGAGGTCGTTCGAACGAGTTCATTCGAAGGAAGGGATTCGAATGAAATACCAACTCGTTAGAAGGGATACTGTCATCTTGTTAGAAGTTCGTTCGAACGAGGTCGTTCGAACGACCTGGGCAGGTCTTCTAACGAGATGGCAGTTTCAGCCCAGAAATTCCCAAGTCCGTTTTTCTCAATTCTTCTCTCCTCTAAATCCACCCTAAGACCATCCAATTTATGTTCCAATGTTTTTAAACCAATTCTAATCATCCTAAATAATCTCTTAACATATTTTAGGGGTCAAATCTTACAAATCATCAAGGAATTAATATAAATCTCCAAATATTTCCCCAAACCGTAGGAACAAGAACTCATAATTTTCTTATGCCCAATTACTCATCATAAATTCATTTTTAAATCATCATATATAACTCTTCGAATATTAAATTAGTCCATCATCATTCTACATGCAAATCCTAACCCAAATTCAAAGTTTCTCCAACAATTTCATGGATTTTCTTCAAAAATTTCAATATAAGATAATTCCTACACTAAACATGGAAGACATATTCAATGCACTAAAAATATCAAATTACTTGCCTTAGATTGTTCTTCAGAATTGATGTTGGTGAATGAAGGTTGATTGTCTCCTTTCTCTACAGATTTTCTCCCAAGGTTGAAGATGGCTTGGTTTTGGTTCTTGTAACTTCTCTCCAACTTCTCTCAAAACTCCCGTAGCCCACTTTATAAACTTTTGCTGGTAATGGCCTTAGTTCCCCCTTTAAAATTATAAATATAAACTCCGATTTTCGTGGGTTTTAATTCCCTAATTTTTAAAATTACCAAAATACCCTTTTAAGTTGCCGGTATGGCCCAAAAATGCCCCGGGACCCAAACTAAACCCCTGGCAAGTGTTTTCTGACTATTTTTACCCTTCCGGACTCGTTGGCGCACTCAAAATGACCATCCGGTTGATAAAAATAGAATTCACTTTTTAATTCAAATAATTACATTCCTGACGCGACTGACACGCGCGTCCCAACTAAATTTCTCAAATTGTCGTATTTCATTCTCGTGACAATTCTAATATTTTCATTATTCATATATTGCCATATATACACATCATAATCAAATACCAACTGACATCTCATTAGTATTTATATCCGAATTAATTCTTAATTAAGTCACATTTAATTTAATTAATCCCTTAAATAAATATCAATAAAATTACGGGGTATTACAGAGGAGAACCCTTCTAGGTTTCACGATCCTTTTCCCTTAGTGAGAAATATGTTGTGAATCCTATTAATATTGTATTTTATGATTGCCCCTCCACCATTTATGCATCTATGGATCTTATTTTAACCTCGTTGTTAGTCATAATAACTTCTTTTGAGTCATCTATTATCGACTTATATGGAATCTTCATCGAGTAATGTTGAACTACTAACATATGGTTTAGGGAAGTTGGGGTGTTTGATATCGTGGACTTTTGATCGATTTTCAAAGATGAAGAGATGGGGTTTAGTATCAATAATTTTTCCCTATTTTTACTGAGAACTTTTGGGTGACTCGAACTCATTTATGAGATGTGGAGTATATTCGTGTTGGTTACTTCTCCACTCTTTGTGGTGGATGGTGATATTGATGGAGACATTTCTTTAATGATTGGTTCATTATTTTGTGTGGATTTATTTTAGCACAAGTATTTAAGCGAAATTTGGTATGTCTTTAGATCCCATTCTAAAGTTGTACTTTGGCATTTACAAATGAATTTATTTATTGGCATTGTTACACTTGCGGTGTGACCTCGTTGTCAATCATAGATGCCCTCATGTTTAGTTTCCCCTCTCGACAAACCTTGGGATCGAATCGACATTCCTTGGTTATGGATTGGTTTTTTAACTATCCATTCCCACATTTTTTTACACTAATCTATTTTGAGGATAAATTATATTTATGTGAGAAAGTTCGTCATAGTTCTGCAGCATTATTGAGCTTCTCATCTCCCGCATCCACGATCGAGTCGATTCTTTTGAAGTAAGGGGAGTGATGTATATGCGGAGACCACAATATTAATTGTACTTTTTATTTTTATTTTGGTTCTTTATTGTTAGAATAAATGAGTATCTTGGGATTATTATAATACATGTCTAAATTAATTTTAGTGATGTTATAGTTTATTCCCACTTCATGTGACATCACCATATTCTAGAAAGGCTCCCCATTATTCTTTTGTATCCTATAAATAGAGTGTCCCTCTCATATCAGAAGCACACCACTACATTTTGGGATATATAAATATATGAGAAGGTCAGATTGAAAATACATCACTTCAAGTATTTGCTAAAAATAACTCTTTTAGACAATCTTCAAGGCAATCTAAATTTTTTCAAAATGCTCTATTTTTCTCCCCTGTTATGTGATTTTGTCTCTCTAGAGCAAGATATAAGCTAAAATTTTTATTCAGGGGGAAAATCAGTGGTTTTCTTCCCTCGTGCTATAAACTTATAGTTCGTGTGACGTATTAATCGTAATGAGAAGAGCACGTGTGGCAACTAGAAGATTGTTGAATGTACTTTCCTAAGGCTATTTCTATTTTTTTAAAGTTCAATTTGAATGTAGTTATTTTTAAATGGTAAATTCATTAACATAAAATAAAGAGATAATATTAAACGAATAATATACATCACAACCAATATATCAAAGTGTAAGAATATAAAGAAACTATTCATCTCATGATGTTTAATAAAAAATAATAAAATACACTCGTATGCACTTCCTATGGCACTACGATGTGGTCTACATCATCTCAGACAAGACGATGACTCCTGCTCATCAGGGATGTCTTACCCCTTTGTATTATTATTAAAAGACATCATGCTCCATCCCGTTCGCATAATGGGAAATATGCATGATAGAATATCTTTCATAATATACCTCAGTGATCCTATATATGCCTTAAATGCTGGTGGAGATCTTATGACTAGTTTTACATCCCCTATCTTTAACTGCGACCTAACAGGACATGCTGACACACATGTCTATGAGGTTCCTCTTGTATTAATGAGGTAAGCTAATACATATCAAAATAGTAATACAACATAAACAAAATGTATTCATACATCCATTTAAAAAATTTATCGACTATAGTTGGTTCAAATCCAGCATAATACCTAGGGAAACCTCCAAGGGATACTGGGTCAATTAGACATACTCATCAATCCCATCAACGCTCACAACACGTTCCCTTCATGAACCCTCATCAACTCGATGTGTCTATAGCGTGATAGTAGGTACGATCCCGAGGTATGGTGAGGATCCCCAATATACAAACATTATAGCTCTAGTCGCATTGTTGGGGATCAATATACGTGAAAAAAATTCGACCTAATTTTTTTTATCAATCATGTAATAGAAAGTAAAAAAAAACAGGTTTAAAGCTTAAACTGAGGGTTTCGAATACAAGACCTTAGTAGATCTTGTTGGTGATCCTAATGAGGAGAAAAAGTATTTGGAGAAGATAAAAGGGCCGCCTTCTTTTGGTCCCCCAAAAGGTTGTTGGTGTGCACAGAACATCTTAAATCTTCTAGTATATGATCGTTCCAAAACTAGGTAGGTGTGTGGGCACCTTTGGACATGAAAACCCTTGGTTTTAAGTGAGATATGGACCTCTCTCTCTAAGTTTTTTCATAACAACATGAATATTTTTTTTCTCTCCCCCTCTTTAACCCTTAATAATGATTATGGAACTTAAAAACCTAGCTTATACCAATATATAGGGATAAGTTATAGGCTTGGCCTAAATTGGATTTCCATATTAGGGACCCAAGACCAAATAAATAAATTAGCTTTCAAATAAATACTCAAAAATCCCAAATTACAATCCTGTAAATTATTTACTTTCTTTATTTAATCATAAATAATTTCACTAAATAATCATGACTCCACTCCAATTTAATTATCTCAAAGTCACTCAAATTAATGAGGTATTATTTGCATAGTCAACACGGTACATAATATGAATCCCCATGTTAGGTTTCCAATACTCGTTTGGTTAATTCAATTTGCTCTAAATTTATTTTAATCGACATCTAATCAATTTCTTGATTCACAGACATAACTTATTTTACAACCCCACCGAATTATAAAATAATCCAATGATCATGTTAACTAGTGGAAACACATATTATAAGTCTATCAAGGGGGTATTACAATCAAAGACCTTTCTTGGGCACTGATTCCTCTGAGTTATAATCTCATACATACTCACGCAACAATTGCCCAACCTGCGAGGGTATATTAATCCAATCTAAAGTTGAATGCTACCTATGACAATTAAAGAAACAATCATGCAAGAATTATAATCCTCATAATCCTTGGGATTAATAATCTATGAACCTTTTACAAAATGGTGCGAGATTTCTCGGGTCTAAATAAGACAATCTTTAAACTTGAATCTCAAGCATGGTCATGTTCAATACAGTCCTAAATGTATCAATCACACTCATTTTTCAAATTATCAAGCAAGTTATCAAACCATCAGACATGTTCTTATAGTTTGAGATAAACTACTAGGATTGTTTATACAGTTGTCAACTCCATAACTAGGCTGTGAACTATTCAATTGTATTAGAACAAGAACTTCAATCTCAAATGTTCAAGTCGAATCAAACTCACTAATATTCCTATTAAGTAAAATTGATTGCCATTACATACAATATATTCAAAACATAAATACAAGTCATTCTCATAAATATGATTCTCATTTCAAATGAATTAGACAAGCTTTTTATTGAAAATTAAAATGTCATTACATGATTTTAAGAATAAAACCCAACAATCCCCCACTTAGTTTTAAAGATACATGCCTAAGATTTGATTCCTACTGCATATACATGACTATCAAAGGCCTTAGTTAGTAAGATATTTGTAAAAGGATCAATTAAGTTTTGCTAAGATGTAATCTTGATCATGATAATGATAATGTCACCACTTTACATGATCTCCCGAATCAGGTGATACTTATGCTCGATGGGCTTTGCCCTCTTATGAGTCTTCGTTCTTTCGGATTTGCAACCGCGTCGCTATTGTCATAATAAATTGTAATAGCCGAGTGCACTGATGGAATCATACCTATGTCAATTAGGAATTTTCAAAGCCAAACAACCTTCTTTGCTACCTCCAAAGCAGCAACACATTTGGCTTCCATAGTTGAATCAACAATATATGATTTCTTGATAGTCCTCCAACTTATGGATCCACTTCTTAGGGTAAATGCATATCTTGAGGTCGACTTCTTTGGATCCCTATTCGACTAAAAATCAAAGTCTATGTACCTAATAGGTACCAGACTGTTTATTGAGAGGACCAACACATAAGCTCTAGTCCTTTTCAACTACTTAAGAATGTGCTTCACAGCAATACAGTGCTCCTCACCTGTGTTGGACGAGAATTTACTAATCATGATAATGGCAAAGCATATTTTCGATCTTGTACATAAAATAGCATACATGAGGTTACCCACAATCTAAACTTAAGGTATATTACTCATCCTTTATATCTTATTAATTGTCTTTGGACATTAATCCTTTGATAAATAAATTCCATACTTGAAAGGGATAAACCCTTTCTTGGAAACTTGTATCCTAAACTTTATGAGCACATCATCGATATAATTGTTTGGGATAATCCCAACATCTTATTTTTCTTATCATGCATAATCTTGATCCTAAGGATGTAACTGGATTCTCCTATATCCTTCATATCTAACTGACTCGATAACCACATTCTTATACTATACAATAGACCCACATTATTCTCGATTATGAGAATATCATCCATGTATAGTACTAAAAATACCACCATGTTTACGATATGTTTCTTATACACACAAGTCTCATCCGGTTATTGATCAAAACCAAAAAAATTAATTTCCTGATCAACCCAAATGTTCCAAGACGTTGACATTTTCTTAAATCCATAAATGGATCTTTTAAGATTGTACATTTTTATTTCTTGGCCATTTTCTATGAATCCTTAGGAATGCACTTTATATATGAATCCTTCGGAGTACATATAAATGAATCCTTCATATTGTACTACTTTCTATGAATCCTTTGGAGTGCACCATTAAAAATGCAGTCTTGATGTCCATTTGCCAAATCTCAAGATCAAGATATGCTGCAATAGATAAGATAATTTGGATAGATTTTAGCATGGCTACTGGTGAAAAGGTTTCCTCATAATCAATCCTTGCTTTATGATTAAACCCTTTTGCAACAAGCCTTGCCTTGAAAGTTTCCACCTTCCCATCCTCCTTTCTTTTCTTTTTGTAGATCCACTTTCATCCGATGGGTCTTATCCCATCTGGCAAGTCTAAAAGCTCCCAAACCTAATTTTAATAAATTAAATCCATCTCGATATTTATAGACTTAGACAAATCTCAGAGTCCTTATCTTGGATTGCATCATCGTTGTTGTCAGATGCTGTATCATTTTCCTTTAGAATCTCACTAAAGAGTTGAACCAAATACACTCTATCACGCTAATGATTAACTCTACTACTATAATGTGGCTCCACTTATGATCCAGTATAAGTGACACGTGTATCCTGATTGTCGATAGTACTCCCACTGCCACTAGGCATTGTACTATAGATATCGAGTTATATTGATCATGTACGAGTGGTTTAGAAGAAATTACTTTCTTTTATCCTCATAGTTCTTGTAAAATAATCTTGATCTTAGGCTTGTAGTCAATCATATAATCTTACTCTAAATACCGAGCATTTATGCTAACAAATACTCTCTGGTCCTTAGTATCATAAAATTAACCACCCTTGGTTCTATTTGGTTAACCTATAAAGAGATATACATCCATATTTTATTCCAACTTGTCCGGCTCCTTCCTTAAAAATAAGTGTTAGGCAACCCTAGATACGAACTTGACTAGTCTTGGATCTAGTCGATCATCGCATGGGAGTCATTGATAATGATTTATAAGTAACTAAGTTCACTAAGTATGTGGTTGTCTCTAATGCAAAACCCTAAAAAAGAATTCGGTGGCTCCGAATAACTCATTATGGATCTAACCATGTCTAAAAAGTCATGTTCCTTCTTTTTATTACACTATTTTACTGTAGAGTGCCTGTTGCAGACAATTGGGATGTAAATCCCACCTCCGATAAGTGATTCCTAAACTCTCCTAAGAGGTTCTCTCCTCCATGATCATCATAGAATTTTGATTAGTTTACTATTCTTATAATCTATACCATCCTTACACACTTTAAACTTATCAAACGCTTCAGACTTATGATGTATAAGGTATTCATATTCAAACTTTGAGTAGTCATTCATGAAAATAATGAAGTACTCATATACACCTTTTTCTCTTATTGTCATAGGGCCATACTATTCGGAATGAACGAGTTCCAACACATCTTTGGATCTATATCCCTTAATCATGAAAGGCCTCTTGGTAATTTTACCCTCTAAGAAGAATTCACAGACTGAAAGTGCCTCCACTTCCAAATAACTCAATTTTCAATTTGAAACCAGTCTTTGATTTCCTTTTAGATTAATATAACCTAAGCGTAAGAGTCAAAGATACGCTTGGTTCAAATTCGAAGGTTATTTTCTCTTTAGCTCATTTCCTTTTAAATTACTTATTTCAGTACTTAGCAGTAATGGTGAGACACGTCTTCTAATACAAAGATCATTTTCTAATGTATTAGATGAGATAAGAGATTTTCCATTTTTGATAAAGACATCTTTATTAAAATAAACCAAATATTCATTAAAACAATTTTAAAAACCAAAATTAAATTTCTTCTAATGCTAGGAACATAAAAAACTACTAATGTTAACTTATTATCTTCACCAAAATTTAAAGTTAAATTTCCTACTACTAATACTGGTTCCTTACTATAATTGCCCATGAGTAAAAATATTTCTGCTTCACTGAGTTCCTTGGTTTCTTAAAACCCTGTACATAATTGTAAACATGATTAGAGGCTCCCGAATCTGCACACCAGGTACTAGTAAATTTCACCACATAACATGTCTTAATGAATAAGGAGAAATTTTCTCTTCCTTTCTTCATTGCTTAGAAGATCGGGAACTACTTCTTCAAATGTACTGGCTGTTGGCAGACATAACAGTTGCCTTTCAACTTCGTATCCTCAACCCTATGATTAAAAATAGTTTTATCAATCACAGGTTGTACCTGATACTTTCCTTTCTTCTTCTTACAATTTTGGATTGAAGATGATGGGCCTATCTCGAAAACCTAAACAACACCCTTTTGCTTGGTGATATTCTCCTTAGTTTGGAGTTCATTAAATAACTTTGCCAATGAGTAATCAAGTATTTTTATAGAATAATTAAGGCAAACTATTTAAAGGAATCTGACAGTGATTAGAGCACAAAATTAATCTAGATCCCTATTGATTTCAGATCAAATTACTTTTGATTCCCCCAAGATGGACAACATCTTAAGAACGTTATCACGTATGAGAGCATCATCTAGAATCCTTGTATTAACCGTCCTTGCCATATCATCCATCCTTGTGACACAATTTTGATCCTCAAACATGTCCCTGAGGATCACAAAATCATGTTATAAGCATTTGACATGTGTTAATGTTGGTGTTACAGTACATTGGTCATAGAGGCCAATATGTAGCAACGAACCATCCGATCGGCCATTTACCACCTCTAATATGCCTGGACATCCTATTTGGATGCTTCTTCATTAGGCTTGGCAGGGCAGGTTTCAGTTAAAACAAAATTATATTCCTCAGCAGTTAGGACAATGTCTGGGTTTTTTTCCCAATCAATATAGTTCATTCGAATTAACTTATTTTCCGTTAAGATGGAACAAGTGGGTTGAATGCTGAGCCCATTTTTAAATATGAGAATCATGATTTGAAAACATAATTAATTTTAAATAAACATGTGAGAATTACCTTCGATTTAATTTTAATCTGGCATCCCTCTACCATCAATTAAAATAATATCATGTTAAAAATTCTAGTTCCTTTATGAAGTGAGATTTCTCGTCGGAAGCTTAAATCACTCCACCTTGATCTAGACAAATTTTAATCCTTCAATTATATTTTTCGAACAACCCATGAAACTTATGTCCCATATAATTGAATAGTGGGGATCTTTTGGTTCCACGAATAATGATAGTGACTCTGTTGGGGAGGATATCATTGATTATGTTTTATGGGTATACTATTGGTTCATTCCTTGTTAAACCCGCTTGTGAATAACATTCCCATTGGGGGGATCAAACTCGCTCACATTGTAATTCTAGGAATTATCACTTTAGAGTAATAAGGATATCGGATGCCGTGATTTAATCCCATCCGTTGGGTGGTAGACAAGCTAACACGAAAAATTAATCATATCACATTCTTAAAAGACCAATGGAGATTGTGGAATTTGTGTTGAAACCCATCTCCCACTTGATATTTTAAACTTAAGAGTATTCTGAAAAAGAATTTATTCAATTCTAAACATTCGGCTTAAGTCCTTGGTAATTCTCAATTTACATGTACAAATTAAATTTCCTAGTTTCACTATTTTAGTTTTCCCCCAAATAAAACCATTTTTAAATTAAAAAAAAAAATCAAAGATCACAATTTAATTTATACCTTCCAATGAATTACCTGATTAAGTTCAACTTAGAAAAGAATAAATAAAAATGGATTTTCTAGAAAAAAAAACGTGATTTAGGGCAATCACAATAAAAATCCATGTGTCCATATTAATGCGGTATCCTAATTAATTAATTATTTAGTGCACGATGATTATCGACATGCAAGATGGTGGAATCATTATAAAATAAATAATCAAGCACTCATAATTCAAATAGGAATCAAATTCCCTTACCGTCATGGCCTAGAGTTCTTCTTGAAGAAGAACTCTCCAAGATTAATAATCCTCCTTGAATTAAACTTCCTTTTGAGCTAGAGTCCTTCTTGAAGTATACTTCAATAAAAATGGATTTATATGTGCCTTTGACCTCTAGAAAAAAGTCCTCTCTCGTGAAGAAGATCAATAGTTGAAGTGGTGAAAAACAACATCAAATAACAAAAAATAAACCTAATGCGCCCTTAGGGATGACTAGTGACGCGACTCAAAAAGTGTCTCTAATGTGCATTCACTCTAGTCTCAAGTGCAAGCCTGTCGCGGTAGTAATAAACCCGGTAAGTCAGGATTGTATCCACAGGGAAATAGAACAACGGAGTTGTAATGATGGGAAAGACGAGTGAATCCTAACTTTGAATCAAAAAAGAAAGGAAAAATGATTTGGTTTTGAGAATTGACTACGACTAAATGCAATTGTGAAATTATGAAGAGATGAAACTATACTAAATTACTTAAAATATGAATGAAAGATGATTTGAAACTTTAAACTATGTGATGAGGAAAACAGGACGGGAATACAATCCCCCAACCCTAGTGTATTGCAGTTATAATATTAATCGTAAATTTAATTGATTAATTTGACCTAGAATTTAGTACTCCCAAGCATTACGTATATGAGGTTCAAGCCCGCATCATACTTAATATGAGGACGAGTAAATCCGTATTGATAGTTACACTCGAATTGCATTCTAAAGCATCCCGGTTACCTAAAGGAAAACGAGATCTAAAGATCTATAATTGTTGTGTTCCTACGCAATACGGTCGGAATCAATCACTAAATTCAGAGGATTAATGTTATACACATGCAATTAACACATCAGGTTGAGTTCATGTATCCCGACCTTGAAAAATTAGACGGACATATGAAAATTTGAAAGCAACATGATGGGAAGGAATGCAAACATTTTTATTGATTACTAAAGATGCAGAAAGATGAAATTATAAATGAACAAAACAACTAGCACAAAGATTGGAACGAAAATTAAAATACTTGTACTTGAATTGCATCTTGAAAATAATCTAGGTTTTATTGTTCTTTTCCTTCTAAATGAATTACCAAAGCTTCCTTCAGGAAGTGGAAGCCCCCCTTTACGTTTTGGAGGAGTCTACCATATATTCACTACAAAAAACCAGAGTTTAAACCAACTAGGACTCTATTTTTACAAGTGGATAATTTCGAAAATTCGATAACAGAACCGATCCGGGTAAATTCTTCTGTTCGGTTCCATCTTTTGTAGCTTTTACAGAAAACCTCTTCGAACATGGGATCGGTTCGTTTTTGGCCAGCTTCGGTTCGGTTCCATCTTTTTATCCCTTCATAGGAAGTTTAACCAAGGTGGATTCGGTTCGTTTTTCCTTTGATTCGGTTCGGTTCGTTTTTCCATCTTTAACAAAAGCTTTGCTTTCTTGTGTTTCCTTGTAGCTTTTGGTATGGAACTTGGTTGATAGCACCAAACACCTACAAAATAGATGACGAACACACGAAACTCGACGTACTCATTAGAAATTTGTCATTATCAAAAATACGATATAATCCACTTGAATTACATTGCGTGCAGCGATAAAACCTTCTAAATTACGGGGATAAATGGGAAGAATTTATGCCTAATCAAACCCCCCTAACTTAGAACGTTGATTGTCCCGAGCAATGTAAAAGAATAACAATAAGGTCTAGCTCTTAAAAGGGATAGGATACCTCTTTCGCGGGTACGCGATTGCATTTAGCGTATGCAACAAGCCTTTAAACCCCTAGGTTACCCTAGTAGGACGAGTTGTGTCTCGTGAGGGTTTACAGAGAATATACCCACAAAATTCGACTCAAAGAATATTCAAAACATGCAAAAATTGTATAATTGAAACTTTCCCAGAAAATAGTCATCATCAAGTCATATTTACAAGTCTCAAATCGTAGTGCATGTGTGCGACACCAAAAATTTAACCGCCGATTTCCATCGATTGACCATTACATTACTTATCCGAAAATTCATTTCGATTCAATATCTCACGGAATTCTCTCTCAAACGAATCACTCGAAATGTGGCTATTCTCTCGGTATGCGTGATATAAAGAGTAAATGTAATGGACACAAAGTCACACATACAAGTAGAAAGACGAAAATATGTGGTGAATAGATCTAATCAACGGATTACGGTTTTAAAAATGGGAACATTACCTCTTATTCACGCATTATCTCTTTTATTATCTTTTGGTGTTTTAACTCTCTACGCGGTAATCAATTTCGCAATTTAGACTCGGTTAGGACTTTTTCGGGTTTTAAGGTATATTGGGTAAAATAAAAATGGTAGGGAAGGTTGGAATTGGAAAAGTCATTTATGATGTCCATTTGTGCTTTTTTCTGGGCTATTGCTCATTTTTTTCTTCTTTTTTTCTATTTTTTCTATTTTTCACTTCTTTTCTTTCCTTGCTATTTTTGTTGAGCATATCTATTTTTTTCTTGCCCCTTTATATGCACTTTTCGGACTTAATTCTGAATTTTTTCATTTTTCTCAATTCCGGGCCATTTGGGTTTTTCGGGTTGTCAAACGAAAGGGAAAATCTATTTGGCTCAAATTGGGTTGCAAAAGGGGTGATTTTTTGCATCTTTTTCTGGCCAATATTTTTGGGTGACAAACGAGGGCCTACATTATTGTCCAAAATGCCAATTACGTTTCGAGATGAATTTAAGTTTTGAGATTATTTTTGGCACGTTTTTCAAAGCAATATCACACACGTTTTGCATAACCGATCAAAATGAAGGATTGAGATCCTCGACGACTTTTTGAGCGCTGAAAAGAACTTTGAGTTAACAATTAACTCGAATTGATTTAAAAGCTCGCAAAAAATGATAGGCTCGAATCTAATCGGGTTTGTTAATCTCCACACTTATTCGTTAAGTCGTCAATTTTCGCTCAATTTCCATCTTTGGTCAGTTTTGGCTTTGTGTATGTTGAATTTTTACAACTTGAGACTTTAAACCGACTTTTAATGATATTTTTGAAAATTTTGAATTCCAATTTTTATATATTTTGAAAAAAATATTTTTGGGTTTTTCAAAATTCTATGATTTTTTTGGAAATTTCTGGGCATTTTTGAAAATTTGTGAAGTTTTAGAAATACGCACTTGTGACCCCCCCTAACTTATACTTTTGCATTGTCCTCAAGAAAAAGGGACTAAAATCTAACTCAAAGCGAATGAAAAGTGCGGAAAAATAAAACAAGCAAATACAACAGAAATGCAGCTTTTATATAAAGAAAGAACAACGGTGTTACATAGGATAAGGGAAAGATACACGAGTAACACTGAGTAAACAACCATGTGAAATACAAACAACAACAACCACAGCAGGAACATTCATGGGATTTATTGCGGGGGTTGATTGGAGGGCCCAGGTGCGCGCGGGTCATAAGGGTCGTAAAAGAACACTGGTGGAGGACCGTCAAAGTTTAGCTCATGGAGGTGAGCTTGGAGTTGGTGCATCATCCTTGTGTCTCGTCGATAAGCCTCTTGGTCATGGTTGTATTGGGTGATGAACCCGTCCAAGCGGGATTCCACCGCTGCCAACCGGTTATCGAAATCAGCACCTGGGGGCTCAAAATTCGAGTCATCGTCTTCATTGTACTCGTCCTCATCATCCCCTTCCATTTCAACGTCGTCCGCCGCCTGCTCTTCGATCGAAATTTCTTCCTCCTCCTCTAAATTGATCTCTTCTCGAGCTGCTCGATTGGCAGCCCGTTGCCGGGCACTCCTCGTGTGGGATGTCTTGCCAATAGGTTCAGGGAGACGGGGGAAAGGCTGGGGTGGATGGATACCAGCATCGGCTAAAAGGGATGTGATGAGGCAGGCATATGGGAGGGGTACTGCACCTTTGTGCTCCCAGGCTGTGAAAATGATATTCGCGTAGAGCATCCTGGCCAGGTTGAGGGTGAAATCGGGGTCGAATAGGTGGTACACAAGGGTCGCTTGGCGAGGGCGCATCGTCGAGTCATTGGAAGTTTGGAGCAGATTGGCACACACAATATGGAATGTGATGCGTGCTTTGTCATTAAGACGACCCACGGGGAAAGTACCCCATTCCCAATTATCATCGGGCGCGAGGGGGTCGATACACTGCTGTTTGGGAATGGGGGTGGCATTGGTTGGGTAGTCGTATACGTCCGGGTGGGGAACACCTTTTTTCGCAAGCTTACGGGCGAGGATGTCTAGGGTGAATGGAATAGGGCGGCCGTCAACAAAAGATTGGCACGCAAAGTCGCCCGTACGGATAAGAGTGCCATAGAAAGTCCGACTTCGTCGGCCCATACGACGGGATGAGGCTTGTGCAAGTATTTCTTCCACCCCCTTCGACAAAAAAGGGTTGTGACGGGGCGGGGGAGCTCGTCCTAGTTGACTACCCGCTCAATGTGCAATTGACGGGAAAAACAAAAAAGGGTCACACCATACTCGCTCCATATGGGAGCGGTATTTCCCATTACCGTTGGGCAGAACTTCGATTGATAGATATTTAGGCGGGAGAGCGGGATTTGCCATTGGGGAAACTGAGATTTAGGAGAGGTAGGACTAGGGTTTGTAAAGAGAGAGAGAGAGTTGGAGGTGTGAGGGGAAAAGGAGGGATGATAGGGTATATATAGGTGGTGGGGAGGGGTGGGGGTGGGGAAATTTGGAGGGAAAAAGGGGTTGAATATGATGGAGGGAAAAGGGGGTGAATGGTGGGAGGAATGGGGATTGGGGGTTGAATGAGGTTCTCGGGAAGGTGCAAAATCAAAGGAACCGAACCGATCCGGTTCAGGGGCGATTCGGTTCGATTATGTGATTTTTTTATTTTTCAATTTTTCCAAACCGAACTGATCCGACTGAGGGATTCGGTTCGGTTCCATCTCCCATATTGCAGTCTGTAGCCCAGGTATCGTATTCTCCCACTTGAATTTCTTGAGGCCCTCGTGAATAACGTGGTGGAATGTGTGATCTAACCCCTATCCTTACGTGACTTACCAACGGACTCACCCTAGTCTAATGAAGCCTAACTATTATACACAAGAATTCACCCCATACGTGTGGGGGGTGCGACGACCTCACTGTAGCAGCTCACTCTACCCCATAAACGGGGTCCGACAACCAGACGGTGTCGACTTCTTCCACACACACCTCTAAATATGGCTTTAGGCGTTGTCCGATTACTTTGAATGTATTTCCCCCTTTCAAATCGTCTAACTCAACAGCTCCGTGAAGGAAAACATTCTTCACAACGAACGGGCCAGACCATCGCGATCGCAACTCGCCCGAAAAGAGATGGAGCCGAGAGTTATAAAGAAGCACTTTTTACCCGGGAAGAAACTCTTTGCATCGAATGATGCTATCGTGAGCGAGTTTCATCCTTTTCTTGGAAATTTTAGCATTCTCATACGCATCATTGCGTATCTCTTCTAACTCATTTATTTGAAGCTTGGGAGCTTCACCGGCCTTATCCATGGCATAGTTTAGCTCCTTAATTGCCCAATACGCCTTGTGTTCTAACTCCACGGGGAGATGGCAAGGTTTTCCATACACAAAGTGGAAAGGGGACATGCCGAGTGAATTTTTATATGAGGTGCGATAGGCCCATAGCGAATCGTTCAATCTAAGTGACCAATCTTTTCGGGTAGGATTGACGGTTTTTTCAAGAATGTTCTTGATTTCTCGATTTTCTAGTTTGGCCTGCCCATTCGTTTGTGGGTGATATGTCATCCCGACCTTGTGAACGATGCCATACTTTCTCATGAGCTTCGCGAATGGTCTATTATAAAAGTGCGTGCCATTATCACTGATTATCGCTTTCGGAGCACCGAAGCGGGAAAGTATGTGTTCCTGCAGGAGCTTAATCACCACTTTGTTGTCATTTGTCTTGGTAGCTATAGCTTCCACCCATTTAGAAACATAGTTTACGGCGATAAGGATGTATAGAAAACCAAAGGACTGGGGGAAGGGACCCATGAAGTCAATACCCCAACAGTCGAAGATCTCAATGATGAGTATGGGGGTAAGAGGCATCATGTCTCGTCGAGTAATGGCTCCCATCCGTTGGCACCTATTGTAAGATTTTCAAGCGTCGTTCACATCCCGGAATATTGTGGACCAATAGAGACCGCATTGCAGAATTTTAGCGGCCGTCTTTTTCGTCGAAAAGTGGCCTCCACAAGCTTCCGAATGATAAAACTAGATGACTTTCAGGATTTTGTCATCCGGTACACATCGTCGGATGATTTGGTCGGTGCAATATTTAAACAAGAAGGGATCATCGTAGAAGAACATGCGCGACCAAGTAAGAAACCTCTTCTTATCTTGCGGTGTCCAGTCGGGAGGGACGGCTCCCGTGATAAGGTAGTTCATTATATCCGTAAACCAGGACAAAGAAGAGGTAGCAAAAAGTTGCTCATCCGGAAAGTATTTGTCTATGGGTATGGGATCACTAGGCACGTCAGACGAAAGCCGTGATAAGTGGTCGGCAACGACATTTTCTACTCCTTTCTTATCTTTAATAGAGAGATTGAACTCTTGTAGGAGTAGGATCCACCTTATGAGGCGCGGCTTTGCATCTTTCTTTGCAAGTAGGTATTTTAATGCCGCGTGGTCGGTGAGACAAGTAATGGGAGAACCGATAAGGTATGACCGAGATTTATCAAGGGAAAAGACTACTGCTAGCAACTCCTTCTCCGTGGTAGAGTAGTTGAGTTATGGTCCGGTAAGGGTTCGAATAGCGTAGTAAATGACACGAGCCTGCTTATCTTTTCTTTGGCATAAAATAGCCCCTATCGCATAATCGCTAGCATCACACATAAGTTCGAATGGTAGAGACCAATCCGGAACTTGCATGATGGGAGCGGACACAAGCATGGTTTTCAGTTTTTTAAAAGAGCTTTGGCATGCTTCTGTCCACTCGAATGAGGTGTCCTTCATGAGTAGGTTTCTTAAGGGTCTAGCGATGGCGCTAAAGTCCTTAATAAACCTTCGATAAAACCCCGCGTGTCCCAAGAAGGAGCGCATTTCTTTGAGTGATTTTAGTATGGGAAGGTCAGCTATGACATCTATCTTTGCCCTATCAACTTCTATCCCTTTGGATGATATTATATGGCCAAGAACTATTCCCTCGGTGACCATGAAATGGCATTTCTCCCAATTCAGCACTAAGTTCTTTTCCACACACTGGGCAAGTACTTTTTTCAGTTTTTCGAGACAAAGGTAGAAAGAGGTTCCAAAAATGCTGAAATCGTCCATGAACACTTCGAGTCCTCTCTCGACCATGTCGTAAAATAGGCTCAGCATGCACCCTTGAAAGGTCGTGGGTGCATTACACAAGACAAATGGCATACGTTTGTAGGCAAACGTACCAAAAGGGCAAGTGAAGGTCGTTTTCTCCTGGTCAAGTGCATCTACCTCAATCTGGTTATATTTGGAATAACCATCAAGGAAGCAATAGTAAGGGTGGCCCGTTACTCTCTCAAGCATTTGATCAATAAATGGCAAGGAGAAATGGTCTTTCCTAGTTCCCGCATTGAGTTTTTGGTAATCAATGCAAACGCGCCACCCGGTGGTGGTACGTTGGGGAACTAGCTCTCCCTTAGCATTCTCAATCACTGTCATGCCCGACTTTTTCAGGACGACTTGAATAGGGCTCACCCATTTGCTATCCGAGATTGGGTAGATAATCCTGGCATCCAATAATTTGATGATTTTGGCTCTCACTACTTTTTTCATATTGGGATTTAGCCTTCTTTGCATTTCTCTCGAGGGCTAGACGTCCTCTTCGAGATGGATCTTGTGAGTGCAAATCAAAGGACTTATCCACTTCAAATTAGCAATGCACCAACCAAAAGCACTTTGGTGCTTCCTCAGAATTTTTAATAATTTTTCCTCCTGCTCTTCGCCTAGGCTAGAGGAGACAACAACAGGAAATGTCTCATCCTCTCCTAGGTAGGCATATTTACTATGGGAGGAAAGTTTCTTCAATTCGAGAGTTGGAAATTTTTCATCGGAGGGAACCATGTGTGTATCCCTCGGAGGTAACTCCTCGAATCTAGAAACCTAACTAACATCTCTCGCGTCCTCGCCCGACGCTCTCTCATCGATTAACTCTTTCCACTCCTCAATCTCCCTCTCATAGTCGGTGTACGTCCCCTCACTCTCGTGGCTCGACACCATGACCCTAAGGCGTCTCCACAATAATTCTCCTCAAAGTACTCCTCTACTATCTCATCTATGAAGCTCACCACATGAAGATCATCTTCTACCCCCATATGTTGGGCTATGTGAAAGATGTTAGTCTCTAAGGTCATGTTCCCAAAGGTGAGTTGCATTCGCCCATTCCGAGTATTGATGATTGCGTTAGCCGTGGCTAAGAACGGGCCCAAGGATGATGGGAACATGGTTGCTCGAGGTGAAGGAGGGCTCCGTGTCCCAAATGACAAAGTCTACCAAAAAGTAGAAAGTGTCAACTTGGACGATCACGTCCTCGACTATGCCTCTTGGGATCTTCATAGTTCGATCCGCCAATTGGAGAGTGACCTTTGTGGGCTTGAGGTCGCCCAAATCAAGTTGCCTATAGATGGAGTAAGGGAGGATATTGACACTTGCTCCCAAGTCAAGTAAGGCCTTTTTTATTTTATTTTCTCCAATGATGCAGGAAATGGTGGGTGCACCGGGATCTTTGAATTTAGGCGGGAGGTCATTAAGTAGGATGGAGCTCACGTTTTGTGCTAGAAAGACATTCTTCTTTACCTTCATCTTTCTCTTTACCGTCAACAAGTCTTTGATGACTTTTGCATAAGCTGGAATTTTCTTAATGGCATCAAGGAAAGGTAAGTCCAACTTTACTTATTTTAGCATTTCTAGCACGTCATCACGTGGGTTTCCTTTATGGGAGGGAATCAACCTTTGAGGAAATGGTGCTGCGGAGGGTGGTTTCACTACCACCTCGGGCTCACTAGTGTCTTCCTTGTCACTCTCAATCAAGGGGACATCTTCGACCTCTTTTATGTCGGGCGAAATCTCCTTGGATTTTGTTATGTCGTGTGGGGGAGGTGATAAATCAACAACTCTCCCACTACGAAGAGTGGTCACAGCTTGACATTGCTCCTGATGTTCAGTAGAAGTGGAGCTAACACTAGTTTGACCTTGGGGAGGTCTTTGGCCTTGGGCAGGAAACTTGCCCTTCTCTTGGACACTCAACGAGGATTGTATCTTTGACAGACTTGTATTTATGTTACTGATTAGGAGATCATATCTAGCATTGGTCGCAGTCTGACTTGTGATGAATTGATTCATAGTATCCTCGAGAGTTCTCTGTGGTGGCGGGATATATGCTCCTTGAGGTGGTGGTGCTTGCACATGTCCTTGCATGCGTGGAGCTTGTTGAAAGTGTTGTGGTGGAGGGGGCCAACATGTGAAGGAGGGTTCATCGCAGCATGTTGTTGCCCATAGCTAAAACCAGGATGGTTTTTCCATGAAGGGTTGTAAGAATTCCCGTGCGGAGCACCGAAATTACCTTTAAATACTCCTATACCACTAACTTGCTCTTGAAACATTGCTTTGTAGGTGGGTATAGTCGGGCATTCTTCAGTTGAATGACCCGCCTCACAAATTGCACGCACCTTCTCGACGGGGTTTGGTATGGATCCAGTTGGTCCTCTTCCACATATCCCACGTACGTCTCGCACTTCTTTCTCCAGTATATCGATTCAACTGTCAGCTATAGAACTCTTTTCTACATGCAATAGACCGGACGTCGATGGAGTGGTGGTCACTTGACTATTTCGATTCTGAGCGTTAGGATCAGATGTATCCCAAGATTGGGTAGTCTCGGCGAAATATCTCAGGTGAAGCTCAGCATCATTGGAGCCTAAGTCGACAAAAGGACCACTACTATGGTTTCAACGAGTTGTTTGGAATTCAGATTCAGCCCATTATAGAGAAAAGAAATGATTTGCGCTGCAACAAATCCATGATGGGGGCATGAAGTGACTAACTCATTGAAACGCTCGTAACATCGATGAAATGGCTCATTTTTAAATTGTCTGAATGCTTGAATTTGAGCCTTTATGAAGATTGTTCGATGTGGTGGGAAGAATTTCTTGAGAAATATAGATTGCAACTCGTTCCAAGATGGGATCGAGCTTGGAGGCAAAGACCATAGCCAGGTCTTAGCTTTATCTTTTAGTGAGAAGGGGAAGAGTTTGAGGTGAATCACCTCTTGTGTGCAAGTTTGATCATTAAGAGTATTGCACACATCCTCAAATTCCCTGATATGGAGGTATGGCTTTTCAGAATCCATACTATGGTAATGAGATAACATCTGGATCATCCCATTTTTGAAACAGAATTTCCCGACATTATACGGGAGTATAATGCATCCCGGAGTGACAGTGCGCTCGGGATATAAGATTTCTCTCAGCGGGCGGTATGGGGCCTCTTCCTCATCGGTGGCTGCACTACCGTGTTGCGACATCTATCTCTCATTTAATGACTCGGTGCTCTCACTTGGTGTGCTCGGAGGTGTGTCCTAAGAAGGAAAACAGAGTGTTATTGGAGATTGAGTGTGACGGTGTGGGAGGTGGAATCCAGAACTGTGGGGTGTTAGGAGTGTGGGGGCTATCGGGGTTGTACTCAACTATTGGATTTTCGTGAATGCTGGTTGGAGTATTATGAGGTGTGGGAGTGAGTTCAGAATTTTGCATTAATAGATTGTGAGAGATGATGGTGGATATTTTTGTGCTTTTTGAATTTTTTTATGTTTTTGGATTTTTGGTCAAAGTTTTAGATTAACTCAATCTAATCCTAAGTCTACCTAATTCCCCGGCAACGGCGCCAAAAACTTGAATCGACTTAGAAAGTGTCTCTAATGTGCGTTCACTCTAGGCTCAAGTGCAAGCCTGTCGCCTTAGTAATAAACCCGGTAAGTCGGGATCGTATCCACAGGGAAATAGGACAACGAAGTTGTAACGACGGGAAAGACGAGTGAATCCTAACTTTGACTCAAACAAGAAAGGAAAAATGATTTGTTTTTGAGAATTAACTACGACTAAATCCAATTGTGAAATTATGAAGAGATGCTACTATACTAAATTACTTAAAATATGAATGAAAGATGATTTGAAACTTTAAACTATGTGATGAGGAAAACAGGACGGGAATACAATCCCCCAACCCTAGTGTATTGCAGTTATAATATTAATCATAAATTTAACTGATTAATTTGACCCAGAATTTAGTACTCCCAAGCATTACATATATGAGGTTCAAGCCCGCATCATACTTAATCTGAGGATGAGTAAATCGGTATTAATAGTTACACTCGAATTGAATTCTAAAACATCCCGATTACCCAGAGGCAAACGAGATCTAAAGATCTACAATTGTTGTGTTCCTACGCAATTCGGTCGAAATCAATCACTAAATTCAGAGGATTAGTGCTATACACATGCAACTAATACACCAGGATGGGTTCATGTATCCCGACCTTGAAAAATTAGCCGGACATATGAAAATTTGAAAGCAACATGATGGGAAGGAATGCAAACATTTTTATTGATTACTGAAGATGCAGAAAGATGAAATTATAAATGAACAAAACAATTAGCACAAAGATTGGAACAGAAATTGAAATACTTGTACTTGAATTGCATCTTGAAAATAATCTAGCGTTTATTGTTCTTTTCCTTCTAAATGAATTACCAAAGCTTCCTTCAGGAATTGGAAGCCCCCCTTTACTTTTGGGAGGAGTTTACCATATATTCACTACAAAAAACCAGAGTTTGAACCAACTAGGACTCTATTTTACAAGTGGATAATTCCGAAAATTTGATAACAGAACCAATCTAGGTAAATTCTTCGGTTCGGTTCCATCTTTTGTAGCTTTTACAGAAAACCTCTTCGAACATGGGATCGGTTCATTTTTGGCCAGCTTCGGTTCGGTTCCATCTTTTCATCTATTCACAGGAAGTTTATCCAAGGAGGATTCAGTTCGTTTTTCCTTTGATTCGGTTCGGTTCGTTTTTCCATCTTTAACAGAAGCTTTGCTTTCTTATGTTTCCTTGGAGCTTTTGGTATGGAACTTGGTTGATAGCACCGAACACCTGCAAAATATATGACGAACACACGAAACCTGACGTACTCATTAGAAATTTGTCATTATCAAAAATACGATATAATCCACTTGAATTACATTGCGCGCAGCGATAAAACCTTCTAAATTACGGGGATAAATGGGAAGAATTTATGCCTAATCAACTAGACTCCCAATCGATCTGCGTCTGTTGCTCTGCAACTTCATCTCAGGTTCACCATGTTCATGCAAAAACGTTCATAACTTGTTCAAAACTTCGCCAAAGTTCATGAAACTTTGTCCAAGCCCATAACCCATGTAAATACATAATTTTAACTAGTAGAAAATATTACATCCCCTCACAAACTACTCCATATATATATATTGATTAAAACCAATAATTAAAATAACCTAATTATTACAACCAAACTGAATCTATAAAGAACATAACTACAGATAAACTACAGTAGGATCCATTCACATACAAGAACATTCATGTAACCATGATGTTAGAGATATAAACATTATATCTATGCAAACCCATGTTAGTATGAAACAACATACATATATGTATTTCCTACAACACACAAATCAGTTTTTCATGGTGGACAACAGAGACCTTTCCAACGCATAATTAATCTGAACTAAGGGCTCTAATACCAATTATTGGGGATCGATATGCACGAAAAAAATTTGAACTTTTGATTAATCATGCAATAAAAAGTACATATCAAAAACTAACTTTAAAACTAAAACTTAGAATTTCGAGTACAATACCTTAGCAGATCTTGTTGGTGATCTGAATAAGAAGAAAAATTATTTGGAGAATATGAAAGGACTGCCTTCTTTTAGTCCTCTAAAATCTTTCTTGTGTGCATCGAGCGGCCTGGAACTTCTAATATATAATCCTCCCAAAGCTAGGTAGGTGTGTGGGAACCTCTGGAGATGAAAACCTTTAGTTTTGAGTGAAATATGGACCTTTATCTAAGTATCTTCACAAAATAGTGAATAGTATTTCTCTCTCCCTATCTAACCCTTAATAATTATCATGTAACTTAAAACCCTAGATTACACCAATATATATAGGTATAAGTTACGGGCTTGAGCTAAATTGGGTTTTCAGAGAGCCTGGACTTGCTACTTGGGCATATGGACTATATTAGGGACCCAAGACAGTGGCTTCCAAATAAATACTCAAAAATCCTAAATTATAATCACGTAATCTATTTAATTTCTTTATTTAATCATAGTTAATTCCACTAAATAATTATAACTGCACTCCAATTTAAACATCTCAAATTCCCTCGAAGTAAGGACATCTTATTTGTAAAGCCGATATGGTATATAATGTGAATCCCTGTGTTAAGTTTTCAAAACCTTCTTAGTCAATTTGCCTCTAATTTATTTTAACCAACATCTAATCAATTTCTTGATTCTCAGACTTAACTTATCTTGCTACTCCATCGATTATTGCTTACTGGTGGAAACAAATCTTATAAGTCTATCAAGGGGGTATTACAATAAAAAATCTTTCTTGGACGCGTATTCCTTCGTATTATGATCTCAGACCTACCCGTATAACCATTGCCCAACTTACAAGGATATATTGATCCAATCTAAAATTGAATCGCACCTATAATAATAAAAGAAACAATCATAAATGCATTTAAATGATCATCACCTTTGGATTATGAATCTATGCACTCTTTACAAATGGTATGAAATTGCCCTAGTATAAACAAGACAACCTTTATAATTGAAAATCACGAGTGGTCCTGTTCATTACATTCCTGAATATACCGCTCACAGTCCTCTTTCGAACTATCAAATAAGTTCTCGAATCATCAGACATGTTTCCATAGTTTGAGATAAACTACTAGGATTGCATATGCAGCTATATCGATAGGATGTTAACTCTCCATATAAGTTGTGAACTGTTCAATTGTACTGGAATCGAAACTCCGATCTCCTATGATCAAGCCGGACCCAACTCATCGAAATTCCTACTAAGTACAATTGATCAACATAACATACATATGTAAAACATAAATATAAGGCATTCTTACAAACACTATTCTCATTTCAAATGAATTAGACAACACTTTTATTAAAAATCAAAATGTCATTATATGATTTTAAGAATAAAACCCTAACATATATGACATCAGGATGCATGATATCAACATTAACCAGTCGATATATCTGTGGTACCAACGGCTGGAACCCGTACTCTTCCACAACATGTCGTAGTTTATCTTCATATCCACACAAGTAAGGGAAGTGGGCCACTTGTTGGGCTTTCTGTGGTATGAAGTTTTCTCAAACTGGACATGATGGCATGTTATGTCGATCAGAGGGTAAATTAAACCATTGAAAATCCGATATGCTGATGTCAATATTGATACCCTAAATACCATACGTGAATACCATCCCTGACTGATAAAATATCCTTATATTCTATATTTCCTTGGGAGTACACCATCTCATCCCTATTAATATGGTGGCTATTCATCCATGGTTTACACACCACTACCATGGATCCCCACATCATCAGCTGGCAATAAGCTATAACGAAGTTATGATGAACCTCACTCATAAATATTTTCCTCTTCCCCCATTCCCATTGTAGAAGGCCCAGGAATTCATCGTTATTAGAATGCTCCTCGTTCCGTAGAGGGTGCATGCATCGCAAGTAATCAACCACCAAAACTTTAAAAGAAATGTAATTGAAATTAAATAAATAAAATTAACTAAATTGTTTAATTTACCTAGAGGATCAAGGTGAACCCATTTACCCACGACCTCTAATCTATATTGTGCTATCAACGACTATGTCGGCATGCCACATCCATCCAAGCATAATGCCATGATGGCATCTCCCTAATCGAAATCGCTCAAATGACACCAACTAAGTTTAATGTCATTATTACCAGAGCGAAGAACAATTGGTTGAGGGTATATAACATAAACGCCCGAATGTATCCTCTCTGATTATCGAGTAGTGCATTATCCCTAACCAAATCCCCCATCCTCGTGAAATAAACACGTGGACCGCATTAGCGCTCACATCATCCTACAAGACTCGCTCCTGTCGTCGAACGAAACGATCTCTCCTTTCACCACCTCTAGGCCTATTATAATCGTATAGTCCAATGGTGTGAACGCTATTTTCCATGCGAAAAAATAAAACTTATGGGTCATGTCCCACCATCGCTCAATGAGTGCCAGAGTAAGACCCTGATTCGTTTGTGTGTAAGGCATAATATTAATGGGGACCAAAAATGTTGTTTTGAATCCACTTATAAATATGTGCCCAACGCTGACCCAAACGCGCCATACCATGCCATCATGTATACACAATGAAGCTTATATTCATTGCTTACATAAAATTATAAAAGTGATTCATTGATCAACCGAGTAATTTTTAAGGAATGTAATCAAAAAGTGATTTATAATGATTAACCAATTAGTTTAATTCATCCAAGCTTATATTCATTAACTTAATTTAATTAATTCAATGACTGACCAATTTATTTGTTTGAAGGCTAAACAATTCAATAAATTTAACATTATTTAAGTAATTCATCCAAGATTATATTCATTAACTTAATATAATTAATTGAATAACTAACTGATTTATTTATTTAAAGGGTAAACAATTCAATAAATTTAACATAAAAATAAAAATTGAACGATGTTCTTACTTGCTCAAAACGCTCTACGAGCAATGTTTATCCGAAGAGGACTGAATAGGGGGAGATGCATAATATTCATACCATCTGGAAATCCAAAATCATCAATAACATGTTGTGCGTTGACCGCCAAGGAACCTTCTCGACGTCTTGAATGTAAGGGACTAAGAGAATACGAGTTGTAATGAAACTGATTTAGATAAAATTGGGACGGCCGAAGAAATGTCATCCAAATTGTCGAAGTGACTTAAATGTAAAAAAGATTATTCCGACACACGCGAGCCTGTGGTGATGGGAATTAGTTTGCCATGCTATACCTCTTACTTAGAAGGAAATCAAAATTTTGAGGAAACAAAAATACATTTTAGCAATTTGAGGGGATAAATTTGCATTAATGTTCATAGTCTTTTTCTTCGTCAAGAAGATAATGAATGACTGAGTTGCTTTATAGTGTTTGTCCCGTGATATTGACTCCCGTCATTAGCTTTTTAAGTAGGACCCAAGAAAATCAGTTCCAGACTTCTTATATTCCTAGGCATATATATAGAGATTATATTTGTTTATACACATTGTTGTAAAACTTTTACTTTATGGGTCAATTAACAATTAACATTTAATAATAAAAAACTGGTTAGGTGTGGGATTCTCGAGTGGTGGTCCTGGCATGTTTGAAAGCTCCACTATAGTTATACATGAAATACTAGACTGAAACACTCATACTCAAGTTATGTTGTCCTTTGAAGACGTGTACGAATTCCACACCATAGTTATTCATGAAATACTATGCTGAAGGAATCATAGTTAAGTTATGTTGTCCTTCGAAGAAACACCGTGAAAAAAGTAAAAAAGTTGCCCTTCGAAGACGTGTACGAATTCAAGAAGACCCATCTGTTTTAAATCCAACATCTCTTCTTCCTCCATATACTCTACTTGTGATGAGCCTTTGCAACTAACAAACAGTAGTCATTATGGGTAAAGATGAAATCTCCTCTGCTCCATATTTCTTTCAAAATTTTGCATGCGTTCTATTTTTATTTGTATGTATATAGTCCACGTGAATGTAAATACCGTTGGTGGGTTTTGATCATGCAGACCAACAATCATTGTCGGATCAAGAATCACCACAACATTCACTTCGATTACCCACTGCTCTAAGGTTCAATCTTTTGATTTATTTTTTAATATAAGAAAGTGTAGCTTGTTGATTGGCTAGAAACTTACTGTTGGGTGTGGTCAGGGAGGATGGTTCGATGAATCTTGTGGTGTATGAGGAAGTGGATGATGTGGGCGTTCAAATAATTCCGAATACTTCGTGTTTTGATGCAAAACAGATGCGAATAGACAGTGGTAATAGTGAAGTTTTTAAGAGTTACGATGAATTGCAGCATCGGATTCAGAGCTTGGAGGAGGCCAAAAATAAAATCTTGAGGTATTAAATAACTTTCTTTTTCTACCAATGATTGTGCTATGTTTGGTAAGGCTATTGATATTTGGGTTCGTTTTATTGAAGTTATTTTGTTTTCCAAGGAAAATAAACTTATTTTACTTCATTTTTAGATTTATGATGCTTCAAATACATAATAGTCACCAAATATGAAAAGTGCGAAATAGTTTTATCACTTTTCATGGAAAACTTTTCTTACCCACTTAGAATTAATTTTCATAAAAAAATTCAAAAGTAATTCCAAACTACTCTCATATTTTTCTAATTCATTTCCGACTTCTGATAAAAATAAAAATAAAAATTATATTTTTGTCCTATTGAATTTTGTTTAACTATATAAGTCCTATTGATAAGACAATAGTACTTATTTATAAGTTTTCTAGTAGACTAACATGACTTATTTAAAAGTTTATCTTTAGGTTGTTAAGGTGCCGCTCGACGTCAACAAGATTTATTTAAAACTTTCTCTTTACCTTGCTAGGCTAATAGGATTTATTTAAAAAGTTGACTAGTCATAGGAACTTATATGATGAAAACTCTTTTAAGGGGAACTAAAATATAAGAACCCTAAAAAATTATTTTTCAACTTTGTAATTAAACATACCCTTATTGAAAATGTCATATTCCCCCTTGACATTTTCAAACATAGTGCCTCGCCTCACTCCTTGTCCCCCTATCCCTATCCTCCAATTGATTTCCTTTGAAAACCCATCATGAGCTCTTAAAACAAACTATCCCAAGTCTTACCGAACATGATTCTTTAGTGGTTTTGATGAGGAACCTCGTTTTCTTACCAGTGCATTTTTCTTTCTTATTTGTTTCATTTTCAAAAACACGAACACTTCTGATCCACCACCACTACACACATATTTGTGTGTATCCGTTTATATAGACCCATATACATACAAATTTGATGTGTACATGAGTCCATGTACAAGGATCCTAGTACATACACCATATATGCATGGATCGATTGAGTTAGAGAGAGGGAGAAGATATAATGAGATTGAAATTGGTGAGGAGAGTGAAAGAATATAGAACGATACTGAAAAGGGCGAGGAAAGAGAGAGATAGGGGCATTACCAGCGGTGGAAGATGGCAGTGGTGGGATGGGAGTTGTGGGGAGAAAGGGGTGGTTTTAGGGTTTATGAGAGTTAGAGAGAAAAGAGTTTAGATAGAGAAATGTAAAAGTAAAATGTGTTAAAATAAAAAAATAAAGCATGTATACTTTTGACTGACGGCGCCTATTGTGAATAATTTCTTACTGGGTGTAGGAAGACCATGGTGTTAGGAAGACAAAAATTAGGTGCCTTTAACATTACCCTTTGTAGGGTTGAAAAAAATTGTGTTGGAAAGCTTGGCTACAACCTATGTCTGGCCATCCAATGTTATGATTTAGTAAGAAGAATTTCACTTAACTTCATAATGGGGGTGGAATCATGTATTGCGGTTTCTCCATATGTAAGGCCACATCTTCTTTCAATTGTTATATTATGCCTATTTCTTGCATACTTCTTTACATTCTTTCGGTTTTTAAGAACAAAGGTATTTTACTTTGATGGTATCACGTGTTCTTGCTCACCACCAATATGGACACGCCGTAAGTGTAACAAATTTTAGCATACAAAAGTTGTTTTTATGGTGAGGAACATGTAGGGCACTTGCCTAATCGTATTGTGTCCTAGTTGGTGTTTAGGCAATACCTTAATGCTCATTTGCTTCGAGTTTTTGTAGTTTCTACCTTTCGTGAATCCAAATTGGTAAATATACATGTAGATTTGAGCATTAAGAAGTGAATTCACAATATGTGATTCAGACTTATAACATAAATTCAAAGTTTTGAGACTTCATATGTGAATTTAGCAATCCGAAACTCTCGAAAATCACAAAAACTCAAACCACACCACTTAAAGCAATAGTACTTTCCTTCCCCAATAGAGCTTGAATGTTGATACATGGTTTAGCATTGTAAGTATGTGTAGTTGAATATCCGTGGTGTTATCACTGGTTTCATTGCACATGACCTGGAATCTAGTTCATAAAGTTTTGTTGCTAGTCTACAATTTTATTCAAGCTGTAAACATTGGCTTCCCACCACACAAGAAAATAAAATATGAAATTGAATAACTGTCGTGTACGAGACAGGCGAAGAATGAAACAGGTTTCCTCTCATCTCACATTCTCATTAATCAATATCAAAGGTCAAAGTGATTATAATGGTGGGAGAGGGCCTTTATTTTTAGCCAAACTACCAGTAGTCCTAAGGGGTTTTGGGGTAAAAGGATTTCCTAACATTTGTTTTATGTTAATAGGATACTCAATGTCCAAAAATACCTTTCTCTCTTAAGTCTTTTATATTTTGAAAATTTATTTGCATACTCACTCAATGTCCAACAATACCCTTAACCCTAAAATAACTTTGACTTCATTGACTAACAATATCTTTGCAACCTTTATCTTATCTGGCGAGCTGCCCAACGAATCTGTTGTTGATGAACTAATGGACAAGTCAGTTTCTCTCGTTCGATTTCAGTGGATAACCTCACAAATGGCTTCTCAGCTCTTTTTTGGATAATGTCGATCTGAAGTTCAGAATTGATATTTCCATTATAGTGGAAGAAATTTAGTTACGTAAAATCTGGGTTATTTCATGGCTTGTGGGTTGTTTCATGGATTCGATGTTTTGCTTTTTCTCTTTTATCGAACAAAGGATATGAGGCAGCTTCGCATCACTAACTATCATTTACATATTTAATGGCCCGAGAATGTAGTTGATTTACCACCTAGATAATATGGAAAGTTCCCTGCCATGTCTAATGCTTCAACGGTTTGATGGAACAACATAGCAGGAAGAGAGAAATTAGATTTTTTGTTTCTGTTGTGTCCTTAAATGTCTTTTTTGGTAAATTGAGAGAAAAAAAAGGAAAAAATGGTAAAAGTAAACGGGCATTGCAAAAAGATTTTCAGGGTGTAATTAATATTTACATAATTAGTCCCTAAATATTTTAAATACCCAAAATACCCCTATTTATAAATCACTCTCCACATATATTACGTACCTCCCTTCCACTCTCACCAATCTGGAAATCCACTAGTGAACGGCCTCTCTTCTGTCATAGTAAGTGTTCCAGATTCCTTGATAATATTAACAAGTGTAACCAATGGGCCTAAATTAACCTAGACTAATAGCCGAGAGGGTTTAGCCAACACTTTGATATCGTTGGATAGGTGCTTAGCTACAGACGATTAGAGACTGAAATACTCGAATGCTTCGATTGAAATTGTTCCAAGGACTGCCTTAGACCATTGCTCTATGGTTCTCCGTTTTGAAGGTAAATTTTCTTACTTGATGAATAATAAACGTTTTAGATTTCTTGCATGTTGGTTTGATCAAAAAGTCTTTGAAGATATTAATAAAAATAATTGGAATAACTATATTAATCTTGAAGATAATATCCAAGAATGCATGAATAGAATTAAAGTGTGGAATAAAAATGTTTTTGGTAACATCTTTCAAAATAAAATAAAAATAATAATTATGCGACATCTCAATGGTATCCAGAAAGCCCAAGAAAACACATACTCACACAATCTTGACATTCTAGAAAAAAAACTTCGAAAGGAGTACAATGCTATTCTTTTTCCTGAAGAAAAATTTTGGAGACAAAAATCTAGAATTCAATGGCTTAGCGAAATAGATAGAAACACTAAATTTTTCCACACATCCATGATAATTAGGAGGAAAAGAAATCGAATAGATCATATTCTCATTAATGGGGACTGGACTGATGATGCAAACGTTATAACCAATCACATTAATGCCCACTTTAAGGACATCTTTCAAGAAGAGTTTTCTTATGATATAAATAGTCAAATGAATAACTACTCGAGCTATAAATTTGAGACCAAGAATAACCATACTCTCACCTCCCCCCTCACTATTGGAGAGGTGAGGCGTATCACTTTTAGTACGAAAGCGCTAAAAGCCCCCCGATCCCGATGGGATTCGACCCATATTCTATTAACACTTTTTGAATGACATAACCTATTTAATTTTGTTAACAAGTGTATGACACAAAAGAATTTCCTGACAAACCTAAATAATAGTTATGTGACACTTATACCTAAAATTGACAATCCAGAGAGCATTAATCGATTTTGCCCCATAACTCTTTGTAATGTCTTGTACAAAATTCTAGCCAAAATGTTAGTTAATAGATTACGCCCCATCCTATTTCGGACCATTAGCCCGGTCCAAGATAGTTTCCTTCTGGGTAGACAAACTTCGAATAAAATAATTATTACTTAGGAAATTATCCATACACTAATTAAGAGAAAAGGCAAAATGGGGGGGGGGGGGGGGGGGGGGGATCATACTTAAAGTTGATCTCAAAAAAGTGTATGATAAAGTTAGTTGGGATTTTCTTGAGGAAGTTTTAAAGTGGTTTAGTGTGGAGAGTGACTTCAAAAAACTCATTATGAGTTATGTTAAAAACACCTCCACCTCGATCCTTTTGAGTGGTACTCCGCTCCCTAACTTCACTCCCACTAGAGGTCATAGACAAGGCGACCTACTTTCACCCTACCTCTTTGTGATGTGCATAGAATATATATCATCTAGTATCTATAATAAAGTGGGGAGTGGTAATTGGAAAGGTATTAAAGCCTCCCCCAATAACCCATGCATATCACATCAATTTTTTGCAGATGACCTCGTTCTTTTTTCAAACACGTCAAATAGCTCGTGTGAAGCTATCTAAGATATCCTTGAAGATTTCGGTCACCTTTCAGGTCAAAGAGTTAATTACGTAAAATAAAAAAATTGTCTCTCCAAATATCCCTAGATGTAAAGCAAAAGAGTCAAGTAATTATTTTTTGTATGGGACTCACTGAGAACCTGGGAACTTACCTTACCTAGGTACCGATCTTGTCCATGGAAGATACAATAATGCTCATCTTAAAAATGTCATTCAAAAAGTCCAGAAAAGCTAGCTGAGTGGAAATCTAAGATTCTTTCTTTTGCAAGTAGGTCCATGCTTATTCAATTAGTTACTTTGATAATCCCCACGTATAATATGCAAGCCACTCTTTTCCCTAAGAAAACTTGTGAAACTCTCGATAGGCTTAATCGTAACTTTCTTTGGGGAGAAAATGATAGTAACAAAAAAAATGATCTTGTTAGTTGGGATAAAGTTTATCGTCCAAAAGAGAGGGGTGGGCTTAGTATTAGGATCACCCATGATAATAACAAGGCAACGATAAATCCTAGACTTTGGAAAAGGAGAACTAATACCTACCACATTTGGCGTAGTATTCATAAAGATATTCTTATTAAGAACACTAAATGGCATGTGGGTAAAGGGAATAATATAGTCATCATGAAATATCGGTGGTGTGGTAATGCACCTCTAGAATCACGCATAACCCAAAGCATAGATAATGGTGATATGGTGAATACACTCATAAATGCTAATGGTGTTTGCGATGTGGGTAAAATTCAACAATGGTTCAAAGACCCAATTATGTACTAGTGGGGAAAGGGAGGATAAACCATCTTGGCAGCCTAACAATAAAAGTAAGTTCTCTATCCATTCATGCTACAGTAAAATTACGTTGGGATATGGGACCAATTCACCTTGGAATGGTTGGAAGAAAATATGGAATTTGGGGTTACCGTCAAAGTTAAAACACTTTCTTTGTACCCTCCTCCATGAGAAGTTACTCACAAATGTCCTTAGGAAAAATAGGGGCCTTACCATGGATAGAATATGCCTCAGATGCTCGAGCGATGAAGACCTTAATCATCTTTTAAGAGATTGTTATTCTAGTATCCAAGTGTGGCAAAACATCAACCCGCACATAAAACTTAACCAAGGTACACATCTCGACTTTAAGTCTCGGGTGATTGAAAATGTGTGGAACAATGTGCATGATAAATGGTATGTTACTTTTATCTCTTGCTTATGGTGGATTTGGAAAGAACGTAACTCCATTGTTTTAGACAATAAAGTTATAACCCCCTATATGGTTAGCAATCTTTCTAATAAACTAACTTGTGACATTTTACAAACCCAAAAGGAAATAGACTAACTTCATCCTCAAATGCTTACGAGTGTGTCACCGGTAATTACATTATTCATGTAGATGGGAGGTTTGACATTAAAAGTGGAATGGGAGCATTGGGAGGAGTTGTGCGAAATAAAGAAGGGAAATGGATTGTTGGATTTACCGGGCGGCTTCAAGGAACCGCAACCCCACTTCGCGCCGAGCTTGAAGGAGTTTTCCATGGTTTAAACAGATCCCTTAAAGAGAAGTGGTAGAATGTTTGCCTAAAAACCGATTGCCTTGAAGTTGCTCAACTCATGGAGTCAGACGATAATGGAAACCATCCTTTGGCTAATGCCATTGAGGATTTCCGCGAGCTTATCAAATGCACTAAAGCTAAGATCATCCACATTCCCCGTGAAAGCAAAACTCAAGCGGATTGCATGGAGAAAATAGCGAAAATCTCACTTGATCTCTACATAGTGTATAGGCGCACCCCAGAGGAGCTGTTTGAAATGCTCAAACGTGCCGAGTTTGATAATCCGATAGTTTAGTTTTATGTTTTATGACATTGTGTTTGCTGCCTTTTAATTCCAGTTTGTAAACAAATAAAAAAAGTTAACTAACTAGCTTGGCGTGTTGATAATTGATATCTAACTAACTTTATATTCTATCTCGAAATCTTCATTTCTGCTCCTAACATTTGCTCTCCCTTGAAACGATCCTTGTCCTCAAAGGATCAAATTGAGGAAATGACGCTGAAGATCATCAATATCTTCCCATGTCGTATCATTAGGTTAAGTATTGAACCATTGGACCAAGACTTGTACCACTGGTCTGTTGCCTCAAGTAGACTTGGTAATGGGTCTTGTCGAGTCGTGTTCGTGTCGATTTTTATCGTGTATGGGTCTTATCGAGTTCGTATATAAAGGGATGATTTTTTTGTCGTGTGAAAAGCCATATTCAACCCCGACCCAATATTTTAATATGTCATGTCATTTCACCCTTTATTACCTATTAGGATAATTAATTATTTTCAATTGTATAGAAGTTGACATATTAGCTCATTTTTAACACAATTGAACCCACTAATTCATTAACGTTGCGAACTTTATCATTTAGTAAAATTTATTATTATTAAATTAAGCTACATAAACTCTATATAAGTACCAATAATATTCGTATTTACTTAAATTAATGCGTCTTATCGGATATTAATAGCTGAAGGGGGTCAACACTAACTCGACCCATTAATTATCGTGTCTTATTGGATTGATACGAATATGGCCCAAAATCGTTAAGGGTCTATCCATTAACTTATAACTTCGTATCGATTTATGTCGTGCCTTACTTTTCCACGTCTATCATCAACGAACTAATATGCTGTCCACAATAGCAATTGGTTGTACAATAAATTGCCATTCTTCATTTGTAAATGGTAACCCTGGTTCTGGGGTAACATGTGTACCTAGACGTTTCTTTAAGAGTAAAACATGGAAGACTGGGTGCACTGCGAATGTAGAGGGGGCAAGCCTAGTTTGTAGGCCACTAGTCCCACCTTCTCCAAAATTTAATAAGGTACATAGTACTTAGTGTTGGGTATGAGTATATATATTTATTTTGAATGAAGTAAAGAAGTTAGGCTAAGTGGCCAAGTGGTAAGTTAGTGGGGGTGTGTGCTTGAGGTCATGGGTTCAATCCCTAGGAGGCACACTAATTATTAAGGGTCAAAGATTAGGCCTTGGAAATTTCTAATGTGCATTAAATCTTTTGCAAACTCGTTTTAATTTTTAATTAACCCGTTTTTAAGACTTTGACTGTTTCTTCCATCTGTTAAAAATATAGTTGTTAGTGGAGAGGTTAGTGGGTTAGTTGCCTAAAACCACTACCCACGTTTTTGACCATTTTTATATATAAAACAGAGGCTACAACTTTGAGAAATACACAGAAAAATTCAATCTCTCGCACTTTCTCTGCAAAAATAATTTTGCTATTTTCTACTATACACTTATGTTTGTTATTCTTTTGGGAGTGTTGGAGTATCCTGAGAGTTCATAGATTTAACATAAAGCTGGTGTTTAAATCTAATCGTTGAATCCTGAGAGGTGTATATTCACGAGGCTGACTGCTACAAATATCAGCGAGCAATTTCACCTTTAGGACTTTGTGTCAAACACAAACCTCGATCGATAAGTCCTTCCAATTTTATCTATTTCGTATTTAGGTATTTTCATATATTATGCATTTATTATTTCCAACAATCTAAAGGTGAAATTCTGTTGTTATTCTACAATCTTTTATGGAAAATCCTAATGCAAAATACTCTGAAAAGCCTGAATTGTTTGATGGAAAAAATTTTAAGAGATGTCAAATAAAACTGCAATTTTACCTAACAACTCTTAAGGTCATTGACGTTATTGCATCTCATAGACCTTCTACACCTGAAGAACTGGTTATTTGGAAACAAAGGGATTATATGTGTAGGACTTATATTATGAACGGTCTCTGCCTTAAATTGTATGATGTTTATTAGCCATGTCCCACTGCTAAAGAATTATGGAACTTACTGGATAAAAAATATACAACTGAAGATGCTGGGTCTAAAAAATTTAAAGTTGGAAAATTTTTGGATTTTAAAATGGAAGATAATAAATCTGTTATGTCACAACTGGAAGAACTACAAATTATTATTCATGAAATTCTGGCCGAGGGTTATAATATATGTGAGGGATTTCAGGTGTCTGCTATAATTGAAAAACTGTCACCTTCTTGGAAAGATTACAAAAACGGTCTGAAACATAAGAAAAATGATATGTCACTAGAAGATTTGATAGTTCGTTTGATAATTGAGGAAGATAATAGGAATGCATAACTTAGGGAGAAAAATTCTGAATTCAATTATAAGGCTAATTTGGTAAAAGGAAAATCAAATGGAAACCAAAAACAGAACCAGTCTAAGCCTAACCATTCAAAACAGAAACATGGGCACCATAATCCAAATCAGAATTCGAGGTCCAACCATAAATTCAAACCTAACGATCATAATAAAAATTCTAAACCTCAGTTTAAATCTAAACCTTCAGGTTAATGCTATGTATGTGGAAAACCAGGTCATTACGCTAAAGATTGCAAGTTTAGGAAGAGTTAGAATGTGAAGCCTTAAGCAAATGTAACCGAGGAGGGTAACTTTTCTGCTGTTGTGATCGAGGCAAACATTGTGAGTAACATGACAGATTGGTGGCTTGATTCTGGCGCCACCAAACATATTTGCGGCACGAGAGGTGCCTTCACTACCTACACTGCTGTGGGTGAGGATGAACGTCTTTACATGGGAAACTCCTCTTCGTCTAAGGTTGAGGGCAAGGGAACCGTAGTTTTAAAGTTCACTTCGGGAAATGTTCTCACATTGAAAGATGTTTTGTATGTCCCTGAGGTTAGGAAGAATCTGGTGTTCGATTTTATCTTAGTTAAGAAGGGTTTTTTAATTATTCTAGAGAGTGATAAGGTAGTTGTGACTAAGGGAGGTGCTTTTGTGGGTAAATATTATGTTCATGAGGGTCTTTTCAAACTAAATGTAACCGTGGCTAATAATAATAAAATATCTACTTCTTCTGCTTATTTGATTGACTCATGTGATATGTGGCATTTTAGACTTGGTCATGTAAATCAGGCATCTATTAAAAAATTAATGTTTTGGGGAAACATACCAAAATCTGATATTTCTACCAACTCTAAATGTGAAATATGTGTTGAATCAAAATATGCTAAAATTTTTTTTCCAAGTGTCGAAAGAAGTTCAACTGTTTTAAGTTTAATGCATTCTGATCTTTGTGATTTAAAAGGTTACGTGACACGTGGTGGAAATAAATATTTGGTTTCTTTTATTGATGATTACTCTCGTTATTGTTATATTTATCTCCTTATGAGTAAAGATGAGAGTTTCTCAAATTTATTTCTTATAAATTAGAAGTTGAAAAACAATTGGAAAAATCCATTAAAACATTAAGATCCGATAGGGGAGGAGAATACACTGGTGACCTTGATAAATATTGTAAAGAAAATTGAATAATTCATCAAGTTACTCCTCCTTATTCACCCCAATCTAATGGTGTAGCTAAAAGAAAAAACATAACTCTTAAGGATATGGTAAATTCTATGTTAAGCACTTCGGGATTACCTTATAATATGTGGGGTGAGGCACTTCTTACTGCTTGTTATATTCTTAATAAAATACCTTTTAAGAATAATGATAAAACTCCTTATTACATGTGGAAAAATAGAAAGCCTTCTTATAAACATCTTAAAGTGTGGGGGTGTCTTGCTAAGGTTTCAATACCAGTCCCTAAGAGAACTAAACTTGCCCAAAGACTGTTCGATTGTGTTTTTATAGGTTATGCTAAAAATAGTAATGCATATATATTTCTTGTAATTGATTATAAAAATCAATATATGGATAAAAACACTATTTTTGAGTCAAGAGATGCTGAATTTTACGAGGACAAATTTTCTTTTAAAGTGAGAAGTGAGGGAACTAGTACTTCTGTTCTAGTAGGTCCTAGTGTTAGAATGATTCTCCAAATTCAGAAGAAATTGAAATTAGAAAAAGTAAAAGACCTAGGATAGATACTTCTTTTGGTCCTGAATTTTTAACGTACTTAATGAAAAATGACCCCGTCACTTTTAGTGAGGCAAGGTCCTCACCCGATTCTATTTTTTAGAAAGAAGCTATTAATAGTGAATATGATTCTATTATTTCTAACAACATGTGGGAGTTAGTTAACTTGCCTAAAGGATGTAAAACTATTGGATGCAATTAGATTTTTAAAAAGAAATTAAAAGCTGATGGTTCTACTGATAAATTTAAATCAAGATTGGTAGCTAAAGGCTATAGGCAAAAGGAAGGAATTGATTTCTTTGATACTTACTCTCCTGTTACTAGAATTATATCTATTAGTCTATTAATTGTTATTGCTTCATTACATAATCTGATAATTCATCAAATGGATGTTAAAACGACTTTTTTTTAATGGATATCTTGAAGAAGAAATTTATATGGATCAACCCGAGCTGAGGGGTTTGTAGTCCAAGACCTAGACAAAAAAGTGTGTAGACTTAAAAAATCTTTATATGGACTAAAACAAGCCCCTAAATAATGGCATGAAAAATTTGATCAAGTAATGATCTCTAATGGTTTTAACATTAATGAAGAGGATAAATGTATTTATAGCAAATTCAAGGATAATTCTGGGGTGATTATTTTCTTATATGTGGATGATATACTTATTTTTGGAACTGATATGGATGTAGTTAATAAAACTAAAAGTTTTCTTAATAAACAATTTGATATGAAATATTTGGGTGTTGCGGATGTTATACTTGGAATTAAAATCATTAAAAATACCCAATCTCATTATGTAGAGAAAGTTCTTAAAAAATTTGAACAATTTAATTGTATTCGTGCTAAAACACCTTATGACCCTAGTTGTCACTTAAGAAAACATTCGGGTCCTGGTGTATCATCATTAGAATATTCTAGAGTTATTGGTAGTCTAATGTATCTTATGAACTGCACTAGACCTAATATTGCATATGATGTGGGTAGACTTAGCAGATACACTTGCAATCCTAATAATGAACATTGGGATGCTTTTAGAGTTTTGAGATATCTAAAATACACAATAAATTATGGTATTCATTATGTTAGATATCCTGCAGTAATAGAAGGTTTTTGTGATGTTAATTGGATTTCTGATAATGATGAATGTAAGTCTACGAGTGGCCATATTTTTACCTTAGCAGGAGGCGCTATGTCTTGGAAATCTACTAAGCAAGCTTGCATATCTAGATCCACTATGGAGTCAGAGTTTATAGCGTTGGATAAAGCAAGCGAAGAGGCTGAATGGTTAAGGAACTTCATATTAGATATTCATTTGTGGCCTAAACCAGTTCCAGCCTTGTCCATTCACTGTGACAGTCAAGCAGCGATAGCAAAAGCACATAATAACTCCTATAACGAAAAGTCTAGACATATCAGGAGGAGACACAATACAGTGAGACAACTATTAAAAGATGGAATTATAGCAGTTGACTATGTCAAGTCAAAGAAAAACCTGACAGATCCATTGATTAAAGGTCTAGCTAGAGAGCTAGTTTATCAAACATCGAGGGGAATGGGCCTAAAGCCTATTAATATCTAAATCACATATAATGGAAACCCAACCCATATGACTAAAGATCCCAAGATCTGGGTTCAATGGGATAACAAAGTTATACGAGTGATTTGTGGGGGTACAAATTTAAGTTTTATTTAAAACCCATTCCTATGATGTAGTACCTCTGTATCGATGGAGGATGAGATTTGATCTCTTAATGCTTTCTATAGTTGTTATTCAGTGGGGTGTGAGATATAGTACACTCTTGATAGAAGCACCTATATTAGTGTGGTAGTGGGGCTGCTTCCTATGAGAATTAAGGTTGATTCTCTAGAGCACTCAAGAAACTTGGGCATGCTCAAGCCGAAACGAGCACAACTCTGGGAACTCGATGATGATTTTTGAGAGTCACGTGTGTATTCTATTGACCTAAGTTTACAACAACGGTGAAATAGTTCAAGACATCAGTTCACTATCAATCGGTAAACTCAATATATTAACACAAAGCAAAGGTTCAAGTCGAATGACGCCTTTACTATTTACGTCACTCCTTATGATACTCCAAAGAGTCTTTTTATATTTATTTATTGATTTATTTATTTCATTCATGTGGGGGATTGTTGGGTATGAGTATATATATTTATTTTGAATGAAGTAAATAAGTTAGGCTAAGTGGCCAAATGGTAAGTTAGTGGGGGTGTGTGCTTGAGGTCATGGGTTCAATCCCTAGGAGGCACACTAATTATTAAGGGTCAAAGATTAGGCCTTGGGCTCTTGGGGATTTCTAATTTGCATTAAATCTTTTGCAAACTCGTTTTAATTTTTAATTAACCCGTTTTTAAGACTTTGACTGTTTCTTCCATCTGTTAAAAATATAGCTGTTAGTGGAGAGGTTAGTGGGTTAGTTCCATAAAATCACTACCCACATTTTTTACCATTTTTATATATAAAACAGAGGCTACAACTTTGAGAAATATACAGAAAAAATAATTTCACTCACTTTCTCTGCAAAAATAATTTTGCTATTTTCTACTAAACACTTATGTTCGTTATTCTTTTGGGAGTGCTGGAGTATCATGAATGTTCATAGATTTAACATAAAGCTGGTGTTTAAATTCGATCGTTGAATCGTGGGAAGTATATGTTCACGAGGCTGACAGCTACAAATATCAGCGAGCAATTTCACCTTTAGGACTTTGTGTCAAACACAAACCTCGATTGATAAGTCCTTCCAATTTTATCTATTTCGTATTTGGGTTTTTTCATATATTCTGCATTTACTATTTCCAACACTTGGGAGCTAATTTGAAAGGTCTTCTCATGGCTATTGTGGTCTGACGATACGACTGAAGCTTTAAATATACGCACTCCCCTTTATTAAATGTCTTGTCAGTCCTGTGGCGATATGCAAAGTACTTCATAGACTCATGTGCAGTGCTTGTTGTAGTCTCTTAGAGCATCCCTTATGCGCAGGGTATAAATGAACAATACTAGCCGAAATATACACAAGCAAATACAAGGAAATTGTTGTGGGTAAAACCACATTATACCAAATATACTCTATTTGCTCCAGAACGGCATCGTCTTAGCTTGGATTGTGACTACCTTGGGCGGAATATCATGTTTTGCTTAAGGGTTACCCAAAATTCAGTTTTCCTCCCTAAAATTTGTTATCTTATTATTTTTAGCCCTAAAATTTAATACCCAACAACCTTACCAACTATCCAATCACCAATTTAATGTTATTTAGCCCTATTTACCTCCCCACATCGTAAATATTTTTTTCACACCAAAACCTCTTCCATCAAGTATAACTACTATCTCAGGTAATTATTTTCCTAAAATAATTTCTTATAGATTTTAGTTAATTAGTAAATGTTTAAGTATATGAAGTAAATGTTAATTAGTAAATGATAAATAGTTATAAATTAATGTTTTATTTATATATTAGTTATAAAATATCTATGTACTTTTATGTTCGGTTAATGTTATTGAGGTATTTAATAGGTATTTAGTAATGTTAATGTAAATTTATGTTCTGTTAATGTTATATTTAGTTATTAGTTATAAAAAATCAAAATTTAGCCAAATATATAGCCAGAAAAATTATAATTATATAGACTTGATTTTTTTTAGCTTGGAAAAAAAAAATAACACTAGTTGTTAACCGTTTGGACGAACAAAAGATTTGGGAATAGAAAATAGAGTGTTGAAAATATATGTAAAGTCCTAAGCGGAACATGATATTCCCACTTAGGAGCAACTAGTCTAATGCCAAATTTGTTACTTTTTGGTGTACCAATATACCCTATTCACAACAAAGAACATAACCTCATATTTACTCATTTATGGAGGAGGGTAGTCGTACATCATTTCAAAAGGAGAGAATTGTATAGCTGAATGGAAACTCGTGTTGTACCTGTAGACAACCACATGAACCACCTCTTCGGCCTATACACCTCAGGTAATTTTCAATATGTTAGTCTCATCTTTCTGTTTGCCCATGAGTTTGTGGGTGGTAGGAAGTAGATGGGTGCGCAAAAGTTACAAGAGACTGGTCCAAAATGAACTGAGAAACACCACATCTCTATCACATATATAATGGTCTTGGGTAAACCATGTAATTTATGGATATTATCATACAACTTTTGGGAAATATAGGTAGTTGTATAGGGGTGGGTGAGGGCCATGAAATGTACATATTTTGTCATTTGATCAATGACTACAAAGCAAGTGATTTTTCAATATGGGTAAAGCCCCATTGAGATATCCTCCAAGAACTGTCTTTCTTTTTGACTAGTAAAACAGGAGAGGCAAAGGGACTATTAGAGGGTCTAATCAACCCAGTTTTAAGTAGCTCATTATTGATCTTCTCAATGTCTGTCTTTTGTGTGTAAGGATACCTATACGACCTAAGGGTCACTGGTTCACTGCCCCTTTTAATGGTATGTGATGATCATGGTGCCATTTGAGAGGAAGTTCAGTTGGTTCTTTAAACACTTCTTTATTACCGTTAATAATGGAAGTTAGGGAAGTAAGGGGCTGCTACCTTTGTGCCTTCTTAGGCTTGCATAAAGTAAAGTTGACCTATGATGAGGCCATTGTCCCTTTGACATAGTTTCTCCATTGCCTTGCCACTGATTAATTTTAACTGTCCCTCGTCCGGTGACCGTTGGAGAGTGATTTTCCTACCCTCCTTCTCAAAAGTAAGGCAAAGTTTCTTGAAGTTGAACATCACATCTCTCAATTGTTCCAGTCATTCCACCCCTAAAACCATATCACACCCTCCGAGGGAGAGTAATCTCGTATCAGCTACCTTGCATATGCCATGAAAAATTTGGGCATCTAGCATTGCTGGTTATTTTATTTCCATCTGCTACTGTCACCCAAAGCTTAGGTGTTTCTTCTGCTATGTAAACTATTAATTGAGCAGTCTTAGGGTCTAAGGGTCTAGGAAGTTGTGGGAGCTCCCTAAATCAATGAGGATATTAATCTCTTTTGTTGGCCCTTCCTTTGATCAATATGGTCGGGTGAGAATGTGTCTCATTCATGGCTTGGATTGAGATTGACATGTCCACTCCAACTTCTATTTCTTCTGATTGGGTATATCTTGAGATTGTTCTGGCCCTCTTGATATTTTCTATTAATTGTATTCTTCTTAAGAGATTAACAAGTGTAAATTCATTTTCTTACATTTGAGGCCAAATGAGTATTTCTCATCACAATAACAGCAAAGGTCCTTCTCCCTTCTGTATTTCTGTTTGGGTTATTCCTTTGATGGGAGGCAGGGTAACTGGTATTTTTATTGGCATTGGTGTATGGTTTGGATTGAGTTTTGTCAGATGGGTTCATGGTTGGGTTTGGAGGGTTTAGTTTTTTTTTTTTTTATTTTTTATATTAAGGGTTTGGATTGTAGGAATTCTTGGGGCTGCTTTTTTCTTCGTTCCAAAGCTGATTTTTTTATTGGCATTGGTGTATGGTTTGGATTGAGTTTGTTGGCTTCAATCAAACGCAAAGCTACCTTCCTCTCTCGATCAACTTCAAACATGTTAAAAGAGAAGAAAAAAGTGATTCCAACACGAAATAGAGAAAATCGCAGCTTCGAACCGATTAGAAGATAAGAAGAAAAGTGATCGTAATTTAGGTTTCATTGTAGTATGTGTTTCAGTCACTCTCTCTTTCGCAAAGGGTAACTTAAGTTTGTACTAATTTCTTCTTCTTATTATTTTAATAATAAAACATATTTTAGAGTTATTTTAAAAGGAATAAAAAACGAGCACAAGCTTTAAGTCGGTTGAAAATACCCAACATCCTCCGAGAGACATGAATCACACCTGAATTGTGAATTATTGCGATTCACGATTCAGTCACCAAATCGATCGATTCAGCCTGATTTTTGGAACCCCTCCGATCCGATTCTATTCTCGATTCGTATGTGAATCGAACGAATCGTACGAATCGAATCACAAATTGTACGAATTGAATCACGAATCGTAAGATTTTGTCCACTATGCTCTTCAATTTTGGGTTTTTCTGGTAGTTCATAACCAAGGGTTTCAATTCCTCAAACATCTTTTGATATTAGGCTACAGTTTCTTCTTGTTTTAATTTGCTAAGTTCATAATTAACATCATCAAATCCATCTGGTGCAAATCTCATAAACAATTGGTTCACAAACTCATTCCAATCATTTACTATGGTTCCTTCAAACATGGATTGAACCCATTTCGCAGCAAGCCCTTCCATGTGCAGAGTCACAAATCTAACCTTCTGCTTATCTGGTAATGGATTAAACCAAAAATACAAGTGGAGTTTTTTGACCCATCCTCGAAAATCTTCCCCATTGAATCTTGGACACTCAACTTTGCGAATCATGTAACCACTGAATCCTCCTATATTAGTGGTAACATTTCTCTTTCCTGAATCTATCACCACAGTGGTAGCACTTCCCCGTGTTCCTTGAGGGGTCCCTAAAATACTTCTCTGTTTATCAACTTGTTTATCTAATTTCTCATTCGTCTTTTCAAAATTTTCTTTGAATTTCTTAAACTGTTAAGTCGTGGTTGTTATAATGGTTCCAAGAGAACCTTGCATTTCTTGCATCATCTCTTCTACAGCATTGTGATCTTGATGAACTTCACCAAACCTAGCTTCAATTAATCTTTCAAACTGCATTTAACAAGTTCCTGCCATGAATTTATTTGAATTTCCCAAGTGTTTGCCTGATCTGATACCAATTGTTAGGATCTTAACCCTAACTGGACTGATTTTAATTGATTACAACAACAATTTAGAATTTGGTGGAGAAGATAGAGAGAGATAGCGACAGAAAGAGATAGGAGAGAGTAGAATTGTCAGCATTTCTTGGATACCTTTCATTGATTACTCTCATCTTTTTATACAACTTGGAATTCTTAGCATAACAAAAAATAAAATCCAAAACTCACTAAGGTTACGTTTGCTGAATCTAAAATCTGAACACTGAATTTGAATCTGAATCTGAAAAATATGTTTGTTTTTATGTCTGAATGTACCTCTGAATGAATGTATTTAGACTGATTCAGACTTCAGATGTAACTCTACCTCTTAACCATTAAGAGCCAAATATAATCGTTAACCTCTTAATCATTTAAAAAAACAAACACTTTTTGGTACCTCCTAAGTCCGAATGGTTCAGATTCAGACTTCAGAGATAAAAACAAACAACACCTAACTAGCCTGGCGCGTGGACAACTGACTTCTAACTAACTTTTTATTTATCTTCAAATCTTCATTTTTGCTCTTCACTGTTATGGTTTTATTCACTGTTATAGGTTAATGATTGTATGGTTCACTAATCTTTGATTTCTTTATCACTTATATAACAACGCCAATGTTTAAAAAGGCGGAAGAGGCGTACGCCTCGAGGCGCTGAAAAAAAGCCTCGAGGCTTAAGCCTCAGGGCTGAATTTGAGGCTTACGCCTCAATGCGCCTCGAGGCTTACGCCTCGATGCGCCTCACGCCTCGCCTCACGACCTTTTGCTGAGGCGCAGGAAAAAAAAAAAAATTTCTTTCATCACAAAATCTGTTTGTTTAAGGGTTAAAATTCTTCATTTTTCTAAAATTGCACCTAACTTAAAAAAATGTTGTTTTAATCTACTAACTCTTATTCTTTTCTTATTTTAGTTTAGTTTTAAAGTTGCACTTAATTTTGTTTTTCTTTACTAATTTGTTTGAAATAAGTGTATAAATTTGTTTGAGACTATATTTTGTTACAAATATATAGTTTGTTTGAAATAAATGTACAAAATTAACTTCAATATGACTTTTTTTAAAAGGTTTCTATTTTTTGGTTTTCAACTTAGATTAATATGTTTTCTTTAACTGATACTAATATATTTTAAAGGTTGCTGTTTTTTTTAATAAACTTAGGTTAATATGTTTTATTACTTTTTTAATAAAGTTGCTATTTTTTTAATCTTAGCTTGAAAATCAATGTTTTTTTTAATAAATTTGGTTGTTAAGTTGCATTGATTAATTTATTGTCATATTATAAAAGAACCAATATGTGAATGAAGCTAAAAAGATGATTTTGCCAATACGATTTTTCATTGATTAATTTATTGTCATATTTAAATAACCAATATGTTCAAATTGATTTTCTTTTTCAAAAAAGTTATATTGGGGGGAACAAAAAAATGTCAAACTATGTGAGAAAGCCCTCAAGGATGTTTTTTTTGTAGTTTTATTTTATATTTTCTTTGTTATTTTATTTTTATGGTTTTATTAGTATTTTTTTAATATTATTTTGCTCTTTTTTTTTTTTTTTTTTCGGTGAGGCTTACGCCTCGCCTCGCCTCGCCGCGACTAAAACGCCTCGCCTTGCCTTTCGCCTTTTTAAACATTGAACAACGCATGTTTGATTCTTGCCTCAATAATAACTTTGTGATAGTTCGATGTTATTGAAATACTCTTTTATTCGAAGAATGTGAATATTTTACACTGCAAAGTCAAAGTGCAAAATTCTTTGTAATGATAAATTATAAATATATATTTTTTTTAGTTTGGACGCCAATCGCTTAGGGGGAGGGGGTATGATGCCAAATGGTGCCACAAAGATAATGGTGTTGACAAATCAAAAAAGTAGTTGATTTTTTTTCATTTTACAAATTTATATTGCAATCCGTCAATCGGAGCACTGGTGACCGAAGACCTTGAATCCGGAGACCGGAAACACGAAGGCCTGGTGGATGTAGGTCAAATATTGTTTCGTGAATTTTAAATTTTAGTGTAGAATTGGTAATTTTAGAATAAAATAAACTTTAAAAAATAGGGACACTATTTTTACAAAAAAAAAAAGGTTCAAATGTACTATATCCATAATTAACATTATTAGACCATCTTCAAGTCATTCTTGCGTTTTGCTGTTTCAAAATGAAGGAATGGTATTTTGCTCCAGAAAAAAGGATTTTGTTCCAATGGTTATTGAAAACTTTTTTGTATTGACTCCTCTTTCACAAGTTTACGCGGGTTCTCCTTTATAGGAAGGAATACAAGCACAAAATCAGGAAACTGTTAACGCTAGCTAGCTGGCCTAACTAATTCCTAATTTACAGCATTGACCAATATTCTATTTACAACAAATATTCACAGCTAACAAGATCTCCTAATATTCAGTAATATATCTACCAAGTCTCTCCTTTTCAACACTCCCCCTCAAGCTGTTTTGAAGATATCCTTCATAGCCAATTTTCCAATTAGTCTGTCAAACTGTCTTGTAGGAAGTCCCCGTTTAAGTACATCTACAACTTGCTCGGTAGTAGGAATGTACGGCATACAGATCAATCCGTTTTCGAGTTTTTCCTTGATGATGTGTTTGTCTACCTCTATGTGCTTTGTTCTATCATGAAGCACTGGATTATGAGTGATCGAAATTGAAGCTTTATTGTCACAATATACTTTCATAGGTAATGGATTAGAGGTCTTCAACTCTTCCAATAGTCTCTTAATCCACAATACCTCACAAATTTCATGAGCAACTGATCTAAACTCAACCTCTGTGCTCCTCCTTGCTACCACATTCTGCTTTTTACTTCGCCAAATGACGAGGTTGCCTCCAACAATCGTGCAGTAGCCAGAAGTTAACCGTCTATCAATAGCACTCCCGGCCCAATCCGCATCTGTATAGGCTTCGACTTCGACTGGTAAATGCCAACGATTTTTTTAACAATAAACCTCTTCTAGGGGTCCCCTTTAGGTATCTAAGAATTCTATAGACTGCATCAAAGTGTTTTTGTCCAGGTGAATGCATGAACTGGCTATCCATGCTGACTGCAAATGCTATACCTGGACGTGTATGTGACAAGTAGATAAGTCTTCCAATAAGTCTTTGATACTACTCTCTATTCAGAACTTCTTCAGCTTTAGAAGGATCTAGCTTAAGGTTGGGCTCAGTGGGTGTCTCGGTTGGTTTACAACCTAGCAGACCTGTCTCATCAAGTAAATTAAGAACATATTTACGTTGATCCACAAATATAACTTCTTTGGATCTAACAAACTCCATTCCAAGAAAGTATTTCAATGCACCCAAATCCTTGATCTCAAAGTCAGTTGCAAGTCTCTTTTTCAGTCTCTCTAATTCTTTATTGTCATTACCTGTCAAGACTATATCATCCACATAGACAATTATGATTGCAACCTTGCCTTCTCTACTGTGTTTGTAGGATATGGTATGGTCACCCTAGCTCTGACGGTAGCCACAACTCTTCACAACTTTCCTAAATCTCTCAAATCAAGCTCTAAGGGATTGTTTGAGACCATATAAAGACTTTTTCAGTTTATAAACATTGTTTGGTCCCAATTTTCCCTCATACCCGGGTGGTAGACTTACAAAGACCTCCTCTTCAAGATCACCAAGTAAAAAAGCATTTTTTACATCTAACTGGTGTAATGGCCAGCTGAAATTTACAGCTAAAGATAACAAGATTCTGATTGAGTTTATTTTGGCTCCAGGAGCAAAGGTTTCTTGATAATCAATCCCATAAGTTTGGGTGAACCCTTTTGCTACTAGTCTTGCCTTGTGCCTCTCTATGCTACCATCAGCTTTACATTTCACATTAAAGACCCACTTGCGGCCTACTGTTCTTTTTATCCTTAGGTAAATCAACTATCTCCCTAGTACCACTTCTTTTAAGCGCTTTCATCTCTTCCATCACTGCTAATTTCCAATTCGGATCATCAAGGGCATCCTGAATGTTTCTTGGGACAAACAAGTCAGAGATTTTTTAGGTAAAAACCCTATGAGTATGAGAATTTTTTTTATAAGAGTGGTATTTGGCAATGGGATATTTGGTACTAGTGGGGTTCCTTTCCTAACAGTTATAGGCATATCATGGTCTAATGGTTCTTGGCTAGGAGAAGTAATAGGTTTAAAGATGAGTTAGGGACAGAACAACCCGTGATATCTGGAGGTCCAGTTCCCGAAGGTCGAGATTGATCATTTTCAAGAGGAATAGGCTGACTTTGACTTTGTTTCTGAGGTCTTCTCCTAGTATAAACTTAAGGCACCTCGGTATTGGGTTTTGTTTGGCTCGTTTGTAATGATTCTCCCCCTATTTTAGATATAGTAATGTTTGGCACTATAAGACTAGGATTCCCTTTCATTATTTTTGTTAGTTTTATCATATTGTTCCTGACTTCGAGTTTCGGGAATAACAGGAGGATGAGGTGAAGTAGTCAAAATCATATTTGGTAGAGGAGTAGGAGATAAATCCCCAAAATTTTCTTCCTTCGCCTCATTCTCCCTGGAGAGAATTTTTGTGAAAGTAGGATTTATTTTCAAAGAAAGAGACATCCATACTCACATAAATTTTTCTTGTTTAGGGATTATAGTACTTTATCCTTTTTTATTAGGAGCATACCCTATAAAAACACATTTTTCATCCCGAGGGTCAAGCTTGGACCGAGTATTATTGGGTATATGAATAAAATCAATGCAGCCAAAAACCTTTAGAGGTAAATTCGAGTACATCCTTGATGAGGGAAATTGTTTTTGAAAACATTCTAATGGCATGTTATATTTTAAAATACGTGTAGTCATTCTGTTAATCAAATTAGCGGCAGTTATAACAGCTTCCCTCCAAAGATATTTTGGAACATTCATTGAAAACATTATAGCACGAGCCACTTCAAGTAAATGCTTATTTTTTCTTTCAGCAATTCTTTTTTGTTGAGGGGTATCCACACAAGTAGACTGGTGATGTATACCTTTTTTCCTTAAAAAAAAACTTCCCAAAAGTTCATTAAAATACTCGGTTCCATTATCGGTGTGAAGAATGCTAATTTTTGTTTGAAACTGACTTTCAACCATCGTGTAAAATTCCTTAAAAGGTTTTTCAACCTCAGACTTTTCATTCATCAAGTAAACCCAACACAAACGGGTATGATGAAGGTCCCCAAACATCACTATGTATTAAATAAAATGGTTTTGAAGAAGTATAAGATTTTGGCAAATAAGTAGTACGATGACTCTTAGATAAACAACAACTTTGACAATAGAACGATAAGCAATCAAAACCCTTAAATAAAGTAGGAAACAAATGTTTAAGATATAGAAAGCTAGGATGTCCTAATCTGCAATGCCAAAGCATTATTTGTTCATAAACATAATTAGAACTGACACTACTAAGGCCCTGAGCCTTTTTATGACTGGAGAAGTTATCATCAAAGTAGTAAAGTCCATCTATCATCTTAACACTGCCAATCTTCTTCCCCGAGCTCCGGTCTTGAAATTTACAGTAAGAACCACAGAGAGTTACACGACAATTAGATTCTTTGGTTAGTTTACTCACAGACAAAAGGTTACAGGTGATTTTAGCGACATGAAGTACAGATTTAAGATCTATATTCTCGGTTAATTTTATCAAACCTTTCCCTGCAATTCTAATTTTTTCAAGACCGGAACATGGCGAGTAAGTGCTAAAAAGATTGGAAAGGATGGTTATATGATTAGAGACTCCAGAATCAATGATCCATGGAGCAGAATTTGAACAACAAGAAAGGCCATTAGGTGCACTACCTGTTTGTGCTAGGCAAACACTAGGAATACCAGATGAGGAATTAGATTTCAATAGCTTCAGGAGTTGATCCATTTGCTCCTTGCTGAAAGGACTTATCTCAACTCCATTGACAGTGGAAACCGTACGGTTGTTTCTATCACCAAGCTTTCGCTCTTTCAATTTGCTGTTTTTTTGTGAATTTTCCAGTAGGTCTCTCGAGTATGGTGTGGTTTGTTGCAGAAGTCGCACCAGACCCGTGGTTCCTCTTCAGGTTTTCACTGAAAATTGACTACTTTATTTGCAGTAGCCTCGGCAACAACAAGGGCAGAACATTCAATAAGCCCACTAATAGTTTTCTTCCCCAACATTACATGTCTGCGGCTCTCTTCTCTTCGAACCTCAGCAAACACCTCACCAATCGGAGGAAGTGGAGTCCTGCCAATGATCCGTCCTCGTACTTCATCAAATTCCACATTGAGCCCAGTAAGGAATTTGTAAATGCGATGAGCCTCCACAGCCCGTTTGTTGTGATTTGCATCTTCACTAGATTTCCATTCATAATCATCGAACAAATCCAAGTCCTGCTAAAGGTGTTTCAATGAATTGAAATGCTTGGTGACTGAGTCTTCCCCTTGCCTAATCTCACCAAGTTTTAGAGTCAGTTCGTAGACCCGAGACCGATTCCCAAATCGAAGTACATCTAATTAACATTGTCTCAGAGTCATCACCATTGAATTTTCTGCATCCTAGGCCTCATATGTTGAATCCTCTAGTGCTAGTGGCCTAACTAATTCCTAATTTACGACATTGACCAATATTCTAATTAAACCAAATATTCACAGCTAACAAGATCTCCTAATATTCAGTAATATATCTACCGAGTCTCTCATTTTCAACAGTTTGTGGAGTGTGCTTTCAATCTTCAACTTAACTTTATGTTTTGATTATAACATATGGTCAATATTATAATACCATTCAACGGTATTCCAACTGTCACGCGTAGCTTTCCAGTGACAGTTGGTTTGTCGTGTGAAAGACCCGTATGCTGGTTCTAAATTAACAAAATCAGGAGCAAAATGCTCATGATTTGGTTGTTTGGTGCACCTTTATTAATTTTCTTACCGTTCTGGAGAAGGAAAAAAAATTAAAAGGGTGGAGCAAAATAGCACTATTTTGTTCCATGCCTTGGGGATAGTTTTACGAGTCCTAAAAGTGCATAATCTATAGTCCTAATGTAGCAATAAAATAACAAGGAACTAAAGATATACAAGGAAAGAATGACGTACATCCTAATACAATACCATTCCTATAATATCTCCCTTATATAGCATCTACCTATAATATGTCTTGAAAGTTGGCCATATTCTAAAAAAGATCATAAATGTAAAGTTTGGCTCAAATACTAAGGTAGCAATGGTAGCTTCACTGTAGTGAAGGGGGATGTGCAAGGTGCAGCCTTACAGAAGGTATGGTAGGTATACTCTATTGGTATTGTGTGAGTGTTACGTGTTAAGTGCTTTGTTTGTATGGTAGGTGTACTCTATTGGTATTGTGTGAGGGTTTCTCACCGGGTTATATGGAGAGAGTGATGCACCGGATTGGGTACATGAGAAACACTTGGTCAACACTTGAGAGCATGAGATTTCGAGGGTTCTTAGCTTAAAACCATGGTTCAAAGTCTCGACCGAGTCAATTCGGTATCAGATGAGTTGACTCGGTATTATAGGCCAACGATCCGATACCATGACACGATATGGAAAATTTTCATTTTTGGGTCGAATCCGGTAATATCGGCGAGAACTCGGCCGACTCACTGTATATTGGCGAGATCTCGGCGATATGTTCAAATATCGCATTGGCGGGATCTCGAAAAAGTCACCATTTTTCAAGAAGAAATTTGTAGGTTTAGGGGTGGAGAACACCACTGCATAAAGAAATTGATATTCTTTGGTCCAACATGTTCTCTGTTTTTGTTTTGTTTGGTCAAAGTAGGTCTAATAGGTGTCAAGCATTTAGTAAATTGCATAGTAATAATGTTGTGTTCTCCTTCCAACCGTTGTACTTCTATTCTATCTATGTTATCTGTGAGATGTATTAATAATAAGTTAAGTTTTTGTACAAAAATAAAATTTGTAAGTGTAGTCACTAAAAAAATACATTTCTTACACTTGCAAAAATCTTACTAAAAATAATTTTGTATTCCCTAAAAAATGTTCCATTTAATGTTCAGCCCGTTATGTATTTTCTAAAATAATGTTTAATCCTTACAAAAATGTTCTATTTAATGTTAAAATGGATTATTGATATTTTTCTTTTCTTAAAATGTATTTGTACTTTTTTTTAATAAAAAATAGAAATAAATTGGTACTAATTGCAAGATTAACTTTAGTCCCTTTTTCATAAAAATTGGTACAATTTTTTTACAACATTATTTTAACATGATATAATTTTATTTTAAAGTTGTTAATAAATTTTTTAATATATTTCTACTAATTTTTAGGGGGAAAATCAATCCTAATGTTTAACAAAATTATCAATAAATTGGCAGGCGTACAAAAGAATATGGAACCATGTTGTATCGATAAATTAGCAGGCATACAAAATTATTATGATCGATATAGCAACTAGATATGGAGACGAAAATTTTATTGAAAGTTAATTGTTTTCACATTTGTGTTATACATTTTTATATTAATATAAAATAAATTCTTAAAATTAGTAATGAAAAATCTAAAATAATTGTTGTACATTTTTAATAAATTAATACTATTTCTTAAAAAATTAGTAGTATACCCCAAAAAATTATTAATATTTTAAGACTTATTAGTATGTGTCAATTTACTGAATCTGACAAGTCTGACACGCGTCAATACAATCTATCAGACGATGTTATGCATATTAATGGATGTTTTTGAACTTATCTAATTAGCCCACATTGTTAATACCATTATTTCAAAATTTTCTATATTTTTTGAAATTTTTTGGACTCTCTAAATAGTGTATCCTTGTGTATTGCCTAATACCGTAACCGAGTTGAAAATCGGGAGTCCAATACGGGGACCGAGACCAAGACTTTGAACCAAGCTTAGAACTTGTATTCACCCATTTTGGTGGAGAGTTGAGTGATTTATCCATGGTTTGTAGGAGAATATGGGGTATGTGATTTATCCATGGTTTGTTATTTATTATACTTGTAATATCTTCAAGTATAGTGAAATCGGATCTCTGTGAGTAGAGTCAAATTGATGAACTTTATATTTCTTGGTGTTCTTTGTCTCTCTTGTTTTACATTTTAAATGTGCTTGTTATTATTACCATTTTATTATAGTTATATCCTGGATCATGGTTGATAGGAAGTTGCCCCAGTATCGGGGCACAACAGTAATACCTCCCCAATGATCTATGTTCACCTCAGATAGTAAAGCGATTATACCTCAGATAGTAAAGCGATTATAGTGTGACCTTGCTTTGTAATAATTGCATGCCTTCAGACAAAAAAATTGTTGGCATTGTTTCTGTTACCTGAACCTGATTTGACTGCATCACTGTGATTCTGCAATTGTTGGATTGCTTATAGAAAGTAGAAATTGTAAATAATTCATGAATTATCAGATTCTTTGTGCTGGTTGAAGATTGTGAATATACTTCTCTAAGTCGTGTGAATTGACATTAGTATTGTGTTCCTAATAGCTATACTCCTGGAGCATGGATCGGGGAGGGTGGCATGGAGTTGAGTGACTATAATGTCCCAAAGACCACGACTCTCTTATTGATTGGTTCAACAGGATCTGGAAAAAGCAGTCTTGTTAATAAAATTTCGAGGGTGTTTGAAGTAGACAAGCTTGCATCAGAAAGGGCCCAAGTATCACGTACCTATTATTTATGGAGTTCTTTTAGTTTTTATATTGTTGATCTTTGAATAATTATATACGCTGTCAAAAACATTTTCTTTATTTGTATGTGGACTGCTAAATCTACTGATTTTCCTATACCACAGCTTCATTGAGTTTAATAGTGTAACTTATACCAGATCATTCACGGATGGGAGATGGAACCCGCTTCCTCCGCGAGTACATGATTCCAAGAGGCTCAACTTCTTTCTGCTTGTATGACACACGTGGTTTGTATGATGATTCACCAGATAGTATGAAAATGTTAAAGCGGTGGATGACAAAAGGTGTTCGTGATGGAGAAATTGTTATCATGTGGGTACTGTAACTTCATATGACTTTCCTTTTGTGATATATAATCAGGGCTATCTTGAAATTCTTTTGGTTCTTTGAAATGCATATCAGGGATTATGAAGGCTCAGATTTAAAATCTAGAAAGAGTAAAGCTCGGCAATATGGTTATCGCTCGAGGGAGATTAGGATGGTCAACTTTGTCATATTTGTTGTGAATGGGCTTTCTGTTCTGAAACGCATGAACACTAACGGTATAGGCGATTGGCAGATGAAAAAATTGGTTGACATGTTCAACTGCCCATTCTTGCCATTTAATGGTAATAACACATTATTTACTATTTTTGTCAACGATTTCTCCATAAAAATGCATCAAGTTAGAACTTTATCTACCACTCATTTTTCTTACACGTTCTAGGGATACTTAATGTAACATGTTGTAGGGATACTTGCTAATACAATTCCTAATATGTTGAACTGCCCATTCTCGCCTTTAATGGTATTAACACATTATTTACTATTTTTGTCACGATTTCTTCGTAAAAATCCATCGAGTTAGAACTTTATTTTCCACTCAATATGCTTACACGTTCTAGGGATACTTAATGTAACATTTTCTAGAGATAATGTGAAATATTATGAGGTGATATAATAATCTGGAGGTTGTATGACCTCGACGTAAATCAATGAGAATTTGAAACTGTAAATTGTGGTCCAACTTTTACGAACTAGAATCAAAGCTGATTTAAACTTTAAACCATCTAGTTTTATATGAAAAGTCTTCGCCAATGATAATAATTAGGGCTTTTAGATTTTTCCCCTATTTAACTATGTGACATTAGATATGCCCTCCAAAACAATAATAAATAATGAATAACTTCATATTTCTTAATTAGATAATTGTTGATATCAGAGATTTTGTTTTGATATCTAATACCAAAGGATTATTACTGAGATAAATATAAAGACATATTCTAATATCCTAAACATGATAAGTAAAATCTCTAATAATACCTAAATTACTAAATAACATAACTCAAATATATCTTCGGCCGATTTCCTTCCTGTTCCCCATTACACACCTTGACAATTACAGCTCTAACTCTCCCATTCTTATCCTATTGTGTTCAATATGAATAACAACTCTAAAAGGCTCCTATATATGGGTAGTACATGAAAGAAACAATTACACAAACATCCTTACAAATAAAAAGAAGAGAAATAACACACGAAATGGAGCGCGGAGTCTACGTTACTGCATCAGATATCCTTGTATATTTGATTTCACATGCATACTTGCATTTTGTTTTATAATGTGAACGGCATGGGAACTTTTTTATGTACTTTATGCTTGTATCACTATGTATATATAGGATCAGGGTCACTAGGGTAGCCGAGGGTGTTTGGATAATTTCTTATTGTCTTCAACTTCCATGTGACAGATGATAAGCCTGTTGTTGTTGTCACACATGGAGATTTATTATCCCTTTCTGATCGCGCATGCGTTCGTGTTCATTTGGGAGAGGTGCTGGGTATTCCTGCAAAGAAACAAATCTTTGACATCCCAGGTTATGAGATTGAGAACTTTCAATTCTTCGTCTGTCAATATTATTTCGAGATAAAATGAGAATCTTCAGAACTTTAATTCTGACTAAATGTGCTTGCAGAAAGCTGTGATCCCGCAACTGAGTTGACAATTATTGACATGTTACGCTATTCCCTTGAGCATGCAGATAGAAATCTTCCTGCCAAAAAGGCTGGTTTATCCACAAGGTTTTGTTTTGCTTGAAAGATTAACCCCAGGTGATAATTTCACTTCTTTGTTTCTAATGATTCCATTCTTGTGAATATAAAATTTTGGAATTTTTACTTCATATTTTAGTGGCAAGAGTTTTTTTCCCCCTTTATCATCCTCTAGAGATGCCACATCTATTAGCACCTTTACAAAATTCTGTTAAATTACATGCAACTTTATTAAGGCATATGAACCTTACTTTAGTACCCCACTTTGCCAAATTTTATATTTCTACTTGTATTGTGATTGGTTTGTGAACTGTTTGCAGAATCCCCTAAATGTTATAGAATATATTATCGTCACGACTTTTGCTGTTCGTAGAATTCTCTTTCCCCCACTTGCTATTTTTTCTTTATTTTTTCAAAATAATTCCAGCAATTCTGTTTGTTATCTGTTATTTTTTAGTACAAATGATCTTTGAGAATTGTTAATGTGTTGAATTACGCCCATGTTATGCTTCTAGATATGCTGTTGAATGGTCAGTTACCTAACAGTGTAACAAATTATACAAAATTGTGCCCAAGCATTCATTTTCCATAGATGATGTGAATTGCAAGGCTATCCGATGACAGTTGACTGCAATGCGTCCATTGAGTTGAGGTGATAAAAACAAAATACGAAGTCTTATAATAAAAGAAATTCATCAGTTCACCTATCTAAAACAGAAACATGGTAGGATTGTCAGAAATACGTTTCATTTCTATTTGAAGACTTATAATCCTCTTCTTTGCCGTGATGTTAATCTTCCTCGAAACCCTGTACAGAAGGAACTTCCTCTATGCATTGCCAGGTGTGATCTGGTGACATCAACCTTAATATTGATCTAGGAGCAGGTATAGCCTTGCTTTTAGTCCCTTTCACTAAACTGTCCAAAGTATCCCAACTCCTTGGGATATAAAACAAAAAGGGAGATTTGTAGTTTAGTTAGGATCTAACAGTTGGCTCAATGAATCGGACGAGTTGACTCCTGTTTTTGAATGAAAATCATTTCATGGTTCAATTTTTGCATGAAATAAACCCAACTTGCCAAGTTTTCGGTTGTAACGACTAGTCTCAGTGACTGCCAGAGTCAATTTAATATTGAATTAGTTTTGGTACCTCACCTAAGATGTACCAGTTAATGGCGATATGTGATCGTTGTTCGAATTTCTGTGAGATTCCCTCCATCTTTGTTTTGCTACAAGTTCTTATTGATCTGTTGCTAGAGAGTTGTCAACCTTATGATGTGCTCGTTCTTCGCTTTTTCTCTCTCTCTCTCTGCTGGAAACATATATTCCTGGAGTTTGATTAGGTTTCTCTCCCTCACCCCTACGGCCTGTATTCTTACTCCTTTGTTGGCGTTAATAATGGATCAACTGGCTTGTCTTGTTCTAAAAGAAATGTTTCCCCCAACAAATTGAATGAGAGCCATGTGACTGGCTCATCCACATTTGGTATTTTAACCCATTAAAGTTATTAATCAACAACCAATTTTATGAGATGGACTAGGAATCTGTCCCAACTCCAATTCCAGAGAACGAAAGTTTGTTCAAGTCTTTCCTCACTGTGTACGGGGAGTAGGTTTACCCAAAGTCCTTTACATGTGTTGTACTATTATGGGACCCACACCATGATACAACACGAGTCAAGGAGGGAAGAATGGTCTATATCTGGGTGTGTACCATTGGGCGCACAAAGCAAGCACTTGATGAATAGAATTTAATTAAATGCATTTTATTTAAATTTGATAACTATAAATTAAGAATTAGCTTTTAATTGTTGTAGCTAATTAATCAGGGATAGTTTACTCGGACTTCAATTTCCTTGGATCCTATAAGTTGTCTTTAACATCCCTTTGTAAGCTATTACTGATGGAATGTGAACTGAGGATAATTATTTCTTTTAAAAGTGGAGTCCAAGTGTTCTAGTCTTGCGGTGGTATATACATAACTTTTTATCCTGAATTTTTGGAAAACTATAGTCCACGCGATTCCAACATGTAGTTATTATAGCTTTTGCAAAGGAGTAATACAAGATATATCCTCAAACCAGATCCCAAAAGCAAACCAGAAATACAATAGTAAATGATTTAAGTGAACAGCCGAATGTGAACCCCACATCAACATAAAAGTAGCGAACAGTCCCAGCTATGAAGTTACTCTATATACAAAGAATCATACGTTTTTACTAGAAGGGTACGTTGGGAGGCAGGGCAGGGGATAAGGTAGAGGGTTTACGTGGATATAGGGAAAGAGGGAGAGAGAAGAAAGTGGCATCCATATCTTATAAACATGGAATATTCAGCTGTAAGCCTTATTTTCAAATTAAAGAAGGGTATGATCATGAGCCTGGTTTGGGCTGTCTTTTGTCAAACTGAGCAAGTTTGTAGCGCCAATTGGGTTGATTTCACGTGCCTCATCTATTTTTTTTATATATATTAATATGACGCTGCTGGCCTTGATTTTAATATACTTGTGGCTGCAAATCAAGCCTGCAAAATAGGTTGCAAACAAGATTATTTTATGCAAAAAAAAAAAAGGAGATGCATGTCCAAAGCAAAATTGAACGTGTCAAAGACTAAAGTTAAAGGAAATGAGGTGAATCGTTGTGGGAAGGAAGTAGATATTGTAGGGTGAATAGATAATTTGTTGTCCATTGTCGTGGCGGGGAAGGAGGAAACGTCGGGGTTTTGTGTGTGTGTTGGTGTGGTGTGAGGCATGGTGAGGATTGGGAGGAGTGTTTGGGTAGTAGTAGCATTCAACACTTTCAACCTTCTCTTTTGGTGGAGAAAATGGGGATTTTTCATAATATAATTCTTTGGGTAGGGCCCGAATATTCAATCAGTGAGGGGTCGTTTACCAATTTAGAGGGAGGTTTTGACCATTCATCGTCTCGTATAGACACTATTCTAGGTGTCTTAGACCCTTAGGCATTAAAGATGGGATTCGAAGATGGAGTAATGAAGAGGATGGGGGAGAGTTTAGGAAGTTGGTTAAAGGACTTACTTGGCAGGTTTAGTAAATTCTTGAGGGTATCTTATAAAAGGAATAAGAGGGATGCATTGTTGTTATTTAGGAAAATGGAAAGATAATAGATAGGGATAGACAAGGAAAGGGTAGAGGGGTAACCAACCTTAATGGGAAGAATATGAGGGATATGGAACTAAGGAAATTGCAGTGGTCCATCAATTATGAGGGAAGGAAGGGGCATAAGAGGGTAGGGGATGACTTTGTTACCTCATGAAGATCTGTGTCTTATCTTGGAACGTAAGGGGGCCCAATGACCCTGAGAAAAGAGGGGTTGCTAATGGTTCCATTAAGATTATGTGTCGTGATGTATTGTGTCTTCAGGAGATGAAAGTTAGTAGTATGAGTAGCGAGGTGGCTCAGAGGGTGTGGAGAGGGAAATGGGTGATCTGGTGGAGTCTTGATGCGATGGGTGTGTCCTCCGAGGATAATGATTATATAGGATTCTAGAGGGGTGGAGAAGGTGGATGTTCTTTAGGGAAACCATTCGATTACATATTTATTTAAGAGCATTGAGGACAAACTCCTCCAGAACTTTTCTAGAGTGTATGGGCCAATGGAGGGCAACGATAGATGGGAGCCAAGGGAGGAATAGGCGGGAGTCATGGAGTGTCGTGGTGTGTGTGTGGCAACTTCAATGTGGTGTGATTTCCATTGGAGCTCGACAGAGGAGGGAGGCTGACTAGACATATGAGGGAATTCTTGAAATTTATTAATAATATGGAGTTAGTAGATTTGTCGTTAGAAGGTGAGATGTTTACGCGGTCTAGTAATAGGGACTCTCCGTTGATGTTTCGACTATATTGTTTTTGGTAATGAATAAATGCGAGTACTTTTCAGAAGTGGTATAGGCATGTTTACCCACGATGACTTCAGATCACACTGCAATCCTTTTGGAGTATGATGGTGTGAGGAGGGGGAGATCGTCGTTTAGATTCAAGAATATGTGGCTGAATGAGGGTGATTTAGTAAATAAGAGTAAGGGATTAGCGGAAAGAGTATCAGGTGGAGGGAAGTTTTGGGTTTGTGTTGGAAAAGAAGCTTTCTTTACTTATAGAGGATCTCAAAACTTTAAATAAATATTGATTTGGTAATGATAGAGAATCCATCCTTAGAGGGCTTAAGGAGATTCATGAGTTGGGACGTGGGGAGGAAGATGCTTCAGGAGGAGATACACTGGAGACAAAAGTAGCGAGTGCCCTGGCTAAAGGAAGGATACCAAAACACCGAGTTTTTTCACACATTTGCAAATTCACATCGGCATTTTATCACATTGGGAGGACAATGATGGGAAATGAGCACTTAGATGAGCGGTTGGTGGAAGGACGGGCTTTGGGGAGAGGTGGTGCATGTGGATGAAAAGTTGTATTTTCTCTATAAAATATTATGTATTGGTTAATGGTTCTTCAAAAGGGTTCTTTGCAAGCTTTAGGGTCTTCATCATGGTGATCATCTATCTCCATTTTTTTATTGTGGTTATGGAGGAGCTGAGTAAACTGTTGGGCAATGGAGATTGGGTTGATTAGTGGTCTCTCTATTGCAAACCCGAGCTCCTCATCAGTCCGGGTCTCACATTTGTTGTTTCTAGATTATACCATTATTTTTGTAGAGCAGTGGAGAAGCAATTGAGGATTTCACCGTTACTTTTTATGTGTTTTAAGGTAGTGTTGGGGTTACATATCAATGTGGGAAAATCTGAAATGATATCGGTGGGTAATGGATTGGGGTAGATTTTAAAAGAAGATTGGGTGTAAAGTGGGTTGTCTCACTTCCACTTATCTTAAATTACCTTTGAGGTCATAGTTGAAGTCTAAGGAAATATACGATCCCATATTGTGAATAAGGTCAGAGGAGTGGAAGAAGTGCTACTTATCCAAATGAGGTAGGTTAACATTGATTAAAAGCACGTTGTTGATTCTTCTCATCTATTTATCGATTCTTTGCTACTGGCGTCCTTTCACAAGAACCTAGAATAGTTAACGAGGGTTTTCTTGCAATGGTTAAAAATCACTCGAGGATTACGTCTCGACGCGAGAAAATTTCTCATTTGAGAATTAGACTCAAGGGCTAAGGAAGAGGCTTACACCTTGGAGTTGTGAGGCGTTATGCCTCAATAAGCCTCGAGGCGTGGCGTGAATCGAGGCATTGAGGCATATAAAAGGGAAAAAAATCAATTCTTCTTCTTGTTGTTCTTCTCATATGTTCGTTCTCCTTCCATAGTTTTTGAGCTCTGAATTGGATTTTGGGAACCTTATATTTGTTTCGTCCAAAAATATATAGAGGTCAAATAATCTTGAAGTGATTTTTGTAAATATTGAACATAAATTATTTGAGGTGAAAAGAGACGAGACTAAAGTAGTTTATTTGGTATTTTCATCTTCATCTTTAGTTTACACGTGTTCATCATGTATAGCTTTTTTTCTTATTTTCTTTTAAAATAACTCGCACACGCACATATATATTACAATGATATACATAATGATTTTTGAACATACTATATGCACCCACCATTCTCTGTGGTTAATGTTAATTTTACGCCTATTTGTCGATTATGTGATGACATTTTCTTTGGTTATATTGATTAATTTATGTTGCATTATTTTTTGGTTTTATTATGCATCTCATGGCATACATCTCACCTCCGCTTTAGACCTTTTTAAACATTGATTTCTTGTGAAAAAGTAATGAGGCTAGCTTCAAGTACTATTTGGTATATTGGGAGGAGTTCTACAAACCAATTAAGGAAGGGGGTATGAGTGAAGAGTCTTGATTATTTCAAAAAAGTCTTGCTAGGTAAATGGTTGTGGAGGTTGTCGTTGAAGAGGAGTAGCTATGGAGGCAGGTCGTAGTGGCAAGATTGGGTATTGGTCATAATAAATGGGGGTAGGTGGGACGGTATCCTCATGGGGTGGGTTTGTGGAACGTAGTTAGATAACAAACCCTATCCCGTCTTGCCCCTGGTTCAACCCCTCGTAAGGGATGATGGAACGAGAGGAGGTGGAATAACTACTGGAAGTCATCTATAAGATTCAATACCTTTCTAGTTATAAGGAGGGAAAGGGTGGGGGTGGAGCGAGTTTTTCATACATATGTCCTTTCCAATATGGACATGAGATATAATCAGATTTTGGAAGGATATGCGGGGTGGATAGTCATATTTAGAAGAGAGATTCCCTGGGTTATTCCGCATTGCTTTAAAGGACGTGTCGGTAGCTGCTTATGTTATGGGGGTGGGAGAGAGGGCGGCGTGGAATCTCAAATTTAGGAGGAATTGGGAATTGGAGGAGGTATTTGAGTGGTTGAGAGGGATTAAGACCCCTTAAGGGGGAGAGTGGTTTGAGTTAGAGTGGTTTGAGGTGGGGTGTTTTTTGTGAGATATTATTACTTAGTGATGAGGAGGTGATGGCACTTCGTTCCCATGGTGAATAAACGCACCATCTAGAGTGGATATGTTTATATGGATGACAACTAAAGAGCCATTTTGGATGGTTTGGAATGAAGGAAATAAGAGGTGTTACAATGGAAAAGAGGTGGATACACCACATCTTTGGTATATTTTTTTAGCACTCCTCATATTTGGCTTAAAGAGGAGTGCATTGTAACACCCCCTTATTTTTCCCACGTGCAGTTGATCAGGTTGATACGCCGAAGATGATGCGTGTTATGCAATTTATATTATTCTCATCATCAATGATAAATAAAAAGACGACAAATAAAAAACATCCACGACACAGTAATAATAATAATAATAATAATAATAATAATAATAATAATAATAATAATAATAATAATAATAATAATAATAATAATAATGATAATAAATAATAATAATAATATAAATAACTGAGATGTAATAAAATAAAATTCTCCATTAAAACTGAATCCATCACTATAAACAAACTCCACAATAACGAATAGTCTCAAACTGAAATGTAAACAAGTTGGAACCACCTTGGCCCATAAATAAAATCATGAATAGTAAATAACTGGAATGTCAACTGAAATGGAATAACAATCCTACTCTTAGGATGAAGAACTAAATATCCAACTAATGCAAGTTTGACTGCTTAACCCTACTGATCCTATCTAAGAATATTAGAAAAATATTTTGACAATATTTATCTCAGGGCTCGAAAGTTGCAAGAAATAACTATATTACTTAACAATATTAAATGCAAACCATTTACACCTCATGCCGTCCCCCACCGACACTCAGACCAAATATACATCACCTCTCCTTTAAACTGAAATCATTACAACTATTCGTATCCGTCCTAACCTTAATATACTAAGGCTACCATCCCAACCTATTACATCGTACCCACAATCAATATATAAATACTAACCTCCATAAAATCTACCACTAGATACGTACTAAAAGTCTTATGTTCAATATCTTCTAACTCTCGATCGAACTAAACTCCATGTGTGGGACGTCTCACAAAAGAAATTCAAACCCCCCGATACATTTTTGTCTAGTCGGGTCGTTCATTAGAATCAATAATGCGTGACTCCGTAAGCAAATACCAATAACGTCACTTACCATATGCATATCAATTAATAAAGAACACTAACCCGACTCACCTACCAACAAGTACCAAACCCATGGCCTAACCATCCTACCTAGAGCAATCAACCAGCTCCAAAATCATCCTATGCTTGAGAGTATACAACACAATATGAGTTCTTATATCGGTTCAGAATAAACAACCAACCCTGAACCATTCAAAACAAAGTATTCAACCCACTCTTTATCGTTTGCACAAATAATCCAATCTTTAACCGTCCTATGACTAAGTAATAAACTAACTCAGTGTGTCACCCCGCCTAATTAATTACCGGGTGATCAGTCCTTAATTAATTAATTTCAGAATATCAAGTTGGTTCAGATAATGCATCACTGTCAAAAACTCAAATTTTAATTTAATAAAAACTAACCACCTAATATTTAAAAAGGGTGATGTCCAAATTTTTATCTTGTCACTAACTAATATAAAAAGGAATACCAATAAATATCATGCATCACAGTAATATAAATAAAGTCTAACTGAAGTAAAATAAATTACTGAAGTAAAACACATCCAGATACAATCCCATACAATAAATCCAATAAAAGGAAATCAAATCTAAGAGAGAGAATTTGAAACAACTAAATCTCTTAATGTAAACAGAAGAAAGGACGACATGTCCAACAGAATAAATAACTGAAAAAGGGGGAATAGGTTGAGTCGTCTACTAGCAATTATCTTGCAGCTTCCGCAACAACTACAACACGGCAACTGAATAGAGTCTCCTAAGGCTGGTGTCCCTGTGGCTGGGCACCTAAAAATAATGGAACAATAGAAAGATATACAGAAAAACGGGTCAGAGCCCGAGTTGAAAATAGTTTAAAATAACATGTGCTTAAATTGATTTAATTAGCACAATTATCATTCAAGTTAACTTAGCGTACTCACTTGAGATACTTACCCCTCGATCTAGTGCGCATGCCTAACGAGTCTAACTACCCATACTCGTCATGATACTCTGACTGGCTACTAAGTACATACTATTATGCTGGAAAGACTCCCTAAATAACTCAAAGCCGACGTACTTAAGATTTTGATATAGGTTTAGAATTACTTTAGTTTGTTCTCATATTCTTTTAAATGCCCAACTAATAATACCATAAGTACACATTTAAAAATAGAGTCATCAACATAAGACACCAAACAGGATTTCGGTATACAGATATTATTCTCTTTATGTATACATATCAATATATATATATATATATATATATATATATATATATATATATATATATATATATATATATATATAGCAATATTGCACCCCTGGTTGAGAAACCCTTAGTGCTACGCATACTCGGCTATCTAGCCCATTTGCAACGCTCACACATAGAGGACAACAGGTTCAATCTCTCGAGAACCAATAAAAACACAAACACCTATTGGAGGGGAACATAGTCCCAAGCCGATGGGCTACGCACATACCTACGCACCCATACGACTGTCTCACTATCATTCTCACGGATAGCTCGTACCTAGGTTCCATGCTCTAGTGGTACGACTCTAAATCCCCCGAAGGCACACAAGATCCGGTCGTCCACAACGCGTTAACCTCCGTTCGATAGCCAGTAGCTAGGTATGTCATACACATAATATTTTGAGCAATAAGCATACACACCTTATATAAATTCATTGGCTTTCCCGTAGCCTAGTATTCACAGTACGTATAATATCTCCTATTATACCCCGTACTTTATTTGTATATATTCTCCCTTGTATTTTTGCATCTCACTAATTCTATGAATTTTCATAACTTCTGAGGGTCGACATATTCTCCGCTCACTAATAATTATAAATTTTAAGTCACTCGACATTTATACAGGCTAACACTCAATTAAATAAGACTACGATAAGTTTGAAACAAAAATCGGGCCTTAAGAGTCATTATGAAATCTCATTAGAAGACCCAGGAAATCTCGTTCGAACGAGGTCGTTCGAACGAAGGCCCCCCTCCCCCCACTTCGAACGAACTACCAAACTCGTTAGAAGGGCCACTGAAATCTCGTTAGAAGTGGTCGTTCGAACGACCTGCGCTGGACTTTTAACAAAATTTTCGCAGTTGCCCAGTTCATCTTCAAAGTTCGTTTTTCCAGATTTTCTCCTCTACAATCTCAACCTAAACCCAAACCCATTCCAACCCAAGTACACGATTTCCAAACTACTCTAAGTCACCCTAGAACACTTCTTAGCATAGTTCAGGGATCAAATCCTTCTAATCATCAAGTAAATTCAAGAAATTCCTAAATTTTCCCATGAGTCATATTAATATAAACCCAAAATTATTAATCAATAAAAACCCCATTTTTATTTCGTGATTAACATCTAATTCCCCAAATTTCACATTCCTATTAAGGGGAAAAATCCTCTACATGCAAACCCTCATCAAATTTCTAAGATTCCTACACAATCTCATCATAGGTAAACCAATTTTGGTATTAATAGTTCTAAAACCTCAACATATGTTAACAAGAATAATAAATGCTAAGAGAAAAGAGCAAGATAATCACTTGCCTTAAAATAAACTTCTGATTCGCGGGTTGGAATTGGTATGGGAACGATCCTCTTGACACGATTTACGCGCTGGTGTACTTTTTTGGTGTGAAAGCTTGGGTTCTTGGCTTAGGGCTCTAATGGAGTCTTCTTCTTCTTCTTCTTCTTCTTCTTCTTCTTCTTCCTCTTCTTCTTCTTCTTCTTCTTCTTCTTCTTCTTCTTCTTCCTTGGTTCTCTCTCTCTTTTCCTCTCTTTCTAACGTAGGTTGAAACTGACAGGCCACTAACCCTAAATTCTTTTAATTAAACCCAATTTTCGTCCATTTAATTACCCAAAAATCCCTAAACACCAAAATACCCCTCCGGAGTGTCGTTTTGGGTTAAAAAGTCTCGGACTCCAAATAAAATACTCGAGTAGTGTTTTCTTACTATTTCGACCCTTCCGAACACTCTGGCGCACTCAAAATAGTCATCCGAGTTATACAAAAATAATTTACCTTCTAAACCCCCAAATATATACTAGTGACGCGACTCATACGCGTCCCAAATATTTATAACATGACTGCCGTGTATCTCATCCCCGGCCATAATATTATTTCAATAACTACTAACTCTCATCACGCTAGTAATTTCTATCATAATGTCGGATTAATTACAATTAAAAATTTTCTCCCTTTAATTTAATTAATCCCCATTTTTCATAATTTCGTAAGAATAAATATGCGTAAAAATACGGAGTATTACACTCAAGCCTCCACCCTTAAACCATATAGAGAGTAAAACTACTTTAAACCAATCTATCGTTAAGATACGGACAATGGCCATATATTGTTAACCATTATATATTCATTATGAGTAACCCAGCACTAGTGCTTATTTTAACCTTGTTTACACATCCTGATTTGAGTTTCATGCGTGTATATATATATACAGTGCTGCTCTTGTGCATACCAGTCTGCATTTTAAGAGTGCGGACCGGGCATGTATCACCTGGCGGTGAGCTCAGAAAATAGAGGTTAAATTATAGGCACTCTCTCTCTCTTATTTCTGGGCGCACCGTCAGGTGACACATGTCCGGTCCGCACTCTTAAAATGCGGACTAATATGCACAAGAGCAGCACTGTGTGTATATATATATATATATATATATATATATATTTAGGACATTAGAATACAAATTGTCTAACACTATAAAAAGGGTTTATGGGTTCGGGACCTTTTTAAAAAAATATGAATGTGTTTTGATAGGCACGGTTGGGATGGTTCAATTTAAGTGTATACAAATTGTATACCTATATATATATATATATATATATATATATATATATATATAGAGAGAGAGAGAGAGAGAGAGAGAGAGAGAGAGAGAGAGGTCCTAGTTTGAGGACCATTTTTTTTAAATAGTAAAAAAAATATTTTGGGGCTGATTTTTTTTATGGTTTTTAAACATTTCAGTAGGATTATAAAAAAATTCAACTCAAAATGAATTTTTTTACTATTTTAAAAAAAATCGATCAAACTTTGTTAGTTTTAAGTTATTTTTAAGTTGTTAAAAATTGACAAAATTTCATCGATTTTTTTAAAATAGTAAAAAAAATCATTTTGAACTGATTTTTTTATGATCCTACTGAAATGTTTAAAAACTATAAAAAAAATCAACTCAAAAATATTTTTTTTACTATTTTATCAAAATTAGTCCGCACCAGCGATCCTCAAACTGAGGTATGTATGAGAGCTTGCCTCTCTCTCTCTCTCTCTCTCTCTCTCTCTATATATATATATATATATATATATATATATATATATATATATATATATATAGTAACTCATGCATGATAAACATGTATGACATTTTATGTGTTGTACGCTTGCATACATACACATGCATGCATACATTATTATTATTTTTTTATTTTTTTATTAAAATATTTAAAAAAATATATTTTTTAAAAATATTTTTAAAAAAAATAAATATTTTTTTTAAATATTTTTTTTAAAAATATATATATTTTTATTTTTTTTAATATTTTTTTAAAAGTTTTCTTTTTTAAAAAAAGGCGGGTTATTATGCGCTGAGTTTTATCACGGAGGCAAATTTATCGCCGTGCCCTCGGGCACAGGCATCCGCTAGTATATATATATAGTCAAATTAGTTACATGAATAATCCTTGAAACCTATGTATACCTATTCATGTATACACTTCAATTGAACCATCCCAATCGTGCCTATCAGAACACATTCATATTTTTTAAAAAGTTCCTGAACCCATAAACCATTTTTATAGTGTCAGACAATTTGTATTCTAATGTCCTATGTAGCACGGACACGGACACGGGTGTCGTGTCCGACACGACACGGACACGCCGACACGGCAAATCTAAAAAAACCAGAACACGACACGGCGGGGACACGGTATTAAATAAATATTTTTTATAATTATTTTTATATATAAAAAATATGAAATATCACATTAATACTAATCTCATACTAAGAACAACATTAAACATATAAGCATTAAGAGTATTAAATTCATTCTACACATCAAACATCACAATGATACTAAATTCCATACTAATAATAACAATCAAAATGCATATGGCTAATGCAATTTATTGAACAAGAGATTAAAAAAAAAGAATAAACAGGTGAGAAAAAGGAGAAAAAAAAACACATGTTTCCTGCCCCTTTTTTTTAAAGTTATTATATATTTATGTCAGCGGTGTCCCTTACGTGTCCCAGCCGTGTCCTTTGCGTGTCCAACTATTTTTAAATGCCTTTTAAGCCCGACACGCCACGTGGCGTGTCGGACACGTGTCCCAGTCGTGTCCGTGTCCTTGGAGTGTCCGACACTCGTACGCGGCCTTCGGAGAAGTGTCCGTGCTTCATAGCTAATGTCCCATACGCCCCTCTAATTTGATCACAAGTCCATCCATAAAAAAACCTTTATTAAAAGTCCTAACTAGCCCATAAACCAACCCAACCCAAACCCAAATGGACCCCAACCCATGGCCCAATTAACCACCCCATGAACGCGGCATAAAAATTTACAACTACTACCTCACCCACTCTAACCCCCAAATGAGGTAGTTTTGATGCTCCTTCTTAAATGAACCCTAAATTGCGAATTTTAAATCCCAGTTCGCCACTAAAGACCATGCCAAGGCTCCTAACACTTTCAGAACACCCTATTATGATCTCTAATCACTCATAAATCAAAACCCAACGTTTTAATGTTTATTATCAATATTTAATTCCATTAATAAGGGACAAAATCATTAAATTACCATGTTCTTCATTTGGTCCAGCTTTAAACCCAATTTTCAATCAATTAACAACAATTTCCCCCATTGAACATGAAAATACACGTTAATCAACAATTCTCACTATAAAACGAATCAAATATACAACAATTAATGATTAAAACCATATTTATCATGGGGGAATCCAAACGGCTCATTCGTGTGAAGGTTCAGGGTTATAAAAAAATAGTCCCAAGTCAAATATGATAATTAATATGAACATAAGTTTATTAATCTAATCACATTATATCTACCACTAAGCATGTTACTAATCACATTTACAAGTCATTACTCATATTTATATCATAAAAGCATGTTTCTAATGATTCATGTTTAATAATGAAAATCATAAACATGTTAAAAGTAATATGATAAGCAAGAAAGTGTTTCTTGCCTAAGCTCTCTTGTGTGCTCGCTCTCTTCTCCCAAGGTTAGCATCTACTGCTTGGTATTGAAATATGATGTATTATGACGATTAATGAGGTTTAATAACCTATTTATAACCTTAACCCCGCAGGTCCATTATGGGCTCACTTTTGGACCTCCAAACGAGCCTAAAATAATAACCGGATACTGCTAAAACTTGTGACAAAGGGGTACTTAACCCTGGGACCCAATTTGACACATTAAAAACACCATTTTGGGCATATATATCCCCCCAGAGCACGGTCTAACCATATCAATATGTAACATCAAAAGTAATTACAATTGTGTAATTAAATTAACGAGTCACTCTCATATTATTTAAAATTCTCATTTTAAATTTCGGATAATAATCCAAATCAGTTCATCCAAATAAATTACCTATTAAATCACCTGAGTAAATATTAATTAATAATTAAATAATTATTTACTTGATTTCTAAAAATACGGAGTATTACATGTGTAGCGTCAATTCCATATTTTGTTGATCTTTTGGAGGAGTTTTGGAGATAGGAGTAGTCGTGTCTATTTTTTTTTTGAAGTTTTGCATTTTCATGTTGTTTATTGTTTTGATGCACTTTTGAGATTTTTGTTTACGGTTTTCTATCCCTTAGAGCATCCACAATGGTGGATGTTCTAGAAAGGTAAATATACATAATGAAAAAGTGGATTTAGCTTTCGTCAGGTACAAACTTCACACGGGTGGAGCAAAGGAGACTTGTAAGTAAGGTTCGTACAATTTAATGTTGTTCGTAGGAAATAAAATAAATTTCTTACGAGCAACATTAGTTCGTAGGAATCTATAATAACCCAAATATATGATAAAAATGATTATTTATATTTCCTACAAACTACATTTGTTCGTAGGAAGCATTTGCAAATTCTTCTACAAAATTCTTATTAGTAACTCGAGTTACTCACTCTGACTCTCTCTCAATAAACCCTAAACTACAATTTTTATTAGTAACTCGAGTTACTAACTCAGGAAAAAGTTTACAGCTTAGTGGTTAGTGCTTATGATTTTTCTTATAGTAGTATATCGTATTTATATGAGTTTTATGTTTGTGGGTATTTGTCCGTTAACAGGCAATGATGTACAAATATAAGAACGAGAGATGTTTTGTAAAAGTAGAAAACCTATTTTGATTATGAATGTATTTGTAGAATCCTACTGGCATTCATATGTTTAACTCATACATGTTTTGTATTATAGGTACGCGCGGGGGAGTATGGACAAGAGAAAACTGAAGGTCCACAAATGACTGTAATGCTTAGGGGAACCTGCTAAATAGTTATGTGGTTTGAGACGTGATATTTGTTAATAGTAAAACGATTAGTATTATATGTCTATAGCTTTAATGATGTAATGTTAATCTCGGGCTTCAACTTGAGACATCGGTTTGGGAGTGAGCTTATTGTGTAGAGTTCTTACCATCCTATGTTTGTATAATATAAACCTACAACATATGGTACATGGATATTTGTGTGTTTGTATTCAATAGACAACAAATACTTAAAGCACAAATTGTGAGTACTGTTCATCCTTAAAATTGATAAAATTAGTGTAAAGCCCGCGCGATGTGCAGGCGTCAACAAATTTTTCTCTATAATATTTGGAAGAAATTATTTTTTTGAATAATTTAATATATATACACTTTTTAAAAGGAAAGTTCCACATAATGGTAATTTAGAGAGTTGTTAAGTCTTCCAATATTTTTCCAAATTTGTAAACTAATTGTAATTTGTAAGTAAATAATCACAATTTTACTAATACTAATGTAAAACTTGTATGTGACTGACATCACTTTGTGTATATAGTTTAGGCCTGTGAAATCATGGGGTAAATCTTTATACGATTTCCCATCATGGCAAGTAGAAAAAGAATAAAAATGCATCATAAACTACATTAACATTGAGAAATATAATAGTTCAAAAAGTGTGTAGATAAAACTCAAAAGTTGTAATTTATCTCTGGTCTTACAAACCTTTTTCAGAGGGTGGACAGTTTCAAGTACAAAACATTTGAAAGAAGAAAAACCTAAAAATCGTCAATGTCTTCATAAGCAGTTGTCACAACAGAGGAAACAACTAAGAAATGCTAATATTCAGCCAAGATAAGTAATACAGGTATAATTATTGATTTGTGTTTACTTTTAATAATAAAAAATGGAACCATAAGAAAAACAAATACTACATTCGTACAGAATTGCCATCTTCAAAAGCATCTAAAAATCAAATACTTTAAATTTTAATTTTAAAAATTAAAGGTGAAGATCATATTAACTAAATCCATAAAGAACTTCTCAAATCAGTATTTGGACACTCTTTAAAACCAAACAACTCCAAAAAAAACTGAACAAAACCAAAAGGAAAACAAACTCTAGCCCAACCCACTAATATACATCGTGTAAACCTATTGGCCACCATTAAACACTCGTACCTGATACCGTTTCAGCATCCAATGAGAAATTAATAGCTTCATCAAACCATGTCTGCCACTTGCTAAACCACTTACATATGGTAATGCTTAGCCACACCCTCCATTTGCACAGCCTTCGACATATGGTGATGGCTTCCTCGCCTGAAAAGCAAACCACATATGCACAACCTCCATTTCGTCTAGGGTCGCACCCTGATCCATTCCAGAAAACATTTATCATCTCATCTTCTCCCTTGCCCAGAGAAAATATTAGCACACCAAACTAAGTCTAAGACCTTCTGAGTAGACATCTTCTGAAATAGTTTAGTAGCAAACCCAAGTGTAAGATTTGTCAGCATAACATAAAAGTCCATTAGGGATACAAAATAGGGGGGAAGCATTACCTTTTATGCATTTGTTTTGAAGAAAGAGGTGATGGCTTTGCTGCAATGTTTGTGTTGGGTGGAATGCGATGCTCTCTTGGAATGGATCAGGGTGCGGCCATAGACGATGTTGTATATGAAGGAGGAAATGAAGGGAGCGGAGCGCGAAAGATATAGGCTCCGCTTGTTTCACGGGAAAAGGAAAGGAAAATGATCGGAAAATAATTTTCCTGTACAGTTTTGCTGTTTGGTTTACCAGAAATTGGTGGGACCCATGGGAAATTAACTTTCTCACAAGAATTACTTTCCCGGATATTACGTCCGACCAAAACCCACGGAAAATGAATCACGGGAAAATACATCTGACCAAAACCATTCTAAAACCCATCCCTATTCATCCTCACTTCCCACGAAATCCTCCTAAAACACCTGAGCTAATCTTTGAAAAATTCATTGATTTTTTTAGGTGGTTCCACGAAATCACAAAGAATCACACATACGAAGAGTCTGGGAGTTAATTAGAGAGAGAATAGTCTCAAAACGAAAAAAGAGAATGGAGTAAGATTACAAATGACACGTGGATACGCTCAATGGGAGGGTGAATTAAAAAATTCTATTGCGTATACGAAGAGTCAGGGAGTTAATTAGAGAGAGAATAGTCTCAATACAAAAAAAGAGAATGGAGTAAGATTGCAAATGACACGTGGATACGCTCAATGGGAGGGTGAATTAAAAACTTGTATTGTGTTTTAGAGTATAAACTAGCATACAGGCCACGCGATGCGTGGTCGAAAATCAAACTCAGTACATTAATACCCAATCGACATAATATATATACTAAATATAAATTAGTTATCAAATGGGGAAAAAATGTGAGCAATTAAGTCGATTAAAGCTCTTGAACAATTACATCCTCTTTCATACCAAAGAAAATAATAATAATTACCTCTTTGGCACAGTTACTCCATCGTTCACAATTTTGGGAGCAGCATACATGCTCTCAAGAATAACATTCCTCCCTTTTGGACCAAGAGCAACGCCAACTAAATCCGCAAGCGTGTTCACATCAATTTGCAATGCAAAAACAAATAAACCGCTAAAACTCGCACAGGTCTCACAAAAAGCGTGAAAGAGGCCACCATTATAGGATATAAATAGTATATGTTCTCTATCTATATACCCCCAATGAAATTGAAGAGCAAAGTACATTCAAACCCTTGATTTTATCAGGACGATAAAGGATGTGAAGAGGCAATTAATAACAGACCTTTAATATCCCCAAATCCCCAAATTCTGTAACGGAAGGGAAGAAATGAGAAGTGGGGAATTAAAGAGTTTAAGGGGTCTCATTAAGGAGTCTTTATTACTGCACGTGTCACCCTCACATGATTTGGGGTAACAATTTTTATTATATATCTATAGATTAGCATGTACCCCGCGTGATGCGCGGGCGGCAATGTGTAGTACGAATTATATAAAAATTAATTAATAAATCTCATTATACTCGTATAAAGGAATTATATGATTATATTGAAATGACCTATAAAGTTGCATAGAAATTGCATAAAAAAAAGTTACAGAAGTTTAGTCTAATCAATTTATTGTACTAAGAAAATCGAAAATGTAACTATTATTCAAATGAGGAAATGTATTTAGCGTTCGAAACATCATTTTGCTTCCTTAATTCTTGATATCTATTATAAAGTAAGCTATTGTTATATTGTCAATTACCATATGTAACATAAATTGTTGAACACAACCCCAATTAAAACAAAAAATTGAAAATAATTTTGAGACTCGGCAAATTAAAATGTAACAAAATTATCATAACCCAATAAAATTGTAAACATAAGGATTTGGCTTATGAAGCCAACTCGTCATTTGTTAAATCTACAATCCATATGCTTTGATAGTGAAGGTGGAAGAGTTATAAGAGATACTATTTGAAGTATGGTGATAACACATGCTCAGCTATTTGGTCAGGGTACAAATATTAGGACTGAGCTTTGTTTTTCATTGAAGGGGATAGATAGTGAAGGCAACTGAAATGGTGTCAACGACTTGCTGATTGAATTTAATTCTCAAATATTGGTGAATAAGATCAATGGACTATTTATCCTCCTTAGCAACATATTGGAAGTTTAGTTGTTGTACAAATTTTTTTTTAAAGGTCTACAATAGAAGGCAGTTCATGCCTACAGGGAAGCAAACTCCCCAACAGATTTGTTCACATAGATGTAATGCCAAGTTCTTCTCTTGTGATGAGGGTTGTGAGGTAAGGTGTAGTAAGTCCCCCTTATTCTGTATATGCACCAAGAGCCTGTTTCTCCATAATTTTAATTTTTTTTTATTTCAGGCATACCATCCCTTTTGCTTTGAGAAAACAAAAAAATAATTAAAATAAAAATTCCCTTAAACAATCTTAAATTAACAAACAACAACTATTTCAAAGGAAATCCTCTATAGATTCAATTCTTTTAGAAGCAAAACCTCTATAAATTCCTTTTTTTTAACCAGGCACCTGATGAGACCAACTGTTTTCCTGAACCCAATACCTTTATTCCATATTTGCTTTTCAAGTTGGACCTTTTCGCAACTTTGAAAGCAGTTGGATTCTTAGGGATCTTCTTGATGTTCGTGGGACACATGATTCTTTCACACCTTGCGTCAACGTCAGCAAGTTAAAACCTGCCAGAGAAAACGATTAAACTTTTTTAAAGGTAATTTATGGATCAAATTACCACTTCATTCCAGAGAGATATGACATGCTGGGCGTTTTAAATTTTGACTCTTTCTCACTTCGCCATCTGCACTTGATCTAACCCACATAGCTTCCTTTTATACTACATCTAAATTGTACACTACATCTAAATTAATTGTAAGGTAAAAGAACCGTTCCACTTTGAAAAACCAACATACACGTTTTTTGAGGCACTCGAAAGGTAAATTTGAAAAGGAACAGACTGTTCTATTTTTTCTTCTGAAGATCGTACATATCCAAACGTCCCCAAATCAGGTACCTACTATTATGTGATGTTTAATTACAAGACACAGAATGATAATATTAATTGTAAGAGTTCGACATTAATATCTCTAATAGTATCGTATTAGAGGTATATAATAGATGAAATAGGTTGTGATCAACTCTTCATAATTTTTTTTATTTTTTTATTTTTTTATTTTTATCTCAACTATTTTGAATACATTTAATTATTTTATCCCTCTTTATTGAAAAATAATAAAATAGGTGTTAAAAAAATTATAAAAAAAACTAATTTATTATTATTATTATTATTTGGAGGTAAAAAAGAGTTTTTTTTATCCTAGAATAATAATTAAAAAATATATATTTTTATTTTCTCCCGGTTGTTTTTAATTTTTTAACAGAAAAAGCAAACATGACAACTCCAAAACAAATTTTCTTTTATTTTCAGTTTTTTCTACTAAAAAAACTGTTTTTTAGATATTTTTAATAGAATAACGATAAACATTTCCAAAACATTCTTTTCTATTAAAGCAAAGAAAAAAAGGTAAAAATATTTATTCTCGTAATTTTTTAGAATTCTTATTTCATTTTCTTTATTAAAAAAATCAAATGTGTGTTATAAATTTGACAAAAAAAAATCAAATGGGTGTTAATTACACCTTTTACTTCACCACCAGAATTTCAATTTTCTATATTTAACCCTCTTAATTTTTGAAATGATTTCGAGTAATCCTCTACCATTAACATCGTTGACTTTTTGGACCCAAAGGTGGTCATGAGCAATGCACATAAATGTATTTTTTATCCCACCAATATAAAGTTTTAAAAACATAAATTTATAGAATAATTCCTTTAAAAAATATTTAAAAATCGAACAATTATAAAAAAAATTAAAAATTGGAAATTAGAGAAAAAAATTAAAAATCTAAAAATCACGAAAAGAAATATATATATAAAAACACTAAATAACCATATAAATGTATGGAAATGAAAGCAAAAATATATAGAACATCTAACATAAAAATTAAAATTTGTGAAAATTATTAAAAAAAACACTAAAAAAATTCAAAAATAATTTTATAAAATATGGGAATGATACAAAAAATATCCAACCCTAAAAAATATGTAAAATAATTTGAAAGTTTGAATAATATTTTAAAATATTAGAACATACATTTAAAAATATTTGCATTAAAAAATAGATTTCCATAAAAAAATGAAATTGTTTTCCTCCTAAAAAACAAGATATTTTGCAGAAATAAAAAAAATAGTGACTTTTAGCCCCCAAAAAACTGGTTTCAGGGCAAAAGTGACTTTTAACAAAACAAAACAAAACAAATATTTTTCACCCAAAATAAGTAATATCTGGTAAAAAAACTGATTTCTAGAAGAAAAAAATATGTTTTCAAAGCAAAATAAAACTGATTTCTACCAAAAAAAATATTGATTTTTAGCTCAAAAAATATCTTTAACAAAAAACTATTTTCTGGCAAAAACAAGGTGATTTCCAGAAAAAATAAAAAATATTTTAACTTAAAAAGTTAGAGCAGAAAATATTTCAACACTAAAAAACTGAAAATTAAAATAAAAGAGAGATCAACCGGCATGAACCAACCGAATATAACCCAAAGTCAAAACAAAAACCAAAATCAATCATGATCCACTTCCTTTGCGTCAAACCCCGACCCCCCCCCCCCCCCCCCCCAAATTTGTATTAAAACCCACTGTGAGGCCACTGAATCTGTCAAAAGGCCATCAAAGACCCATCCCTTCTTTCAAAACTGTAGGGGGTGTCCCCACCAAAGGGTGGTAAACTTAGTCGGGTAGATTGATTGGTTCACGAAGAAAGAGAAGGAAGGCTGCCTTACGGACCCACCTAAAAAATCCTTCATAGAAGTGGCTCGAAGGACCCACCCGAAGGTTCTTCACAGAAGTGGCTCGAAGGACCCACCTCGAAGATTATTCACAGAAGTGGCTCGAAGGACCCACCTCGAAGATTCTCCAATTGACATGGTTCGAAGGATCTAATTCATAGATCAAAGTCACCTGGATGACAATATTTTGTAATAAGTAATAGACTACTGTGTCATTTACTTTATCTTATAAATGTATGTTGAGCGAGGTTTTTTGGTACCCACGAGGGACCATGCCTAGTAGGGCATGGGAGAGATAACATGCTCTATCAAGCAACCTCCTATTGGAAACCTCATAGGGACATAGTTTGGAGGATTGAGAACAAGGCAACGTTGGGAATACAGTTACTAACCCTCTTGGCACACTTGGGCAAAACTTCATTCAGAACAAATGGTCACTCGAGCCACAATAGCCGAGCCACCTTAACACTTAGCTGTTCGAAGGAACCTCCTCAAGGTACTTCTGTTTTGTACCTTGGTTCTAAAATAACTCTTAACCAACAAATAGATGTCAAGACACTCGAGCCACCTATCAGCCGAGCATCCTCTAAACAGATACCAACCCGCCTGACTGATGTGACCAGATACCTGACAGAGTCACTATTTAAACCACTTTCTGACGTCATAACGTTTGGCATTTAGGGATTAAAAAATATAGCACTTAAGCGGGGTTTTCCTTAGGATGGCAGTCCTAGTTCACCAAACTTGACCATTTATCCATCCTCAAGTAAGCGTCAAGATGACATGTCATATCCTTCATTAATGCCCACAAAACTTATAGCCAATAGAATGGCTTCCCGCTAAAGACATGAGATCCCATGCATTTAATGCAATATCTTGTGCATTTAATGCACCCAATCAGACCGATCGTAGGGAAGCTTACTCGAGGAACCTTGCGCCCCATATATATACACCATATGAACAAGTTAGGGGGGGAGAGCATTCTGAGCCTAGAATTGCTGCCCAAATTCATCCACAGTCGAGAACCACCGAGAAAACATTAACTCCCCATATCCATCTAATACACTCATCATTGAACATTAAATGAGCTTGAAGTTTCTGCCTTGCCTTCATTGTGCCTAGAGTGCTTGTTCTTTCTCCCTCCGACCACGCTTCCTACTGGTCCCATCTATTTATTGTGTTTGTCATGTATCTTTTATGCCAATATGCTATTTAATATAAATCTGAACCTTAAATTCTCTTGTCTCCGACTCACCCGTGGCCACTGCCAGCATATATTACTTAACGGTGTTAATCCCGATCTTGATAAGGGGTTACGCCTCACTTAATATTAACTGTATTTGAAGAACCCAAATTTTACAAAAATCAATCGAAAATCCATTAGCAATGTCAAAACCCCCCATCTCACCATGCAAACCGTACTATGTAAATATTTAAAAACTGAAATGCAAACACTTTTTAATGGTATTTACCTCACATATTATCGCAACATTGCAAATATATTCCTTAAAATGTGAACAAAACACTTGTATATCACAAAAAACTAAAACAAATATGGGAAGCTAAACATACAACCACCCGTCACTGTAGGTGAGAATCCTATTCGGTGACCTCGTCTCGTGAATAAGTAACTACGATAAGGAGTAAGTGTGGTAAGTAGATTACGGTGATGAGTGACCATGGGTTGTTAGCAGTTATTTGTTTGAAAAAAAGGCAACAACAAATCGTGGTAATTATAACGATTTGTTGTCACCGTGATTTGCTGACTGCGATGATAAGTCATCGCGATGTTCACTTACTCATTTTGATATATCCATGTTTTTTCTATTTACGGTTATATCGTACCTTTGTTTCTCGCGTACGGTTATATCTCACCATTGTTGCTCTCTTACAGTTTTTTCTCACTGTATTAACACTTAAATATTTGCTTTTATGCTATATCTCACTCTTTTGTTATTGCAATTGTTGGTTAAATAAATGGAAAGATTAAGAAATCCTCCTACCGAATCAGAGCGAAAGAGGAGGTTGGAGATGACTAAAGGAGGAAAACAACCTGCATCGCCGAGCGATAATGAAAATGAAGAAAGTAGAGGGTATTCTCTAACACAGTCATTAGATATGGTTATTGAGGAGGTGGTTAATGAGGTTCAGGGATAAGGGGACGGGGAAGAGGTAGACAATGTGGAGGAGGTTCCCGAGGTGGAGGGGGGTGAGAGTGATGAGGGAGGGACCACTGAGGGAGAGGAGGGTAGTTTGGCCAAGGTAGTTGAGGATTGACAACGGAAGGCAGGAGGTGGAGGAGGACAAGGAGATGAGACAGGCGGTGAGTCTTCCTCTTCGAAAGAGGAAATGTTGCCATCAACATCTGCAAAAACACCCAAGAAAAAACCTCGAAAAAAAATTATCCACTCAGATTCACAACCATTAGAGGGGTGCACACTAGTTGCTTAAAAATTTTCAGAACCATATTGCTTATTTTATATGGAACCACTATGTGGAGAGGGGAATGATGAAATGAGTGTACCACTCAGTAAAAAAATTTACTGAGTGGGATATAGAAAAGGAGGATGAGTAGGTGGTTGAGTTGGTTAAAAACTCAGGTTTGTGGTGATTGGTAAAACACTCGTATCGGTACATCGACTATGTATCGGTGTTAGAATTCATCGAACGATGGTAACTGGAGACGAATTCATTCCATATACCATTCAGTGAGATGGTCATCACCCTAAATGAAGTGTACCATCGCTGCAACATCCCAATCATTAGTAAATTAGTCTACGGGGTGGTGCTTAGGAAATTTGAAGAAAAGGCTAAACAAATTATATGGCTAACCAAATACATTGTTTGTAGCGAGGAGGAGGCATTAGAAGAATACAAGTGTTTTTATTCTGTCCATTTGGATTGTCTAATGCATCAGGTGAAAAATTTGGGGGAGAATGTCACCAAAAGATACATTGAGAAATGTTGTGTGGGGGCACTTGTTGTTCATGATTGGGTGCTTATTATTCCCAGATAAATCAGGGAATCGATTCTCGATATTAGAAAGTCAATGAATACGCTTGGGGGATAGGAATATTGGCTCATTTGTATTGGTGACTTGGGGTTGCATCCCGCATAGACGTGTGGTAAGTGGCCAGATATCTCACTGTATTAGTGGTAAACGTTTTACAGTTATCATGTTATAGTTTGTATATTTTGGGTTATGTATAAATTTACTAATTAATTTATCAATCTCAATGCAAGCGTGGATATACGACCACTTTAATTTGGCGAGGGGTGTACGGAATTTGGAGTTTCATCCTTCAGAGCCGCATCTATGAAAATGTAAGGCGCAAACGGTGTCAGGTGATGTCTTTGCATAAATGGTGGAGTTAAGGGAGACCCTAGATGATCTAAAAGCATCTGACATGAGTATTATGTGACACCCCGCCTAATTAAATACCGGGCGATCACTCCTTTATTAAATTAATTCAAGGTGAACAGTTGGTTCATTCTCAGCATCACTGTCGAAAAATAAAACTTTTCCAATTTAAACACCCTAATTAATTAATCTAAGTGTCAAAACCATTTAAACCTTTATTCTCATTTTATTAAATTCGGTTATAAAACCTTAAACCATTAACGTCTAAAGGGTCATACAATAAGTAGAAGAATAAAATGAACATTCCAGAGTTTACCCAACAATAGTAAATCCCAACATTAAAATACTAAGGAAAACATCCTGACATTAATAATCCCGAAATAAAGATACTGAAATTAAAAGAATTACAATCTCTGACAATACCAACTAATTAATAGAAAGAGGGCGACACATGCCCCTGTTGGATACAACTGAAGTAGGAGTAGAATCAAATGGATGAAGTCGTCTAAACAACAGGCCTGCAACTCCCACCTAAGCTGCAGCTCGTTCCTGCCAAAGGACCCTATGCAAGACGCCCCTGTGGCTGGGCACCTGTAATATATACATACATATATATATATATATATATATATATATATATATATATATATATATATATATATAAGAGAAAGAGAAAAGGAAACGGGTCAGAGCCTGATAGTGTATATGATTTAAAAATTCGTTTAGCAAGTATTTAAATTGATTACAGGCCAATGCAACAACATATTAGTGCGACACTCTCTTGAGAAATTCTCACCTCTCTTCTAATGTGCACACCTATCGCACTACCCTTCCCAATGGTCTATCTCGTCATATACCACACTATCTTTCCCCAATGATTTAACTTATCTTAGGTTATTCGCAGGATTTACAACTGAACAACACAAGTATTTAAAACGTAAGATTTCAATTTGTAACCAAAGTTCTCCTTTTAACTTTATTAATCAATAAAGTTTTCCAGTGTCATATTATACTTTCTCAAAACAAGTATTTATAATTTGAGTCATCAACCATGTCCTACATATCAAATCACAGTAGGCAGTTCCAGATTTCAGAATTCATATATATATTAACTACTCGCATAATATATATATCATAACAGCACCCCACATAAAAACTATGGTGCGGGCATACTCTGCTATCCAATCCCCATATCAATCGCACTAAAGGGAATACAAGTTCGGAATCACTCTCGAACTGTATAAATACATACACAAACAATATTGAGGCGAAGCATAGATTCCAAGTCCAAGAGGTCAGTACATACCCTCACGTCTCTTAGGACCGTCCGGCTATCGATCCGATATCCCGTACCTAGGATTTCTATCTTCTAGGGTACGAGTCAATATCCCCCATAAGGCAACACAGGATAAGATCGTCCCAGCGCGGTAACCTCCGGGATAGCAAGTAGTGCGGGCATGATTTTCACAAGTATATAATATATGCATACACAATCATACAAATATACCACTTTTATTATATCAATTTAGGTTTATCCCATAACCCATATTCACAACATTTATCCTTATTTCCCCATTATTAGTTATCACGTATAATGGTTCGTTTCTCACTTTAATTCTAAGGGTTTCTCCAACTTACTACGTAGCCCTCATGGACTCTATCCTTCCAAAGGTACAATTCAATAGGTATTCATTTATTTTCCAACGTAACCCTCTTACGTGTCTCTCCCCTTTAATATATACATACATTGTCCCTTATGTAAAATATCCCAAAAATATAGATTTTGCCTTACATTAAAGGTCTCTTATTCATTAATGAATCCTACTGGTCATCATTAACTCCCAAATCATTTTAGCAAGGATGTCTGAGGAGTTTTCTTCATTTCGAAACAATTCAACAATTCTAAAAGGGGAACTTAAGTCTGCCATGAGGGGTCGATCGATCGAGGTCTGGGGCTCGATCAATCGAAACTTCGATCGATCGAAGGTCTGGGCTCGATCGATCGATCAAGCAGGTCTGCAGAAATCTGCAGATTTGCAGTTACGGGTTTCATCTTCTAACCTTCTCCAAATCCATATTTTTCAATCCCAATCGTCCCAAAATTTATACTACTAACATTATATCATCATACCATATATTTCCACCGTAAAGCATGTAGATTTCTATCACTAAACATGGATTAACAACCCAAAATTATTATAATTATCAAGAACCCTAGAAATCTCTTAAACATGGTTCTAACACATCTTTTCCAGAATTTCCTTCTTATAAAACATCATAAATTCGTGGTTTAATCCTCTACATGGAAAAAGGGTTTCCAGAATATCATTTAAATCATCCCTACATGCAATTTCCTATCTCAAATGGGGTTTTTCTTCCATACAACTCATCCTTATCATTCCTACACTAATATGAGTGATGCACCAACGAAAATAAGCAAGATAAACACTTGCCTGGGATTTTCGACGTTCTGGTTTGGTTCCGAATTTGGTGTGGTTGCGTTCCCCGTCTCGCGATCTACGCGTTGGTGGTGGAGGCGGTGCAAACGGATGGATTTCGGGCCTTGGATTGCTTTGGAAGCTCTCTCCTTCCCTCTCCTATGGCCGTCACTTGTATTTGGTTGTTCTAACCCTAGAATACAACCTTAGACATCTTATATAACCCTTGAAATTTCGTGGGTTTAATTACCTAAAAATGTAAAATGACCAAAATGCCCTCCCGGGGTACTAATTAAGCCTAAAATTACCCCGAGACTCAAACTAAACCCCCGGGTACACTTTTTTGACTATCTCGACCCTTCCGAACGTGTTGGCGCACTCAAAACGACCATACGAACAACTTATAAAATATTCACTTTTATAAATCAACATTTAGTCCCGACACGACACGGGCACGTCCCGACTTAAATTTCCATAATTGTCATTTTATTCACACGTGATAATATTATAACATTAAATATCATATACTACTATACTCATCCAATAATATTCAACAAATAACAAATTTCCAATAATTACTAACTCTCGTCACGCTAGTAAATATTTAAAACAACATTTCGGATTAAAATTAACTTAATTATCTCAATTAAATTTAATTAATCCCTAAATTTAAAAGCCATGAAAATACGGGGTATTACATATTATTTGTTTTAAACGTAATTCTCTTGCTCTATTATATATGTTAACATCTGCAATAACATGTAGGTTATGTGGGATCCCTATATTGAAAATCTTGAGGCCTACCCCTTCTAGGAGGTCCCATGGTACAACGACATCCTGATTTGCTATGATATTGGTGAACCTTATTATCCATAGAGGATCCCGTGTCAGGTTGTCCGTATACAAACAATTTTGAGACTCCCAATGTGCCTATTATATAAAGAGAGGGGAAAGATCCACGCACGCTACAATGTGAAGTTTGATATCGACAAATGGTATCAACTTACTTGGGTGGATCATGTTCTCTATGATGCTAGACGGTTAAATGTGGTGACAAATAGGCCTTGAGAATGTGTGGATGGTTATATGTCCTGGCAACTAGAAAGATCACGTCCATACTTTCAAAATCCCGATCATCGTATTAGGAAGCCTAAAGTAAAACATTCTGATAAAACGATAAGTTGCAATTATTCATAAATGGATCTATCATTTTTGCACTTATTTTTATAACTCATGGTTGATGGTTATATATATAGGTTCACGGGATTGATGTAGCCATCGGTCTATTACAGGAGTCAATTGATGTTGTCTTGGACCAAGATATTTATAACGTTCCTGATTCCACACGTGCAGCGGTTGATGCCCTACTCGAGGCAAAGGAAACGCAACAATCGAAAGAAAAGAGAAAGTCAACCAAGCATCGTGAAACTATGACAAAGGAACGACATGATCCATCCTCGCCAAAAGGCCCCCAACAAAAATCCCCCCCCCCCCAATAAAAGCTCTTTAGGAGAAAACAGACAATTTACTCTTGATTGTAACTGTCTTTCAAATAATTTTTTTGTTTTTTATGTCGTTAAAACAATTTTGTATGTAATATTATTGTTTTGGATCTATGATGTTGTTGTTTACTTTTAGTTTTCAACGTATGAGATTTGTATCAAAGTGGTTGTATTTTAGATATCAACATATGTGATTTGCATCACAGTGTTTGTGAAATGATGTGGTATGCACTACGTTGTTGGATTTGAACCTCACGGTCTAAGACAACAGTGGGTTTCAGTACCACGATGATATGATATCGTGGTTTAAGGTTATAATTTTCACCCCCAACTCTATCTAAATACCATGGTGTGAGACAACCGTTATACTATCATTCACGATCCAAGCCAACCGTGAGTTTAAGTACCACGTTGATATGACACTGTGGTTTAAGGTTATACTTTTACCCCCAACGCTGCCTAAATACTACAATATGATAAAATTGTGCTACTATAATTCACGGTTTAATCGAACCGTGAGTTTGAGTACCACGATGATATTATACCGTGGTTTAAGGTTATGATTTTTACCCACAACACTGTTTAAATACTACGGTATGATGGAACTGTGTTGCTATCATTAACAATCTAAGATAAGCGTGAGTTTGAGTACCACAGTGATATGACACCGTGGTTTAAGGTTATAACTTTTTCCCCTAACATTGTCTAAATACAACGGTCTAAGTCAGCAGTGAGTTTGAGTACCACGGTGAGATGACACCGTGGTTTAACGATGTAATTTTTACAACCAACGCTATTCAAATACTGTGGTGTGAGCTAACCGTGAGTTTGAAGTCAATATATGAGTGATTGGGGTTTGAAAAGTAACGCAGTGTCAGTACGCCAGTCGTTTAATTCGTTTCACCACCTCAATACAAAAATCTAAACTATTGACTATACTTTTTACGGGAGTATAGAGGCCAGCTCGGGCATCGAATCCATAGAGATTAGTTGTTAGAATTCTATTAATTTAATACTTCGCAAATAAAGTGTAAAAGATGAAATGTGAGTAAATCATTAAACTAGGCATGAATTTAAACTATGATTAACAAAATAAGTAAAACTACAGGTTGAGAATCGTCTCCCTCACACGGGCTAGATAGCATAAATGGTTACATGAACATAAAAGCGCTAACAAGAATAATTACGTTTGAAAAATTAATTAAACCTAGAATTTTTCACCCTTTAAATTCTCATAAAAGCTTAATTTGAGTTCAGTGTCAACGAATATTCTCGAAATTACACATGAAAGGTTGCAAATACGGATCATACGTCATATACCCCGTTAAATCTCCTAAGTGTGACACAAGGAATAATTAACTCATTAAAACTACCCTAGACCCATCATACCACAGCATAGCAACTAATTAACCCATGTGAGTTTAACAATCTCAGCCTAGATTAAGTTACTTACAAAGCATGTTAAATGGAACAAATTAAATGAAAGCAAGTAAATGAAAGAAATTAAATCTAGGTTACAAAGAAAATAAACAAATAACAAAGCAAGAAAAATAACAATTGAAGCATGGATTTAAAGAGAGATGATGAATAGTGTTCTTACAAACCAAAGTCGATAAAACCCAAGGAGAGAAAAAAGTCACACCCAAAATCACCTCCAAAAACCGTATTCTCTAACCTAACGACTAAAAAGATGATAAAAGAGCATAAAAACTATATAATGAAAGATGTCTTCAAATACCAAAAAAATAACACTTATATAGTAAGTGGTAAAAGAAATAAAGATAAAAGAAAAGAAAATGATTTATCCTAAAAATCGAGGAGTTTCCTAAAAAAATGGTCATAACATGTTCGTTAGGAATTGGATTAATGAACCGTCGGAGACCACACGAAGCCGAATCAAAGGGATACAACTTACGTGTAGAGTTCGGGTATTAAGCTCAAACATTGAAATGACTAAGATGCCCCTGAAGTTGCGTACTATATTAAAAACTTCCTAAAAAGCACCAATTGCACCGTTAAGCGTTCCTATACCTAAAAAAACTCAAATAAACCTTGCAATTTATATATATATATATATAGATAGATAGATAGATATAGAGAGAGAAAAACCTAAGGTTATACAGTATATGAGGGTAAATACGGGAATTAATGGACATAATTGTACTAGAATGCATAAGTAAAATGGGCGATAATATACAATATTCGTGACATATCACACCCCCTGACTTAGACATTGATAGTCCCTATGATGAAACAAAATAAAACCTGTCCAAAAGATGGCCATACAAAACGTAAATAAGCATAGAATATAAAAGTGACACTTTTGCGAGCGAACGATTACATTTAGCATATTGAATAAGCCATTAAACCCCTAGGTTACCCTAATGGACAAGTGTTGTTTCATGAGGATTTTCAAGGATGAAACTCACAAACATGAAATTTCTTCAAAATATGTCCAACCAACCAATATGCCAATCTCAACAACAACTAGATATTTCAATATATGATTAACAAAGCAAAAGAGAATTTTGCCCAATAATTCAAAACTATCAAAATTAAAAAAATAACTACATAGAATTGAAACCTCAAATGTGAGTGGTGTGCATGCACATGCCAAAACTGTGATTCGGTAAAAATGCCTATAGCTCGGATAAAAATTAAAGCATACACCTACTCAATCATCTCCGGATATTACACTCAACAAATGAAATCACTATCAATGGGAGGTAATACACAGGACATGCAAACATAAAGAGTAAATGGAAATGGAAACTAGGCCAAACATGTCATCAATGAAGAACGATATATATAAAATAAAAACTTTGCAATCTCAATGAAAGGATATCATCATTAAAGAGGTGAAATGTATTTTCACATATTATCACAATTATTTAAACTTTTGAATTACATTCACCTTAGGATCACATTGGAATTTTATAGGGTTATAAAGTAGCTTTGTGGTTAAGGTTATGAAAGTAAGGGGATATGTACGGATTCAAAAGTGTTTGGGGACGAAACGCTTGGAATAATGGAAAAATATGGGCCATTTCAAAATTGGAAAATGATTTCCATAAAAATCATTGGATATAACATTGTAAAGTGACAGAGATTATTGAACACTATAAACAAACATGAGATATTTTCTCTTTCTTTTGTTTTCTTCTATTTCTCATATTTTCTTTTGCTTTTGTTTTTTCGTTTTTTCTTTTCTTTTTCACTTCACTTTTATCCTCACTTTTTCACTCTCACATTCTTAATTGCAACCACATAACAGGAACATCATTCAATCCCAAGTATCATTCCAAACAAAGGTATGGAAGGTGATATATGTGGTTTATAACTCTAATATTGAATTGGCTGGTTAAGGAATTTTGGGCTTTGAAATGAAAGGCTATATTTAGGCTCAATGGGTTGACGAGGAAAAACATATAAGGTGAGGTTAAGGTCAATATGGGTAATATAACAAAGAGGGCCTATGATCATTTCCTAAAGTTTACTCAATTCTTGAGTAAAAAAAACATCTTTAAAAATCATGTTCAAGTAACACATTTTAAATATGAACTCAATTAATGAACGATCAAATGATAGAATAGCGAGATTATCGACAAATTTAACATTTTCAAAAAGGAAAGAGTAGTGTATAGACATTCTCAAATGAAGAAAAGAACAAAGCTCACTCGGTTTTAGTGTACACAAAGCAACATAAAGATACCAAGTTATAATTGTCATACCAATTAATTTATAAAATATGCTCAAGTGCTCATGGGTTTTCAAGGTTTATTTCATGCATTTATTCTCAATATTGAATAATTTGAGGACTAAAGTTCAATAACATGAAAGAAATAGAAAATGCATTATCGAATTAGCAACTGGATAGGGCAATTATTGAATTTATCATAGGAAGTTGGGGCAAGAGGCTCAAGAAAGAGAAAAGAAATATGTAAAATAATTTTTGAATTTTTTTATTTTTTTTCTTTATTTTTTTTAAAATTTAATTAATAAATATAAACATGGCTCAAAATGATAAAATAGAAATCGAGATGACTAATCACACCCCGTAACTTGAATCGTACATTGTCCTCAATGTAATTAAAGACGCTATGGAAAAGAGAGGGATAGAAAAAATCACCCCGATTTAGAGCGATCCCTGAGGTGGTAAACGTGAGCCCTATACAAACCAAAGAAAAACAAAAATATTTGCATAAAAATTAAGTTAAAAGAAATTATGTCGTAAGTCAAAATAATCTAGAGGGGTTGAAGTAAAAATACTAGATAAATGGATGGTGAAAAATTGATTTTATAAAAATTGAGGGTCACATGCATCAAAATCCAATAAATAACCAACAACTACATTATCGTTACCAATATCATAATTTCACAAAACAACTTAATACAATACAAATAGAAATAAACAAAGGAAAAAAAAAAGAATTCCCACTACATCAGCAAAACTCAAAAATCGGGTCCACCGGAGGATCCCGACGTATATCTTCACCTCCTCGCTTAGTCACGTTTGATGTACCCCCCTTTCACCACCACGAATGTTGCTTGAAATATATGCACAAATTCCTCATTGATGTGACCATTCTTGGTAAGAAAAATGTGCACAATTATGGCGACATAAGATGACTCGCCTTTCACAACGAAATCCCTAAACATCCCGGGAGGGCACACACTTGGTCCAATCGTACTTTGTGGCCATTTAAATCTACAAAAAATTAATTGGCATGTGCAAGTATGTGAAATCAGGGGAAAATATACCACAGTGTGATAAAATGTGTCACGGTGCTACAACGAGTGAAAAAAACAAGTGTATGCTAAACATCTCGAAAAAAATTAGTTTAGGCATTTCAGCGAAAAGTTAGTGTGCACAATGTGGTATAAGGGTGTGTGAGTGCCATTTGAACCAGTTCAAGCCCCATTTATGAACAAACACAAGAATCCAACAACAATTGTGTTCATGAATGGTTATAATTCAACAATTAAGCATACAATCAAGTTGGAATAACAAAATTGGGGAACACCCAACAAAAACTTCAAACCTTAAAATCATGATAATTACCAACCAAAAACACACACACACAAAAAGATAACTAGTAGGAATTTATACCTTGATGTGTAAAAGTGGGTGAATTTGGGTTGGAGTTTGTGAATTGTAAGGGTGGAGGGAAAAAATGGGGCACCAATTATATAAAGACAGGTAGAGGAGTAAGAATCAAAGCTAACAAATAAAAATAGGCCAAGTTCCTGCTTGCTACGGTCGACCGTGGGTGGGAGACCGGTCGATCGAATTTTTGGATTTTTCCTAGAATCGAAGACAGAGACTTGATGAACAAACCACCGGAGGGTGAAAAGTAGCGCAATGTCAGTACGCCAATCGTTGAATTCGTTTCACTGCCTCAATACAAAAACCTAAACTATTGACTACACTCTTTACGGGAGTATAGAGGCCAGTCCGGGTATCGAATCCACAAAGACTAATTGTTAGAATTCTATTAATTTAATACTTCATGAATAAAAGTTTAAAATATGATATGTGAGCAAATCATTAAACTAGGCATGTATTTAAACTTAGATTAACAAAACGAGTAAAACTATAGGTCAAGAATCATCTCCCTCATACGGTCTAAATCGCATAAATGGTTACATGAACATAAAAGCGTTAGCATTTGGACAATGAATTAAACCTAGAGTTGTTACCCTCTAAATTCTCATAAAAGCTTCATTTCAGTTCGATATCAACAAATATTCCTGGAATTACACATGAAAGGTCGTAAATACAGAGCATACCCAATATACCCCGTTAAATCTCCTAAGTGTTACACAAGGCACAATTAACTCATCAAAACTACCCTAGACCCATCACACCATTTCATAGCAACTAATTAACCCATGTGAGTTTAATAATAACAACCTAGATTAAGTTACCTACAAAGCATGTTAAAAGGCACTAATTAAATGAAAGCAATTAAATTTAGGTTACAAAGTAAATAAATAAATAACAAAGCAAGAAAAAGAACAATGAAATCATGAATTTAAAGAGAGAGATGATGAATAGTGTTCTTACAAACCAAACTGGATAAAACTCTAGGAAAAAGAAAAGCCACACCCAAAATCACCTCCAAAAACCCTCTTCCCTAACCTTACTGCTAAAAAAGATGATAAAAATTATATAATGAAAGATGTCTTCAAATAAAAAAAAATAAAAAATATATATATATATATATATATATATATATATATATATATATATATATATATATATATATATACTGCAAGTGGTAAGAGAAATAAGATAAAAGAAAGGAAAATGATTTGTCTTAAAAATCAAAAAGGAGCTCCCCGAGAAAATGGTCATAACATGTTCGTTAGGAACCGGATTAACGAACCATTGGAGGCCACACGAATCTAACTTGAAGGGATAAAATTTTCGTGAAGAGTTCGAGCATGAAGCTCAAACGTTGAAATGACTAAAATGCCCCTGAAGTTGCGTACTACATTAAAAACTTTTCGAAAAGCACCAATTGCACCGTTAAGCGTTCCAATACCTACAAAAACTCAAATAAATCTTGAAACATTATATATATATCAAAACCCAAGGTTATACAGTATATGAGGGTAAATACGGGAATTAACGGACATAATTGTACTAGAATGCATAAGTAAAACGGGCGATAATATATAATATTCGTGACGTATCAATGAGATACAAAAATATGGCTTTACTACTGATTTTATTATTTTATTGTTGCTGGAAGTTCCGTTTCGATTTTCATTTTTTTACTCTATAAAATTTATGGTTCCATCTGTGTTGTTTTCGTTTGCGTGAGTTGTTATTACCAATTTTGTATATGCTATGACAAAAAAGTTTGTCATAAATTTTAGTGTATTAATTTTGATTTCGGTATGATTATTCTTATAAAATGAAAAATACCACTTTTACTTTGTTTCTACACATTTTCTCATACTAGTTAGGGATTTCTCGACTCTCTTCAGTCTGTAAGTTTCTTTAATTTATTGTGCGGTATTTTGTCAATAAACATTTTCCAGTATTGATTCTTTTATTTGAATTCAATAGCTGAGCTAAATACAATCACTTAGTATGCACCTCACCCCAATTTTAAAACATATGCCACTCATCCCACTATATTTTAGATTGTGAATTGCAATTAGTTGGTTAAGAAATAATTGGGTAAGTTGTATTTTAGAATGTATTATTACCGTTGTGGATTAGATTCCACCCTTGATTACAGTTTAAATACCCCTCCAAATCAATTTCCAATCAAATTTTCTATTGTTGGTACGCAAAAGTAGCCAATTTTACATTAGTTTTTGCTATTTTGTTTTTCGAGCAGAACACTAAAAGTATTATACTCTACTTCTCTTGTTAAATAATTGAGTATCAATTTATTTTATATTCATTTAATTTGTTTCGTTTTCCATACGCTTTTACTCCATGTTTTCCAAACATATCTTAAAGCTTCACAATCATAATTTTTATTCCATTAAATAATGTAATGACTGATCAAAGGACGTTATCATTAAATAATCCACTAATGAATTATGCAGGTGATCTTGGACAAACAGAATAGACGAGCTCCACCATTCAACACATATCTACGATCTTGTAATAATTATCATCATTATATATATTGAGAAACCAATAACAATAAACTAAATTTAAGACTCTATAGAGTTTCCAAATTGAATCGGGGAAAAATCGAGTAGGATTCATGTCATTAAGTAATCATAAAGTAGCAAAAATCGAGTAGGATTCATGTAATCTCATCCTTCAGTAATAGTAATGAGGATGATATAGATAAGTAGGTTTGGAACTAAAATATTGGTTTTGATAAGAGACTTAAGTTAAGACGGGGTACATCCTTTGGTTTTGATAAGAGATTTAAGTTTAGACAGGGTATATCCTTAGTCCAACACCCCAAAATCATATAAATTAGGTAACCTATAAAATAGTTCAGCCTGAGACTAACCTAATGGCCTTAATCAACTCTCCTACCTATGTAGTTCAACCTATAGTTCATCACGTCTAATACAACCTAAACAAGTTTTGAGTGCATACATTCACAGGTTATGCTAAAGCCATATCCTCAATAAAGCATGTCACTAGTATAAAGTGGAACTTATAAGGACTTATTGCACACATTGAGATAAGACAGAAAATTGAAATAAAAAAGTGCCAAAATGTAACATGTTGAATTGAATGTTGTTTAATAGGGCCAGACCTACTTTATGCAAATCAAATGGTATGGTTATCTAGCTTATTTAAAATGCTCTCACCTGCATTGTTGGACATATCCAATTGAATGTCAAATGGCCCTCCCGCTAAGTTAGGCTCCTCGTCTATAATTTCCTCCTCTACAAGTGTCGCCACAATATGAGGTGATTTGCAAGTGGGACCCATGTGTGTGCCTGAAAATATAAAATACAAGAGTGAGCATGTAACATAATATTAAGACATGAGTGAAATGAGATAAGCTTGACTAAAATGGTAGAAAAATAGATAAAATTATAAATTACTTAACAATTTATTGAGGCATCACATATATTACTACTTATTTCCCCTTTGCTGAGTTAGGGAGATCGACTACAATCGCTTCATGTTCAGGTGTGTCCATAATACGAAGTGATTTTTTAGTAGGGCACATGTATGTGACCTACAAATACATATTAAGAAAAGTGTCGATGTAAATTATATTAAGATACAATAAAGTGAGAGCATTTTAACTAATCTATTAGACAAACACGTAACTAATAAACCAAATAACAAAAAAGAATTTCATATATTTTCTTTTCCATTGGAGGATTAGAAGACTCATAACCATCATGGCCACTTAATGAACTGAGACTTCCCTCACCCTTCAGCACCCTTCAGCAGTGTATACGCCTCACTATCTCCCTCTCCAATAGTTCTTTTTTTTATTATTATTACCCGACATTATTTTGGTGACCTTATAGATTGAATCCATTACATAATTGGAAGCTTTATGAAACCAAGAGCATTCATTCTCAATTGGTTATTAGCAATAGCTTCCATTATTTTCTTCTCATTTACCTACATTTTTGTCGTAACGACATTATTATTGAATCTAGATTTGTTATAAAACATCAACCCGCATTGGAGTTTGGACTGGACTTTTTATTAAGTGACATCACGATCCTATTTATTTTCTAATCAGTCTAAGTTGTTGTAGCAGTCATCAGTTGTTTTAAGTTGCTTCTCCTTATTGCAAGAGGATAAATAGATTAAAAAAGTATTTTCTTACCAAAAACGACTTAATAAAAGGTCATTGGTTGTAAAATTATTTTTCCTTACATTGTACATAACTATTATAGCAGGAAAAACTTGCCCATATTCTAAAATCACGAGTTTAATACAAGATCAAATCTTAAAACACCTGTATAATTCGAACACACATTCTGGTTCTTTTTTTAAGGTTTCGCCATCATCGAGACATGACAAATTGAGAATCCTCCTCCTCTATTATTTCATTTCGCAGATTCGTCGCGCGCGCGCACACACACACACACACACACATATATATATATATATATATATATATATATATATATATATATATATATATATATTCTGCAAATATTCTCCTTTCTCTTTAAGCTTCTCTTCAAGGTGTAATTGTGTGTTATAAAAATGAATGAATATAGTTTTGAATTACATAAACAAAAAAAAAAGTTTGCCCAACCCAAACCCGACCCACCTATGACCTAAGCCCATAATAGGCCCACCCAAAACTGACCCAACCCAGATTTGACCCACCCAAACTTACTCGAACCCATCAATCTGCCAGTTTTAATCGCTAAGTTCAAAGTTTTGTGATAGTTTATGTTTTCTTGTTCCCCTAAACATTTACATTTCCTTGTACCTTTAGTTCGTAGTCATAGTTTTTAGCGCCCTTTACCAGTAGCTTCTAATTCTTCTCTTTTCAAATCGTAATGTTAGATAAGTGTGCATATCATATAACTAATGCATATTTGGAGTTAATCCATACTTAATCACACAAACTTTCAATATAAACACTTACAATATGTAACACCCCTGCTCGGATTTAGGGGTTACTCGTGGTCAACCCGATCTGACTTGATCGTTAGGTGTGAAGTGCAATGAAACAACCTATATCGTACTACTAGTCCAGTTTTACTTTGATTAACCTTTTGCTTGTTTATCATGCGATTCCAGTTTCAAAATAAACTATGTGAGGACCCATGGGGAGCACCCCTAAGTCCAAGCTTACATAGATACTAATGTGATATAAAAGAAAGTACTTACCTGTATAACGCTCTCAAAATAAGAAACCTCTCCCAACCAGCCGTAATAATACAAGGGTGTGATTCAAACGCTCAGTAGGAATATTCAAATGCAGTAGGAATATTCAAATGCTTTGTGTATATATATATATATATACTTAATACATTAAATAGTTTTACTTTCGAAAATTAATTTACCTTAATCTTATAAAACACCTCTTTTTTTTCATTTTAGCATTTCTCACTTTATTTAACACACACGGTTCAATACTAAAAACTACTACACGTGATTTGACCAAAAATCATTTCTTTACTGAAATCATCATTGTTAACACACGCGTTCATCGTGCTAGAAAATATGCATTTAACCTTTTACAACACATTCTTATGTTAATTATGGGTTTAACCACTTAAGTTTCTTAACCACTCATTTACCCACTTACTTTACTCCTTTTCTTACCTTATGGATATTAATCAATTACACATTTACTTGTCTAGTTAACCTTTATCGGAACATTTATTAATTCATTCAAGTTAAGTTGTATTACAACATTTCACCACACAACTATTTTTTGACATGTTCCTTATTTCTTTATCTTTTCTCAGAACCTTCCAAATATCGCATACTTCAACGCGCTCCACACCGTCGGCTATGCGCACCATATGCTCTGGCCAGTTATTTTGGGTCTTTCATCCCAGGGCTCCAGGACCTCGTTAATTCTCCCTGTGTCATCCGAGTTCCTTTACATGTGTTTTAATATTTTATAAATGTCCTCACTTTATTTCAACATTCCTTTTACCCGGTCGAATCCAAACCCGGGTTACACCCCAATCCGTGTTATACTTGAAATTATCATTTCATGTCCTTTACGCTTTAACCTTGATTTTATTCCAAAGATCATATCATTTAGGCCCAAATTGTGTAACACATTTTTCAAAAAATTGATTTAATAAAAATGTTTCACTTTAAGTAAAATTACCATTTTATCCATTTGTTTCCAAACTCTTCTTTTATTTCATTTACGCAAGTGCTAATTTTCTCAAAACACTATTAAGTTATCCACACTAACTTCTTAATGTTTTAACACTTTAACACCCCTCTCTAACCTTGGAGTATTATTCTTCTTAATTGAAAATATCTTTATTTCATTACTTCCTTTCCAATTTCATAAGTGTTAATCTTTTACGACATTATTAAGTTACACACACCAACTTTCCAATGTTTAACCATGAACACTTATTCAACTTGTTATTGTCCAAACTATTCATTTCTTTACTTTCATTATTCAAGAAATCTTTTTACACTTAAAGAATACTTTTATAAGAAAATACCATTTCTTTTTTATTACCATATGTATTCTTACATCTTTGTACCTACCACATTTTTAACCCATTTTCACACATCTTAAAGAAAATAATTTCTATTTCATTTATTCCATGTTTAATCCCAACTAAATCTTCTTTAAACTCGCTTATACATTCATCTTCCAAATACTGCAAGTCTATATGCATGGTAAGATGGATTTTAAACCTTAAAATCCTAGTAAATGCCTTGAACATATTTTTCATTCTAGAAATTCATCATATCGCAAAAATACACTTTCAAAGCATTAAAGACATTTAATTTCTTCAAACTCAACAAATATCCATTTTTCATAAAAATTTCATTCTTGTAAGACATTTTAAAACATTATTTCACCAATCTTAAATAAAACAAATCATTATTTCCAAACATTTTATTTCATAAAATGTTTAACATCAATGTTTTTAGAAAATACACCATTTTTACAAAATAATAACTTTTTATGTTTCAATACTTTGAAATATTTATTCACTATTCATTTCTAGAAAAATAACATTTTACTAACATTTTTATTCCATAAAAATGTGTGTTATTTATTACACGTAATTTCATCATTTAGTCAAATGCAAACTACTCATGTAATCTAACTACAAGACTACCAATGATGCAAAATAGAGTCTTAATACTAAGAATAAGATTTTTCCACCTCTAAAGTCTCTAATGGTGGTAAAAATTTTGGTGTAAGAGGAGCAACCCCCACCTCCAAAGGTGGCCTCAAGGAGTTGCCAAATGCATCCTCCAAAAATGCTCCAAATGTGCTCCATCCAAGCTTCCAAGAAAAACCCACTTCAAACCCCATGGAAACTCTCATCATCTTCTCCAAAAATCCCCCAACGCTTCTCTAAAATTCATAGCTCCACTTCAACAATGGTGGAAATAGGTGTTGTAGGCTTGATATGTTGGAATATTACATAAAATGGTGTTGGAAGATTAAAAATGGTGGAAGACTTTTCCAATTTCTCTTTCCTTCTTCCATCTTCTTCTAACCCAAAAATGACCCAAATACACCAAACACACCCTTATAAAACACCCTAAACACCTCAAATTCCCCTTTTCCCCTTCTGGGTAAATCTGGCCTCGACAACTCAAAGATCTAAGGGTTGAAATCGTGATAATGCACAAGGGCAAACTGATCTTAATAATTTCGAGGCACGCTGTTCAAATGACATGTCAGCCCCGTTCGAACTATGGCTTCGCGCGACCTACCACTGTAATACAGGAACATCTCATCTCATTTGAAGTCCTGTATCGTGTGACCTTCGCACGACATCTCCATCTCGCTTCTAGCGACCACCCTATGTCGTTCGAACGACCTTCTTTTTTCTTTTTCTTTTCTTTTTCTTCTATTTTTGTCCCATAATTATCTATAATTACCATCAGACCTCACATCATCACAACTTATACCACATTAAATTGAATTACTGGGACATGGTATTACACAAAACAAGTTGGAATTCAGATAAAGGTTCAAACTTAAAGTAAGCATAATAACCGCATACACGAAGACATGTGAATATGTTAAAGTGAATATATAGAAACATATATGTGTATCTTTATGTGTTTTTGTGTGTGTATACAGATGTGTACTGTGAAGAGTGGTATTAGAAGGATCGTGCAAAGAGGAGCAACTTTGAGATAGTTTCCAACTTTGAAGAATTCAGCAGGTTGATGCTTGTCTATAACGTAAAAATTAGGGCTGTTACGATTGAGGGTATGTAAAGTGAGGCAAAAATGAAACGGGTGAGTGTTTTTTGACAAGGGGGTTTTGGGGGAAGTGAAAATGGTGGGAATGATGAAAACAAAAAAAGTGGGAAAGGAAAACAATGTAAAACCAAAAATTGAAATGAAATATGCGCCACAAAAAAAAACATGTCGCCAAATATTAACTTGATCTTTCACGACATGTTTCTGTCACAAAAATATTAGTGATCATTTATGACATGTTCACAGTGCCGTGAAAACTCATCTTTTCAAATGGAGGGATGAATTAATACTTTTAATGTGAAAATTAAATTTATGTCGCGAAAAATTCACTTTCACCGACAAAAATATATTGTCGCTAAAAGGTGTCGCGATTTTTTTTTTTTTTGTAGTGGTAATATCCAAAAACAGTGTATCCCTTGAAATTATTTATGCTCTATCTTTTTAAAATTCAAATGTTTATATAATATTTTTAACTAACTTGAGGATTTTTTAAAAAATTATTTTTCGTGCATTTCAAACTTCGACTCAAATTGAGCTTATTATATTTGGAGAAATATTTTTAAAAATATTTTAAGATCTAAATAATTTCGGTCATTTTAAACAATTTGTTCATTTCAAACATTTTAAACTTCGATTCAATTTGAGCTCCAAATAATTTCGTGCATTTTAAACAATACAGAATTTCAAACATTTTAAACTTCGACTCAATTTGAGCTCCAAACAATTTCGTGCATTTCGTATATTTTCTGGCTCTGCAACTGTGTGTGTGTGTATATATATACACACGCTGAAATAAATACACACACACACACACACACTAAAACAAGCACGCACACATACATATTAAAACACTCCCACACACTGAAACATACACACACATTTAAACACATGTATACCTATTGAAATGGACACACTCTGAAACGCACACCCTGATTACTTCTTTATGAAAGCTCTTTCACTTCTCATTAAGTTTATTTCTTTGTGGTCCGATCGCAGCTTTCAACAAAATATCGGGAATATCTCGTATTTAACAAAATACACATCTTACGCCATATTTATTACTTGTATATTTTTAACTTCCCCTTTTTACATTTTAATACTTTATACCCAGCCAACGTCCAAACCAAGCTAAACACCTTTTGCGTAATATATAATTTTATTCCCATTATTTACACAGTTATATATCTCTGCCATTTTAGAGTTATATTCATTTAAGACAACCTTTAAGGTTCATTTTATAATTTTTTAAAATATTGAGCTAACTTTGTAAAAGTGTCCAAAAATATTTATATATTATGGATTAATTCCCAAAGTCACAAATCTAGGAGCTTTTTTAACTTAAAAAAAATTGGGGTTATTTTAAATTATTTAAAAGTTCAATGGTCAATTTAAAATTATACAAACTTAAGGGTAGTTTTCTTATTGTCCAAATGTTCTAGGATTGTTCTATAATTACTCACAAGTTTGGGGGAAGTTTCATATTTATCCCAAAGTTCAAGATTGTTTTAAAAATTACCAAAAATAAGTTTCTAGCGTCAAAATAGCACATTATAATAAGTTTATTGTCCAAACTATAATTTTACAAAAATTTGGATTCAAAACTATTTTTTACAAAGATTAAGAGATAAAAACACAAATTATAATACTATTTGGCCCCAAATAATATTTTATTCAAGGCCTAGGGTTTTAAATAATATTTCAGAATATTATTTATTACATAATCCTTAAAATTACATTTTAATTTTGATATAAAATAACATTCATTTTAGCCCAATGTATAATGCTCAACATTCGAAGTATGTATAACTCAAATGGTATTTCATGTGAAAATCACTATGAAAATAACTCACATAAATACACAAACACAAGTGTGTATTTTATCCCATGCAATGGATTCTTACGATGCAAAATAAGCAAAGTAAAACAACCCCTATCGATTCATAGTCTAAAAGTGTGTCAAACTTCAAGGAAGGCAACCCCCAACTCCAAAGGGGGTCTACCAAACAGTCCAAAAACCCCTTCAAAATTGTTTTCGAAAATACTCCAAAGATTCTCCCAAAATAATCGAAAAATGATCTCTTAAAACACTGAACATTTTTCGCACTCATGGATATATTTTTAGATAGCAAGAAGGGTGTAAAAATAGTTCCTTTGTGTTGTGTTTTATAGTAGAATTTTTTTGTTTAGGCTCTCACTAGAAATAGAAGTGGTTAAAAGAGGTTAGTCAAAGTGGAATAAATACAAGGGAGGAAAATGGTTAAACCATACAAATGTTGACAACTCAACACTTGAGTATGAATTTGTGTTGAAAATGGACTAAGAGAAAATGTCCGGATGTGTGACATATGGGGAAAAATACAATCGGGAGAAAGAGGTTTAAACCAAAATATTTTGGCAACGCAACCCAACTGAGTACAGGGGCGGATGCACATTAGGACCAACTGGGGCGGGCGCCCAAGTTCAGATTTGAAAAAAAAATAGGGTTAGTCCAGTCGATTGGATACAGAGCCAATGCCTCTCTCTCCGATAATCTCAATTCTCTCTCTCCCACTGCCCAACTCAAGGTACAATTCTCCATTTCCAGATCTATAAAACCTTACTTTTATATCTTTTTATTTTATTTTATTTTCCACTACTTGTTTGTTGGTGTTTTTAGCTGTTGAATATTAATTAGTTCCAGAAGAAACTAGATGGGGACGATGAAGTACTTGTTCATATCTTCTTTAACCCTAGTTTAAGAATTTTGTATGTTCATAGACTCTTAGAAATGATTGATTTCTAGTAAATATGGTTGAGCTTTCTATTTCCATTAATGAACATATTTTTTTTATATCATAAGTCATCAATTTTTATAAAATAAGACAAATAAAAATACCACATGGCAAGGTTTTGTAGAAATTCAATGGGGTATTCATCAAGCTATTTTTGTTCCATCAGTCATGCTTGGGGTGAACCTTAATGGTGCCAGGTGAGTTAAATCATTTTTATACTTCATATTAAGAAAAATTCAATTGTTATCACTACTATATTTTAGATATTGAGAATATTTATTAAGCGTTGTTTATTTTTTGAAATTAAGGTTTTGTTAATAATGATTGAGAGTAGTTGTTTGGGCATTATAAAGCTATAGTTTATAAAAAAAACTCAAAATAATCTAAAAAAATCGTTTAGGGGCTCCCACCCCCGAACCCCCGGCACCACTCGAAACTTTCTCCCCCTGACCAAAAATCCTGGATCCGCCACTAACTGAGTTGACCTCTTATGGAAAGACTAATTCTTATCCGTGATCGCAACTAATTCTCACTGCAACTGCAGCCCAGCATCTGCCCATGTTACCTAAAGTTGCTTCCCAAAATCACAGATCATCAAAACTGCCATCGCAATGTATGTCTTCTACTATGGCGACTTGGAATGCCGTTAGAGCATCCTAGTCACAAAGTAACTCCCCCTCACACCACCAAGCCACACGTGTGGTTCTAGTTTTCTCAATTAACTCTTCGTCTTTTCCTTGTACAACACTGCTAGCCCTACAGGTACACCCTTTATAATTCTTACATTGCTTGTTAATAAGCAATTAACACTTAACTAAATAATTTTTCTCACTAATATTAATATATTATTAAACATTTATAATATAAATATCGTAATTACTTTACCCATTAAGTTTAAACTCATTTAATTAATATAATTAAATAAACATGCTTGACTGTAAATTGTAAGAGTATTCACATACTTATTTGTGCCCTCATAGGTAGTTTGTCTTATTCCAATTTTTTAAAACTCTTCGGGTTCCCTATTTATCCTTCCGAAAATCTTCATCAACACTGAGATCCTTGAAGTCATTTTTTTATCAACATCATTATCTCAAGTATCACATGATTGGATGAAAGGTATAGTGGAGAAATCCTCTCACACACGTCACATGTTTTTGCAAAACAATTTTAAAAAATGTCTTGGTAAATACTTTTGTGTGAATATCTCGAGGCTTTGCTATCTTTATCTTGCTTGTATAAGAAATGTTTGAAAATTCAAAATAAATCAAAACCAAGTAAAACTGATATGTTTCGTTCTAGCAATATTTTTCATCTGGAAAAACCTTTAAAACGTGGCGCGAGCAGCTTATCGCCAAAACATCATCATAACGACTCTCACACTGCAGCGACACTTGCTCATTGGTTGCTAAGCCATTTGAAGGTCTCTTTAAAAATCTATATATAGGTATGCTATAGATTTTCTCCAGCGACTCTCGCCTTCATTACAGCGACATCTCCGGTGACGCGTATAGATTCGCGAATATTTCAAAAAGATTTTTGAAGACCTTCTAGATATTTGTGCAAAAAAGAACCTTTTTGGCTGTTGATTGGACTGGTAGTCACCAAACACTCTCTCACGCATGCCTTGTGTAAGTTTTGTGTCATTTGACTTGTCTTGGAAAATAGGAAACCCTTTTGTGTGATTTTTCTTATTTAAGCCTTCAATGCTCTTCATTTCAAAATAACTCTCATATCTTTCAATAGAAAAATACAAAGAGAGTCGTCCTTTAGTGTGTTTTTTTTCTTTTCCTTTCTAAAGAAGATAAGAACATGGTTGTGAAAAAGAGTGAACCCATTTTCAAAACCTATTTTATCTTTTTCACCTTATCTTATTTGCATTTAATCACTTTTTTCTATAGTTTCATTAATATAAAAGAAGACGAAGCTTTTTTTTTTTATCAATAACTCATTTTCATAATGCAAACTTTCGATACACGTTTGGTCTTTCTCGCAATAAGAAGTATTGTGATATTTGAGGTTCTCTTTCAGGGTTCATATCATGTGTGATCTCTAAAGCTTGAAGACAAAGAATTTTACAACATTGTTTACGTGTGCCATGACATTACGATGTTGAGATTGTCCATCAATGGGTAGGAGTCTCCGACTTACTACAATTTAGTGAAAAACTGTGAAGTTGTGAGTTAGCGCGGATAGGAGTGTAAGTCGTTAGTTCCCTCTGTAAGTTTTATCAAGTTTAGTGAGATTGTTGCATTGGCCCGAGGTTTTTTCCATTAGTGGTTTTTTATCCTTGTACATCTGTTTTCGTTATTTTATTTTCCTCTTCTGTATATTTTAGTATCCACAGGCTGATGAAGGATATTCATAAGTTGAGAATGGAATATGGGAAGTGTTTTATGAAGAAAAATGTTTTTTGAGCGAAGTGTTGACTTCGTGTCACTGGTAAATGAAAACATTATGATGTATATGGATTTTGTGAAAAATGGATTGTTTTGAAAAATAAGGTAATTTGAATTTGAAACCTAATGTTTTTCCAAGGAATGTTTTGAAAAAGAAAAATGTCTTGAATGTTGATTTCGAGTTTCCACCTCTAAGGTAGAGTCATCTTCAAGTGTTCCTCCACCTCTCATTGATAACGGAGAGGATCTTCAACACATTTGAATTGCTTAGTGCATATCATACTAGAATTTGCTTATCTCTTGTTTCATAATTTTCTTATCTCATGTTTCATATCTTATCATAGGCTATGTGTTGGATGTTCATGTTTGTGTTGAATCTTCTTTGTATATACGTGCTAGTTCGATCGTTTGATTTGTTCTTGTTTTATTTATGTTTATATAAGAGAAGATTTTTAATTATTTTGTGTGAGAGTGTCTTTTGATCCAAATGTAATTTATTTACTCTCGTACACTATTTTTTTTGTTTTGATATAGTATTGAATAATCGAAAAACATGTTTATTTGTTTAATTTTTTGTTGGTGAACGAGTATTATCCATGTTATCTTAGAGGCTGGTGAAAACTTATATATTAAGGAATATCTCGTGATTTTTTTTCTATAGATCTTGATTTTGATGATGCCCATCCATGCTTATTGATCATATACCATGCTTCTTGGATACTTGGTATCATTTGTGTTAAGATGGTTGAGATTTTTCTATATCACATGCTCATTTGTTTACTTTTGGACATATGTGCCCCTACTGATTGATCGTCCTGATTATTCATATGTTCCATGTTCATGTCCTCATGTGTTGGTATATCTCATCATGGCGTTTCTATGTTCTTCGTGGTATTCTTGGTATATCTCATCCTGATTATTCATATGTTCCATGCTTTACATGCTTCATATGATTTTTTTTGTATGATATCTTGGATAATGTTGAAGTTTGGTGTTCGAGTTTAAATGAGACTATTTTTAGAGGTGAATCTAGATTTACATTTATGCACAATCGAGTTTATACTTATCTTTTATGTTCTCATTACAAGAATTAAAAAATATTTTACATTTGTTTTGAGTATTTTTGGTTAAATCCCATGCTTAGCATGTTGATAAATCTACAGGGTTGCATAATTTGGTGTTTTGTTGCTTAAATGTTTTTTTATGTAACTGTTGAATAAATTTTGCCAAAGTAAATTTTTAAATAACATCATAGTAATCATTGAATTTAGTTTTACTTTGATGACTTGAATGCTTGTAACCACTGTACACCGCACAAATTCACAAATGGTGATAGTTATTGTTATTTTTATAATCATTTATCTCTTTAAAACTGAAAATCAATCTTGCATAGGTTTCATAAGCACTCCATAGTCTATATGTGAGAAAAGTGAGAATATATGATGTTGGAGTTGAATATGGACTGTTATAAGCGATAATAAGACTACCATTAGTCTAATAACACCCAATTGGGTAGGTGTCAACTAGGTGTGGGAAAATCCAATCAACGGCACAAGCCTATGTGTTGAAAAGAGCCACAAGCCAAGTGCTTAACTGACATTAAAAACAAGATAGGGCTTGACATTTCAAAAATGAAATCGCTATATTAGTTTGGCATAAAATATGTTTTATCAACACTTGTCGAGGGAGTTTTTATAGATGGAGTTGAGATTAAAGAAAAACTTATGATTTATTGCATTTTCCTTTAAAAAGTTTTCTAAATGTTTAAAAATTTTAATTTGTTAATGATTTTATTATTTTCCATCTATATGCACTTATAAGTTCATATGAATCTTAAAATACTATTCTTATGTTTCAAATGTGAATTAAAATGTTTACTTTGCATTACATTTGTAAACATTTTTTATTTTTCAAATCTCTGGGGATATTACATTCTATTGTGCATTTTGATGGGTACATATTTTGGTTGGTTTGAGTGATATAAGTTGCTTTTTGTGTTACATTCTGTCATTTACAAGGATTATTTTTTAAAGGAGTGATAAGGATGGATTTGAACATGGTTTATCTACGGTTAATTGTGTTTTGCTTCAAAATGAATTTTTGGAAGATTTATGCTAGTTTTCATTCGCACGACCATGAGTGATTGAGAGAGAGCTATGGTTCATTTATCTTTATCTCATAATTAATACTTATTGATATCATTATTTTTTTTGAAGGATTCCCGAACAGTGGGAATTACTTCATTAGCATGTTCTGCGTAAATGTTTCTTGTCGTTTGAGACTTTGCAAGAATTCTCACATTGCTACATAACCAAATATCTTACTTTGGAGTATTGAGTCAGTCATTTGAATTTATACATTACTTCCTACTTCATTCACTATATGGCTAGTGGAGTGTATGTCTTATAGGGGTAATAATATACTTTGGGGGTTTGGGTAGTTTACCACGGAATAGCCAAAGGGGGCAATTGTAAATGTAGATTTTGTATAGATTTTTATATCGGCTATTTCCTAAGTCAAAATATTTGAGTCTATCAAGTCAAATAGAATTGATTTGTTATGAGTGAGGCACGATCCAATTTATGTTAGATTCGCCTTAAAGATTAAAGACTGAAGATCAAGCACTATCGCTCATTTGAAGACTTATGTGTGACAACCCGCTTAAAATAATAACGGGTGGCCAGCCCTATACTACATAAATCAGGTATCTTAGATGGCTCAGTCTCAACATTAACTGACAATACTAAATAATATAAGGCTAACTACCCGAAACTATTAAAGAGGATGCCAAAAAAACTAAATAAAACATACCACGAACAACAACCCAACACTATAGAACTACTAATAAAGGAAAAATGCATACAAGTACTATGATAAATGAAATGCTAGACTAAAATGAAATGAGTACATACAAGGAAATATACCCGAATAAGCTGTTGGGGCACAGACAGTACAACATCCACGGGAAAGAAATATAAACAGATATAAATAACTCTAAAGTATGATCCCAATGTACACAATGAATCCTATCTAGATTTACAAAGAAATAGAGGCGACTACAATCTAAATCCCACAACAATCCGCACCTGTTACGGCTCCCAAAACTCTGGATAGAAAAGCATCCGGCATCCATGCGGTAGGACACCTGTAGTAATATATATATATATAGATGGCAGGAGAGAAATATAAACGGGTCAGAGCCCGAGTGTAAAAAATGTTTAGCAAGTGTATTAACCGTGCATAATAAATATAAATGCACTTATTTCATAATTAAAGTAGAGTCGGACTCTCGTGAAACCCCAACTCACCTCTCATCTAACAGCGCGCACATATTCGCGTCCTGAAAACTTAAGTAAGTTACCCCACCCATAAGGACAACCTAACTTTTAGCCATACCCTGGAATCCTTTCCATTCTAATCACACTTAATTATTTTTACACATAAATGCCATATAAGGCTTACTTAATTTCGGTTTATAATTTAATCAGTTATAACTCTTAATACGTTATCCATTTACATTAGGTTTCAATAATATAATTTAATTTCTAAATAACATGCATATTTTTTAATAAGGACAAAACTTCTCTTCACTCTCAACATTGCACTACGTTTCGTGCGTGGGGCGTCTCGCAAAGCGAAATCCAAGCAAGGAACCCCCCCAATATACTACTCCTTGACAAAGTCGATCGTAGGGATCCATTATGTCACACACACAATTCTATTACTACAACTACCTACAAATACAAGGACAGAACTTCTCTCTACTCTTAACATGGCACTGTATTTCGTGCGTACTGGGGCCACATATGATGTGCAATGGCCATTCACATAATATAATCGGCTATATATATCGCCGATATACTACACCATGCTATCATCTTCCAGTGCCCGGCTCACGTAGCATACTGGGGCCACCTGTAGGACTAAACGATACTTACCTCGTGATCAACACACACGCACGACGTCCGGGAACCGGTCATAGCTCCTAACCGGTCAATGAGACGAAACATACCCACCACGTCTCACCCCAAAAGAAATGTAAATCACATAATAACACCATGGACGACTATGACCTGGGGAATATCCACACTCTGCTCCTCGAGCCAGGGTGCTCACCCTCATCGCGCAACTTCCCAATGATAGCATGTGTGGGGTATGCTTAACCATACAAGTATATATATCATTCACATGCACAATACATATACATCTATATAATCACATCATATATCTGAACCTTCACATACGGTTCAGGTATTCACAACATAGGTATACCCATATATTCATATCTATATAGATATATATATACACACTACCTCTCGTTCGTATGTATAATATTTATAAATTCGACTATTAGCATATCCCAAAATCCTCAATATAATAGCCATAACTCCAAACATAATAGCTGAATTCATTATATGAATACGATCTCTCGCTTGAAGCATATTCATCTATTCCTCCAATGATATAAATAATATTCCAACATAGATATATCTCCAACATTAAGGTTATCACCCAAAGTTTAGTGTAGGTAACAATCACTACACATCACATCTGTATCCGAAAGTGCATTAATATCTCCAATACAAATTTCGACTATTCATATGCACATGACTAATAGTCTACAAACCTCAAGCTTAACTTAAAATTCATCTCATGATATCATCACTTAGGGGAATACCATTCGGATATATAATCACTATCCCAACGACGGTTCAATTACTCCTATGAACCCCTAAATCTTATTGCGCTTGCAATCTATTCCTTAAGTTAAACATTACTAAGAATATGTGACCACTCTCTCTCATCGGTCCTCAATCATATCTTAAATAGAATCCTATCACTATAAGGATTCGACACAATTTATCGACCTACAATGTCACACAATACCCTCACCACTCTCTCCCAAAGAGTCCTAAACCTTAAATTGTATCTAAACTCACTTATGACCTCAAGCTAGAACTCTCGTCCTCACTGAGATCCCCCCCCCCCCTACCTCGGAATGTCCATTATTAACACGCACGTAAGCAAAAAGGGACTGTCTCCACCATTTATAACCGTTTCATGATAACCCACCTCAATCATAATAATATAACCCGCCAATCACTTCAGTTCCATACCCATTTCGTTACTAAAAGAGGCATCCCACCCTCCTAAATCAATTTGACATAGGCCCGCAAGCCCCTATTCGACCTAAGGCCCTATTTCCTAAATCTAATATCATAACCCTCCATAATAAGCCCATTAAGAAAGCCCCTAAGAATAAAACCCAAAAGAAGAGGGGTAAAAGAATTTTCCATTCTTGGGCTGAAAACAGGGGACCGGTCGACCGGTCCCAGACCCTCGATCGACCGCGGGTCCACATTTTTCCTTCGAAAGAAAGCAGTAGGCATTTTCCTTAGGGCGTGGTCGACCGGTCCCCTGGCTGCGGTCGACCGGCCATACCAGATCTCTTGGCCCTTTTTCCATTTTTCAACAAACCCTAAATCCCCAAACACCCAAATATCATCATCAAAACCCCAAATCTTTAACCCAGTAATATTCTTAACATATAAACTCATCCTACATCTCATCCCAACAATTTATATATCATCAAACCCAAGTATAAACATCAAATTTCCACTTTGGTACCCAAAATCTAATTTTTGATATTAATACCAAAAATCCATTACTTTTATCCACAAATTATGAAATGAAATACACAAATGAAATATTTAGCAAGATTAAACACTTGCCTCGAAATTGTAGAGGTTGGATCGTCCCCGGGATTGCGGTTGGGCCGAAAATCTCCAAGCTTTCTTCCTCTCTCTCCCCTTTCTTCTCCTTTCTTTCTTCCTTTCTCTTTCCTTTTCTCTTTCTCTCTTTCTCTAAATGAGAAGGCTTGATCCATAAGCCTCTTAAATCCCTTAAAACATAAGTCCCAGTTTTAAATGTTAATACACACTTTAAATGACTCGTTTACTCCAATTCGAGTCAAACATATTTCAAAATAATCCGGAACCAAAATGAAACCCAATGACAATCATTTTGACTATCTCGACCCATCCGGAACCAATGGCGGACTCAGAATTATCATTCGAAATACTTTAAAAATGTCCTCAATTTTTGGACGTCAATTTCCAAACTTTAGAATTCTCCAATTTAAATAAATTTATTTCTTCCCAAAATTTAATTTCTCAGTCCCAAAATCATGGGGTGTTACATTATGTTGTTGTATTTGAAGTTTATATCCTTTCACGGAAGTTTAATTTAATTTTGGCTATTTGCACACACTCATATGTTTTCAAAATTAAGAGAACTTTTCATAAAAAAGTTTTTGAAAAATAACCCTTTTTGACTGGTGTGTTTGTTTTGGTAATTGGGTTCAAGGCTGGATTTCAAAAAATCATTCTTAAAGAGTTTTTGAAGGATTTTATTTCGAATTCGTTCGCATGGCCACAAAATGCGTCTTCTCGCATAGTGTCGGGCAGCATCAAACTGAATACGTTTCCATGGCATGTTCCATGGTTCCTTACTGGATTGAATTGTACGCATGTTCAAATCTTACCGATCAAATGATGGCATCAGATTTTGACTTTTTAGCACAAATAGCCTCGTTTTCCTCTATTTAGAAGAGAGCCTTTTCCCTCATTTCTAAATATCTTATCGGATAAGATTTTGAAGTTTTTGAGGCTTCGCTTCTCTCAATAAATCAAAATTTAAAATCATTTGAGAGTTTGAAATATTTTTAGATTTAATATGAGATTTAAACTTTTGTGAGGATTTTTTAGTGAATTGAATTCAAAGATCTAGCCAAAGTTACATATATTTCTTGTTTGATATGATCAAGTATTCCGCGATCTAAAATTGGAGGTGCTTTGGTTCATTGGAGGAGTTAGATCACGACGTGATTCCAAGGAGAATGTTGGAGTTTCTCATTCGCTTCGTGGAGCTCGAAGTGGATGTCTATTCATTTAAGGGGGAAAATTAGATGTTCATAGGTAACTACTCGTGAGTGGATGAGTGAGAAGTACCTTCTTAATTTGCATAAAAATCCTTCCAAGTAGAAACAGAAATTGGAGTGTGTCTAAGATTTTTTACCCCTAAGTGGGAGTTTTTCCTCGTAAAATACGTCTTGTGGCTTGTATGTGTTTCTTTATCTTCATATCTAACACACTTCATTTTAGTTTGTTTAGATATCTTGTTTTAGATTAAATTTGTCTTAAGTGTGCTTTTTTTTAACATATTCATCTAGATCTATTTGGTTTGCTTGTGTGTGGGGGTTTAAAAAGGCATTTGGATTATTAGAGTTTTATGGATTTGAAATTGTGAATAAAATATTTAGAAATTTAAAATTTGGGCACATCGTCTTAACAAACCTATTCACCCCCTCATCTATGATGTTTTTAAACATTCACATATTATTCTCATAATGGAAACCTATTTGATGGTTTGATAACTTGTTAGATAGTTCGACAAAGGATTGTGGTCAGTACATCCCAAGAATTAATTAAATGGGGCCACCCATGAGATTTTAGTCTGAGGGTTGCTATGGTGACAATTATTATGGAACACAAATAGATAAGAGAAAATGCAATCACCAAGCAAGAATAAGGAATATAAAATGTCAATCACACAACAAAAGATGTACGTGGTTCAGCAAAGGTGCCTACGTCCACGGTGGTGCAGTCAGTATTGTTTCTATATACTCCGGAGAGTGATTACAAAGAATACAGTGTGTCCTTTCCCCCGGACCTAGGGTTTATTATATACATGTTCATTTTAGTAAGTGGGGGTGTTGGACTCCCCCACGTTTTCCATCTCTTCCTAGAACCTCTCTTAATGGGAACATGGGAGGAGACTGAATCATAATCGGTTAAGGTATGGAGGGTCTGGACTTTGGGCCGTCACAATTGGGCTACTCGACCAGGCCCATCATTCTAATTTCGGGAACCCACAATTGCCCCTAAGTTTGTTGGGCCATGCTTTGGGCTCATTAAATTTAAATGATTTGTCATAATGGCTCCTTCATACATTGTGCAACTCTTCCCAAAGTTTGAGGACTGATTCTGGCGGCACCCGCTTTGTGGTCTGTGCACTATGATTAGTAACACTTAAAGGTTTTATTCAGAGAAGTCGTCGTTTCAAGCTTCCCAGTACTCTCCTGTTTTCTGTGAGCTCTAGCGATTCACGCTCTCTTCTATCAGTCTCCATTCTTATTGCTTCCTTGTCAATTGGGCTCGTGATTTTTCATCGTTCGAGTCGATCTTTCATCTTGTAAGTCTCATGTGACTTCTCTTTGTATTTTCTCTTTGAATTTGTAATTTTCTAGGGTTTTCCAATGGCAAAGATTGGTAATAGGTCGGTGTCTGAGTTTAGGAAGTTTTATAATATCCCAGAGTGGGTAGAGATTGAGTGTATTCCTCCCCCTAGAAATTTTAGAGAGATAGAGGTTGCCCATTGGATCCATGTCTTGATGCTTTCCCAAGGGGGACTTACTTTTCCTCCCAACAACCTGTTCTTGCACTTCTTTGGTTATTTCAATATTGTTCCTGCACAGTGTTCGCCCAATATGGGGAAGATAATCAATGGTGTCCATAGAATAAATCAGTTATATGGTACCAAGTTAGGGCTTGCCGAGGTTTGTTTTTGCTATTCTTTTTCTCGAACTAGTTCTGGTGATCTCTATCTCAAAGCCAGGAGCCCTGATAGGGTATTGGTAGTAAACCTACCTGATTCCCATAAGGACTATTGGCAAGAGGGCTTCCTTGCTAGAAATTGGTAGTTTTCTCCCCAATCTGAGGGGTCGAGGTCTGATAGGTTCTCGGTTCCCTTTTATGGGGAAGAATACATAGGTAGACTTTTCTCTGTCTCTTTAATTTCTTTACTCATTTGTGATCTTTCTGACTTTTCCTGTTTTTTCTTCAGCGAGGTTGAAGAACTTGGAACCTGCTCTCAGCGAGGTTCGTCTTTCTGAACTGGTCAAGGCCTGGAATATTAGGGAGCCTTTAGCTGACGGCGAGCATCCTCGGTCTGCTTCTTTCCTACTCGAGTATAAAAACGTCGGTTCCAGCTTTATAGCGAGGCCGGTAGACAGTATCCCTGAATTTGACACCCCTGAAGAGACTGCTGCTGATCCTATCCAGTTGGACGAGGAGGAGAGCAGTTCTGAGAGCGATATTGTAGGTGGTATTGAAGGTAATTTTGGTGAGGGGAGCTCCAGTGGTGGTAGCTCTTCTGATTCGGAGGAAGTTTATGAATCCCGAGACTCTTCGAGCACGTCCAGCAGTTCAAGCGAGGAGATGGTTCCTCCTATGAAAAACTTGATCCGGGACGATGATGATGATGATCACATGCTCCTCGCTCAGAGATCAAAGAAGCAGAAATCCAGTACCGGGGCTGTAGCTACTGGCTCTCGGTCTTCTGCTCAGGAGCAGGAGAGGAAGAGGAAAGAGAAAGAACATTTGAGAGAAAGAGAGAGAAAGAATGAAGAGGAGAGAAAGAAGACGGAGGAGAAGAAGAGGATGGAGGAGAAGAAGAGAATAGATAAAGAGAAAGAGGAGGAGGAGGAGTAGGAGGAGAGGAGAAAGATGGAATCGAGGACGAAGGCTGGGCAGGCCTTGGTTGCTATTTCTCCTCAACTGGCCCCTGCGCTGCTCGAGAGGGCAGTTCTTCCTGCAGATCGCCAAAGGGCGTTGGGGTCTGATTAATTGGCCCTACAAGCTAGTCAGAGGCTAGCTTTGGTAAGATCTTCTCCTTTCTCTAATGCTTTAATAAATGTCATCACTTCCTTCTTCTGATGTCTTCTTCTTCTTGCAGTTTGTGACTGACTTCGCCGTGCTCTATCGTTCTCGCGATGAGCTGGTGAAGAGAAATGGCGAGCTGGAGAAACAAAATGCTGCCTTGAGGTTGAGGGGTACAGAGCTCGAGGTTGGTTTCAAGGCCGTTGATGCTGCTCGGATATCATCTGATCTAGCTCTTGCTAATGCCAACCGGGAGAGGGACGCGGCAGTTAAAGAATTAAATGAGCTGCGATAAGCCTACGACCTGGTTTGCTCGATCAAGCTGGCTGTCGTGGAAGAGAACAGAGTGCTATCCGAGGAGCTGAAGAAGAAGGAGTCTGAGGCAGTCACTTCCAGGGAAGACTCATATAATTCTGTTTGGGTTGATGCATACGAGGATGCTGAGGTTCAGATAGGCTACATTAGCCGTCTGAATTTCAAGAAGGGATGGAACAAGGCCCTCTTAGCTGTCGGAGTGGATGTTGCATCTCCTCTGTTCGATGAGCACGACCCAGGGCCGAGGCCAGTTGTGGATGAATTCCCTGCCCTAGATATTGAAGGCGCTGACCCTGTCTCCCAGATAATTTCTACTGACGTTCACCCTGTTGTGGCGACAGAGGTTATCCCTGCTGAGAGGGGTGCTCCTGCTGATGCTGATAAAGGGAAGCAGTCATCGACTTCTGGGCAGCCTAAGGTTGCTAGTTAATTTTTACTTCTAGGACTACCTCGTATCTTTGATTTTTCTGTTTGTAATTTTCCTTTCTGCTGCTCGATGTACTTTGACCCTTATTAATGAAATGAAAAAGGCTTCTTATTTCCTTAGTGTGCTGAATGAATCTGTCTTTTCTTGCTCTTTTATGCCTTGTAGTTGATTGATGAAGAAGAGTATATTCCTGCCACATCTCAATTGGGAAGGACTCTTGGTCCCAATGCAAGTCCTCAGGTTCGCCATGCCTTTGTTAAGCTTTTCAAATCTCTTAGATCAAGGAATCAGAAGTATAAGGATCAGTCTGAGCTTGTGGCCAAGCTGAAGGACAGGCTTCAAGAGATGGAAGAAGTTGGTGCTTCAGTCCACGAGGAGGTGAATTCATTAAGGGCGAAGCTTCTAGATGCTTCCGAGATCAATTAGGTTGGGGAGGTTCTTCAGTAGGAGAATGAAGCTTTGAGGACAGAGGTCTCGCGACTTAGGGAGCATGCGCCGAGCAATGCTCCTGCAGTATTACGAGGTTCCTCCTCATCGCGAGCTAGAACTGGTCCGGGCGATGTTCCTTCTATGCTACAAGGCCCCACTCCTCCAACCGTTCCGCGAGCTAGCAGAAACATCAGGGGTTCAGCTAGGGAAATGGAAGAGCTTCGTGGTGATGTCCAGCGAGCGTATGTGATTGCTGCTGGGCTCCAGAGGGACGTCACCCGGTTGAGGCACTTGTTTAAGAAAGGACCTTGACGAGTATGGGTCGATGGTTACAATCAGGGTTGGCTAGATGCTCCAACGAGGCTGATAGAGTTTAAAGAGCTCGCCTTCATCAGGGGGTGGTTGAGTTCCTTGAGGGAGCTGCAAGTCCCGAGGAACTCGATGCTCTGGTACCGTCATGAGATTTCTCCTTCCACCCTGATGCCTAACCCCTTACGGAGAGATGATCAATGGATCCCCATCGACGCCATCCCTCGGCAGTTATTGGAGTCGGATGCGAATGAAGATGAGGAGGAGCTAGTTCCCCATCCCGATGATGGTCGAAGAGCTCAAGTGGTTGATTACCTTGTTCAGATGCCTCATCCTCATTAAATTTTTTCAAGTAGTGACTTTGTATATTTTATATTGAGGTGATGTAATGTGAATGTTTTGTGCGAGCTCGTCGACTAAACATGTATTGCAATCGTTGTAAATATGATGAATTAATATAAAATTTATGTTTTGGGCGAATTTTCCGACTAAACAAGTGTATTATATTTTTCTCATCTTTGTTCAATAACCTTGAGCCTCTCTTGGCTGACTAGATTTGCATGTTTGCATTGTCAAGTAAGTGTCCTTCCAGTCCAGTATGCCAACGAGATACCATTCTGCCCCACTTTACCTTTTAGGTCGTGTCGTCACACTCCCTTAGGCCTAAGTGTGGCAATTGGCGAGGACACACCTGGTGTTGGATGTTTTATCCGATCAGGATTTTATTCAACCAAACATTGTTTGGTGACCAATTTTGACTTGGCCATAGTGCCTAAGGATCTCCTGTAGGGCTTCATATATTGACAGGGTCAATGCTAAGAGAGGTCTTTCGTGTTTCATAACGAAAACCTGAGGAGGTTTATTTACCTATTATGATGTAATGATCAATGTATATGTTACTTGGAAAAGGTGTGTGGGTTATAAAGTTTATTCATTGATAGATCGAAAAATCCAAATAAGTTGACTGATACTTCGTAGAATGCGACTGCCAAACGACTTTTTATTAATGATAAGGGAATGAACTTCCAGTTTTACAATCAAAGATGAAAAGAAGAATCTAGAAATAGAATTTCTTAAGGTTGGCTGCATTCCACGCTCGGGGTATCTCTCTGCCTTCCATTGTTTCCAAGTGATAGGCTCCTTGCAGGTCGTCTCTAGTTATCTTGAATGGCCCTTCCCAGTTTGTCCCTATCTTGCCATCTGATGGTTTTACTGCGCTGCCTAGGACTTTCCTTAGGACATAGTCCCCAACTTGGAATGCCCTTGGGTTGACCCTTTTCTTATAATGCCTTGCGAGTTGTTGCTGATAGCTCGCTAGTTTTACTAGGGCTAGCTCTCGGTGCTCGTCGGCTAGGTCGAGCTCAGCGAGCAATGCTGCATCATTATGGCCCTGGTCGATAAGGCTAGACCTCATCGTTGGCAAGCCTGCTTCTAATGGAATGATTGCTTCCATTCCATATGTCAGCAAAAATGGGGTTTCCCCCGTTGCACATCGTGGAGTGGTTCGGTAGGCCCATAGAATATGTGGTAATTCATTTACCCATGCGCCTTTGGCTCGCTCTAATCGTTTCTTTAATCCGTCGATCACTGTCTTGTTGGAAGCCTCGGCTTGGCCATTGCTCTGAGGATAGGCCACCGAGCTAAAATGGTATCTGATTCCGTGCTCGTCGCAGAAACTCTGAAAGGATCCGCTCTCGAACTGCATTCCATTGTCAGTGATGATGGTTCTGGGGATGCCAAAATGGGTGATTATATTTCTCCATATGAACCTTATCATATCTGCGTCTCGGATGTTAGCTAGGGGTTCCGCCTCGATCCATTTGGTAAAGTAGTCAGTTGCGACCAACAGATCATTGCGATTGTCGGTGGCGATAGGGAGTGGTCCTACGATGTCCATTCCCCATTGGGCGAATGGCCATGAGCTGGACAGTGATTTTAGGTCGCTAGCAGGTTGGTGGGCCATAGTGGCGTGAAGTTGGCATTTCAGGCACTTGCGAACATACACCGCTGAATCCCTTTGCATATATGACCACCAATAGCCTTCCTTTATTGCTCGAAAATCTAGAGATCTTCCTCCGATATGGCTTCCACAGATTCCTTCGTGAAGCTCATGTAGAACTTGCTCGACATTCCTTGGGTGAACGCATTGAAGGTAGGGACCAAAAAAGGATCTCTTGTATAGGTTTCCCTCTAGAGATAAGATAAAGAGAGCAGCTTTGACTCTTATCTGGTGGGTGGTCTTCTTCTCATCTGGGAGCGTGCGATCCTTCAAATAGTTCTTTAAAGGGTCCATCCACCTGGGAGCCGATCCTACCTGGAGCACCTGTTCCACACCTGACAGCTTGCTATTACGGTTAATGCTCGGATGAGCGAGGAAATCGATGGGGATTGTTCTTTTTAAGTCAGAATTGACTGCTGAACTCAGGGTTGTTAGGGCGTCAGTGTGGCTGTTTTGCCCTCTGAGAAACTGCTGGACATTGATCTCTTCGAAGCTCGCCATTAGTCTTTTCACTAAGGCGAGGTACGCTGCCATTCTTTCATCTTTTGAATTGTAATCTCCACTTATCTTATTTGAGACTAATTGAGAATCGCCGAACACCTGTAAATGTTTTGCTCCCAAAGTGTGCGCCTTCTGGAGGCCGACTATTAAGGCTTCATATTCTGCTTCATTGTTGGAGGCTGCAAATCCAAGCCTGATTCCTTGTTCAAGGATTGTATCCTCTAGAGTGATGAGGACAATGCCTACACCTGCCCCCTTTGAGTTAGAGGCTCCATCAACGAATAATTTCCAGGTTTCCTTCGTCGCGTCGTTCCCCTTTTGTCTCGCTGCTTGAGGTTGGTTGGGAGGTTGCTCGCCTGTGAATTTGGCTATGAAATCAGCAAGGACCTGCCCCTTGATTGCGTTCCTTGGTTGAAATTGGATGTCAAATCGTCCGAGCTCGACTGATCATTTAGGCAGTCTGCCCGACAAATTCGCCTTCCTCAGGATTGCTTTAAGGGGGTGTGTTGTAAGGACGATTATAGTGTGGGCTTCGAAATAGTGCTTCAGCTTCCTTGAAGCCACTACTAGTGCAAAGTCGAGCTTCTCCAGTGGTAGGTATCTCTGCTCGGCATCCAGTAGGGTCTTTCTCGCGTAATAAACGGGGTGTTGTATCCCTGCGATTTCGCACACTAATGCGGAACTGACAGTGTGGTTGGAAATAGAGAGGTATAAGTACAAAGAATCCATTTGCTGTGGAATGACAAGCAGGGGTGGGGAGCTAAGGTAAGTCATGAGCTCGTCCAATGCCTGGAAGCAATTTGGGTTCCATTCTACTGTCTTGTTTCCCTTTAGAAGATGGAAGAAGGGCTTACACTTCTCGGAGGACTTAGAGATAAAGCGGTTTAAGGCAGCGAGCATACCAGTGAGTTTTTGTACATCCCGAATTGTTCCAGGAGGTTGTACCCTATTTATTGCATCGATCTGGTCTGGGTTAGCCTCGATGCCTCTCTTACTGACCAAGTACCCAAGAAATTTTTCTGACTGGGCACCGAAAGAACACTTGCTCGCGTTAAGTTTCATTCAGTACTTCCTGAGGATTTCAAAGGTGCCTGATAGGTCTGAGAGGTGGTCTTCTTTCTTCTTGCTTTTAACGAGCATGTCATCGATGTAGACCTCCATGGTGTCTCCCATCTGGTCCTTGAACATCTTGGTGACCAGCCGCTGGTAGGTTGCCCCTGCGTTTTTGAGCCCGAAGGGCATGACCTTGTAGCAGTATAACCCAACTGTGGTGATGAATGCTATTTTGTCTTGGTCTGGGGTATACAGAGGGATTTGATGATACCCTGAGTATGCGTCCAGAAAACTCATTCTCTCATGAGTTGTAGTGACGTCTACCAGTTGATCAATTTTTGGGAGGGGGAAACTGTCTTTAGGGCACGCTCTATTGAGGTCAGTGAAGTCGATGCAAACTCTCCACTTCCCGTTGCATTTTGGAACTACTACTGGGTTGGATAACCACTTGGGGAATTTTACTTCCCGTATAGATCCTGCATCCAACAGTTTTTCAACTTCTTTTTTCACGGTTTTTGCCTTCTCGGGTGCAGTTCGCCGTGCCTTCTGCGCGATTGGTTTGAAGGTGGGATCGACGTGCAGTTGATGACAAACCATACTAGGATCAATTCCGGGCAGCTCGTATGGTTCCCATGCGAAGACGTCTATATTTTTCCTTAGCAAGGCCGTTAATTCCTTCTTCTCTTGATCTGTGAGAGAAGCTCCAATTAAGAAAATCCTTCTATCGTCGCTATCTCCAGCTGCGACTTCCTCCAGGTTCTGGACAACCCGTTCAGAGGGGAGGAGCCTGGTCTCCTACTCTGGGTCTTCCGTACTTTAATTGCTATTTCGAAGGTATCAGACCTTCTTGTTCTTCAATTCTTTCGCTGGACTTGTCGGCCTTCTTTTCTAGTTTTGGACGGATGGCCGCTATGAAGCATATTCTTGCCATCGCTTGATCGCCACGGATCTCCATTACTCCTTGCAAGGTCACATACTTGAGCTTCTGGTGGTAGGTCGAGGAAACTTCCTTCATTTCATGTAGCCATCCTCGGTCGAGGATAGCCGGGTATGGTGAGTCAATGTCCACCACCATAAATTCAATCATTTTAGAAACATTTCCTGCCCTTACTGGCAGCACAATCTTTCCCAAGGGCATAGTCATCTTTCCAGCGAAGCCAACCAAAGGGACGGTAGCTTCCTTTAGGTCGGCGATGCTTAACTTCAATTTTCTGAATAGGTCGAGATACATCACCTCGGATGAGCTTCCTTGGTCAACGAACAATTTGTCAACGTCATAGTTTCCTATTCTTAGAGTAATGATCAAAGCATCGTGATGTTGGGTTCTCACTCCCACCAGATCCTCATCCGTAAACACGATATGCTTACTATAATCGACGTCATCTACTCGCCGACGCTTTCCTGACTGTGTTTTCGCTGGATCAATCTGAAAAGCTTGCATCACTGCTGTAAGCTTTTTTACCTCCATGCGAGCAGAATTATCCTGAATCATCGGATGCCCCATGAATTACTGCGAAGTCATGGCCGGCATCGTCTTCGAGTACGTTGTCAGGCCTTGCTCCTCTATGGGCAGTAACTTTCTCAGCCTTTTTCTCCACGAATTCGTTCAGGTTCCCGGACTGGGCCAGCTCTTCGAGGTGGGACTTAAGAGCTTTACAATGCTTAGTCTTATGTCCTCCCTCTTTGTGAAAAGCGCATTGTTCCTCTTCGAGGGATCTCCTCCCATCTTCCTGGGCCACTTGATGAATGGCTCATCTTTGATTTTTGCGAGAATTTTGTAAATTAGTTCTTTGAAGACGGTGTTGATCGCCTGAAATGCTTTTGACACATCATTGTTGCCTACGTTTCTGGAGCCATTTTTGCCCCCATTCTTTCCTGCTTTCTTATGGTTCTCAATCTTGTCACTGCCCTTGGTAGCGAGCTTAGTTCAACCTTTTTCCCCTGTGCTGAGGCGGGTCACATCTTCCACATTGGCATACTTCTCGATGCGGGCCATTAGGTCGTCGACTGTCATGGCCTCTTTCTTCGTCAGGTATTGGTGCAGAAGGGAAGAGCTGGGTAGCCCAATTTTGAAAGAGGCCACTGCCACTTGCTCTGAACAGTCCTCGCCCTCATTGAACAATTCTCAGTACCTCTTCGCGTAGTCTCGGAGGGTCTCTTGGGGCGTATTTTTCATTGTCAACAAAGCATCCATCCTTTTGGGATGGGAGCTGCTAGTAATGAATCGGGCCGTAAAGAGCTCGGCCAGGGATTTGAAACTCCTGATGGACCGGTGGGGGAGCCTTTCGAACCATTTATGCACCATGTCATGCAGGCTCGAGGGGAAAATTCGGCATATTAGTGCGTCTCGATGGTTCCAGAGGGTCATGGCCTGCCGGTATTGTCTGACGTGATCAATGGGATCAGTCTTACCGTCATAAATTTTGAACCTTGGAATAGCAAACTTCTTGGTGGCTTCTTCTTCTTCGATTTCCCTTGAGAAAGGTGATTTCATCTGAGTTTTGAGAGCTCGTCTAGCGAGTTCTCGGTTCGATCTGGTACCGTGATAGGCAGGGTGTTGGTCCATCTCCCTTCGGACCAGACTTCTATGTTCTCGTTGCTGCGATCTGGGCTTCTGTGACTGCGAGCTAGTCGCAGTTGCTCGAGCAGGTTGTCCTCTGACTCGTTTCCCTCAGCTCTCTGGGATCCGCGCCTAGGGCTCCTTCCTCGGCTGCGAGACTTGCTTGCCTGAGGGCTAGGAGTGTGGTACGGCCGTTTCTTGGTACTACGATGGAGCTCTCTACATTCTTTCCAATCTTCTTTTGAGGCGAGCGTTCTCAGCCTCGTGCCTGCGAGAAGACTCCCTCTGCTCTTGGAGCCTCGCCTCGTATACATCAATCAGTCTGGATATCTGCGTGGATCTCGCTGGTCCTTGGCTTTCTTCTGAGGCTGGCCTTTCGGGGCGAGCCCTCTGATCTGAATGTCGAACTTCAAACCTAATCCTGCGAGGAGCATGAGGTTCTTGAATATCTCCTGCCTGGGGAGCATTACTACTGTGACCAGACATTTCGAACTCCTTTTTTTGGTGCGGGCTTTCTCAGGGAAGATAAACGTTCCCACCGACGACGCCAATTATGGTGACAATTATTATGCAACACAAATAGATAAGAGAAAACGCAACCATCAAGCAAGAATAAGGAATATAAAATGCCAATCACACAACAAAAGATGTACGTGGTTCAGTAAAGGTGCCTACGTCCACGGTGGTGCAGTCAGTATTATTTCTATATACTCCGTAGAGTGATTAGACAGAATACAGTGTGTCCTTTGCCCCGGACCTAGGGTTTATTATATACATGTTCATTTTAGTAAGTCGGGATGTTGGACTCCCCCACGTTTTCCATCTCTTCCTAGAACCTCTCTTAATGGGAACATGGGAGGAGACTGAATCAAAATCGGTTAAGGTATGGAGGGTCTGGACTTTGCGCCGTCACAATTGGGCTACTCGTCCAGGCCCATCATTCTAATTTCGAGTACCCACAGTTGCCTTGACTAGACTCAAGCAATCTCACACTATTTTCAACTGGTGTATATATTCTTAATCCTAAGAATATGAGGATTAACATGATTATATGATTGTTTCTTTGATTGCTATGAGATTCAATTTAATATTAAATCAAATTCTCCCTGAATAATGTGTCACAATTGTGTGAGTAGATCTTAGATCATAATTAAGAGGAATACGCGTTCGGGGATACGTAGGATTGTGATACCCCCTTGATGGATTATAATATTTTTTTCCACCAATTAAACCTAATCAGTGGATTATTTTATAATCCGATGGAGTAGAAAAATAATTTAAGTCTGAGAATGAAGGAAATTGATTAGATGTTGGTAAAAGTCAATTAACACCAAATTGACTTGACCAAGCGGGTATCAGAAGCTTAACGTGGGGAATCACATTATGCACTATAATCAACTTTGCAAATAAGACCTCGTTATATCCGAGTGATTTATGAGATAATTAAATTGGAGTGCAGTCATAATTATTTAGTTAAACTGATTATGATTAAATAAATAAGGAAAATAAGTCATGGTATTTGGAATTTGGAATTTTCGAGTATTTATTTGGAAGTTGTTTTAAGAATTTATTTTGGGTCCATAGAATAGTCCATATACCTAAGTAGTTAAGCCCAGATTCTCAAGGCACCCAGTTTGTCCCAAGAAAACCACTTAAACGAGTATATATTGATTTAAGTTGAGGCTTTAAGCTACATAATTCATTATTAGGGCTTGAGATGGGTAAAAGAAAATATTATTCACGTTTTTATGAAGGATCCTAAAGAGATAGGACCATATCTCACTCAAAATCAAGAGTTTTCTTTTTCAAATGTGCCCACACACCTACCTAGCTTTGGGTGGATCATATACTTGAAGATCCCAGCGTTACAAAAAGTTGTATCAATCTTTTGGAGATCCAAAAGAAGGTAACCCTCCATCATTATCAAATATCTTTCTCCTTGTTGGGATGCAATCAGATCCGCACATATCGTGTTTATTCCGCGTATATTAATCCCAAATAATTGGAATTGTTTGGTTTAGGTTAATCATCCTTTGGATAAATCCATGGTGTCCGATCTTGAAAACACTAGTTTTGCATATTATGGGATGGTACATCTTGGTGTATGTTGTCGTAATAACATGGTTTACAAAGATTATTTTATTATATCCCTTCCATCATAGCTACTCGTGTTTTTTTGTGTGAATGGATCCTACGGTGGTTTATCCATAGTTATTTTTTTGCTCGTAGTTCAATATGGTTGTAATAATTATGTTTTTAAAATTATTTCATTATCGATGTATTTGAAGGTGATTGGGAGATGTAATATTTTTTTACACTTAGAATCATGCATTCATAAAGGTCTGTCTGTTGGATAAAGTTTCATGGATTTTCGTGAAGTTCTGGATGAGTTATGGTCTTTTTTATGGAAATCCCGTAAGGAAAATGAACCTGTCACATAGCAGGTTCAGATCGATCCGGAAGGAGGCCAGATTGATCCGACAGTCCAGTTGATCTGAAAGCAGGTAGGATCGATTTGTTGGGTGACAGTCAACAAAGATGGCTTGTTCTTTGTGGTATTTTCCGTGGCGGCTCTTCCTCGTCTCTCATCCTAGACCATAATGTTGTATTTCCATTTGGAAAGATCATCAAGCACTCTTATTTCTTTGCATTGAAGTCTACTTTAAGTTGAACTCTACATAAAAAGAAAGTCGTATTCAATAAGGAATCTTGGCCTTAAAGATTTTTATTTCAAGAAAAAGTTTAGGCCATGACGCAAAGGGCATTTTTGTCCTTTTATTTTCTGCTACTTTTATTTTTTTATTTGCAATGTCTCATTATTATATTTTGTTGCATGATTTCGTGTGATAATTAATTGGATAATAAGGAAAACCGAATTTTATGGACAACATGATTTATATTTTAAGACTGTCCTAGATCAGCGATTTTCTTCAAAAATTAGTGTTAATTTATTCTATTTCTAAATTGAATTAAATATGGGTAATTAATTTTAAGGTGTGAATTAAATTGATATATCTGAGTTTTAATTTAATTTTAAAAATTTTATTGTTATTTTTATTTTGAAAAATTAAAATGCGAGATCAACGTATTTAATTTATGCAAGTAAATTGGTAAATTACCAAGGATTTAATTTCAGTTTTTGGAATTCAATAAATTATTTATCGTGATTTGTAAGTTTAAAAATAATAAGTGGGAAAGGGGTTTCAACATAAACCCCACGGCCTCCATCGGTATTTTATGAATTAGATGCGATGAATTTCTCGCGTCAACAAGTCTGTCCCCACAACGGATGGAATTAATCAGGGCATCAGGGATTCATTAAAACTCTGAAGTAATAATTTCAAGAACAAGAATGTGAGTGAGCTCATTCCCCCCAATGAGTAAGTCTTTCACCAGCGAGTTATAATTCAAAGAATGAACTGATGGCATACATTTAGACATAATCAATAATATCCTCCCCAATAGAGTCATGGTAATTAAATGTGGGACCTAGAGCCCCTGACAATTTAATTATGTTGGGTAGTGGATCTTGAATTTTCCAAGTACATAATTGAAAGATAAAAGTTTGTATAATTCTGGGTGGGGTGATTTAAGATCCTAGCGAGAAATCTCAGCATAAGGGAACTAGGATGTTCGGAGGGTTTTTACTTTAAAATGGAGGTGAAGTATGCTACTTTAAATATAAAATAAAGTTAAATTCTCACATGTTTATTTTGAAATTAATTCGCTTTTCAAAATTTATGATTCTCATATTTCAAAATGGGATTTATATTCAACCCACTTGCTTCAATCTTAAAGGACAACATATTAAATGGAATGAACTATATTGACTGGAAACACAATCTAGACATTGTCCTTACTGCTCAGGACTTTAAGTTTGTCTTAACGAAAACCTGCCCTGCCAAGGTAGAGGAAAGGGCACCCGAAAGGGATATCGTAGCCTACCATAGGTGGAAAAAAGTTAATCAGATGGCTCGTTAATACATATTAGTCTCTGTGACTAATGTGTTTGAACACCAACATCAACACATGTCCACTGCTTACGATATGATTCTGAACCTCAAGAACATATTTGAGGCGTAAGGTTAGATGTTATGGTAAGGCTGGTCAACACCGAGATACCTAAAGATAATTTCGTACATGAGCATGTTCTAAATATGATGTCCATTTTAGGAGAACTAGAGGTTCTTGGATCTAAAATCGATGGGGAAACCTAGGTTGATTTCATGCTCCAATCACTAACAGAGTCCTTTAAACAGTTGAACCTGATCAATTCTATGAACAAGTTTGACTACTCTCTGGCATAACAACTTGAGGAACTCCAAGCTGGGGAGAATATTAATTGGCCTAAGGGCGTGATTCAGGTTGCGAGAAAGGTCCATCTTCTTTTGTCCCTATATGCAAGTGAAGCACCCTATATAGTTGACTCACTTGAGACTATACTATATAGTAGCCTCAATTAGTTTGGAAAGATAGACAAAATTGAGTTCCTCCTTTAACACTTCATTGCAACTTCAAGTACATCATCATCAGCAAAGATCAAAGTCAAATCAGGTAAAAACTAACACACAAAACACATAGGATTGCATATTTCATTTCATATTTGACTTGTGTGTGTTGAATTGATTTAAAATAATTTTTTTGCACTGTTTAGGAATTTTTGGGATTTTAAAACATTTAAAATCTATTTTTCAAAAGAATTAAAATTAGGGTTTTAAAATTAAATTCATATTTTGAAAGTTCCTAAAACTTGTCTTGGGTAGAATCCAAAATTGGCACATAATATTGTGGGTTAAACTGGGATTTTTTAAAACACCAAAAGATGCGTTTGATATAGATTATGAGGCTAACAGGTGGTTGCACTCTATTGGTTGTTTTTGTGTTTTTTCATACTAACAACATCTTCATTACATCTCAACTGTTAGATCTAAATTAATCTAGGGCCTGCATGTATTCTTTGACAATCCTTGTGATAACAGAAAGGACAAATCAGGGCATAGTTTAGTGTGGTTATATCTCAGCCCTAAGATCAAGAATTCGAACAACCGTTTTAATCTCACCCATTCCTTTGGGATAGCCTTCCAGATTCTTCCATCCATCCTATATAAGGACCCTTCGTCTCAACCATTTAGAGATTTTGGAAGTCTTATAATTTGAGAGAAAAAAGAGAGAGATGAGAGAAATAGAAATCGTACAAAAACTCTAGCAAAACTTTTCCAGAAAATTAGTTTTGAGAGTTAGGGTTTCTAGTTTCTTATTTCCTCTTGGTCTAAACCTCTCTTGCAACAACCACCTTATGTTTTTGGATCTCGTCTCTTATTAGAAACTTGTAGATCTAAATCAGTGATATATTCTCACTTGGATTTATAGGTTGTTTTGATTTCTTTTTGTTGGAAATCATCTTTTCGTGTCGTATAGTGCTCCTATCATGCTTGTAATTCTTTTATATCCAACATCTCTTGTTTTTGACAAAACTGATATAATGACTTACCTATTTCAGATCAGATAATTTTTCATTTCGAAAATTTGTGTGCATAAATAATTTCTGAAGAATCTCTTCTTTAAAGATTCGTCTAGAAATCAGACCTTGAAACTTTTTTGTGAAAAAGATTTAAGTCTAAATTTTAGAGTTGTGATGAATAACTCTCATTCTTATATCTGTTGCAAATTTATAAGAATCGTTTGTAATTAAGTGTGTGTGAGTGCATGCACGGGATTTTAAGCACAACACTCACTACACATTCACTCACCATCACAAAATTGTGTTGTTAGTTGAGAGGTTCTAACTTTTCAGTCGACTTGGTGCAAAACGGAGAAAGGAAACAGAGCTAAAGAATGGAGAAAGGACAAATTCAGAAGCCTTAAAGAAGTCATATTTAATATCGTGGAGTGTAGGTATATTTCTGGACTTAAAATAGGTTTTGTTTATATGATTTGTTGAATGCTTGTAACGTTAACCGTTTTAGTGAAATTTTATTTTTGAGGTGTAGAAACCTCCGTGGATGTTTTCCCAATTGGGTGGGGATTTACCCCATAAAAAATCATTGTCTTCTGTATGTGCTTTTTAATTTTTCATTACTACAATCTGCTACTTAGACTTAGGTCTAATATAAAAATCTATTTCCAAGATTCATGAATAATTAATTCAAAATAAACTGTTTTAACACATCTTGTATAGTGGTTAATATTTTTCTAAGAGTTTCTTCAAAAAGTATTTTGAAACTCATTAAACTTTTTTAACAGTTGTTAAAATAACTTAGTGAGGTTTTTCAATTGGTATCAGAGTTGGGTATTTTTCAAAACTTTTGAGCGTGTACTTTGTAATTATTTCAAAAATCATTTATGGACGAAAGGTTTGAGCGTCTTGAAAATCTGTCCAGACCTCCCCTCTTTGATGGAACAAATTTTCCTTAGTAGAAAGTAAGGATGATTTCTTTCATCCAAGGGACATTGGGAGATGATGTCTGGGAACCAATTGAAAATGGATATTCTCATCCAACTAAGCCTATTGCAGAAGGTAGTACTGAAAGGATTAAAAAGCTCCTCAGTGAGTTTACAAAAGATGAAAAACATGCCTCCTTAAGTAACAATAAAGGGGAAAATGCAATATTCATGTATGTTAATGAGCACGAATTCAAACGCATATCATTTGATCTACATCTAAGGAAGCCTGGGACAGGTAAGTCACTATACATAAAGGTGAAGAATGTGTTAAGGCAACTAAAACACATATATTAATACAACAGTATAACACAATGCTTATACATGAGACTGAGACCTATAATGAATTTTATATTAGGTTAACTAACATTATTACAAAACTACATGCAAATGGTATAATGTATAATACGAAATAAATAGTGTCAAAAATTCTAAGGTCCCTTCCCCCTAAGTTTGAGAACAAAAGGTATGCAATTGAGGAAATATGTGATCCATATTTGACCCTTGAACTCCTCAGTAGGAAACTTAGGGCTATAGAAATGGAACTTGAATTTAAAAAGCATCTTTCTAATAATCAGAAAATACAGTCTAGTTTTCATGTCATTTTTTAGTCTAAAATGACCTCACCTTAGTTAGTTATGCCTACTGTTGACATTGACTCTGATGAGGAATGTGATTTGGAGACATCGGATAACCAGATAACCCTTATGTCTAAACAATTTAAGAAAATTTTAAAGTTTAGAAACAATGTCGCCTCTAAACAATGGAAATATGGATATCTAAACAACTCCAATAACAAAGACTCGTGAGAGGAACCATGACAAACACAACAACAGTGAGACCATTCACAGACCTTAAAAAGACCTAAAAAATACTCAATGTTTAATATGTGATAAAATGGTTCACTTAGCTTCTAATTGTGGGTTAAATTGAATAACACTGCTAAAGCCCATATCAATAAGGCTTGGGATGATTCAAGTGACTCTGATGAGGTTAAGCCTAAATCTTCCAACTCTTTTGACCCTTGCATGTCCTTTGCAGAAATTGTTTATTTTGATGATATGTCTATAAATAATGTTGAACTTGAAGCTATCATGCCTAGTGTTGTTATGTCTTATGACGTCTTGCGTACTTATGGTTTATCTGCTCTTTTCTTAGATAAAATATTGTTGATATTTCTAGTAATAGCTCTTCGATGATGTGTGAGTCAAAGGGAACGTATTATTGACGAATTGAATGGGTGTGTGAGTTCAACAAATGAAGCGCTAGGGGACAACTCACACACGACACTTAATGAGTCCCATAACGATGATGTCCCTAACATTCACACACTCTACACTAAGACTCTTAGGAAGAGCACTAAACAAGAAAAGACTGTCAAGGAATTAACTCAGGAGATAGAAGCCTGTAATACCCCGTATTTTTATGGCTTTTAATTATGTGATTTAATAAATTAAATTGCCTTGAATTATGAGATTTATTAAAATTAATTTGGGATAATTAATTGGAAAACAATCCGGATTTAAATGCTAGCGAGACGAGAGTTAGTATTTGATTATTATAATGTTGTTGAATATTACTGAGTGATTATGGTGATATGTGATTGTTGAATTTATTAAAATTGTCATGAGTTGAAAATACGGCAGTTTCGGTAATTAAGATGGGACGCGGGTGTCAGTCGTGCCAAGACCCAATTTAATGGATTTTAAAGTATTTTATTTTTATGTCATCCGTATGAGCATTTTGAGTGCGCCAACGTATCCGAAAGGTTCGAGATAGTCATAAAACACTAGCCGGGGGTTTAGTTCGGGTCCCGAGGCATTTTTAGGCATAACCGACAACCCCGGAGGGTTTTCTAGTCATTCTTATTTTTGGGTGAATAGTGACCCACGAATTTTAAACAGTTAATATCAGCCAACACTTGAGTCCCTTAGGGTTTCTAAACCAAAAATCATAAACAACCATTAGAGTGGAAGAGAAGGAAGTTTTCAATGGAGAACCACCACTTAGAGGGTTTTTGCACCACTGTCACCACCACCGGATAGATCGAAAAGCAAGGATCATCCTCATACCGTCTACTTCATTGGATCATAATCTCCATTACCAGGCAAGTGATTTGACTTGCAATAATTTAGCGCATATATCATCCATGTTAGGTTAGAATTGAAGAATAACCTTGATTATAGATAATTGAATGGATTTGAGGAATTGAAATCATACTTTAGGTAGGTTTTGCATGTAGATTAACTTCTGGGATTTTAGCAGCCACGAAATCATGATTCATGTGTAGAGAATTATTGAATTTTACTAAATTATATTGTGTTCTTGAAGAAATAGAAGAACTAGGGTTTTTATATGAAAACTAGGTAAATTGATCCAAGAATTTGATGTCCTACTTTGATTTGATGATTCTAAAACGTGGGAAATGATGCAAACATGTTGGTATGATAATTAGTATACTTGGTTGGGAGTTTAGGACATTGTAATGAAGAATTAGAGGTGTAAAAAGAGGAAAACACGTAACTGTTTAAGTAAATATGGGTTGATACCTGCTTGATCGATCGATCGACTCAAGAATGTCGATCGATCGATCGACCTATTTTCTTCGATTGATCGACCCCTTCTGATTTTTGGCACTTGTTTTCCCTTAAGGCTTAATAAAAATCCCAAGGCCGATGATGATTCTTAGGATATTTAAATTGATATTGTGGGACTTAGTTAAGGTCAGTAGGGTCTTAGTTGATGCCGGAAAAAATGGTTTATCATATGAAAATAAATGATATTGCTTACGAGGGTTACTGAGTGAGGTACGGTTAGAAATCGTTCAAAATGAAATTATAATGGGAATGAATGATGATGTAAGAATAAGAACAGTAACGGTGGGACTTTAAGTTACTGAGATAACATTACAAACTAATAGGAGACTTAGTAACCTTTTGGGATAGGTTTAAGTACTCAAATTGATTCGACGAGAGAGTTATCAAGCTATATATATGTTACGTGTGATATTCGGGATAAACTTGCTACGTACGAGACTAACTATAAGGAATGTATGAATACCTATATTTATGTATGATTACTTAGGTTGTGTGAATGCCTAGTGTATGGATTTCTTATGTGTATGACATACCTACCATACTTGCTATCACGGGAGGTTAGTTTTCGAAAAAGGGTCATCTTATCTGTGTGCGCCTTCGGTAGGTTTTAGATTGGTACCTTAAGGACATAGGACTGTGAATGACTTATTTGTGAGTTGATAAGTCAGCTGATCATGGGAGCGTAGGTATGTCCGTGATCCATGGGTATGTAAACTATGTTCGCCTCCAATATGTGTGATTTTGCTTATTGAAACGGTTCTTGAGAGATTTGGAACTCGTAGCCCTTATGTACGTGATGTACCAAAATTCGATAGCAGAGTATGCGTGCACCGCAACTTAGCCTAGGGGTGCCATATATGTATTTATGTACTGAGAGTGATATACTTATGTACTTGGGACTGGTTCATTGTTGCTTAGTAGATGTGAATAACTAAGATATTTGAATGGGCTAAGAATGAGAATTTAATTAACACTTGAGATAAGTAATTTTACTGAATGCGAATATGGGTTATGAATATAACTGTTTTGGGTACTAAGAGTAGACATCCTATGGTAGAATGCGAAAGCGGAAGTGATACAGACTAGTTAGTTAGCGGCATGACTAGGATGGGTTAAGGGAATACGTTAAGCGTGCACATTAGTGGAGAGGTGAGAAACTCATGTGAGAGTACGCAACTAACATGTCAATAATATGTGTTGTTTAATTGTAATTTAAACACCAGCTAAACTTTTAAACTGTTTTCACCTCGGGCCCTGACCCGTTTTCTTCCAAATCTATTTTGTTTTGTAAAAACATTTTAGGTGCCCAACCACCGGGACGCCAAGCATAGGAGTTTCATTTTGATGACGTGTTGTAGTTGCTATGGAAGCTACAATATCTTGGTATTAGACGCCTTCATTTTTATCCTTGGTTCCTTTAGAATCATTTGTATCAGTTAGGGTATATCGCCCATTCTTATTTAGAGGTTGTAGTTACAGACTTTCATTATTTCGGTTATTTGTTTATTTATTCAGACTTTTGTATTGGAACTTTATTTACTCTGGCATTTTTATTAATGGAGTGCTTACTCCATAGTCAGATGATTTCATTTCATTAGTTATTCATATGAGATTGTTTATGCGATTAATGGTTAATGATGTAATTCTGGGTTATTTGTGAACTTAATTAATAAAACCTGACATCTCTCTTTTTAAATATTAGGTGGTTAGTAATTAACTAATTGTTTTCGACGGTGATTCTAAGACTGAACCGACTGAATATTCTGTATTAATTTAATAAAGGAGTAGTTACCCGGTATTTAATTAGACGGGGTGTTACAAGTGGTATCAGAGCATCAGGTTCTAGTGTCCTTTAGGATCTGTGCGGATTATTATGCTTTCAGCGTAGCTTTCTTTGATATAGAGCCATATGTTTAGGATTGTTGATTTCTTTGGTGAGATTTCGTTCTCCTGTTATGATGTACATGATAGTGAATCTTATTTTCATTCGAGTGTGTTCGTGTGCCGAACAATGTAGTACATCAGGCGAAGACAGTTGGGCGGACAACAGGAGGCAAAGATCAGTTAAGGTTACTTGATTTATTAAAGAAGGATGAAAGTAGTTGAAGTCACCCATATTATGGCACGGAAGTCCAGGACGGTAAAGACGGCTAAGGCGCGACTTGTGACTTCCAAGTACAACTATAGTAGAAAGTGGGGTCAAATTAAAATCACCCAGCAAGGTTGGATTGGGAGAAAGTCAGACGAAACATTGAAAAGAACCAGTAGTGGAAATACTAGAAATGCGGAGATGGCGTGTACTAGCCAACTAACGTAAAATATTCAAAGGCTTGGACATATGACGGGGTATGGCTAATCGGCAGTGAAAATTTGGGGTAAAAAATTTTCTTCGCTCGTAAGAGCGGAGTTACAATGATGAGAGGCAACTACCACACTTAGAAGTGGAATGTGTCGTCGAGAGAAGGTGCATAAGTATGGTTTGACCATAAGTTCCTTCATTAGATGTTCAGAGTGAGATGCGAATGTTATTCTGAACTCACACAAGAGGGTCGAACAAAGGTCACTTTGTGAGGAGAAATTTCATTATTTAGCGAACCTTACACCGGGTGAAGTAGGTGAAATGGAGAAGAGGACATTAAAGGGAGAATTTGCATACAAGAAGAATTGTTAGCACTTCTGGGAAATTCTGCTTGGACAGCCAATGCAGATGGAAATAAAGCCGCGTTTTGTTAATATGGGGCAAACGATTCCTTGTGTGGGGAGATACAAGAATCAAAGGATTTATATAGAGTAAGACTAGGGAAAACGGTGTTGGAGAAGCACCACAAGGGGGAGACCCATCGGGGGACCCGTTAAAATGATTTGGGTAGCTGAATTGTTACCAAGCGATGGTAATATCAGTAAGAGATGTGGAAACTAGTAGCGTGTTCCTTAGGGCCATCAAAGCTAAGGGAACAACGGAGGTAGTCATCAGAGTCGAGACTACCAACGTCGAGAGAAGGACCACCTTAACATGGTCAGTGTGACCGGAGATAAGTGGAGTATGTGTAGAGGTATTTTATGGGGAGTAAAACCCGTGCGTTATAAATGTTTCCCGAAGCAAGTATAGGGATAAGGGTATGGTGCCTAGCAAGGGCAGTGGTTGTTAAAAAATTTGGTTTGGTACAGACAGGACTGTCCAGGAACCATTTGAGCAGTCAGGGCAATTGATAAGATAAAAGTATGAGATATACCCTCAGATGATGTTGTGTGTTGTATGTGCCAGGAACGAGTTACTACATTTTTATTACTGCTATATTCGCATGAGAGTCGAGTTTAGTGAGTATCTTGGCAATGTTATTATTTATGTGGATATTTTTCCCTGGTATAAGGGGGTTACCTCTAGTGTTATCCGCGGAGGATGAATGGGTATATTGATAGTGGTATATACTTTATTGAAATCACTCGTTTTAGTGTTGTGTTATACGAGTATGATATTATCCTAATTACAGTTTTATTATAATGTTTAAATCAATAGTGTGCGGTTATTGCAAGTTTATCGGGGTTACTACCTTGGTGTAGAATGTTTTGTTCTGGAGAGGCCCCATCTGCGAGAGGGTCGGGCTCGCGAGTTGAGACTTCGAAAAGTACAATAGTCTTAGATATTTGTTCCCGGTATGTGTAGGGACTTTATTGAAATAAATCGAAGTGTATTTGGTTTACCGTTCAGCGAAAAGATTTAGTTGGTTATTATAATTAACGCTCAGGATGTAGTAATAAGAAGAGTGCATTGTTATATCACCCTTTAGAGACGTGGGAGTTAATACTCACAGTTGTAAGTCTGGGGACGGGATTTTGAGAACCCCGATTATATTTGCATGATGTTTGTGGAAGGTGATTTCCATCACAATGTTAAGAGATAGTGTCTTTCGGAAGGAGTCCCTTGTTTAAGTGTAATTGCGGAAGGAAATGTAACTTTATTGTCAAGAAGAGGGAATGTAGGGGTACATGTTATGGACCGAGGGCATAACAAATTCCGATGACCGATAATGCTAGGAAGTAGTGTATCGGGGGGGGTTCCTTATTTGGATTTCGCTGTGCGAGACACCCCACGCATGAAACTTAGCGTAAGGTTGGTAGTAAGGAGATGTATGGCCATTCGTTCATGATTTGGATACCTCTATCATTATGGAAGTATGTAGTTATAACTGGAAGTTAAAGGGTAAATTACGATATAAGGCCAGTAGAGCCAGTGGTGTCGTGAGGAAGTACTGGAAAAAAAATTGGGTTTTTATTTCGACGAGTTGAAGGATGCACTGAGGTTAAGGAGGATTTAGGATTTCAAATTCGGGGGTGATTGAGAACGCCCAAGTGGTATAGCCACGTTACAAATGCATGGGCAATAAAGAGTTTGGAGTACGTATGGAGCGTATATGATGTTTAAACCCGTATGCATGGGTTATAAGGGGTGTAGACACCCTGGTTTGCTTATGTGTTAATCGGCGGAAGAAGGGACATAGATGGGTGAAATTATTACTTGTGAGACTAATATGACAAAATGGAAATGGTAGAGTGGATTAAGCGTCGTGAGAAGAACGACAATCTATTGATTCTTAAGCAATCAGAATAACACGTCCAAAATTGGTTGAAAGGCAGTGGGAAGCCATTTAAAAACGGAGTGTCTCTTGAGAAGGCAAATAGTTAACTATTATGGACAATTTAGAGCAGAGTTCCACCCAATCGAATGTTGAGAGTGGCTTACGCGTAAATAGAGTGAGGGTGCTGATAAGGTATAAGAGTCCAGATGTGCACAACGTGGTGAAAGGTACACGTGTCAAAATTTTGGTATACGTCGAGGGAAGAAGAGGGTTAGTAAGTATCACTTAACGGGAAGAATTATACGTGAAAGTAGGCACTGAAAGGGGTATAGTAAGTAGTAGATCGATTGGGGTAAGATGATCAACCAGATATTTTTGTATCAAGCCGATGATTCCAGTGATGGAAGAGTCAAGTTGGTAAATTTCCTTAAGGGGTTGCCAACTTATAGATAAGTGACGAGTTCCTTCGAATATGTGGAACAGGTTGTTCGGAAAGAGAGAAATTGATATATCCTTGGGTGATTTACACTATTAGATAGTGAACACGCGGGTACGTGGTCCTACGCAGAATTATTCTGAACTAATATGAGATACCTGAAACCAACCTTCAATATGGGGTATAAGGAAGTAGTGGGAATAATTTTGTTTTGAGAAAGTTGTATCACCTATAGCACGAAGAATAGGTGCAAGGTGATTCACGACTGGTGGAATTGTATGAAAGCAATTTTGGATTCATTGCGATCATTTCATTTTCAAAAAGGGTATAGCTAGTAAGTGAGGTATATTGTGGTAATGGGGAGAAGATATTACCTAATGGTACAGTTGAGTGAAAGCACCCGTATCTATTCATAGTGGACAAGGTGCTTACTGAGGTTTTGTGTGGATAAAGCTTATCATTATTTCTCTGGATGTTTAGAGGTGAGCGGATTATCAGAGTTTTGGATCAGTCAGGAGTTAGAGTCCGATGACTAAAATGGGATAACCACCAACTGTCGTGAGTGGCTTTCCCTTGTGTAAAAGTCATAACACCGGGAACAGAAATTCAAAGAACGGACAAGAGTAGTCAGATGTTCTATGATTTCTCCCAGGATGGGAGTTTTGTGTCTAGATAAATGCGAGGGTTGATACGTAGTGAGGTGCGGACTCACAATAATATTGAGATAACGTGGCCAATGATATATAGGCTATTCTTATTCGAATGTTGTTTAGTAAGAGCGCAACGTGAGGTGCATTTATTGAGGTATAACCCTATAACTGATAAAGTGCCAAGAGTGTTCAACAAGCTTGTGGTGAAGCGAGGGCTGTAGTGATTGAGCCTTTCTTTGTATTTTACTTTGAGTACTGGAGGATTACAAATTTTTCCAGATATGCCTATTTTTCTGAATTTCAGGACGAAATTCCGTTATTAGGGGGGAAGTATGTAATACCTCGTATTTTTATGGCTTTTAATTATGTGATTTAATAAATTAAATTGCCTTGAATTATGAGATATATTAAAATTAATTTGGGATAATTAATTGGAAAATAATCCGGATTTAAATGCTAGCGAGACGAGAGTTAGTATTTGATTATTATAATGTTGTTGAATATTACTGAGTGATTATGGTAATATGTGACTGTTGAATTTATTAAAATTGTCGTGAGTTAAAAATACGGCAATTTCGATAATTAAGATGGGACGTGCGTGTCAGTCATGTCAAGACCCAATTTAATGGATTTGAAAGTATTTTTTTATGTCATCCGTATGAGCATTTTGAGTGCGCCAACGTGTCCGGAATGTTCGAGATAGTTATTAAACACTAGCCGGGAGTTTAGTTTGGGTCCCGGGATATTTTTAGGCATAACCGGCAACCCGGGAGGGTATTTTAGTCATTCCTATTTTTGGGTGAATAGTGACCCACGAATTTTAAACAGTTAATATCCGCCAACACTTGAGTCCCTTAAGGTTTCTAAACAAAAAATCATAAACGGACATTAGAGTGGAAGAGAAGGAAGTTTTCAATGGAGAACCACCACTTAGAGGGTTTTTGCACCACTGACACCACCACCGGATAGATGGGAAAGCAAGGATCATCCTCATACCGTCTACTTCATCGGATAAAAATCTCCATTACCAGGCAAGTGATTTAACTTGCAATAATTTAGCGCATATATCATCTATGTTAGGTTAGAATTGAAGAATAACCTTGAATATTGATAATTGAATGGATTTAAGGAGTTGAAATCATAATTTGGGTAGGTTTTGCATGTAGATTAACTTCTGGGATTTTAGTAGCCACGAAATCATGATTCATGTGTAGAGAATTATGGAATTTCATTAAATTATATTGTGTTCTTGAAGAAATAGAAGAACTAAGGTTTTTATATGAAAATTAGGTAAATTGATCCAAGAATTTGATGTCCTACTTTGATTTGATGATTTTAAAATGTGGGAAATGATGCAAACATGTTGGTATGATAATTAGTATACTTGGTTGGGAGTTTAGGATATTGTAATGAAGAATTAGAGGTGTAAAAAGAGAAAAACATGTAACTGTTTAAGAAAATCTGGGTTGATACCTGCTTGATCGATCGATCGACTCAAGAATGTCGATCGATCGATCGATCGACCTATTTTCTTCGATCGATCGACCCCTTCTGATTTTTGGCACTTGTTTTCCCTTAAGGCTTAATAAAAATCCCAAGGCCGATGATGATTCTTAGGATGTTTAAATTGATATTGTGGGACTTAGTTAAGGTCGGTAGGGTCTTAGTTGATGCCGGGAAAAATGGTTTATCATATGAAAATAAATGATATTGCTTATGAGGGTTACAGAGTGAGGTACGGTTAGAAATCGTTCGAATTGAAATTATAATGGGAATGAATGATGATGTAAGAATAAGAACAGTAACAGTGGGACTTTAAGTTACTGAGATAACATTAGAAACTAATAGGAGACTTAGTAACCTTTTGTGACAGGTTTAAGTACTCAAATTGATTCGACGAGAGAGTTATCAAGCTATATATATGTTACGTGTGATATTCGGGATAAACTTGCTACGTACGAGACTTACTATAAGGAATGTGTGAATACCTATATTTATGTATGATTACTTAGGTTGTGTGAATGCCTAGTGTATGAATTTCTTATGTGTATGACATACCTACCATACTTGCTATCACGGGAGGTTAGTTTTCGGAAAAGGGTCATCTTATCTTTGTGTGCCTTCGGGGGATTTAGATAGGTACCTTAAGGACATAGGACTGTGAATGACTTATTTGTGAGTTGATAAGCGAGCTGACCATGGGAGCGTAGGTATGTGCGTGACCCATGGGTATGTGAACTATGTTCGCCTCCAATATGTGTGATTTTGCTTATTAAAACGGTTCTTGAGAGATTCGGAACTCGTAGTCCTTATGTACGTGATGTACCGGGATTCGATAGCAGAGTATGCGTGCACTGCAACTTAGCCTAGGGGTGCCATATATGTATTTATGTACTGAGAGTGATATACTTATGTGCTTGCGACTGGTTCATTGTTGCTTAGTAGATGTAAATAACTAAGATATTTGAATGGGCTCAGAATGAGAATTTAATTAACACTTGAGATAAGTAATTTTACTGAATGCGAATATGGGTTATGAATATAACTATTTTGGGTACTAAGAGTATACATCCTATGGTAGAATGCGAAAGCGGAAGTGATACAGACTAGTTACTTAGCGGCATAACTAGGATGGGTTAAGGGAATACGCTAAGCGTGCACATTAGTGGAGAGGTGAGAAACTCATGTGAGATTACGCAACTAACATGTCTTTAATATGTGTTATTTAATTGTAATTTAAACACTTGCTAAACTTTTAAACTGACCTCGGGCCCTGACCCGTTTTCTTCCAAATCTATTTTGTTTTGTAAAAGCATTTTAGGTGCCCAACCACAGGGACGCCAAGCATAGGAGTTTCATTCTGATGACGTGTTGTAGTTGTTGTGGAAGCTATAAGATCTTGGTATTAGACGCCTTCATTTTTATCCTTGGTTCCTTCAGAGTCATTTGTAACAGTTAGGGCATATCGCCCATTCTTATTTAGAGGTTGTAGTTACAGACTTTCATTATTTCGATTATTGGTTTATTTATTCTGACTCTTGTATTGAGACTTTATTTACTCTGGCATTTTTATTAATGGAGTGTTTACTCCAGACTCAGTTGTTTCATTTCATTAGTTATTCATATGAGATTGTTTATGCGATTGATGGTTAATGATGTAATTCTGGGTTATTTGTTAACTTAATTAATAAAATCTGACATCTCTCTTTTTAAATATTAGGTGGCTAGTAATTAACTAATTGTTTTTTACAGTGATGCTAAGACTGAACCAACTGGATATTATGTATTAATTTCATAAAGGAGTAGCTACCCGGTATTTAATTAGACGGGTTGTTACAAAGCCTTAAGCCTAATGGTGAAATAGAACACAGATCACTATACAAATCAGTGTCTGGCCTATGAAACCAAAACTAAATCTATTGTTGAAAAAAATTAAAACTCTTTCTGAATCAAATGAAGTTTTGGAAAAGAAATATAAGGCAACTTTGATAAAATTGAAAGAATCGAAACAAAGTCTCAATTGTCTTCAAGAAATTTTCTAAATTTGAAAACAATTCTAATTGTTTTGAAGACTGCGTTGCTTCTAGCAAAACCAATTCTGAAGATAAAATTGGTATAGGCTTTGATAAAAAAACTAAGGCACAAACCAAAACTTTTCAACATGTGTAATTTATTTCTTCTGGAAAAAAGACCAAATAACCTAAGTCAGATAACCTATGTCCTGATTTTCAAGCCTTAAAGAAAGATTTTGATAATAAGCAAAAAGCGCCAGACATATTGATGAAAAATTGTCCTAAACCAACTGTAAAACCGAAGGCTAAGTACGTTTTCCCCCTATTAGACAAGAAGATTCCTCATTCAAACCTGTTGCAGTTAGACATAAGACAAAAGTCCAGTAGATGGATAAACCTCTTTTCAAAGGTTTTCAAAATGTGAAAAAATCGTCTAACCACCAATACTATTCCTATTGTGATGTTTATGGACATTATCTCAATGAATGTTTTCAAAAATAACTGTATAAACGTGTCTATAATTCACCCATTTACAAAAACTTTAACTATTCTATACAGAGCAGGAATAATTATGTACTTTTTAAACAGCCCAATAAAAACTCTAACTATAGGAACAGGAAGGAAATATCTCACACTAAGAAGAAATCTAAGAGAGTGTCTTCAATCTGTTTCTAAACCAAAAGCTCATAAACCTTTCAAAACTAAAGCTATCTGGGTTAGAAAGGACGATTTAATACCCCAGTTGAAGTGTAATATTGTTATTAGTGCTTTAAAAGCTGAACACACTACTTCTGGTTGGTATTTAGACTCTAGATGTTCCAAGCATATGACCATAGGCGATTCTAAATTATCTGACAGAACTGACTTCTTAGGAGGGAATGTTTTGTTTGGGGACGAAGTATCAGCTCAGATCATAGGCAAAGGAACATTCCAAGAAAAAGGACTCCCTATTCTCAAAGTGTCCTATTAGTGAAAGGTCTTAAAGCTAATATGTTGAGTATATCGCAATTTTGCGACTCCAACCATACAGTCACACTCTCAAAAACTAATTGTAAGATTTTAAATGAGAAAGGTGATTGCATCCTTACAGGTCACAGGACCCCATATAACTCTTACAAAGTCAATCTGGGCAATGAGACTTGTAGGATAGCCAGACTTGATGATAATGAAATATGGGATAAACGTTTGGGTCACATTAATTACGATAATCTTGGCAAATTAAGCTATCAGGATATAGTTAGTGGTTTACCAAAAGTAAAACCAATTACAAATTTTGTTTGTGGGTCGTGCCAGGAAGGAAAAATGATTAAGTCTGCTCACAAGAAAGTTAAAGACACTTTAACAACAAAACCTCTAGAGCTAATCCATGTGGATCTTATGGGTCCTTCCCGAACTATGAGCCTTTGTGGTCACAGTTACATTTTAGTTATTGTGGATGATTTTACCCGATTCACTTGGGTAGCATTTTTAAAACAAAAATATGATACACTCGAGAATTTTTAAAAATCCTTTTAAGAATCGAGAATGAAAAAGATACCCAAGTTAATCGAATACACAGAGATAGAGGAGGTGAATTTAAGGACACGGGTGTAACAGAATATTGTAGTTGTAATGGTTATCAACATAAATTCAGTGCTCCCAAAACACCCCAACAAAATGGTGTTGTCGAGCGTAAAAATTGCACAATTTAGAAAATTGCTAGGGTAATGATACATGCTAAGAACTTGCCAAAATACTTTTGGGTTGAGGCAGTTCAAACAGCGTGTCATATCATCATCTGGGTCTACCTTCAAAAAAATACCGAACAAACCTCGTATGAACTTTGGTATGGCAAAAAGCTCAATCTGAGATATTTTCAAACTTTTGGGAGTACTTGTTATGTTTGCAAAGACAGAGAACACTTGTCTAAGTTTGAAAACCGTGCGACAAAGCCATATTTTTGGGTTACTCCCCTAACAGTAGGGCTTATCGCATTTATAACCTACGTACAAAAGTAATCATGGAATCTATAAATATGATAGTGAGTGACATTAATGTCGAGAGTAAAAACAAGGACTAATTATCGTGGAAGAGTCTAAAAATTGTTTTACTTATGACTCTCCAAAGATAGTTGATCATTTACCAACTGACACTCCTGAAGTGCGTAACTGAGTTTATAAAGATCATCCCATAGATAATGTTGTTGGTAACCCTGATGAGCCAGTGCGTACAAGATCCCAATTACGTAGTGTTGATCATTTTGCGTGCTTTGTTTCTCTAGTAAAACCAAAAAATGTGAATGAGTCACTTAATGACTCATTTTGGATAGGTTCTATATAGGGAGAACTCGTCCAATTTAAAGGTCATGACGTGTGGAATCTTGTACCTATACCAGAAAATAAAAGGGTTATTGGCACTCGTTGAATTTTTAAAAATAAAACAGATGAATCTGGAATGATAGTTAGAAATAAGGCTAGATTGATTGCCTAGGGATACTCTCAAGTTAAAGGAATAGATTTTGAGGAGACCTTTGCCCCAGTCACTCGCCTCGAGTTTATTCACTTACTCTTGGCTATTGCATGTCACTTACAATTCAACCTTTATCAAATGGATGTAAAATCCGCCTTTTTAAATGAAATTTTGACGGCGGAGATCTATGTTGAATAGTTGAAAGGCTTTATTAATCCTCATTAACCAAACCATGTATATAGATTGAAAAAGGCATTATACTGTTTAAAGCAAGCCCCTCGGGCCTGGTACGAATGTCTGTTGACATTTTTAATCAATAAGGAATTTTGACGTGGTGGAAATGACCATGCATTATTTGTTAAACATTTTAATAAACAGGTCTTAATAGCTCATGTTTATGTTGACAACATTATATTCGATTTTACTTCCCCGTCTGAGGTTAAAGAGTTTTCTAAAATTATGCACGGGGAATTCCAAATGTCACTTATAGGGGAGCTTCAATATTTTTTAGGACTTCAAGTCAAGCAAAAGATGACAGGTTATTCATATCGCAGTCTAAATATGCAATAGAGTTAGTGAAAAAATAGGTTTAGATAATGCCAAAGTTGCTAGAACTCCCCTAAGTACCTCTACGAAACTATCCAAAGATGAGATTGGGAAATCGGTATATCCTACACTTTATAGAAGTATGATACGTAGCTTATTATACCTAACAGCTTCTCGTCGTGATATCATGTATGTTGTGTGTGTATGCACTCATTATCAAAGTACCCCTAAGAAAAGTCACCTTTTCTGCCTTAAACGAATAATCAAATATGTTAAGGGAATAATAAACCTTGGGATATGGTACACAAAAGACACCACAAGCACAATTGTAGGATACATTGATGCTGACTGGGTCGGCTGCTCAGATGACAGCAAAAGCACTTCTGGTGCTTGTTATTACACAGGTAATAACTTAGTAGGGTGGAGCATTAAAACATAAAATTGCATATCACTTTTCACGGTAGAATCAGAATATATAGCTACAGGAAGTTGTTGCGCTCAATTATTATGGATTAAGCAAATGATTAATGATTATGGAATTAATGAAGAAAAGCTAAATATATATTGCGATAATCAAGGTGCAATAAATATCTCTAAGAATACTGTTCAACATTCGTGTACTAAACATTTTAAGATAAGACATCATTTTATATGTGAACTAGTTGAGTCTAAAGAAATAGAGATTAATTATTTACCCACTGAACATCTACTAGCTAATTTATTCACTAAACCTTTGGATAATTTACGTTTTGAATCATTACGAAAAGCTAATGGTATGATTATGCTTGAATAGATATTTATCACCTATAATATCCTCCAGTTACTTTCATGCTTATAATTGGTGTCTAAGGATATAAGGCACGGTCGTTTGAACAATGAAAAAAGACGCCTCCTATCTCTATTTTATGTAGGAGACCCTTAAGGTGACCCATTGTATGAATTAGGTCGATAGATTGATGTTTACATGCTTAATATATTCCAGTTATGTGTTTTTAACCCTTTGTCCAATTGAGACAAAATGGGGGAGAGATATTTGAGTTCATCTGGACATTTATTGTACAAATTTGACTAATTCTTGATCTTGGCCATGAGTTCTTTTATTCTTCAGGAATCAGTACCTTCAGATATATTTAGGGTACTGATATGTTCATAGTTGAGTTATGTATTTTTTTATTTCTAAGAAATGGGGTAAATAGTATTTTTGTATAGGAATAAGGTTTTCTTATTTTTTTGTATCCCTACGAATCCTAAATGACTAGGAGATTTTGTCTCTCATTTCCAAAGGAGGAGATTGAAGCACACCTCAACTAGTTTGGAAAGATAGACAAAATTGAGTCACTCCTTCAATACTTCATTACAACGTCTAGTACATCATCAGCAGTAAAGATCAAAGTCAAATCAAGTGGAAAACCAACATACAAAACACCTAGGATTGCATATTTCATATCATACATGAGTGGTGTGTGTTGAATTGATTTAAAATAAATTTTCTACACTGTTTACGAATTTTTGGGATTTTAAAACATTTTTAAGGATTTTAAAACATTTAAAATCTATTTTTCAAAAGAATTAAAATTAGGGTTTTAAATTGTTTGGGGATTAAATTCATATTTTGAAAGTTCCTAAAACTTGTCTTGGGTAGAATCCAAAATTGGCACATAATATTGCGGGTCAAACTGGAAGTTTTTAAAACACCAAAACATGCGTTTGATATAGATTCTGAGGCTGGCAGGTGGTTGCACTCTATTTGTTGTTTTTGTGTTTTTTCATACTAACAGCATCTTCATTACATCTCAACCGTTAGATCTAAATTAATCTAGGGCCTGCGTGTATTCTTTGACAATCCTTGTGACAACAGAAGGGACCAATCAGAGCATAGTTTAGTACGGTTACATCCCAGCCCTTAGATTAAGAATTCGAACAATCGTTTTAATCGCATCCATTCGTTTGGGATAGCCTTCCAGATCCTTCCACCCATCCTATATAAGGAGCCTTCGTCTCAAACATTTAGAGATTTTGGAAGTCTTAGAATTTGAGAGTAAAAAGAGAGAGGAGATAAAAGAGAGAGAAATATAAATCGTACAAAAACTCTAGCATAATTTTTTCAGAAAATTAGTTTTGAGAGTTGGGGTTTCTGGTTTCTTATTTCCTCTTGGTCTAAACTTCTCTTGCAATAACCTCACATTTTTAGATCTCATTTCTTATTAGAAATTTGTAAATCTAAACTAGTGATATATTCTCACATAGATTTATAGGTTGTTTTGATTTCTTTTAGTTATAAATAATCTTCTTGTGTTGGATATTGTTCATATAACGTTTGTAATTCTTTTATATCCAACATCTCTTGTTTTTTACAAAATTGAAATAATGACTTACCTATTTCAGATCTGATAATTTTTCATTTCGAAAAATTTGTGTATAAATAATTTCTAAAGAATCTATGTTTTAAAGATTTGTCTAGAAATTAGATCTTGAAACTGTTTTGTGAAAAAGATTTAAGTCTAAATTTCAAAATTATGGAAAATAACTCTTATTATTAGATACGTTATACATTTGTAGAAATTGTTTGTAATTAAGTGTTTGAGAGTGCATGAATGGGATTTTAGGCACAACACTCACTACACATTCACTCACTATCACAAAATTGTGGTGTTGGTTGAGAGGTTCTGACTTTTGAGTCGACTTGGTGCAAAACGAAGAAAGGAAGCAGAGCTAAATAACGGAGAAAGGACAAATTCGAAAGCCTTAAATAAGTCAGATTTAAGTACCATGGAATGTAGGTATAGTTTTGGACTTAGAATAAATTATGTTTGTATGATCTATTGAATGCTCGTAACCTTAACTGTTTTAGTGGAATTTTATTTTTGAGGTGTAGAGACCGTGGATGTTTCCCTAATTGGGTGGGGTTTTACCCCGTAAAAAATCATTGTCTTATGTGTGTGCTTTATAATTTTTCATTACTACAATCTGCTACCTAGACTTAGGTTTAATCTAAAAACCTATTTCCAATATTCTTGAATAATTAGTCAAAATAAACTGTTTTAACACATCATGTATTCTAGTTAATATTTTTCTAAGAGTTTCTTCAAAAAGTATTTTCAAACTCATTAAACTTATTTAACAGTTGTTAAAATAACTTAGTCAGAGTTGAGTATTTTTTTTAACTTTTTATCTTGTACTTTGAAATTGTTTCAAAAATCTATTATGGACGAAAAGTTTGAGCGTCTTGAAAATCTGTCCAAACCTCCCCTCTTTGATGGAACCAATTTTCCTTACTGGAAAGTAAGGATGATTGCTTTCATCCAAGGGACATTGGGAGATGATGTCTGGGAAGCAATTGAAAATGGATATTCTCATCCAACTAAGCCTATTGCAGAAGGTAGTACTGAAAGGATTAAAAAGCTCCTCGACAAGTTTACTAAAGAAAAAAAAACATGCCTCCTTAAGTAACAATAAAGGTAAAATGAAATATTCATGTCTGTTAATGAGCACGAATTCAAACGCATATCTATTTGTTGTACATCTAAGGAAGCCTAGGACACGTTAGTCACTGCCCATGAAGGTGATGAACATGTTAAGGCAGCCAAAACACAGGTGTTAATACAACAGTACAACACACTGCTTATGCATGAGACTGAGACCTATGATGAATTCTATATTAGATTGACTGACATTATTACAAAATTGCATGCAAATGGTATAATGTATAGAAGGAAAGAAATAGTGTCAAAAATTCTAAAGTCCCTTCCCCCTAAGTTTGATAACAAAAGGTATGCAATTGAGGAGATAGATGATCCATATTTGACCCCTAAACTCCTCAGTAGCAAACTTAGGACTGTAGAAATGGAACTTGAATTTAAAAAGCATCTTTCCAATAATAAAAAAAGACAGTCTAGTTTAATGTGATTTTTCAATTCAAAATGACCTCACCTTAGTTAGTTATGCCTAATGTTGACCTTGACTCTGACGAGGAATGTGATTTGGAGGCATTGGATAACCAGATAGCCCGTATGTCAAAACAATTTAAGAAAATCTTGAAGTTCAGAAATAATGCTCCCTTTAAACAAGCGAAAGCTGGATATTCAAGCAACTCCAATAACAAACCTCATGAGATATATTCTGGAACTCTCAACTATATGTGGAGGATTACCCACGAAATTATATTGGTTTAGAAGCAAGAAATCTGGAAAAGAATTAGAAGAATGGAAGTTTTATAAAAAATTAGGGTTCTTGATAATTATGATGTTTTACCTCAATAATTCAATACCTTTGATGAATTTGTACATGTTTTCACGTAGGCAGTCATGTATATAGGTATATGTAATCAGTAGAAATTCTATTTGGGAGTTCGGGGATCGTTAATGGAGTTTTGGTTGAGGTTAGAGAAGAAAACCCGTAGTTAATAATGGCAGAATTCAGAATAACTGCTTGATCGATCGATCGATCGATCGACCACCATTCCTCGATCGATCGATCCCTCTTGGAAAACAGCACGTTTTTCCCCTTTTCGTTTAATCCGGATAAAATGCATAGGAACCTTGAATATTATTTTAAGAGCATAATGGGTCATGAAGAGGACCAGTAGGATCTAAGTAGAATACCGTTGAATGAAATATTATATGGGATGAAACTGAGGGCTAACCGGGGGGGGCTTACTACATGTTGAAAATTGTCCGCACGTTAGCTACGGAATTGACATGTTTATAAATGACTTAGACCAGTAAATTAGAGAGGGTGAACTTACTGAAATTATCTTTAGTAAAAGAGAATACTTCGAGAGACGAGAAGTATGAAATAATTATAAGTGTGAAGAAAAGAGATGAATCTGTTATGCGAGTTAATTGAGTAAAATTGTGCTAAGAACGGATAATAATAATTATGGATCGTGGGCAAACCTAATTTGGAAAATGTGATTATCTATATATATGACCGTGTGACTGTGTACATATATTAAGTATTATATTTGTGAATAATCATACCCAAGCTACTTGCTATCACGGTGGTTGTCGTACCGGGACAGTCTTATCTCGATGGGACCATTATGGGGGATATTGACTTGTACCCTAGAACATAGGATTCCTTAGTACAGGCTATCTGAGAATGATAGTCAGACGGTCCTAAGAGACGTGAGGGGTATGTGCTGACCTCTTAGTGACTTGGAACTATGCTTTGCCTTCATTTTGTGTATTGTGTTAATACAGTTCAAGAGTGATTCCGAACTAGTATTTTCCTTAGTACGAGTGATATGGGGACTTGATAGTAGAGTATGTCAGCACCATAGATTTTATGTGGAGTGCCGATAGTATATATATTATATGGGAGATTAATATATATACGTATATATATGGAATTCTTCTACTGTGCGTATAAGTAGTTAAGTAGTGAATAAATGTTCCAAAGTTTATAATAAGTATTCAGGAACTTTATAACCGTACTGAGATGTATTAAGTAACATAAGTAATCATGAAGATATTAATCTCTAAACTAAATATCATAGCCTTGTGACTTCTCGAAATAAAATCATTGGGAGATAAGTTAGATAGATTTATGAGGTATTTAGTCGTACGGTAGGCGTGCACACTAGATGAGAGGTGAGAATTCTCAAGAGAGTGTTGCGTACTAACATGGTGGTTACTTTAGCCGGTAAGCATTTTAAATACTTGCTAAACTATTTTTAAAACTGTTTTACACTCGGGCGCTGACCCGTTTTCTGTCATTTTCTTATATATATATATATTACAGGTGCTCAGCCACAGGGGCGTCAGGTGTAGAATCATTTGTCTGGACGTGCTGCAGTTTGTGTGGGAGTTGCAGGTCATTGCAGTAGATGCTTCCTTTTTTGGTTCCTTAGACTTCTGTTAGCTCTTTTAGTTATGGCATGTGTCGCCCATTTCCAGACTCTTGTTTAGACTTGATAGGAACTGCATATACTTCTATCATTTCAGTATTTGGCTTTTCGTTGGGATTGTTCTATCCATTACATTGTCAGTGGTTGTAGTTTTTACTTCGATTTGAATACTCTAGTTTGGCATGGTTCGTTGGATGATTGGTATCTTTATCATTTGCATTATTCAATTTGTTTATGTTTAAAAAGATTTTTATAACGGAATTAAATTAATAAGGACTTTAAATTGTTTTGACACTTGGCCTAAAAAAAATTAGGGTGTTTTAATTGGTAATATTTATTTTGCGATAGTGATGCTAAGAATGAACCAACCGTTCACCTTGATTTTAATTTAATAAATGACTGATCATCCGGTATTTAAGTAGGCGGGGTGTCACATCTACATAGCCAGGAAGAATGGAAACGGTAATTTATCCTACATCACTAAGACATGTTTTGTGGTGTAATCAATCTGTACCTGGTGTGTAGATTCAAGAGTCACTAATCATGTTTCCGATTCTTTCCAGGAGTTGCACATAACCAGGGAGCTCTGTGATGGAGAAATATTTTTGTTCATGGACGATCATCGTAAGACAACAGTAGTAGGAGTAGGAAATTTAGTTTTAAATTTGGTGCGGACAATAAGTTAATATTGGTAGATTGTTTTCATGTTACTAGCATTAAAAGAAATTTTATTTCGGTTTCTAAGCTTGTGATGAATGGATATTTGGTTTATTTATGTAGATGGTAATTTCCTAAAGTGATGACATCCAATGCACAAAAGCTGAACAACGAATATGACATAAAATGATGAGATCACACACACAACACAAGATGTATGTAGGTCGACAACGTGCCTACGCCCATGGGGTGCTAGGGTTTGTTCTTTATTACTTTAGAGAACTGGTCGAAGATTTGTAGTATTGCTCAATGTTATGATATTACATGCCCCTCTCATATGGGGTGATCGTACATTTATAAGGCAGCTTAGGCGAGTCCTAAATCCCATTCATAGATATCCCTAAGAGTTTATACCTATCCTTTATCATGATCCGCCATTAAAATTAATTCAGTTAAAGAAGTCAAAAACGTCATGGACTCTTCATATGAGCTGAGGCGCACGTGGCCTGGGCACATGTGGTCGGGCGCATGTCAATATGATTCCTACCCCCACAATTACCCACAAAATTTAGGGTCTCCTCGAGGTCATTAGGCTTTGTGGTTCTATTCGACTATTAATGTTGGAAAATTATTTGCTCTCCAGGATTGGCAAGGTTCCTCACTGGTCGGAGGCTGAGAATCGTTTAAAGTCTCTTTGCAATGGTTGGAGGTCAATTTTGTAATTTCCATAAAAACTGGAAACTTTTTGTCTGGTGATTGCCCCTGGGGCACGTTCGTAAATACGTCATTACTTAGACGTGTGGAAATATGGTTGTCGCTTCGGTAGCTACCATACGCACGTCATAATTACTGTCTTGGGATCCATGAGGTCATTTTCACCACAATACAGTTGTTCCCTCTCTTTCCTTCTCATTTCAAAACCTGCACAACTTGGATAAGGGTTTTCACTACTTCGAGTTTCACTATGGGCGTACTTAACTCCATTTCTATCATTTTTTCTACATTTCTTCAATTTCTCTTCTTAATTCTTCATTTGAGTTGCCATTCTGACAATGGTGTACGTTATTAACGAGAGCACTATCGAAAATTCAAATTTGATCACCATATGCCCCATTGGGTTAAGGTAGAATTAGTAGAGGGCCCTTATGAGCTCTGACGCTTACTAAAGGCCATTGACTACCTTCAATCTTCACAATTGAGTGTGGGGTAACATACCACCAAACTAGTTATTTCCTGAGTTATGTCAATACTTCGATGTGGTCCCTGCCCATGCCATACAAATACGTGGCGGATCGTTGATGGAGTTGATCGTATTAACGAGTTGTATGGGACTAATCTTGGTATTACATACATTAGTTATTTCTACCAATGGGCGTTGACCCACACAGGTATTTATTACTTAAAGATGAGTGTGGCCAACCGGGCTTTGCTTGTTGAATTCCTTGATTCAAACATATATTATTGGGATCATGGCGTCATTATAAAAATTTGGCGACACAACCCCCTCCCTGAGGGTGAGGCACATCAATGGCCAAGGTTCCCTCAGGAAGGGTGGAGAATAGATTAGGTCGCGATTATAATTGTTTTGGCGCGCTATCTTTTCATTTGATTAATTATAACTGCTTTTTCTTTTGTTTGTGACATACAAGCAATAAAAACGACCTCATGACAGCGAAGTGAACTTTGTAGACCTTCAAAAGATTTGGTCAAAACGTAGGTCAGATTTTTTTCTTCTCGGTCATAAGAGTTTCACCACCACTTTTATTACGAGGCTAGGCAAATAGGTCCCGATTATTCATCTTTATTTGGATGATCCAAAAGCCTCGACTTCTGACAGGTCATCCGGGAAAGAGTCAATCAAAGGTAAAAAGTCAAACGAAAGGGAAACATCTTCCTCCTTTGAGTTCATGGAGGTATTAATCATCCCTTATGCTGTTAACCTCTCTCCTCGCATGATAGTCCCGAAGAGAATTTTGTTAACTTGATTGCTTATAATCTGGGTACAAAATCCCCCCCTTCTCGTTTGGCGAGCAAGGATTAAGAGCTTATTTCGCCGGCAAGAAAGAAAAGTGTAAAAGAGTGCCCTTCTTACCTTTTGGACATTAGAGACTCCCATCCAAAGATCATGAACCTCTCTCCAAGAGGTTGAAGATAGATCACTCTCCTCCTCTCCCACTTACCGTCGGGGGGAAGAACATTATTGACAAGGGAAAGGTTATTGCCCATTACATCGTTTTTAGCCCCGACCTTGATCGAGACTTGATCCGATCGATGGTCTTTCATGTTAATAGGGCAGCTTCTGCCGCTTTATCCTATTAACGGTTAGTGGAACGCACTAACCACAACTTCTCTCTTGTAAGTTTCTCTTCCATGTTTATTTTATCTCAAATTTATTCCTACTTACATCTTACTGACTTTTTCTCTTTTCTGCCTTGCATTTTATAGTCGACTACGACTAGTTATTAGAGAAAGATGTTATGCTGAAGAAGTCCTCCTAAGATGTGTAAGTGGCCTTGAACGTGGACACCAAGTCTTTATAGGTTGCTCGATCGATTAGTTGAGTTGCAATCTCCGAGAAGGCAAAACTTGGACATTAGATTGAGAGCTTGAAGGTTGAACATGCTGCTCCTGAGAACAAGGTCAATGATTCTTCAATTTGGTCACTGATACCGAGAAGGTCAAGATGTAAGCTGAGAAGGCTAAGGTCGAGGTCAAGAATGCCAAGACTGAGGATGATGAGGCCAAGGCCAAGGTTGAGAAGGCCATATATGGAATGGTGCGGGCTAAAAATGAAGCCTATACGTGTGGTTGGGGCGAGGCCTTTCTCAAAATCAAAGAGCAAATTGCATATCTGAAGGAGTTCTTTACGAGTGGTTGGGATGAAGCCCTTGTAAAGGTTAGCATTGTTGCGGACTCCAATTTGTTCAAGGAGCAAGAATTCAGTCCTCTCCTGGAGTGAAGGAGGAAGGTGATGATGATGCTGATGAGGGGATGGTCGGCAGATAGGTTTCTGCTACCAGGGTTGCCCAGGTGCAAGTCAGGTCTAACTAGGATATCGAATAAGATGTTGCTATTGGGTTCAACCAGTTGTAAACGATTGCATCTATTTAGGTTGTTGAGAAAGATAAGGTCGACGAGAATGCCCCTTAGAATGTTTAGGAAACATTTGTACTTATTTTCATTATTCCTACTTTGTAGGGGTTTCCCCATTGTCCTTCTTATGAATGAATTTCAAAGTTCAATTTGACTTTATTCTATTCATCTACCTCGTAATATTTTGTGTGTTTTCCTTTCCGTGTCGAGCTCGAATAACCGACTATTTGCCCTTGTGTTATCTCAGTTTGATGTTAGACTTACGGTTACTATCGCCAATTAGTAGGACTTTGGAAAAAGATGTGGGAGACTCTTTGGTGTTGGATACGAAGAAGATGATGATCTCGCCCAAGTACTAGGCCTTGATGTGTTTGCCCAAACAAATATGGCTTACTTGGATCTACGTCGCCTTTTTCACCAGGTTATGGCGGACAATGCAGTCTTTTATGACATGGTTGTCACTACCCAAGTTGGTCATAAGGAAGTTCTAGCCAGTTTGTGGGCTAAGAACTAGAAGGAGTTGGTCGAGCTGGCTGAAGGGAGGGGCTTTGACAAGAATCTAACTGATGTTGAGTTTGCCCATTCAAGGAAGAGCTTCGTTCTACAGGACGACCTCATAGGCTCAAGAAAGGTCGTTACTCTTCTCGAGAGATGATTTGAGGGCTGAGATTGGGAGGGACAACAAGTCCTGACCAAGTGAGAAAGCGGAAGAAGGAATCCCCTTTCTTGAACAAGAGAATGCCCATCTAAGAAAGGAGATGGAGAAGGCCCAAAGGTCTTTGAGCAATAAGGATGCAACCATTAGAGGTTTATCTTCATCCTAAGAGAAAAAGGGTGGTCGTCTGATTGAAGAGCTAAAGAAGACCGAGATGTATTTGTACGACAAAGCGAATACCATTATAAGCTTGTTCGAGAGGCTTGATTACCTTACATTTTAATTTCATAAGCAACCTCGCCAAGTATGGATGTATGACTTGAATGAGGCTCTTCTTGTTACGGACGCTACTTTGAATAATGCTCAAAGGGTAAGCTATGAAAATGGATGGCTTAATTCCATGGTCATGGAAAATGTGCCAAAGAACATTGAATCGTGGTATTATAATGACCATGGACGTCTTGATCAGCTAAATCCCCCTTATAAGTTTGATGTATCGTGGATCCCGATGGATTCTTGTCAACTTGATAAGGAAATACCTAGACAATTATAGTCTAGATGGAGATGATGGACTTTACCAACCTCTACATTTATTTGGCAAGGCGAGTTCTGGAGGGGCCATTAAGGATTATAGATTTGTCTAAGATTGTTACCCCTTATACGTTAGATGCTCCACCCACTAGAGTCGGAACCTCAAAGGGTATATCGGGACTGAGCCAGTTATTTTTACTTTTTTAATTTAAATCGTTTTCTTTTTAATTTCCTTGTAATAACTTCGAAGTTTTAATGGGTTTTTTTGCGTTTTTGTTACCTTTACGTTGTGTGATCCCTGAATTCTACCTTTTAGGTGATGATGTCACATCAAACCTTAGGCTTAGATCCAAAAAAGCAAGAATGCACGTGTTTATGTCCCAGTTAGGATGTTTCTGACATGGTCGGTCATGGATGCCTAAGGTTTTCGAGTAGGACTTCCATCGACTGTGAGAAATTTTTTATATTTTATTATTTGTCAAAACATTTTGGGTATGGTTGGTCATTGGTCATCCAATCACACAGTCTATGTGTAGATGTTTTAATTTAGTTATTGTCTTTAGTTTACGAGTTAATCAGTCTTAAAAATAAGACATTTAAATGATAGGTGTATCTGCTCGAAGAAGACCAAATAATCATTCTTAAAGAAGGCATTTAAAAGGAGATAAATATCAAAGAGAGAGACAAAATTCCAAACATAGTCCATTTGACTAATAAATCTCCCTTATTAAATACTCATTACCTGCCACTTTCGATAATGCAAGGAGATCAAACATAGACATAAAAAACATGCGCGAGAAATCTAAAAGAACATATGAAAAATAATTCAAAATTGAAATAAACTTAGACTTAAAAGTAAAACTTCTTGAGATTTAATGCATTCCATGCTCAGGGAAGCTCTCTGCCCTCCATTGTTTCTAAATGGTAGGCTCCCTATAGGTCGTCTCGAATAACTTTGAATGGGCCTTCCCAATTGGGTATTATTTTTCCATTTAAGGTATTCTTGGCATTTCCCATAATTTTTCTGAGTACGTCGTCGACGACCTTGAAGTTCCTCACACTGACCCCCTTGTTGTACTGCTTGGCCAATTATTGTTGGTAAGAGTAAGACTTACAAGAGCTAATTCCCTTTTTTTCGGCTAGGTCAAGCTCTACTTTGATTGTTTTGTTGTTGTGGTCTTAGTCGACTAGGGAGGACTTCATGATCGGCAGACGTGCTTCTAACATGATTACAGCCGCCATTCGATAAGCTAGGGCAAAGGATTTTTCCCCCGTTGATCTCCTAGGCATAATTCGAAATGCCCAGAGAATGTGGGAGATCTGGTCTACCCATACGCCTTTTGTTTTTTCCAATAACTTCTGGATTCCATCAAGGAATGTCTTGTTGGAAGCTTTAATTTTGCCATTGCTCTGTGTATATGTTGCTGACTGTAGTAGTGCCTAATGTTGTGCTCGTTGCAGAAGCTTTGAAAGCGATTGCTTTCAAATTGAGTCTTATTGTTTATAATAATGATCTGAGGGATGTCAAACCATGTTATGATGTTCTTCCATATGAACTTGCTCATGTCGACATCTTTGATATTTTGCCAAAGATTTTCCTTCGATCCATTTAGAGAAATAGTCTGTGCCGACCAACAAATACTTTTTACTGCCAGATGTAAGGGGTAGTGGACCGATGATGGCCAGCCCCTACTGCGCAAAAAGCCAAGGACTTGTAAGGGGCTTGAGGTTGTTGGAGATCTGATGCACTAACAGGTAGAAGAGTTGGCAAAATTTTCACTTTCGAATGTAAGCGACTGTATCTTACTTCATATAAGTCCAACAATACTCTTCTTTAATAGCCCTAAATGCTAGTAACCTTCTCCATATATGGCTTCCACATATCCCCTTATGCAACTCATAGAGGGTTTGGTCGACATCATCTGGATGTAGGCATTGAAGGTAAGGTCCCAAAAAAGAGTGTCGATAAAGTTTTTGATCTACCGATAAGTGGAAACAAGGAGATTTCACCTGGATTTTGTGTGTCTCCTTCTTATCATCTGGTAGGACATCTTCTTTTAGGTAACGTACTATTGGATCCATCCACCTTTGGCCCTATCAATGGACATTAACTGCTCGACTAATTCTCCTAAGTTGATGTTAGGTTGGTCAAGGTACTCTACCTGGATCATTCACTTCATATCTCCTTTGACAGTTGAAGCGAGTGTGGCCAATGCGTCTGCATGATTATTGTTCCCCCTTGGGAACTGTTGTACTATTACACGCTTGAAATGAGCAACTTGGTGTTGAGCCTCTTTAAGGTATACAGCCATGCGTTCGTCCCTAGCATTGTAGTTTCCTGATATCTTATTTGATACCATCCTTGAGTCGCAAAATACATCAAGGTGATGGGCGCCTAGGGAGAGTGCTTTCTTTAATTCATTGATCAAGGCTTTGTACTCCGCTTCGTTACTGGAGGCTTCAAATCCCAAAAGAATTCTTAGTTTGAGAATAATTTTCTTCGAGAATACCAGCACTATCCCAACTCCTACCCCCTTGGAATTTGAGGCTCTATCGACATAGAGGGTCTATCTATCCCCTTCTTCGATCGGTTGTTAGACATAATCTTTGCTTTAGGTGCTTACCTCTATCAGTTCTTGGTCGCTGGAGAATTAAGTGATGAAGTCATCTAGGACATGCCCCTTGATTGAGGTCTTAGGCTGAAACTGGATGTCGAATCTTCATAATTCCACCGACCACTTGGACATCCATCCAGATAGGTCGGCCTTCTTGAGCACCGCCTTTAGAGGGAAGGAGGTCAGAACAATGATTGTGTGTGTCTCAAAGCAATGTTTCAACTTGTGGGATGCAATCATTACTGCACATGCATTATTTTCCAACGGGATGTACCTCTTCTCAGCGTCGAGCAAGGTATTTCTCATGTAGTAAAGGGACTTTGACTCCCGTTCTTCTCGCAAACCAGAGGTAAGCTAACCGCGTTATTGGGTATCGTTAGATACAAGTGCAAGGGTGCCTCCCTAACAGGGATCATCAATAGCAGTGGTCGACTCAAATACTTCTTTATTTCCTCAGGTGCCTCTGTGCTTTCATTATTTCATATTTCTTTCCTTTCTTTCCTCATTATCTGGAACAAATGTGGGCACTTCTTTTAAAATCTTGATATGAATTTGTTCAGTGAGGCGGGCATGTCAGTCAACATCTACACCTCGCATACAGTGCTTGGAGGTTGCACATTTTTTATTGCCTCGATCTGGTTGGGTTTTGCCTCAATACCCCTTTGACTGATCAAGTATCTAAGGAATTTCCCCGACTGTACCCTAAAGGATCACTTGGGTGCATTCAGTCTCATTCTTTAATAGCAAAGGATTTCAAAAGTCCTTTCTAGTTCTGAAAGGCGGTGTTGAAAGGTGGTGTTGCTTATTCCTGCTCTTCACGAGCATATCGTCTATGTATGCCTCCATAGTATCTCCCAATTGTTGCTTGAAAATCTTTGTCACAAGTCTTTGGTAGGTTGGCTCGGCGTTCTTTAGTCCTAACAGCATCATCATGTTGTAGTATAGCCTCAATATGGTGATGAAAGAAGTATTTTCCTGGTTAGGGGCAAACAATGGGATCTGATGGTGGCCTAATTAGGCATCGAGGAAGCTCATATGTTCATGGTTGGCCATCGCGTTAAACAAGTGGTCTACCTTGGGAAAAGGAAAACTATCATTTGTACACGACCGTTTGATATCGATGAAGTCTATAGAGACTCTTCACTTTTTATTGATTTTTTTCACGACCACTGGGTTTGACAACCACTTGGGGAACTGAACTTACTTGATGGACTGCGCCTCCAAAAATTTCCCCACTGCCTCTTCAACTTCCTTGTCTTTATCGAGGGTGGTGTTCATCATGTCTTTTGAGTCACTGGTGGATGTGACGGATACACATGGAGATTGTAACACATCACTTTCAGGTCTATTCCTGGCATGTCATACGATTTCAAGACAAAAACATCTTGTTGCTTTTGAGGAAAGAACCATTTCTTCCTCATATTTCTCAGTAAGTGAGAAGTCAATCAAGAACTTCTTCTCACGTTGATCATCTTCAAAGAACACCTCTTGAAGAGGCTCCATAACCCGATAGGCAGGGGAACCCTAGTTTCCTGAACACTAGGTCGCCCATACTTTAGTTGCTACATGGAGGGAACATATCCCTCTGTTGGATCCATAACTTTCTCCTTCTCTTGCATTGGTCGGATGGCAACTATGAAGCACTTCCGGGCTAAGGCTTAGTTCCATCGAATCTTCATAATCCCCTTATGAATAATGCATTTTACCTTTTGGTGGTAAGTGAAAGGCACTACCCTCATGGCATGTAACTATCAGCTGCCCATTACGGCATTATATGGGGAATCTATATCTACCATGAGGAACTCTATGAGCTTATAGATTCCTCCTGCTCAGGCGAAGAGGACAACTATCCTAAGGGCCAAAGTTATCCTTCATGCAAATCCAACCAGGATCACGGTGGCTTCTTGCAGGTCTTCGACATGCAGATTCAACTGGTTGAACATTTTGAGGTACATTACCTCTAAGGAGCTCCCCTAATCCGCCAATATGTTGTCCACAACATAGTTAGCGACCCTGAGAGTGATTATAAGAGCATCATGATGGGGAGTACTTACTCCGACAAGATCATCATCGTGAATACTATGTGCTTTGAATAATTAATATCTTTAAGTCGTCGGCATTTTCCTGTAAAGGTATTTGTCGGGTTTATGTGAAATGCCTCGAATAGTTATTTGAAGGAGGTGATTAACCGGTGTGGAAACTTCTCGAACCTCTTCTGAGCAGTGTCTCCAAGACCGGAGGGAAATAGTCAGCACATCAAGTCTTCGTTGGTGTTCTATAACATCATCGCTTGGCTATATTGCCTGACGTGATCAGTGGGATGTATCTTCCGATAATAAATCTTGAATCGTGGGGGAGTAAATTTCTTAGGAGGCTCAAAATCCTCTATGGCTCGAATGAAGGGAGACTTCATTTGACAAATAAGGGCTCTTATCACGAGATCCTTAGTCGTGCATGCCCCTTGATGGGTTGGGTACTTATCCACTTCTCTTCTGATGAGATTGCAAAGCTCTTTGTCTCCTTGCCACTCGGAGGGGAATCCTTTTGTCATTGAGTGCTCCTTCCTTGGTTGCGAGCTCTGCTCACCTGAGAACTAGGAGTTCACGACATGTGCCCACGCTTGTGCTTCTCCATGTGGGCCTCCCTCTCTAACTTCTCTAGGTCTTATTGGAGCGTAGCATTCAGCTCTTATTGATGCCTATTGACAGCCCTTTCATCTCCGAGGCATTTTTCATTAGATTGTTCAAGATCATCACTTGTACCGTTTTCTCCTCCTAGGGATGATAATGCGCCTCGGATGACTAGTAATAATTTCCAATCTCGGATCTGACCCTCTAGGATAGAGGAGATGGTTGACAGACCTTCTGGTCCCCATAACCAAACTGCTAATGTCCCTCCGTCATCGGGATTTTTATGGTCTTAGTTAGTGTGTGAGACATCTCAGAAGATTGTCTAATGGCAAAAAAAATCAGATCGTTCCCACAAACAATGCCAATTATAGGTGGTGATTTCCTACCGGTGATGATATTCAATGCATATAAGACAAACAATAATGAATATGACAGAAAGTGATGAAATCACACACACAACACAAGATGTATGTGGTTCGAAAACATGCTTACGCCCACATGGTGATAGGGTTTGTTCTTTTTATTACTTTAGAGAACTGGTCGACAGAGTTTTAGTACTGCTCGATATTACAATATTGCATGCCCCTCTCATATGGCGCAATTTTACATTTATAAGACAATTTAGGAGAGTCCTAAACCCCGTTCATAGCTATCCTTAAGAGTTAAGACCTATTATTTATCATGATCAGCTGTTACAATTAATTCAATTGAAAAAGTCTAAATAGTCTTGGAGTCGTCATATAAGTTGTGGCAATTGATTATTGAACTATAGGCAAAATTGATTATTGAACAAGCACATGCTTTAACGAAAGGTTAACAAATAATTCATATTTAAATAAGATATTTGCTAATAGGTCCTATCACAATATTTTTTTCCCAATAGATCATATTTATACATGCAAGTAATATTCACTATAGGACCTATTAGAGCAAAAAAAAAATCAGGGACCTGTTGAAGCAAAAAAAAGATGATGTAACTTATTAAACTACATACTTAGTACACGAGACTAATTGGTAAAAAAACACAATATCCTCAAAAATAGAGAAGTTTTATTACAAGGTAGATACATGTCGGGTTGGTGGATTTTACAACAGTATAAACCTTAAGGAAAATTTCATTTTTTCCCAAACAAATAATTTGTTATGCCTGGAAAACATCTTAATTGTTTCATTCCTTGATCCAATATGATGAAATTTATTTCGTTCAAGAATGCAAGGTGTAACCGTCTTTTTCCATATGTTATGGCGTCCTCGCATAATTCACATGATGACCTATGGTACATCAACATGTGATCGATAAAATCTATGACAATCCAGAGGCACACAATTTTAGAGAATATTCAGTCAATAATCCACAAGCAACACGCACAAAACTGAGACATTTTAATAGAAAGGATACCCCCAAAAATCAACATCAATTTGTGGGCAAATATGGCCTATTTTATGCTACAGATAATAAGTAGAGGACAAATAAATTAATAAATTGCATCCTCATACATACATACCATTTCAGAATCAAAGGGAACTCTGGTGCACCAATCAAAACTTAGGTGAAAGACTTACATTTGAACGAGTCGTCTGCAAGCCTGCTAATAGATTCTTCTCGTCACCCCTTTGCCACAATAGACAGCCCAAAAGCTGATTTGTTGAAAATAATATATATAACCACTATTCCCATTAATAATCACCCTCCAGTAGAAGAATTTGGAATGCTTTGCAAAAATAACGCTCTTGCTAAAGGATCGGTTGAAAATCGACCCAATACAGCAATTGTCGCCGTATTGCAACCAAATTTCTCAATCCCTCTAGAGATCATACAAGTGTGGTTAGCTTCCACCACCACCATCACGTCCTTTCCTAAAATTGACGAAACAGTCTCAGCTATCTGTCTGGTGAGCCTCTCCTGTACTTGAAGCTTGAAACCATGAAAATGCACTATCGACTGCAGAAGAGATTTTTCAATAAGATCCGCTCCTTCAGTGCAAAAATACCCTATGTGGACAACTCCCTGGAAGGGAAGTAAATGGTGTTCACACTGGGACCAGAGTAATAAGTCTAGTTCAGAATGGATATGTTCTTCATTGGATTTCGAAGGTTCCATTCTAACACAAACGAACCCGTTCGGCTTCATCTCCAACTTCGTATTTTTGAAGTTCAACAGCCACTTCACGAAACGAGTGGGAGTTCCCACGAGTTCTGCTCGTAGTGGGTCCTCACCCAAAGACTGAATAATTGAGGCTACCGCAGTAACCATTCCTGAATTGGCAGGCACCAACTTGGAGAAAGATTGAGACGGGCACCAAATTTGGTCAATTGAGCTTTTCAAATGCGCATAATCAACATTTATACCCCTTGATTTTACAAGACTTCTAAATTCACACCATCTGTCCGCCTTCTCATTCTCAAAAACTCCTGAGCCCGAAGAAACCAGAAGCTTTACCCATCCTTGGTGATCTGAGTCGAGAGAGGCCGCATCAAAATTTGGGAAGTGAATATGGGAACACTGGAGGATGACGGCGACACCAGCTGGCTTGATCCAGTGTTGCAAAGCTGAACAAATTTGGTTGGCAAGGCGCTGTGGATGTTGGAGCCTTTTTGCGAAGATATCGGCGACACGAGAGAACTTGCTTAAGCCCACAACTCGTTGACCCGATGGGACGTAGCCTGTGTGACACTTTATTTGGAATGGAAGAAGGCAAGACTCGCAATAAGAAAAGAGATCTAGATCTCGAACCACAACTAGGCCTCCCTCTCCGCCAGCATGGCCCACCCCACTGTCCAATCCTGTTTCTGGGAATAAAGCACCTTGGACAATGTCTTTTGCCTTTTGTTTGTAACCTAGACAAGAACAGATAGTTGATCATCAACACTCTACTCATAACTCCTTTCTAGTAATACTGAAATTGTGTACTCATCCGTCCCAAATTAAGAGTCCTATTTAAAGTTCATAAATTTAAAAGGAACATTTTTTTCCTTCCAATGTTTTTAGTGAATCAAATCAGCGTCACTAACAGAACCTGATGCTTCGCATTCAACTTTATAAACTACTTTAAGAAATATGACTCTCAATTGGGAACAACACAAAAGGCAAAACTGGACTCTTCATCTATTATTTGGGGCAGAGGGAGAACATGGCACGAAGATTTCTTTGGGTACTTAAGATCAGACAATCAGCTATGATATATATTTTTATTATTATTTTTTACAATTAACAAACATACAAGTTTCACTCGATATGGTAAAACATGGAGATAGGCTAGCTTTACATGGAGGCGGTATTTAAGCACTGCATAGAAAATCAAATTGTCAAACAGGTCATATATACACATCAACTGGTATGCATCCCACATTAGGAAGTCATCATCACATTTGGCCCGAAGTAATCCATTTATTTTTTTGGCGGGGAAGTGGGTGGGGGTAAAGAATTTTTGGGTGGGGTTAAAGAAATTTTTTATAGATGTTTGTTCCTTAATACATTTAGCTACAAACAATAGTCTCTAATGCAGGGAGAGAAAAGATAAGGAAGCTTATATGATCTAAACCAACTTGATTTTTCGATGTTAAAATTCAACAGAAGTAGTAATCAATAAGGGTGACATATTTATTAGGTCAGTGGAACAACACACAGACATTTGCATCTGTCTTTTCACTACATTAATTTGTAACCTCTTCGTATCTATACATGTATGGTCTAAGACTCTTAAAAGAGATGTGCATACGCAGAAGCATATTATATATCAAAAATCCTCTCTCTCTCTCGCTCTCGCTCTCTCTCTCTCACACACACATACGCACACATTCACAATAAAACAAGATTATAAAACCCCTGGAGATTTTGGACATTTGAAGCAATGACGACCTTTTGGTTGACAATGTATAGAAAGAATCGTGATGCTAACTGGGAAACAATTCCCAACCAGATGAAGCGTTAATTTCTTAGCAATTTTTTTTGTAAAAAAGAAAGATGGACGAACCATTAATGTCTTGTCCATTACTGAAACTAATTTGCGTCAAGACTATGCAAAATTTACCACATAATTTTATCAATATTATATGAATTGCAATTGTACATTTAACCTCCATCTGCAACTTGTTACAACACTGTTTCCAGGCAAAGCCGGCACCTATATCGCTTCAAATTGGAAACCTAGTTGCAGGCAGGCTTCCCAGCCTACTAAACTTCTGCCAAGACTAGAAAATCAGCTTTATTAAACATCTATGGTGCCATCCTCTTCAGGGATGGAGCCATGATAGGTCCAGTGGGGGCTTCAGGCCCCAATCGATTTTTAAAAAAATATATATATATATATAGTATAAAAAAAAGTAAGGTCAAAAATGAAATTATTTTTAACTTTGAGGCAATCTAAGTAATAACTCCAAACTTATTATCTTAATTTAATGTTTAAGTCAACTTTGTAAGACAGCTAGCTCACCAAGTGATTGTCTGATATTTGAGTAATTATATGTCAAAAACTCAAAAAAAATTTAAGAAATTAGCTATTTCAGTAAGTATTTGTCAAAAAACTAACCATATAAAATCGGTTATCTGAGTAGTTGTTTTGTTTAGAAACTAATGAATAACCTCAAACAAATTTGGTTATTTGAGTTATGGTATAGTATTAAAAGAAGAAATAACTCAAAAAAATCAGCTCCCCTGACGTTCATCATTAACTCACCCCCACTCACTTAAATTCCTGGCTCATCCCTCTGATCCTATTACATTGACTTGCAGTATTCTCCATTTTGAGTACTTTTAAGGTTCTAAAAAACGCAGGGCGTGACCGAGACGTGGAGGCCAAGCCTTAAGCCTTAGAAGCCTAGGCGTGTCTTAGGCGTGAAAAGGCGTTTAGGCCTTTTTTAATATATTTTAATATTTTTTAACTATGACAAGGCTATTAAAAATACTAAAATGTTACATATATTAAGAATATGTCTAAATATTTGTAAATTAAAATACTATTTTTTTAAAATACTAAAAAAAACAAAAAAACTCGCATTTTTTCACGCCTTACCCCCAAAAAACGTGCGTTATTTCACGCCTTACCCCAAAAAATGTTGACCATCATTGACCAAGCCTTAATCCACGCCTAGGGCCAAAACTTAGCGTATCTAAAAGCCTCGCGTTTTTTATAACACTGCTTTTATTAACTTTAGCAAACTAGCAAACAAAGCTAATAGGACACAAAAAATGGGAAAAGCTACAATTCAATTGAATATAAATGTAATATGAAGGCAACAAAGCAAAGAAAGCTGAATTTTTATCTTCGATAAGAAAAATAAATAAATAAATAATGGTAACACGGTCTGATTAGTGTATTATCACAAAAATGGTTAAACTAAGACCATTCACCTGTATTAAGTAACGTTTTAGTCCCCCCGCCCCCCCCCTCTCTCTTTGTGGGAATATACGAGGCTTTCTACCATACTACAGATTCTCCTTGTTTACTGAAGAGAATTTGAGCAGATATACTTCAATTTAATAATGAGTAAAACTTTCCCCACAAGGATCGAAATAAGTTGTATTTAGTACTGACCTTAGTTTAAATATTTAGAGGAAAAAGGCTATATACTGTGATGCCACCTTTTGCTTCCCATGGCAGTAAATATATTTCCCTTCAATATGTTAATACTTTTTTTCTTCACAAGCAAAGAAAATATTTTGAAACTCCCAGAGGTGGGGAACTCAATTATACACTGACAGATAAACCAGCAGAAAGGGAAAGCTTTCAACTCCCCCCCAAAAACACAAACTAAGGCCGACAGAAGTTGACCAAGAAGCCTCTAAGAATCAGACCACTAATGTTAGGTCCCAAAAAATTCTACAAACAGGCACAGTAATGATGGAACTGAAAAAAGAATAACTGTAGCACCCAGTGCCGCACTTGAAAAACTAACACCTTCCCCTAAAGCATCTGCTATTTCCCTCCAATATAGACCAAAAAAATACAAGCAGCTACCAAAAACGTCCAAGCCCTTCTCCCCAATTTACAACCATTCCACGGACCCAAAACAATCTTCCAGTGTACTACGCATCACCTGATGAAAATAAAGAGCAGAAACAAATGGGCAGCATTTTACAAGCCATCTCATGGTGTAAAAGAAGATGATTCGCTGTTTCCTCCACCTTTTTGCACATCCAACATCTATTAATCATGCCCATACCCCTTTTTGAAGACAATTCCTGTCTTTTGCATCAGTCCATAAAAAAAAAATGAAAAATAAATGACACCCTTGATGTAAACTTGGTCTTTCATATTCCTTTTAGTGCTCCTTTGGTTTGAGTTTTTGTTTTTTCAGGGAATCCAAAAATGGTAAATCTGACATAAAAAGTTCCATAATTCAAGTCAAGAGTTTGAAGATCAAGATGTCTATTCCTTTCCTACAGGTGAATTTACCAAATCTGGTTCCTGAGAAGCACAAAAACTCAAACCAAACGAGCACTTATAAGAATACCGAGTCAGTATTGCTTATGAAAAGAGCGTAATAAGGGATATTTAGAAACTGCTGGTCTGGATCTCTCCAAATGAAAGACATGGACGACATCACCCCAAGAAAAACAGGCTCCTCCAAGACTCCCCAAAAGTCACCCACATCCGCATCTGAATCTTGGAGCTACTGTCTAAATCTTGGATTCCTAACGAGCCAATGCTCTACATAGTCTCCAAAGCCTGCCACACAGCCCTATCTACAATCGACTGAAATGGCGAGGGAACTGCTATCCCAGTAAAGGACTAAATCATACTAGAAGTCAACTAGTCGAGCATCACCACTTTATAGGAAACATGCAAAAGCTGAATGTTGATCATCCTCAACTATAAACTTGTAAGGTCCCACTCCATGAGGAAACTAACAATCCTTTTACTCTCCATCCGTACCAGGATAAGCCAAAAAAAGACTAAATGACCATCTTTCACAAACTGGTGTCCTCCAAAGTGCATCTCCATAAACACTTCTCCAATAAAGCTTAATGAAAACGATAAAGATTCTTAAAATGTTGCCTCCCTTTAAGCAATTAGGCTTGTACAAAACCTAGGACACTTTAATGGAAAGATATTAAGTGAGCTGATTAAACCATCCACTTATATTTAGAAGAAAAGAAGCAATTAAGCAACAAACCTTCTTTTTGGAAATGAATAAATTCCTAGAGATAAGGTTTGCATAGTGGAAAAAAATCACTTGGACAGCACCAGACCAAATAATTGTTATTCATATGTAGGATATTGTTAGTATGGGCACTGAAGGGATTATAAGCCAGGTATGCCACGTGTAAGGACATTTTTGTCCATTATCAATTTGTATGTCGGACGCCGTTACACAGTTGAAGAAACTCAAGATCGCATCTACATCAACGGATCCGAATATCAAAGCATCTTCAACATCATAGCCTCTGCAAGAATGAACTTGGTAAAATTTTGTTTTTACGTTCCTTAAAGTTCATATTTAGTATTGGGAATTTTTTATAAAATGTTTTTTATAAAAATAAGAAGTAAGTTTTTTCAAGCAAAATGAGGCTTTTTAAAGGATTTTATTTTTCTGGGAAATCCGGACCGGTCCGCCCCCTACCGGACCGATCCGCAACCGGACCGGTCTGCCTCTCAACCGGACCGATCCGCTTGCTGCAGATCCAGTATACCCCGGACCGATTGCGAACCGAAGAAGCGAAAATTTAAAAGAACCGATCCGAGGTCGGACCGATCCGCCCCCAAGCCGGACCGGTCCGACTGGGATAAATTCGGCCAGATTCGCTGCAGATTTTTTTGGCTCAAAGTTTTTCTATTTAAAGCCATCTTCGGGGAGTTATTTTTTAAGACTTTTCAAGACGATTTTTAGAGTCCTAAATACTCTTAGTCTTCACCTTTTTGAGTCCCAAGACTCTTTTTGATTCACACCAAAAATCCCAATTACTTTTGTGAATCTTTTGAAACCCTAGAACACAAACTTTGTTGTTGTTCATCTTTGTGGAGAGATCTTTGCAACCGAGGGCTGCGTGTCATTGCTGAGGGAGTCTCTACAAAGTTTCATGGCTGCGTGTCATTGAGGAGTGCTGCGGTTCTTCCTTTGTTGATTGGACTGAGGTTCATGTGGGTTTGCTGCGTGTGGATTCATTGCTGCCCTCCTGGAAAGGGATATTTCCAGCCGCCGACTACAGAATCCGATACCTGAGGGTAATTCTTAGTCAAACTGTATTTCATTGTAATCCGATTGTAAGCCGTTCTCTTACAAATTATAGTGAAATAAAAGGTTTTGCCCCTTTGGGGGATTTTTCCTGAAATTGTTTATTTTTATCCTGCATGCTATATTTTATTTGATAAATCATCTAGATGCATGTCTTAGGGTTTAACTAAAATTTGGGTTTAATTAAAATTAGTTTTTTATTTGAGAAGTCGCAATATTTCCGCTGTAGCTGCACTCTCAAATTGGTATCAGAGCGGGTTACGCTAATTTATCGCGTGATCTTGATTTTTCAAGGATTTATTATTTTTTATACAATTTGACTTCTCATGCCACGTGGACATATGGAACCTAGGAAAGTGCAACATTCTGGTCATCCGGAGATCACAGAGCAACTAAGGACGAATCTCAAATGTGAGTGGATATAGTCCTAACACAACCCAACCGCCTCAAGGATAAGATAAAAGGCCGCCTACTGCCAGAAAAGTCTAGATAAATATATAGTTTTTGTGATTAGGTCTCCTTCCCTTTTTTTCAAAAAGCAATAAAGCCTCCCTCTCCCTTCCCCGTGCACGTAGGTAGGCCGACCTGCCGAACAACATGTTCTTTTACTAAGTTGCATTCATATTTGTGATAAAAATAGCATTGAGCACTATTATAGGATTGATTCCCCCTACAATTTGGCACCTTCCGTGGTTAAAATTGAATCCCCGCCACTAGTGAATACCATTCTTTGTTCAATATGCATGCACGTCAATCTTACCGTTCCCACCTAGGAATCGCGTTTGATAGGAGTTACAGATTGTTAAGAGCAGACTCTTTCTCAATCTCCTCCATCTCGCAGTGATACAAGATCCCGGGGAGGCACAACTTGCCAGTTTGGTCCAGTCGTCGACGTAATATACCCCATCTGTGGAGCCACTTGCTAGGAATGCAACGTCACACCTAGTCAACCTCTATGAGAAACGACTAAATGAGCTGATATGAGGGGATTGCTCGTTTGAAGAGGCAGTTAACCGAACAATGTGAAGGACGTGGGTCTAGCTCCCACAATCTTAAATATCACCAAAAGAGGAGAATCCGATCTCCCAAACTTCCTTGAGCTAACCATAATGGCAGAGCTTCCACATCCACATCCACATCCAGGAGTCTGCGAGTGGCACATTCTAATCGTTCTCAACTAAATCATACGTTCGTTCGCAGAACTGCCATGCAAGTCCAATTCAGCCAGCTGAATCCAATCACAGCAATAGTTCGGCCAAACCTCAACCTCCAAGGAAAAACATTAGCCGTAACAACCTGCGCAAATTTATCAAGAAGGTAATGGAAGGATGCCTGAATCCCAACTTAGCACGGATGCCAAAAGATCTTACCATGAAAGCTTTAAGTCACGCATCAGGGTCACCTTCTCTATCAACAAATTCAGCAACGGGAGCCCGAGAGGGTTAAGCTTGATTTCCCCCTAAGATAAGAGGAGGATATAGAAGCAGATTTAGTTGCAGGTAGGAGCGAGTCTACCCTGCAAAGCGGCTTCTCGCTTAACCCCGAATGTTCTCCGTTCCAAAGATTACCATTATAGGCAGTCCATGACTTTGTGGAGCCATCACGATGCCCTTATGTGTCGCGTTTTCCCGTCTACTTTAGGAAAGATTGGCCTTAGGTGGTTTGAGAAGCTAACCCCTAGATCGATATCCTCCTTTCGGGAACTGACCGAGCAATTTACGCCTCGTTTTATCACTTATACAAAACAGTAAAGGAGGCTACTCTCAAATCGTCCTCGAAAGGAAGAAAGGTGAATCTGTCATAAAGTACGCTCACTGTTATTGGGAGATTTTCAACGAAATTGACAATTACAATGAGACAATTTCTTCTTTTAAATTTGGCCTTTTCAGACGACCTATATCAGTCCCTCACCAAGATGTCTGCTTTATCCATGGATGATCTCATAGCACATATTGAGAAGTATGCTAAGGTAGAAAACAAACTTCTCAACGCCGATAATCAGGCACAGTCCAAGAAGAATGACACAAAGAAAGCATCTAAGGGAAGGACCAGCAAACCTCCACCAAAAAGGGGGGCATGTCAGAGAATCCTAAGGGACTATTAAAAATGCCATACAATGAAAATGCCTACCAAGCACTACACACGTTTTTTAAGGAACCAATTTATAAGCTCCTTCCTTAAATAAATGATAAGTCTTGATACAAGAAGTCTACTAAAATGGTTAGCGATCCGAATGCTAGGGACACTAATTTCGATGCATTTATCATCAAGACCATGGTCATAAGACAGAGAATTGCAAGATGTTCAAACATCACTTGGAATCTCACGTCCAGACTTGCCACGTCAAAGAACACATTGACGTCGACAAGACAATCTTAAGCTCGGATCAATGACGTGCAAAAGAAGGATGATGACGACCTCCTACAATCAGGAATGATCATAGCCATGTATGGTTATACAAGTCCTTCTCAATGCACAGGCAAAAAACTTTAGGAGAGAGTCAGGATTGCAGCCAGCGTGCAAGAAGCATTATTGGTAAAGGTATCAATGCCCGTCCTCATGAAGAGAGAGCGCAAAGATATTGATCTCAACTGGGCAATTATGTTCATTGATGAAAACCTGGCCGGTGTCAATTTACCCCATAATGATGCCTTAGTCCTTACCCTCGGGTTGCTAACTTTGATGTAAAAAGAATATTGGTCGACTAGGGTAGCTCCTCAGAGATCATGTACAGCAATCTGTTGTACAAGCTTGGATACAATGTCCAAGACCTCGACGCGAAGGTCAGTTTTAATAACAATGTGGAAACGTCATTAGGTAAGATCAGGTTTCTAGTCAATGTCGGCCACGTTAACCGTAAAATTGAGTTACAAGTGATCGAATCATATTCGCCCTACACACCATGAGAGTGATGTCTTCTTCCCTCTATTATAGGCTTAAATTCGTGACCGATCAAGGGATCATTGAAATCAAGGGTGACCAAGCAACAACAAGAAACTGAAGCCTTCTCCTTCCTCTTCCTCCTTTATCACTTCCCAAAGACGACCTAAGGTGCCGGCCTCTTTGTATGAAAAAAGAGGGGTCAAGTTGTCGAAGAAAAAATCTTCGTGTTCTTGAACCAATTCGGCTCCCACCAAATCAGTAGAGATTACGTAGGTGGGCGAGGATGCTTCCCCAATGCATACATCAATGATGGGAATAGCTGTTAGGATTGAAGAATTGCCAACCACCATGTAATCGGTTGCTATTACTTCAGGGATGGCTGTAAAATTCTTGACTGACGCAACTGTCAGTTTGTAGCCAACAAGTATGTGGGCAATTCTCTAATGATATCTGACCCAGTTGGAGTTGGTCGAACCTAAACTTTTCTGAGGTCAGTAAGTCTGACTTTAAAATCTTTAAGCTTTCGTTTGCAACAAGGATCTGCACTAAGAAAATAATGACTGATTAGTAACAAAGAAGATTAAAACTTTTAATCCAATGCACGCAGGTGGTAAGGAACCCACCAAGAGATTCGATCGGACGGTATAGACACAGAAAGACTTGGGTAGTTGCACATACACAGAAAAACTCGTGTAGTTATCACCATTGAGTTGCCCAAAAAACACCAAGACATCTCTAGTAGTGTTTTCGAGGGACCTAGGCATCCAAGTCATCAAGGGACTTGTCCTGGCCTGAAAATGGTATGTGCTAGACGTGGGAGAAGTTTTTTAAGTCATAACAACACAAGATATCATTCATGCCCAGGTTAGTCTTATAAATCTGGTTTATTGCAACTATACCCATTACAATTCGGAAGAAATTTTCAATTGCCTAAATTATAAGTATTCCATAGTAACGAAGTAATTCCACTAATAATCAGTGGAGGGGGAAACGACCCCCCCCCTCTCATTATAGCAATTGTCATAGATGCAACCTCACCATCAATGTTATAGAGGTTCGTAGTTTGACAGTGCCTAGGATGTTATACTTCGTACGAAATGCATCAAAATCATTTTCTGAGGTACTTTGTACTTTCTCATAGCGCCTAGATATGACTGGAGAAAAAAGTAAAAAAGGAAAATGAAACAGGAGAATTGTTGAAAAAAGGTTTCTTTGCAACTCAAACAACAGAGATAGAGAAAGAAAGTGATTTGCATACCTTCGGCTTCAAGTAAGGAGCTAAGGGGGTTTTTTGAACTCCTTATACTCTTTACTGCCGGAGTGACAACTCTCTTGGAAAGAGAGCCTCACTCCTACGCTCCCCAAGTCACGCGCCTCACGCATAATGATTACCTAGGAAGTAATCCTACGACACACAAAATCCTAAACATAGTGATTAATTGCGCATAATATCATCATTACACTCCCACTAATCAGCAAGTGGGACATGTGGCAACTAATAAACACCTAGTAGGAAAACCCACATAACACGTGAACAATACAACAAGGCAGAATTAGGCCAACCATGCCTAAAGGCCAATCACCCCAATTTTGTGGGTAATTAAAGGGACGTGGAACCTAAGGGAACTACAATAGTCTGGTCGTTCGGAGATCACAGAGCAGCTAAGGACGAATCGACAAAGATAATAATAAATGTGACTGGATACAGTCCTAACACAATTCAACTGCCTCAAGGATAAGATAAAGGCTGACTACTGCCAGAGGAGTCTAGATAGATATAGTTCTTATGGTTAGGACTCTTGTATTTATTTGTGACAAAAAAGGGATATAGCACGCCATTCATCATTGTACCCACCGTTTGGGTTGATGTTGATAATAATGTAGATAGGTTTTATTGTTTAGTTTTATTAATTGTTAGTATTAATTGTAATAAAAGGAGTTTAGTCTTCTTTAGTAGAGATTATTCTTTTAATGCGTTCCTAGTTAGAGTAGGATTACTACTAGTATAAAAAGGTAATGATGTAATTGAAATTTAATTATTCTTTGGCTTGTTAATACAATTTTCAAATTTGCGCTTGTGTTTTCTCTCTTCTTTGGATCCAATTGGTGGTGTTTCATCAAATTGGTATTAGAGCGAGGCTAGCTCCTTGGTGTATGCATGTCAGTGCGTGTCCTCCCATTGTATGTCCGTTAATGGATCCTAAGAAGAGGAATCAGAATATAGATTCTGAAAATCGAATGGCAGCCCCAAAAGAAACTATGACTCTTTTCATGAACCAACAAATCCTAATTTTGACATTACGTCTCCCATACAAACCCTAGCCCAAATCTTGAACCCTAATTCCAATGTTCAAGAATTACCAAATAAACAAAATCTTCCGCATCCTAAACCAACTAAAACCCTCAAAAAGAAAAGGAAGGGGATGAGAAAACCCTCTTATTTAAAACACAAGTTAGCTCCTACGACTTAAGCGAACAGAGTAAAGATGAGAGAGAAGAAGAAATTGAAAAGGAAAGAGGTTTGATCGACCTACCTCACAAAAGTTGTGTATCAAGTAGACATCTCATTGCTCCAATGAGTTCCGGTGATGATGACTCCACTCGACTACGGGTGTAGAGGGATCAACCTAGGGTTTCGCAACCTTAGATTGTTGTTTGACCCGGGAGGCAGGAAGAAAAAGAGGTAAGAGAAACAGGCCGAAGAGGTTGAGTACCGTCGTCGAAAAATAACCAATTGGGTGACACCTTTAATATTCTCAACGTAGGGCTTCGATGCCCTATGATGAATTTTGACCTAGGTGGAGCAAGTTGGGTCGTACCTATGAATTCAAAATGGTCTTGTTTAATGGGCAAAGCCGTTAGGTGCTCAGACCCAAAAGAAGCATAATGCAAATGGGGCCTTATTTCGTGATAAGTGGGTCAAATGCTAGGTCTAGACCCATCTTTCTAAATGGGTCTAGGTGTTTCAAATTGCTATTAATTCTCGAAAAAAATAAGAGATGTTGCTGAAAATTATAAAGTTCAATAATTTTGATATGGCTCATTTTTTAGGAAACTCTTTGGACAATTAAATTTTGGGCCCTCCCAAATTTTTCAAAAATTATTTTTGGAACCCCATGATTTTTCCCTTCTTTTTGGCGGCATATATTGGAATTTTTGCACTCGGCTTCAACCCCAAAGTTAGAGGACAAACTTTTTTTTAAAGGAGGAGAGAATGACGTAGATAATAATGTAGATAGGTTTTATTGTTTAGTTTTGTTAATTGTTAGTATTAATTATAATAAAAGGGGTTTAATCCTCTTTAGTAGATATTAGAATAAGTGAAGGGTATCTTAGTCTCTTAATATTTTCCTAGTTAGAGTAGGATTACTACTAGTATACATAGGTAATGATGCAATAGAAATCATATTATTCTTTGGCTTGTCAATACAATTTTCAGATTTTTGTTTGTGTTCTCTCAATCCACTTGGTGGTGTTTTCATCATGGACTCTCAGTTAGCATCCCTAACACTCCAAGTTGCCTTCTTCCCTTTTTTCCAAAAAAGCAATAAATCCTCTCTCTCCCTTCCCCATGAACATAGGGTAGGCCGACTTGTCGAACAACGCACATCTTTGTGTTCTTTTATTCATTTGCATTCATAGTTGTGCTAAAATTGGTATTAAGTATTATTATAGGATTGATATCCCCTAAAGGTTCACCGAGGGCTCCTCAAAATGGCAAGGTTCTACAAATGCATGCAGAAAACATACAAAGTTTAATGTTCTCAGTCCCAGCAAGCAAAAGCCCAAAAGAACTATAGGCAGGAAAATTACTATTTTTCATTATGGGTAAGGCAGCTTATAAGTTGCTAAACATCTATTAACCTTAAAACAATCTTCATAAAAGCCCGTTTATATATACCATCAAACAATAAAGAAAAGTAAAGATTCAAATTCTTATTTGTGATGAACATCAAAAGCTACTATATTATCAAGGCTGTGATATATACTATAGGAATAAAAAAAAACATATTAGGAATTTGAATAAACAAAGGGTCACCTCTGGTTCCTTCTCTAAGGGCTTTGGTAACACGAAGAGGGGTCTTTCTAAGACCTTCTCGATTGATATCTTCACCCAAACCCTCTAACAAAACCTTCACAGCTTCCTCTATAGCCAAATTCTCAGCTTCTCTCTCTATACTCACTCCATTCTCAAGATCCAAATCATAATGCCCCTCATCTAAAGCTCCCATTGACACCCACAAAAAAATAAATAAATAAATAAACCCAATTCAATAATAAAAGAAACAAATCTTGTTTTCCAAAAGGGTGTGCCGCAAGTGCTAGATGCGGGTGTTAATTAATATAAGAGATATCATATATGCGTTGTGTGCGTATAAAAGGTCGATGTTGGAATGTGTGGAAGGGTTTTTAATGTTATTTCTTTATGTTTTAAAGTCTCCTCCTCATCGGAAAGTGGGTCCTACCCAAGAGGGTGTTTTTGTAGATGATCGTCTTGTGGTGTATATTAATAACCACCGTGAGACTAAAGGAAGCAAAGAGTGAGCAAGTTGATTGGTTGGACCCACGTAACAAAGGGTTGGGGAAGGAGTGATACGAGCCACCAACCCACCATGGATGGACCACGAACAAAAATGAGAATATGTGCGCATGTATTCCGGATCTGAGAGGAGGACACTGCTTTCAATTTTGTAACCTTTAAAAAGATTATCTTTTTTAGGTGTTGACTGGATTCCCCAACAACCTTTGTGTTAAGTCTTCGTTTTAATCTTAGGTTTTACATAAAGAAAACTATACATATTTTATAATTCTTCTACACAACTTATAATGTGGATTGGATAAATAATATTCCAACATGGGCAGGAAATTGTAATTTAATCATCGAATTTATGGGATAGGTCGTCTGATGGAGCGTGTAAAGTATGATTTAGGTGTAGTTTATTTTTACATTTTAAGTTTGAATCTAAACTATTCAAATTTAAGATGTACCATATAGTATTTATTTTTTAAAATGATTAAGAGACTAACGGTTATTTTTTGTCCATTTATCTTTGAAGTCTGAATCTAAAGTCTAAATACATTCATTCGAATGTCCATTCAAATATAAAAACAAGCATGTTTTTCAGATTCAAATTTCATAATTCATATTCACTCCTCAAATTTCAGATTCAGATGGAAAAATAAATGCAACCTTATTATATCAGACACATTTACACAGTGGATTGAATTTTGCGGAACATTCAACAAGGGTTTGCAGGGGGTGGTCAAATGGGAGTTCGGAGGTTAGCACCCGAAGTGAAATTTTTGCAAGGGTATTTTGGGTATTTCATATATATATATATAATCAGGCTCTCCAACATACCTCCTAGCAACATACCTATGAACATACCCATTTTTTAAAATAGTAAAAAAAATAATTTTGAGATGATATTTTTTATATTGATTCATGACATTTCAATATGCCTCTGTAAAAAAAATCAAATGAAAATAATTTTTTGTTATTTTTAACAAATAGGTCAAAAAACTGACAGTTTTTACCCTTTAAAACTATCAGTTTTTTTACCTATTTTTTAAAAATAACAAAACACATTATTTTGAACTGAATATTTTTATAGTGGCACATTGAAATATCATGAACTCATATAAAAAATATCAACTCAAAATTATTTTTCTTACTATTTTAAAAATATAGGTATGGTCATAGGTATGTTTAACGAGGTATATTGGAGATCCTGACTATGTATATATATATATATATATATATATATATATATATATATATATATATATATATATATATATATTAAGTCTCCATAATATTCCTAGTATATAAGTTATCTTTTTAGATGTTGAGACTTTATTCTTGTTGGGACACTCTTATTATATGTGATTTAATAGATGGTGATGATTTAGTTTTACTATTTGAGGCATGTCGCACTATTAATCTTGTTACATAATTATTTTATTGATTATTTACATGCTGAGAATGATATTTAATTTATCATAAATTGTAAAACCTAATATCTAGACTTAATCAACCTAAATATCATATTATACGGGATGTTGCAGATGCTATCAAAGCATGGTCATAGATAAGTAAGTTCTATAGGTCCATTTTAATTTTCTACATAGTGTTCTTTGATGCGTATATTTATATTGTACTCTTACTTATGACTCGCTTACTAATAGTAAATTATGACGCCTAGTAGGAGAGCATGTGTTGTGAGAGCATGACAGGGATAGATAGCCCCCACAGCCCTAGTTGGGTAGGCATAGTAATACCGGCACCCAATAGTCCATTGCATCTACCTCGACCCATGAGAAGGTGCGGGGATCCTTCGTGAAGAACAATTCACCCCACTTTTTCTAGACCATTGGACCCCACAATGGCACATCAGTAGCGTTAGAACATTGAGTGGCATCTCCATTTGTTGGACTCGCCAGAAGTGCTGAAGTTGGTGTTAGCGACGTTTCATTTAACAATAGATATCCTTCAGTGGTGGCTGAGTGTTACCACGATGGCAGACAAGGATAGTTTAGCATATGGGCATTTTGTGATGAGTTTTGATGAGAAGACACTTGTAATACCCCGTAATTTTATTGATTTTATTTAAAGGATTAATTGAATGAAATGTGAATTAATTGGGAATTAATCCGGATATAAATACTAGCGAGAGGTGAGTTGGTATTTGATTGATTATGATGTTAAAATTGAATATTACTGAGAATATATGGTAATATATGAGTATTGAAAATATTTAAATTGTCACGAGGCAGAAATACGATAATTTGAAAATTTTGATTGGGACGCGCGTGTCAGTCGCGTCAGGAATGAATTTATTTCAATTAAAAAGTAAATTATATTTTTATCAACCGAATGATCATTTTGAGTGCGCCAACGCATCCGGAAGGGTCGAAATAGTCAGAAAACACTAGCCGAGAGTTTAGTTTGGGTCCCGGGGCATTTTTAGGCCAAACCGGCGACCTAGAAGGGCATTTTGGTAATTTTAAATATTAAGGAATTAAAACCCACGAAATTTAGAGGTTAATTATATATTATTTGAGAGACCACTAAGGCCATTACCAGCAAAAGATAAGAGAGTGGGCTACGGAGGTTTTGAGAGAAGTTAGAAAGAGGGTAAAGGAGGTTCCAAACCAAACTTTCTCCCATCACCAGAAATTGGAAAGGATTTGTGACCGAAAAGAAGAGAGAAAGTCAACCTTGATCATCAACAATGAACCAGAACATTGGATTTAAGGCAAGTGATTTGATATTATTAAGTTCAATGAATATTTCTTCCATGTTTAGTGTAGAAACTGTTTTTGCCTTGAAAGATTTGAGGAAAACCTAATGAAATTGTTATAGAAACTCTAAAGTTGGGTTAGCGATTGCATGTAGAATGACTATGGACGAATTTGGTATCCAAAAACTTAACTTTAATGATTTAAAAACGGATTTATGATGGGTAATTAGGCACAATAAAATTCTGGGTTCATGTTCATAGGGTTTGGGGTAAAATTTGGGATTAATGATAATTGCTTATTGATTAGAAGGATTTGATCCCAAAAATATGTTAAGAAGCGACCTAAGAGCACTTAGAGTAGTTTAAGAACATTAAAATGTTATTGGGATGATCTTAGGATGAATTTAGAGAAGAGAAATATGTAGAAAAACGAGTTGGAAAAATTCTGAGCGTATTCTGCCATCTCGTTAGAAGACCTGCCCAGGTCGTTTGAATGACCTCGTTCGAACGAGCTTCTAACGAGATGACAGTATCCCTTCTAACGATTTCATTCAAAGACTTCGTTCGAACGACCCTCGTTCGAACAACCTCGTTCGAACGAGATTTCTAACGAGTTGACAGAATGGCCTTTTTAGGCTTGATTTTATTTCGAACTCCCAGTAGACTTATTTAATTGAGTGTTAACCTTCCCTTGTTGACTAGTGGGTATAGTTTTGAGATTGGAGTACGTTAAGGAGTAAAACTTAGGATTTTGTAGGAAACCGGATGATATTTACGGGTTAAGAAATAAGTACCAAATATTTTGACGTGAGAAGGATTGACAACTTTAATGTATATTATTCGGGGATTTGTAAACATGCATCATTTAATGACGGTATAGGAATGTAAAATATACCTCTATTGATATTATAAGATATCTAAGATGTGTGAATGCTTAGTATATGTGGTTATCTGTGCATGACATACCTACCATACTTGCTATCACGGGTGGTCGGCGTTCGATCAGGGCCATCTAATCTTTGTGTGCTTACGGGGGGATTTTGATTGGTACCTCGAGGACATAGGTCAGAGAATGACTTATTGAGGAGTTAATAAGTCTGCTGATCATGGGAGCGTAGGTATGTGCGTGACCCATGTGATGTGAACTATGTTCGCCTCCATTATGTGTGTTTGTTACTTGTCGAAACGATTCCTGAGAGATTCGAAATACGTGATCCTTACGTACGTGATGTACCGGGATTTGATAGCAGAGTATGTGTGCACCGCAGCTTAGTCTAGGGGTGCCATTATTGTATATTATGATGAGATTGATATACTGAATTATTGAAATGAACTGTTTATATAAGTATAAGTGTGAATAAATGTAGCATCTTTGTAGAGCTAAAAATGGGAAAACTCATAGTAATTATTATAACTAATTCTGAGTAAAAAGAGTAAGATCTCCAGTTTATATTAAGACATTGGGAAATGAACTTTGAATTGTAAAGTAATGTCAGGTCATGGATTGGACTAGTTGGTAGTAGTATAACTAGAACGGGTACGGGTACGATAGGTGTGCACAATTAGTTGAGAGGTGAGGATCTCATGTGAGTGCACGCACTATCATGTATTTTATATTCACTGTTTAATAATATTAAACACTTGCTGTATTTTAAACTATTTTCACAATCGGGCTCTGACCCATTTGCTTTCAAATCTATTTTCTTGTAAACCACAAGGACACCAAGTGTAGGAGTTCTATTCCAGTGACGTGCTGTAGCTGCTGTGGAAGTTACATGATCTCGATAGTAGACGCCTCCACTTTCTACCTTGACTCTATTTTACTCATCTGTAGGGCATGTCGCCCATTTTCTTTTAGAGACATCCTACTTACTCCGTTTTATTTCATATTTTGGGTTGTAATTAATTTGTGATTCAGACTTTGTATTTGGTTGTATTCAATATTTGGATTATTAGAGGAGTATTCCTCCAGATTCATTGTCATTCCATTATTATTCTATTGTGACTGTGTTGTGGTTGTGGTATTAGTATTTCATAATTTAAATGGATCGTATGTTAATCGGATTTAATTAAAATTGACAACTCACTTTTTAAATATTAGGTGGCTAGTAATTATTAAAACGTTTTTCGACAGTGATGCTATGAACTGAACCAACTTGACATTTTGTATTAATTTGAATAAAGGAGTAGCTACCCGGTATTTAATTAGTCGTGGTGTCACAGGTGGTATCAGAGCATCAGGTTCTAGTGTCCTTAGGATCTGTACGACTTGTTATGTTTCCGCATAGCTTTCTTTGATATAGAGCCCTATATTTTAGGATTGTTGTATTCTTTTGTGTATGTTTCGCTCTTCAGCTATTTTGAGATAATAACTGCGAACTTATAAAACTTTACTCTCATTTTAGATGCCTCCACGACGTGCACCGCGAGTTCCCAAGGATGGTCAGCCCGAGCCACAGCTTGCACTAGTCCAGGGCTCCTTGAATGCCGCAGAGGTTGCCGCTATTGTAGCCCAAGTGATAAATGCCGCCCTAGCAGTTGTGTAGCAAGCACCGCCTCAGGCGCCGGTAGTAGCGCCAGTACAGGCTCATGCATTCTCGTCTGCTTGGGAACGTGTTCGTGATGCTTTTCAAAAAGCGCACCCTCCGGAGTTTGAAGGTAGCTCTAACGTCGTTATGTCTAGTCAGTGGAAGAAGGACATTCAAAGGCACTTGAGGATGTATGAGTGCACGAAGGTACAGAAATAGATACTGACTACTTTTAAGCTAGTAGGATCAGCGTTACAGTGGTGGGAGTCCATTACCACCACGGAGGAGAGAGACATCCTTTCTATTCAGGAGTTCTGGGTGCGGTTCGACCGCAAGTATTTTCCATCAGCCGTTCACACCGAAATGAGGAGGAAGTTAATGAACCTCAAGCAGGAGGGGAAGACCGTGGCCGAGTATGAGGCCAAATTCACCAATCTCTTTAACATCGTTCCCGATGAGATTCCGACCGAGGAGAAAAAGATTCAGAAGTTCATGGATGGGTTGACCTGGAGGATTCGTCAGCACTTGTTGGGTAATATATCGTTGGCCACTTATTCTGATGTGGTTAACGCAGCACTGCTTCACTGCCAGGACCACCGCTTTCACTTGTCAGAGGGTAAGCGATCAGGAGAGTCCAGCCATCAGGGAAGGACAAGGGGAAATGGTGCCAGCGGGGCACAATCTGCTCAGGGTCAACATAGGCAGGGAGATCAGGGTTCCCAGCAGGGGGATTTAAAAAGGTTCAGATCTGGGGGTTTTAGAAATGGTCAGGGAGGTTTTCGTCAGGGCTAGCAGGGTCAGCACGACCATCAGGGCCACCATGGTCAACAGCATAGTTTCATCAGGGCCAGCACGACCAAGGGAGGAATGGCAACGGCCACCAGGTCCGTGGGCAGCAGGGTCCGAGAGGGGGAATTTTTCGGGGAAGTGTTTCACTTATGGCAAAATTGGCCACAAGGGCCCACAACAGCAGCAGCAGCAGGGTGCTCGACATGAGCCCCAGAGACCTTTATTTCCCCCCGCCCTTCCGGCACCACCGCAAATGCCAGCTTTGCCACCTATCCCCGCAGTCCTAGTCCAGCAGGGACAGCTTCAGTACGGGCGAGTTTATCAACTCCAGCAGGCCGCAGTCCCACAGGATCCACCTGCTATTGAGGGTATGTTCTCTATTCAGGGGACTATGGGCCGTATTTTATTTGATACGGGGGCCACACACTGTTTCATTGCCACGAGATTTTCATGCACTTTGGGGTTGTTAGACACTGCAGAGAGCACGATTACCTGCGTAGATTCACCGTTGAGTACAAGTTCTATGATTTCTCTTATTTGTAGAGGTGTGGGTATAGAGATCGGGAGATTTACTTTACCTACTGATATGTTAGTATTAGAGATGACTGAGTACGATGCAATTGTTGGTATGGATTGGCTAGTTGCGTACCGAGCCATGATTGATTGTTTCGGTAGGAGTATCATTTTTGCCATACCCGGGCAGGAGATGTTTTTAGTGGAAATGCCTCGTCCTGAGGGAGGATCGTCTACAACTTGTATTATATAGAGGAGGAGACCTCTAAGGAAGCGGTAATACCACTTTATTCGATTCCCGTTGTTAGTGAGTTCTCTGATGTATTTCAGCATATACCTGGATTACCTTCTAGTAGAGAGATATATTTTGTTATCGATTTGACGCCGGGCACTCGGCCAATTGCCCGCGCACCGTACCGTATAGCTCCAGCGGAGATGAGAGAGCTAAGGGATCAGATAGAGCAGTTATTGGGTCAGGGGTTTATCCGAAGGAGTACTTCGCCGTGGGGTGCCCCTGTGTTGTTCGTAAAGAAGAGGGATGGATCGTTGAGGTTGTGTGTAGATTACCGGGAGTTGAATAAAGTCACAATACAGAATAAGTATCCGTTGCCCCGAATCGATGACTTATTCGACCGGCTGAGAGGAGCTTCCTTCTTCTCAAAGATTGACTTGTGATCGGGATACCATCAGTTGCGTATCAGGGAATAGGACGTCTCGAAGACTGCTTTCTTAACGAGATATGGTTCCTACGAGTTTCGAGTTATGCCTTTTGGCTTAACCAACGCTCCAGTCATGCTTATGGACTTGATGAATAGGGTGTTCAGAGAGTTCCTAGACCAGTTCGTTATCGTCTTTATTGATGACATTCTGGTTTACTCCCAGACAGAATAGGAGCATCCCGAGCATTTGAGACAGGTTTTGCAAACGTTGCGTCAGAAAAAACTTTATGCGAAGTACGAGAAGTGTGGGTTTTGACTGAAGGAGGTACAGTTTTTGGGGCATATCATTTCAGAACGGGGGATATCTGTTGATCCAGGGAAAGTATCAGCGGTGAGGGAGTGGGGACAGGCCACCACACCGACTGAGATTCGTAATTTCTTGGGCCTAGCAGAATACTACAAGAGGTTTATTCGGAGTTTCTTAAAGATAATGGGTCCTTTGACACATCTGACTCTCAAAGGTGTGCCATTCATCTGGAGCGATGCCTGTCAGTTGGCATTCGATGAGTTGAAGGACAAGTTGACCTCAGCGTCCGTGTTAGCATTGCCCAGACTGAGAATTGAGTATCTAGTCTATACCAATGCGTCCTTACAAGGACTTGGAGGTGTGCTGTAACAGGAGAGTCAAGCCATAGCGTATGCTTCCCGTAAGCTTAAGCCTCATGAGAAGAATTACCCCACCCACGACTTGGAGTTAGCGACAGTCGTATTCGCTCTTCGGATTTGGAGACACTATCTCCCGGGGGAGAAATTTTGATTGTTCACAGACCACAAGTCTCTACAATACTTCTTCACGCAGAAGGAACTGAATATGCGTCAACGTCGGTGGCTTGAGTTTGTGAAGGATTATCAGTTTGATATCCAATATCACCCAGGGAAGGCTAACGTGGTAGCAGATGCGTTGAGCCGTAGGCCAGTAGATGAGGTGGCCGAGGTGTGGAAAGCTAAGTGGAAGGAGTTGGGACATCAGGATGCAGTGGCCCGATCATTCATATATGTGATGACTGTTACACTGCAGATTGTTACGAGAGTGATAAAGGCCCAGGCAAAAGACTCGTTATGTCAGGAGCAGATAGTTCGATTACTAGCAGAGGGAGCCGAGTCCTATACTGTTAGTTCAGACGGGGGATTACGCTTCAATGGGAGATTGGTCATTCCGGAAGGGGAAGACTTGCGACACGAGGTAATGACAGAGTCGCACGGCTCGCGATTCGCGGTACACCCTGGTGGGGATAAGATGTACCAAGACATGAGACGATAGTACTGGTGGAGCGAGATGAAGAGAGATACCGTCGTGTTCATTTCTAAATGCGCCACTTGTCAGCTAGTAAAGGTGGACCATCAGAAATCGATAGGACTTCTACAACCATTAGAGGTTCCGATGTGGATATGGGAGAGCATATCCATGGACTTCATCACGGGGTTACCTACGTCACAGAGGGGTCACGACTCCATATGGATAATTGTGGATAGGTTGACCAAAGTTGCTCATTTTCTGCCCGTGAGGACAGACTACACTACGGGACAGTATGCCCAGATTTTCATTGCGAAGATAGTGAGACTTCACGGCGTACCTCTAAATGTCGTGTCTAACCGAGACAAGATATTTATTTCACGATTTTGGGAGAGTTTCCAGGAGGCAATGGGTACGGAGTTGCGGCTGAGTACGGCATATCACCCACAGACTGATGGGAAAACAGAGCGAACAAATCAGATGTTGGAGGACATGTTGCGTATGTGCATCCTAGACTTTGGAGGTAATTGAGAGCAGTACCTTCCACTGGTGGAGTTTGCTTATAATAACTCCTACCAGTTCACCATTGGCATGGCTCCATTCGAGGCGTTGTATGGTAGACCTTGTCGTTCCCCAGCATGTTGGTTAGAGGTGGGGGATAACAAACTCCTTGGGCCGAAAGTGATTCAGGACAGATGATACGGAGCCGTATTCGAGTAGCTCAGGACCGGCAGAAGAGCTATGCTGATGCAAAGAGGTTCTTTAGAGAATTTAAGGTCGGGGACCAGGTGTTACTCAGAGTATCTCCGATGAAGGGGATTATGCATTTTGGGAAGAAGGGGAAACTGGCACCAAGATATGTGGGGCCATTTCCTATCATCGAGAGGATTGGGCCAGTTGCGTATAGACTTGGGTTATCGGATCACTTGCATGGGATTCATGATGTGTTCCATATTTTCTCGCTAAGGAAATATCTTAGGGACGACTTGGCCCATAGTCACATTGCTTTAGAGGACATTGATCTTCAGCCTGATAGTTCCTATGAGGAGGGGCCGATTGCCATTTTGGACAACAACGAGAGGAAACTGAGTTCTAAGATAGTACCATTAGTACGCGTGTAGTGGCGGCATCATAATGCCGAGGAGTCCACATGGGAGCGCGAGGATGAGATGCGCGAACGTTATCCAGAGCTATTTTTACCAGGTATTCATTAATTCCGAATTTTGGGACGAAATCCAGTTATTAAGGGAGAAATATGTAATACCCCGTAATTTTATTGATTTTATTTATTGATTTTATTTAAGGGATTAATTGAATGAAATGTGAATTAATTGGGAATTAATCCAGATATAAATACTAGCGAGAGGTGAGTTGGTATTTGATTGATTATGATGTTAAAATTTAATATTACTGAGAATATATGGTAATATATGAGCATTGAAAATATTTAAATTGTCACGAGCCAGAAATACGATAATTTGAAAATTTTGATTGGGACGCGCGTGTCAGTCGCGTCAGGAATGAATTTATTTCAATTAAAAAGTAAATTATATTTTTATGAACCGAATGATCATTTTGAGTGCGCCAACGCGTTCGGAAGGGTCGAAATAGTCAAAAAACACTAGCCGAGAGTTTAGTTTGGATCCTGGGGCATTTTTAGGCCAAACCGGCAACCTAGAAGGGCATTTTGGTAATTTTAAATATTGAGGAATTAAAGCCCACGAATTTTAGAGGTTAATTATATATTATTTGAGACACCACTAAGGCCATTACCAGCAAAAGATAAGAGAGTGGGCTACGGAGGTTTTGAGAGAAGTTAGAAATAGGGTAAAGGAGATTCCAAACCAAACTATCTCCCATCACCAGAAATTGGAAAGGATTTGTGACCGGAAAGAAGAGATAAAGCCAACCTTGATCATCAACAACGAACCAGAATATCGGATTTAAGGCAAGTGATTTGATATTATTAAGTTCAATGAATATTTCTTCCATGTTTAGTGTAGAAACTGTTTTTGCCTTGAAATATTTGAGGAAAACCTAATGAAGTTGTTATAAAAATTCCAAAGTTGGGTTAGGGATTGCATGTAGAATGACTATGGACGAATTTGGTATCCAAAAACTTAACTTTGATGATTTAAAAACGGATTTATGATGGGTAATTAGGCACAATAAAATTTTGGGTTCATGTTCATAGGGTTTGGGGTAAAATTTGGGATTAATGATAATTGTTTGTTGATTAGAAGGATTTGACCCCAAAAATATGTTAAGAAGCGACCTAAGAGCACTTAGAGTAGTTTAAGAACATTAAAATGTTATTGGGATGATCTTAGGATGAATTTAGAGAAGAGAAAGACGTAGAAAAACGAGTTGGAAAATTTATGGGCGTATTCTGCCATCTCGTTATAAGACCTGCCTAGGTCGTTCAAACGACCTCGTTCGAATGAGCTTCTAACAAGATGACAGTATCCCTTCTAATAATTTCTTTCAAAGACTTTGTTCGAACGACCCTCGTTCGAACGAGATTTCTAACGAGTTGACAGAATTACCTTTTTAAGCCTGATTTTATTTTGAACTCCCAGTAGACTTATTTAATTGAGTGTTAACCTTCCCTTGTTGACTAGTGGGTATAGTTGTGAGATTGGTGTACATTGAGGAGTAAAACTTAGGATTTTGTAGGAAATCGGATGGCATTTATGGGTTAAGAAATAAGTACCAAATATTTCGACGTGAGAAGGATTGACAACTTTAATGTATATTATTCGGGGATTTGTAAACGTGCATCATTTAATGACGGTATAGGAATGTAAAATATACCTCTATTGATATTATAAGATATCTAAGATGTGTGAATGCTTAGTATATGTGGTTATCTGTGTATGACATATCTACCATACTTGCTATCACGGGAGGTCGGCGTTCGATCAGGGCCATCTAATCTTTGTGTGCCTACGGGAGGATTTAGATTGGTACCTCGAGGACATAGGTCAAAGAATGACTTATTGAGGAGTTAATAAGTCTGCTGATCATGGGAGCGTAGGTATGTGCGTGACCCATGTGATGTGAACTATGTTCGCCTCCATTATGTGTGTTTGTTACTTGTCAAAACGATTCCTGAGAGATTCGGAATACATGATCCTTACGTACGTGATGTACCGGGATTTGATAGCAGAGTATGTGTGCATCGCAACTTAGTCTAGGGGGGCCATTATTGTATATTATGATGAGATTGATATACTGAATTATTGAAATGAACTGTTTATATAAGTATAAGTGTGAATAAATGTAGCATCTTTGTAGAGTTAAAAATGGGAAAACGCATAGTAATTATCTAACTAATTCTGAGTAAAAACAGTAAGATCTCCAGTTTATATTAAGACATTGGGAAATGAACTTTGAATTGTAAAGTAATGTCAGGTCATGGATTGGACTAGTTGGTAGTAGTATAACTAGAACGGGTACGGGTACGCTAGGTGTACACAATTAGTTGAGAGGTGAGGATCTCATGTGAGTGCACGCACTATCATGTGTTTTATATTCACTGTTTAATGATATTAAACACTTGCTGTATTTTAAACTGTTTTCACAATCGAGCTCTGACCCGTTTGCTTTCAAATCTATTTTCTTATAAAAACATTTTAGGTTCCCATCCACAAGAACACCAAGTGTAGGAGTTCCATTCCAGTGACGTGCTGTAGCTGCTGTGGAAGTTACATGATCTCGATAGTAGACGCCTCCACTTTCTACCTTGACTCTATTTTACTCATCTGTAGGGTATGTTGCCCCTTTTCTTTTAGAGACATCCTACTTACTCAGTTTTATTTCAGACTTTGGTTTGTAATTAATTTGTGATTCAGACTTTGTATTTGGTTGTATTCAGTATTTTTGGATTATTAGAGGAGTATTCCTCCAGATTCATTGTCATTCCATTATTATTCTATTGTGGTTGTGTTGTGGTTGTGGTATTAGTATTTCATAATTTAAATGGATCGTATGTTAATCGAATTTAATTAAAATTGACAACTCACTTTTTAAATATTAGATGGCTAGTAATTATTAAAACGTTTTTCGACAGTGATGCTATGAACTGAACCAACTTGACATTTTGTATTAATTTGAATGAAGGAGTAGCTACCCGGTTTTTAATTAGTCGGGGTGTCACAACACTTTCACATTCTTTTACAGTATAGAAGAGTAAAGAGTTCCTCCTTCTTGATCAGGGTTCTCATCTAATAATTGAGTACGAGCTAGAGTTCATATCATGGGCTATTTTTACACCAAAGGAGGTAAGCAGAGAGAAGAGAAAGAGGAAGTGTTTTATTTAAAAATTGATTATGAGTGCATTATTTTGTATATTTTATACCCAAATTTATACTTTATTAATCTAATTTTATTTTATTTAATAAGTTCTTAGGACCATTTTGTTAAAAAGGGATAAAATGCAAGGAGGATTGAATTTGAATTCAAGATGGCAATTGTAAGTAAAAAAATAGGCAATGTTTTTTCTTGGCTAACTTGTGAAAAAAAATTAATGAAAAATTTTCAAGTAATAATGGAATTCGGTGCAAATTGACAATCAACTTGAGAAAAGCACGAAAACTGATTTTCACGGTCGTTCAGAAAAAGCTATTTTTACACTTGAGAACTCAGAAAAAATGTTGGAAATTTTTGTTCTCTAGATTGGACGGAAACCAGTGTGCTTGTTCGTAAAGCAAAAATAAGAGTCTCAGGGTGGGAGAAAATTGAATACCTTGTTCCGATCCAAAGACTAAATAGGTGGAATATTCGGTTCCAACAGTGTTGGGCAATCAAAGAGAGTTTCACCCTAATCCGATTACCTCACCTCATGTTTGTAAAGAGAACTTTGGGATGACAATTTTGATACAAATTTTTAGAGCATATTTTAAAGAGTTTATTATTATTTAAGGGTCAAGAATTGTATTTTTATGTGGAGAATTTTGTCAAGATTAATTGAGAGGCACAAGTATTGTAAGTTTGAATTATTAATGAAATTTTTTGTTCTTTCTTGAAATTTTATTATATCGTTCATTATGCTAGCATAAATTCTCTACTAGGAGTAGGTAAAATTTATCATGCTTGATTAGTATTATGTAGTTAGTTTAATTTCGTCTTCATTCCTGACATGTTTTAAATGCTTTAAAAATTCGGTATTCGCAGAAAACGAGACGAGAGTGTGTTTTAAACTTTCGAAAATGATTGTTAATTCGTATTTTAATTTTTGGTGTGAGTACTTTTGGATGGCTTATGCTTGCACTTCGATTGTTTTGACAGTCCATGCTTAAAGACTATATTTAAAACTTAAAATTGATATTTTTAAGGAAATAGAGATTTTCGCCGTCAATGACTTTGCGGTAATTTTTAATTTAACAAACAAGTTTTTGGCGTCGTTGCCGAAGATTTGAATAAAAATTTAAAGTTATCAACTTTTGGAGTAGTTTACTTTGCTTTATCATAAAACCCCATAATTTTTTTTTAAAATTCAGTTTTTTTAAAAAAAAATCGAAAAATCGAAAATATTTTTTTTTCTATTAGTAATTTTTTTATTTTTAGAATATAAAAAAAAAAGTTGTTTCATAAGTGTCCTTGTTTTTATTAACTATTTTATTTTTGTGTTAACTACACTATTAGTGATTAGTGCTTGTGTTGTGTTATTTTACTTTCTTTTTGTCACACTTTACGCTTGGTGCAGTTGTTTTGTGTTATTTTTCAGTAACACATTCAAAATAAAAAAACACAAAAAAAAAGACAAAAGTGAAGAAAATTTTGAAAAAAGTGTGCAACAGTGAGCGGATGTGAAGTATATTTGTGCAATCTTGTCACGAGCACAAGGAACTCTCAAGGATGATTGAAACATAGGCGACGTCCCCCACCCTCCCCGCGCGATCTACATCAGCTTAAAGTTCGGCGCAACATAAACAAGTGACTGTAAAAAGTCCACACTAGAGGAACGTTATGTGTGCTCCTTACGTGGTTTTGTTTTTTCATATTTTTAATTAGCATGTTGCATTAATTTTAATTAAGTGCAAAACCCACTTGCAACATAAGGTGGGAATTTTATCACTCTTCCTTAACCCAAAAATCACTAAATTAACCGAGCATTTGCATAACCCAAGATATCACTTTTAATTTAAAATTAATTAGACATTGGTCCTAGGGTGTCACATAACTCATAAAAAACTCTTAATAAGGCTAGAATTAAAAGTTACTACAACGTGAACTTATCAAATCGATTATGTGTTACATTGTCTAGGATTGGTGATTTTTTATGAGTCTTCATACCGACCACCTACCTGAAGATAAAATCGAGATTTACGGCGATAACTGTAGTTGGTCGTTTTTTAAATTCTCCCTTGTCAAAGAGTAGGAGTTATCTAATTATAGAGATTAATTCGGATCCCCGTGTGTTGTCGATTAATCTCGGGAAACTAGATTTTAAGAATTGAATTTTTTCTCACCTAAATTAGATAAAACAAACTGCTAAGTGTTAGTTTACATGATTTTTGATGTAAAAAATTATATTTGATCTAATTATTTTAATCACAGATAAAAATAAATAAAGAAATATGAGGCAATGGATTTTTAAAGTGGTTCAGCCTTATGAGAATGGCCTACGTCCACTGTTTTTGTATTGCTGACTGTTTGCCTGGAATTCTCGATAATTCGTTTACCAAGAGATCCAGAGTCCCCTTCTAATGAGGAGGTTACAATGTATTTATAGCCTTGAGGCTGTACATGTGAAAGGACAATGCGCTGTTATCTAGTAGACATATACATCTATACGTTAAGAATGAGCATTTAATGCGCAGTCATCTTTTTGATTCTCTCGATTCAGATGCTCTGCACGCTTAATTGCTCGGACCGCCTGAGTTTCTCGGTACACGTAAATTGCTCGGTACGCCTGAGTTGCTCGATACACTTAAGTTTCTCGGTACGTCTGAGTTGCTCGGGGCGCCTGAGTTGCTCGGGACACTTGAGTTGCTTGTCAAAAGTGTTTGTATTTGACAGGTAGATCTCCACGTGTCTTGAAGTAATTGGTCCACGTAAGTAGACTAAATTTGGTATCAATAGAAGCCTCCAATGTTTCACAGTTGAGGTTGAAGGAGAGTGTGGGACATTTCGCTTGAAAACTACTTGGGTTGTTGATCTTCATGGATTTTAGGAAAATTTTATAATCCCTTATAGTATCAGGTTTCATAAATATTTTGAATTTTCATGACCACTTCGATATTTGTGCCCTTTTCTTCTTTTAGCCGCCGAAAACGCAAACGTCTCCCCTTGTAATCATTGCCTTTCTCTATTCCCGAGATAAAGTATTTAAGCACGACAAAAATCCTATCGTCTTTCACTTTTCAAATTTGTATCTTTGAACTCTTTATTTCCTCTCTATCTTGTGCCATCGTTCTTTCCATTGTTCATTATCAACTGATCTCTCTTTTTCTGTAAGATTTTCTTCCCTTTTTTTTATTTACTTTGTTCATCATGGTTTATCTTGTTGAGTCACTGGACAAATTTCGGTCTAAATTTTCAATCCCTTCGTGGGTTATTTTAGAAGAACTTTCTGAACCCTCTGATTAATTTTCTTTGGATGAGGAACATTGGTTCCCAAGTATTTTTGTGGCCGAATGTGGCTTTTCTTTCCCGCCAAATCCCCTGTATTTGGAGTTCTACCAATATTTTGATGTTGTACCTGCAAAAATAGCTCCAAATACATGGAGGATAGTTAATGGCGTACATAGGTTAAATCAACTACATGGAACTCGATTAGGGATTCCAGAGATTATGTATTGCTATAGATGGGTTGTCAGTGATACCACATTCTATTTAAAAACTAGGTTTTTGAATAGAGCTTTAGTTGTCAATCTTCCTGATGCCAATAGGGATTATTTTGATCATGGGGTTGTTATGAAAAAATTGGCAACACCCTCCATTAAATGGAGATGATGTATATCAAGGTCCCAGGTGTCCACCTTATGGAAATGGAATAGGTTGTTTTTATTTTTTTAAATCTTGTTTTCTTTGTATTTGATAAAATACATCACTGACATTTGTTTTTGTTTGTTACAGTTGATAGTAAAAGAAAACCTCCAAAAGAGGCTGATGTTAACTTAAAGCATCTAAAACTTATCTGGGATTTGCATCAATATGTTTCTGAGGAACATATTAGATATGCTTCTTACTTGTTTCAGTACAAAATCTATACTTCCTCTTTCACTGCTCGTCCTCATTCAGTGGTGGTTGATCCCAAGTACCAACCTCGGAGAATAGTGTGGAAGGTTCTTCTTATGAATCGAATATTCTTATCACTGATCTGATGAAGAAAAGAAGAGGTCATGCCTTTTTTGACAAGTCTGACTTTGCCCCTGTGGAGGCAAAGAAAAGTAAAAAAGATGTCCTAGATGAGGGGACAAAGAAAATAGATGCACCCCCTCATATTGCTGCCAAGAAAACTGGCGAGAAGCCCCCTGTGGCTCCAAGCAAGACTGTTACTATCTCTCCTCTGAGTGAGGTTATTGTCATATCACCAACAAAGATAACGTCTTTAGTTGAAAATGCTCCTGCTCCTCTGTGGAGGTTAAAGAAAAGCTCTTCTGAGTGACCTGCTGAACCTGTCTCTCAACCTTCAAATGTTGAAGGTAATGTTACATCTTTTGTTGATCCAAGCTCTGCTGTGGGTTTGGTAAAATCCTGGACTATCCCAGAAGTCCAAGGCATGGAAGATACTCTTCCTCGTGAGAGAATCACTACCCTGGCTGCTCAACACATTGCCTCAGTAAGTATCTTTAGCTCGACCCCTTTATTTTTTAATACTATGTTCATGTATTGACTTAAAGCTATTTATTTTTTCAGTTGGTGACGTGTTTCAACAGCCTTTTGAAAAAGGATGAAGCTATTAGGGCTTCAAGCTCCTCGGGTGGAGTGGAGGAAGCTTTTGTTGGGCTGACCCAATCTTTGAAAGATTCTCGTCAAAAGTACGAGGAAGATAAGGTTTCTTGGGAGAAGTAATTCAAGTCCATTGAGATGGACAAAAATCAAGCTGTGAATGCCTCCAAGGACTTGGAGAAGAAATTGAAAGAGTTTGAGCAGAGCAATAAGAATTTTGAACAGAGCAACAAGGAGCTTGAGGCTAAGCTCAAGTCTGCTGAAGAGGAAGTTGTTAAACTTTAATATGTCGAGCGACAGAAAACGGAGGTGGAAGAGAAATTGAAGGCTGCCGAGGAGCTCCTTAGGGAAAAGATCTCCTCAGAGAAGGCAAAAAGAAAAGCTGTAGTTAAAAAATCATTCAGTGCTGGTTGGGACAAAGGCTGGAACAAAGGTCTAGTCATCATATCTTCTCAAATGGAATACGCAGGTGTCAAATACTTTAGGGATGGATGGGTAGCAGCATTGAAAGAGACGAAGGTTGCTGAGAATTATGAATTGTTCCAGCAACACACTCATGGCCCTCCTCCCTCTCCTGGAGAAGAAGAGGATGAAGCAGCTTCAGATGAATCTTCTTTAATGATTGGAGATCAGATCCTTACTGTTCCTGTTGTTCATCTTTCCGAGTAACTCCAACCATCCAGCATTTCTGTCGAGCAGCTTTCCTTGTCTTCCGAGCAACCAACTTCTTCATCCAAAACTTCTGAGGAAGTCACAGGAAACAAGGAGAAGGTGTAGAGTTGTTCGAGTTTTTTTTATTTTGTTGTTCTTTTGAATGTAACCTCGAACTTTGTATTTTTTCTCATGATGAATAAAAATTCAAACTTTTGGTTGTTCATCTTGACTCTCTTCTACTTGCTCTGTCTGCATAATTATTAATTCTTTTTATTTCTTCTCTTTGCTAGTTTATGGCCAGGATGGAGCTCTTATCAGCTCATGACACAGAATTAATAAAGAAATGCAATGACTATTTTAAAGTTGGTCATACAGATCTTAATGAGGCCCAGATATTTGACATCCTTCGATTAGGTGATTTTGACCGAGCAGTTGAAGCTTACCAATACTTGAAATGCTTGCTCGATCGTGCTGTTGCCAACAACGTGGCCTACTATGAGATGATTGAAGATCTCTAAGGAACAATTGAAGAGCTTAAACAACAATATAAAGAATCTTCTACCATTTTGCATCAAGGATACGAGAAAAAATATCAACAATTGAGTGCTGACAAAGGGTATGATAAATTCATTTCTGCTTATGAGAAGAAAGAGAGTGTTCTGAAGCTTAAAGTTGAAGAACACAGGCATATCGCCAAGTTTTTGGAGCAGGAGAACATTGCTTTGCAAGATGAGATAAAACTACTCAAATCTGATGCATCTTCCTCGGGAGCCTTGGTCCCTGTTAATGATTAAGGGTTCTCTTTCTTGGAGGTAGAAAATGCCAACTTACGAGATGAGTTGGAAACTCTGAAAAGGGCTGGACCCTCCTCATATACTCGTGGATGAGCAAGATCTTCTTTTCATGGACGAGTTAGGGCTAGTCGGGTCACCATTGAAGAAGCTAGAACACAGTCGGCTTTAGAGAATCAGGCCTTTCAGTTGATGGCGAAGAACCAAGCCTTAGCAGAAATGTCTAAGAAGATTCTGAACTTTAGCGAACAACTCTCTTCCCAGAGTTCTGCTTTAGAAAATAAGGAAATTTTGGTGAAGAGTCTCCACGAGTAACTGGAGAGGTTAACTTATTAGTTCCATAAACAACCCAGAGAGTTTTGGATGGCTGGGTATAATGAAGCTCTGTACCATCTAGATGCTCGGATACAACAGTCGAATAATGAAGGGTACAAGCAAGGATGGTTGAATGCTATGTGTGTGCTAAAATTGGAGCAGGGACATTACTTATAGGATTATTATGATCCTGGAGTGCTCGATTTACCCGTCCCTCCTTTTAAACTTGATTTTAGCTGGATTCCTGCTCGTGCAATTCCTCGATATCTGATTTCCAAGTATCTTGGTGATTACAGTCTTCATGCCAACTTCGAACTATCTCGCCCAGAACATTTACTTGATCGACCATCTGTAATGAATGTTAGAATGTTGCGAGATGTAAACTTTATAAATTCCCCTTATGCATTAGATGATTCTCCTGCTGGGGTAGAACCTGTTTCAAAGGCATAAGGGAAAAAACCAATAGAATAGGGCTTTTTTATGTAATGAAGTATATTTTTCACATCATATGTAATTCTACTTGATTTGAATGAAGAAATTTTAAAATCTTTTGCCATTTTATTTTATTCTTTATAATTTGTAGAATGTCCTTGCTTCTTGGTTGGTAAATATATATGTATATATTATATTTATCCCATTTGTTATTTGATTATAGTGACTTGTCACTCTTTGGGCCTAAGAAATGGAATGATTTGCATCCCATGTTCCTGCTTAGTTTAACCAACCGGAGTTGATTGTATTTGATTTACCGACGAACCAGAGTTGGTGGTAATTAGTTCTCGACCAACTGGAGTTTGTGGTAATTGCTTTCCGACCAACCGGAGTTGGTGGTAATTGATTCCTGACCAACCGGAGTTGGTGGTAATTTCTTTCCGACCAATTGGAGTTGGTGGTAATTGCTTCCCGACCAACCGAAGTTGGTAATTGCTTCTTGACCAACCGAAGTTGGTGGTAATTGCTTCCCGACCAACCGGAGTTGGTGGTAATTACTTCCCGACCAACCGGTGTTGGTGGTAATTACTTTGATTTTGATGAGTAGTGTGTAGCACTAATATTCCGAAAAATTTTCAACAAAGAAAGAAATTGGGTTAAACATCCATCACTTTATTCATACTGAAGAAATTGCATTACATAGGAATTTCAATTACTGATAATACTTGCGCAGATGTTCTGCATTCCATGCATTCTTGAATTCTTCTCCTTCCAAGGTTTTGATCCTGTATGTCCCTGGACGAACAACTTTTGTTACTCTTTAGGGTCCATGCCAGTTGGCTTCCAGTTTGTTATGCTTTTGGATCACTTTCTTCAACACATAATTCCCTTACTTCAAATCACACTTCTTCACTCTTTTGTTATAAAACAAAGTTGTTCGTTGTTGATATGCTGCATTCCTGATTTGTGCTTCTTCCCTAACTTCTTCAAGCATATCCAGGTTTAATCTTCTCATCAAGTCATTAACAGGAGAATTGAAATTAAGCACCCTATGCGTAGGTAAACCTAATTCAGCAGGTATGCCAACCTCACTCCCAAATGCCAGCCGGTATGGGAATTATCCTGTTGCTGTTCATGGTGTGGTACGATAAGCCCACAACACAGAGTGGAGCTCGTTAATCTAATTTGCCTTTGCATCATCCAGCCATTTTTTCAAACCATTCAGTAGCATCTGTTTGTCACCTCAGTTTGCCCATTGCTCTGGGGATGGCCTGGTGCAGAATGGGTCTTCAGTACATTGGATTGATTACAATACGCTGTAAACTCCTCGTTGTAAAACTGGGTTCCATGGTCAGTAATGAATGCATGTGGTAGACCATATCTGCAGATAATATTTTTCCAAATAAATTGATAGACTTTGTCGTATGTCATATCAATGAGAGGCTCAGCTTCTACCCATTTGGTAAATTAATCCATAGCAACCACAAGGTATTTAAATCTTCCCCTGGTCGTTGGAAGTGGCCCGATCAAGTCTATTCCCCACGTGGCGAATGATCAAGGAGACGTGATGGGTGTTAACAATGCTTGGAGAGTTCTTCGGATAGAAGAGAAGCGTTGACATTTATCACACTTCTTGGCATAAGCTACACAATCAGCTCTCATCGTCGGTCAGCAATACCCCTGCGTTGTTATTCATTGCAAAAGCGTCCGACCTGCCACATAGGCTTCACAAGACCCTTCATGAACCTCTTCGATCAAATATTTCACTTCGGAGGGGTGAACACATCTTGCCCTGCCATAATTCCTCACCTATATAAAATGCCATTGGTCAATACATAACGAGCAGCTTTAAACTTTAGTTTCTTGGCTACGAGTTTATCAGTTGGTAAAGCCCCCTCTTCAATAAAGGCCCTGATGGGGTCCATCCAAGATGGTCCCAAGTCAAGGGAGATGAAGTTGATCATCAGATCTTCATCGATGCTCCGACCAGTCAGGATTTCTATTGGGATTATTCTTCATAGCTCGGTGCGTGTGGCCGATGCTAAATGAGCTAGGGTGTCTGCTCTTGCATTCTCCAATCTTGGTATTCTAATCAGATGAATTGCAGTAAAACTTGATACAACCTCTATCGCGTTTGCATGATACCTAACCATTAATTATCCTTTTGCTGCATACACCCCCAGAATTTGATTTACGATTAACTGGGAGTCACTGAACACAACGACTTACTCTGCATTCATGGTTTTTACTAAGCTTAGACTCGCAATCATTGCTTCATATTCGGCCTCATTATTAGAAGCCTTAAATTGAAAGCGCAGAGCATATTCCACATCAATCCCATCTGGACTGTTTAAAATAATCCCTGCTCCACTACCTGTAGAGCACGAAGATCCATCTACATACAGATTCCACATAAGTACTTCATTATCAAACTCTTGGTCAGATAGAGTTCCTCGATGGAATATTTGATGTTTCCTTTTGCCCTCCTCCAGTACTTCTCACTGGTCGTCCACCGACGTAAGTTGGTCGGGGTTTAAATTTGATGATCCTGTAACATCCACAGGTTGGTCTGTATTCAACTCCTACTCGTCGGAGGAATCCTCCTGAGTAAATTCCGCAATAAAATCCGCCACTGCCTGCCCTTTGAGCGACGATCTAGGCTCATAAATTATATCATAGTCACCAAGTTCTACTGCCCAGTACATCAATCTTCCTGATTTCTCCGGTTTATGCAGAGCTTGTCTTAATGGCATATCAGTGTACACTACTATAGTATGGGCTTGGAAGTATGGCCTCATCCTTCTGCTTGCTTCAATCAGTGCTAGCACCAACTTCTCCAGCCTTGGATATCTGATTTTTGCTCCTCGAAAAGCTTTGCTGGTGTAATAGACTGGTTTTTGTACTCCGTCCTCCACTTTTATCAACGCCGAGCTCACTGCATTTTCTAAAATTTCCAGGTACAAGTATAGTCTTTCTCCCATCACTGGTCTAGATAATAGTGGAGGTGTCCCCATCTACTTCTTCAATTCTTGAAAGGCCTCCTCGCATTCATCATTCCACTCAAAAGTTTTTCGGAGTGTTTTGAAGAATGGGATACATCTATCAGTTGCTCGTGACACAAATCTATTAAGTGCTGCAACTCACCCTGTGAGGCTTTGTACTTCCTTCTTTGCGGTTGGAGATCGTAACTCCAATAGAGCCTTGATCTTTTCAGGGTTCGCCTCAATCCCTCATTAGTTAACAATATATCCGAGAAACATACCTTCTCGTACTCCGAATATGCATTTGGTAGGATTCAATTTCATTTGATATTTCTCTAGTTGATCAAAGGTCTCACCTAGGTCAACGAGATAATCATCAGCTTTCTTACTCTTCGTCAGCATATCGTCAACATAAACCTCCATGTTATGACTGATTTGCTCCGCAAACACCTTGTTCATCAGCCGCTGATATGTTGCACCTGTATTTTTAAGTCCAAAAGGCATGACATTATAACAATAAGTTCCCCTTGGGGTGATAAAAGAGTTACTCTCCTTGTCCTCAGGCTTCATCTTAATCTGGTTGTAACCAGAATAAGCATCCATGAAACTCAACAATTCATGCCCCGATGTAGCATCCACCAGTTGATCGATTCGGGGCAAAGGAAAATGATCCTTTGGGCATGCCTTATTAAGATCAGTGAAGTCTACACACATCCTCCACTTGTTATTTTTCTTCTTTACCATGACCACATTTGCTAGCCAATCGGGATATTTGACATCCTCAATAAAAGAGGCTTTTTGTAGTTTCTCTACTTCTTCCTGTATAGCTTGGTTCTTCTCAGGGCTGAACACTCTTCTTCGCTGTTTTACTGGCTTGATTTCCTTGTTCACGTTGAGCTCGTGACATAAAAACTCGGATCTATCCCTGGCATGTCTTCATGACTCCATGCAAAAGTCTGCTTTCTACGCCTTAAAAATGATATCAATTCCTATTTTATCGATACATCCAGTGAAGCACCAATTTGAGTTGTTCGTTCTGGATGCTCATCGTCCAGAATGATATTTTCAGTAGCCTCAATGACCTGGCCTTTCACGAGCTGAGACTCGTCTCTAGGGTCTAACGTTTCAATCTCTGCCTCTTCTATTTCATCCACCTGATAGGTAGTAGTCTTCTTCCTGGATTCTTCATGCTCCTCCTGTTCGGCAGATGAATAGTAGCATTCCCGAGCTACTTTCTAGTCACCTTTCACAACTCCCACTCCAAAATTGGTTGGGAATTTTAAACATTGATGTACAGTAGATGGTACTGCTTTGAACTTCTTCAGACCTACTCTTCCCATGATGATATTGTAAGTTGATTGAATATTTTTATCCATTACAAAGAAGTGTACTCTTTCTATTAGACAAGTAGGCCATGTACCGATAAGCATATCTAACTTGATCGTCCCAAGTGGAAAAACCTTCTCGCCAGTAAAGCCAGGGAGGGGCCTATGATATGGCTCCAACTGGGATAGCTTCAGATTCAAGCTGTCAAAGCATGGATAAAACATGATATCTACCGAGCTACTATTATCCACCAGTACTCGTGAGATCACCACTTCCTTCATCCTCATCTTGATCACCAATTGGTCATCATGAGGATATAGTACTCCTGCTAGGTCGTTCTTAGAGAAACCAATGACCAGTTTATCTTTATTCACCTTCCTTAGGCGATCATATTCAGTTAGATTTATTCGGTAAATGTACGAGCAAGATTGAGCCGCATTGAGGTAAGCTTTTCTTTCCGTAGTCAGATCTCCACCTCCTGCATCTCCACCTATAATAACATTACATTCAAATGATCCAAAATGGATTGAAAATACCTCACGTTCTGGCTATCTTGGTCTTTTGGGGAGATCTTGGTCATCTTCTGGATCTTCTTCGTGACTTCTCTTCATGTCTTCTTTTTCTCGACGAGGAGATTTAGATCTTTGCCTTCTTCGATCGTTGGTCTTTTCACCATTTCGGCGATCAACATACTTGGTCAATTTTCCCCGCCTAATGAGTGCTTCGATTTCATTTTGGAGAGCTATGCAATACTTGGTAGTGTGACCATGATCTTTATGGAACTCGCAATATTTGGACTTATTCCTCTTATCAGGGTCTGCCTTCATTTTTTCTGGCCCGTTTAGCTCCTCGCTGTTCTTGATCTCTTCCAGAATGTGGTTTATATTTACATTCAAATGAGTATAATTTCCAAATTTCTTCAACTGTTCCAGTGCTTGCTTTGCTTTCAACTGCCTGTTGCCACCATTGTTCTTCTGATCCTTATTTTTGATTTTACCATCTTCCACCTTGGTCTCTTTAGTATCTGCATTCTTCTTCGCAGCGATGGCTTCCTCGGCATTCATGATTTTGGTTGCTTTTGCCATCAGTTCAGCTATGGTCCTAGGCGGATCTTTGGCTAAAGTGTAGTACAATTTATCTGGTAACAACCCACTTATCAGAGCAGTAATTGTTATTTTCTCCTTGTAATCAATCACCTCGAGTTTCTCATTATTGAAACGAGTAATGTAGTCCCTGGTGCTTTCACCTGCCTTCTGTCTAACACTCAGCAAGTGTGCTACTCGTTTGATGGGTTTTGCTCCAAAACAGAAGTTCCCAATAAAGAGCTCTGCTAGTTGAAAGAAAGTCGCGATCTTCCCCCGAGGAAGGTTGTTGTACCATATCTGGGCTGATCCAGTGAGAGTTATTGAAAATGCCATGTATTTCATCTCGTCTGGAACTGCATAGATATCGACAGTAGCTTGGTATTGTTCTATATGAAGAACAGGGTCAGTTTTTCCATCATATTTAGGCGTCACCATAGGAGCTTTGAATTTTGATGGCGTGGGAAAATCCACAATTGCCTGTACAAATGGTGTCCCTTAGATAAAAGTTCTTTGTAGAGAATTCTTAGCCTTAGCCATTTCCCCTAACCTGATTTCCAACCTCTGAATGGATCCCTTCCATGCATCGTTTCCCTCCTCGGGCCTCTTGGTTCGAGCAACTGATTGTTTGAATTTACCTCTTGGGCTATTTCATTACGAGCAGTTGGTCGTGATTGGGCAGAGCCTTCCCTTAGATCGGATGGTCATTGAGAGTTCCTCGACATAATCCTAGGGGGAATTTTATTCCTCCTTGGGCCCAAACGATCAAAAGGAGAGACTCTACTCAACTTTTCAAGAGCACTGGTCCTTTCTGGAGATAAAGTGACGTTTTGTTGAGAGTCTATAGCTCGTACTGAGGAAATCCGACCAGGCTGATAAGAAGGATCATTAGATCTTTCAGTACGATATGAGTCGGTGCGTCTGGAACGATATTCCTCTGGGAATAGCGTTCGCCTGGTTCGCGAAGAGGGTAAACGGGTTTTTCATTGAACACTTCGTTGTCCTGATTGAGCCGGAACTCCGCCTTGAACAGTTTGTATAAGTTATCACATGGTTTCTTGCATGGTCATCCGGCCTTGGGCCAGATTAGCCATTATACTAGCCAGATCATGAACATTTGGGGGTGTAGATGGATTTGGAGGGATCCCAGCGTTTTGATTACTGGATTCTGGATTATCGGCCATTGATGATGAATTGTTTTGGTGAAAAACGCTAATTGCAGTCATTTCCCACAGACGGCGCTAATCTGTTGATGTAAAAAACTATATTTGATCTAATTATTTTAATCACAGATAAAAATAAATAATGAAATATAAGGCAATGGATTTTTAAAGTGGTTCAGCGTTATGAGAATGGCCTACGTCCACTGTTTTTGTATTGCTGACTGTTTGCCTGGAATTCTCGATAATTAGTTTACCAAGAGATCTAGAGTCCCCTTCTAATGAGGTGGTTACAATGTATTTATAGCCTTGAGGTTGTACATGTGAAAGGACAATGCGTTGTTATCTAGTAGACATATACATCTGTACGATAATAATGAACATTTAATGCGCAGTCATCTTTTTGATTCTCTCGATTTAGATGCTCTGCACGCTCCGTTTCTCGGACCGCCTGAGTTGCTCAGTACGCCTGAGTTGCTCGGAACACTTAAGTTGCTCGGTATGTCTGAGTTGCTCGGGGCGCCTGAGTTGCTTGTCAAAAGTGTTTGTATTTGACAGGTAGATCTCCACGTGTCTTGAAGTAATTGGTCCACGTAAACAGACTAAATTTGGTATCAACAGTGATTTTAAGTCAATTTTAATTGCTTTTATGTTAAAATAAAAGTAGTCATGAATTGAATGGTAAACAAAAGTTATAATAATGATATTTGTAAAAGTAGTCATGAATTAAGTGGAGATAAAAAAAAATTGAGGAGAAAATTGACAATATTGACACATGTACTACTTGTGATGATTTCGATATTTGTTTTTGTCAAGATTTCTCTTATGATTTAATTGAAAAAAAATGCTCATATGTCTTATATGTGAAAATGTTTATTTGAGAATTAGTCACCCGACTTTAGTGATAATTCTAGTAATTATGACAGTCCTCTAATATTTTATGAAGAAAGTGTATCCCCACGTGATACCTCTTCTTCTCGTGCCTTTCATAAAGTCTCACGTTTAGGAGTGGAGTATGCATTCCTAATTTTACGTGACTGTTTTGAAAAATGGATAGTAAATATTTGGATCCTTATTGTGATTTATTACCCTCATACGATGAATCGACATATGATTCGTGTAATTTAAAATTCATTATTATTGATGATGTCGGTGCGCACTATTATGACTATAGATTTAAAGTTAAAATTTTTATTGTGTGGTTAAATTCTCAAATCTTTATTATACTTTTAATACAATAGTATTAAAAGTTAATGAGGAGCCTTTAATAAACATTAACCATTATTATCATATATAACAACTCTTCAATTTTTAAGATATTTGTATATTAGATATGCTGAGTTTCAGACTCTTCGGCTCTTCTTTTCTGATTCTTGGTATCATATAATAATTTTTTTTAGACTCTTCGACTCTATAATATCCTGAAGATTCTTGAGTTCTTACTTTATTTTCTTAAATTGTGTACCCAACTAATTTGATGCATAACATCTCTAACAAGCCGATCTTCCTAAAAAATCTTAGTGACGACATGTTTATGGAGAGGAGGGGTGCCTTTATCAAGGCAAAGGTTGACTCAAGATTTTTATAAGAGGAATATTCAATATTGACGGGTTATTTTCCCTTGAGAAAGGTCATCGCCCATAGTTGGCCTTTAAACAATGAAGCGTGGATTGAAGATGGAGGACTATTGGGTTGAGAAATTACCAACAAATTTTTGGTGATCCCAGTGTCCCTGGTAGTTTAGGGGGAGGATTTTTGTTGGCAGGGGAACGGGGTTCTGGGCAGTCATCTTCCTCTTGTAATTTTTAGCTGTTTTTGCCTTGTCCCTCTCTTCCACGTCAATATGGGTTATAATCCTCCCTCCTTTATTTCCAATGGTAGTCTGGGGGGGGGGGGGGGGGGAGTTGGCTTTGTTCTTAGCCAGGTCATCCCTGGCTGCTTGAAGACCTGGCTAAGAATCATTTAACATGCCAACTTTCATGTGAGAGTTGCCCCCCTCTTCTTCTTAATATTGACTTGGGATTGTTGACTGGGTCACATCAAAGGAATATAGGGAATTTAAATCCTCCTCTTGGTGATTCTATTATTGCAGAACAAAGGATGCCTCTGAATCATTAGAGACAACATAGGTAGAAGAATCACTTACTCCCATGTACCTCCCCCTATGTTGGCGTTGATGGTAGGTTGGGAAGTTGGGATGGTTTCATCACCAATTGTTAAAAACTAATCAATAGTAACCTCAACAGTTATTGTGAAGTTTTCAGAGAATGTCATTGTTTGCTCATACCCTAACAGATTGTGAGGAGCTCTCCACGAGTATATGGTGCTTAGAGGGGCATCTCATGTCCAAACTTTTCTGAAATAAAAAAAAACCTTAATTGGTAATATTTGGGCTTCCTTCCTGATATGCCAATTTGTATCGGACCTATTAGACATTGTTCATAAAAGCCACCCAACATTAAGACAAAATGAAAATTACCAAGGGATCCAGATATAGTCCACGATCTCATCAGAGAGATGCCCTAACAAAATCATAATGTATATGTTTGTGTCTTTACGAGACTTCCTCAACCATGCTATCATTTTTTTCTATTTATCTATAGATTTTAAGTGTTAGGTATTGGGGCCAATGCAACTTTTAACTGTTTTTTTAAATAGTTAAAACGTTTATTATTGTTTTTACTGTGAATATATATAGTTTAAAAAAATTGTTTTTACTATTTTAAATGTTATCAATAACATTATTTGAAAACCACGTTATTAAAAGTTTTTTTTACTTATTTTCTTATAAATACATATTATAACCATGTTAATTATTTTTTATAATCATATATATATAGGCAGACTCTTGTGCACACTAAGTTTGCACATGTGCTGAGGCACACTAATTTTTTTTAAATATTAAAAAAAATATTTTTGAGTTGATTTTTTGTATGTGATAATTAAACATTTCAACAGGCCCATATAAAAAAAATCAGCTCGAATTTTTTTTCCTATTTTTAAAAAATCGGTCAACCTTTTGCAACTTTTAAAGTACTTAAAAACAACGAAATTTTGACTGATTTTTTAAAAATAGCAAAAAAAGTTATTTTGAATTGATTTTTTTTATATGGGCCCCTTGAAATGTTTAAATATCAAAAAAAAAAATCAGATCAAAAATATTTTTTTTACTATTTTAAAAAAATGATGTGCAAACTTAGTGTGCAGAGGAGCTTGTTTGTAGAGAGAGAGAGAGAGAGATAGATATATATATATATATATAGAGAGAGAGAGACTCACCTACATCATGATATATACATCACATCTATTTCTAGGGCCTAAGAAACTTTTTTTCCAAAATTTTTATTTTTCCCTTGAAATTAACCTTCTATTCAACCCATATTCAAAAAATTAGGTCAAAATACATTTTGTAGCTATTTTTAAAAAATTGACAAAAAACTGTTGGCGCAGACCCTTATAAATAAGGTGTTTTGAATAGTTTTTTGTGAATTTTTTAAAAATAGCTATAAAATGTATTTTGACCTAATTTTTTGAACATAAGTTTATTGGAAGGTTAATTTCAAGAGAAAAATAAAAAATTTAGAAAAAATAGTCTTTAAGGGGCTACAACTAGGTGTGATGTATAGAGCATGATGTAGGTAAGCCTTCTCATATATATATGCATTTTCATTATATAGTTTTTTTTTTTTTTTAAAGTTTAATAAAAGAAGTTTTTTTATTAAAAATAATATATAATTTGTTTTTAATACACTAATATATACTTATACTAATGTGTGTTAATGTATTAAGGTATGTATACCTAAGTATCTATATCTATATTAAATTATTTAATATTTGTCTGATTATATTGTATCATAAGAAATAATATCTAGGGGGTACATTTGGAACATGTGCATGAAAAAATAGGATAGCAATGAAAATTACTTATATAAGATTTGTGTTTGGATAAATTTACGCTTATAGTAATCTTTTATGTGCAGGTTATACTCAAAGTAGGTTGAATGTGTATAATTGTAGAGACACATTACTCATATGAATAAATAATTACTCACGTTCAATATGAATAAGAGTTTTTTTTACGAACAAATATTTATATATATATTTGTGACACTAGAAGTAAAATAATTTCAACATCAATAATAAATGTAATTTTGTATAATGGACAATGTAATAAATAAATAAAAAATAATGAAAGACGTGTTATGTTTATATAATAAAAAATATTAAAATAAATTTGAATTGTATATTTGATTGTATATATGTATATATTATAAATGTTTTATGTATGTCGCCCGCACATCATGGGGTTACATGCTAGTTTATAATATTTTGGTACTTAGTGCTATAAGGTATATTATTTGGAATGACCCATAACTATTTCGATTATTAATTTATTATGATGATATCTGTGGGTACCCCTTTTGTCGAACATACCCATAAAAGTAGTCGGCCAAGCCCAAATAGAGAATAGAAGACACCCGGCCAAACTTGTGTGTTTTGAATGACGGTTAAGATAAAAGGATATGACCAAGTCCATCCCCCAAAATCTCGGATGAGATATTCAAGGGATTATTGGTTAACGTGTTGGTTACCAATACTCTCTCTCTTTTAATTGAGTATATATTGCACCCCTGGCTCGGGTCATAGGGGCATGAAAAACATTCTCGAGGGTTACTTAAATACAACAATAGTGAAGCAATATATACCTTATATTGAAACGAGTAGCACACTTGCTGTTTTCTCCTTGTAATCAATCACCTCGAGTTTCTCGTTATTGAAACGAGTAATGTAGTCCCTGGTGCTTTCACCTGCCTTCTGTCTAACACTCAGCAGGTGTGCTACTCGTTTGATTGGTTTTGCTCCAAAACAGAAGTTCCCAAGCAGAAGCCCGAGGCGTAGGTTAGAAAGAATAGAAAGGCACTAGTCAGATGATGACCATTCAGAACGAGTGCAACCATCTCGCCGTTATAGGAGTCTTGGTCGACAGAACGATGATATTCGAAGTTTGGTCCGAAGGGAGATGGACCATCACCCGGCTCATTACGATGCGAGATCAACGAGAGAGCTAGCCAGACGAACCCTCAAAATTCAGATGAAGTCCCCTTTTTCAAGGGCAATAGAAGAAGAGGCTCCGAATAAGTTCGCGATTCCCAGGTTCAAGACTTATGATGGGAAGACTGGTCCCATTGGCCATATTAGGCAGTACCAACAAGCCATGACTCCGTAGAGTCACAATAATGTGCTCATGTGTCGAATCTTCCCTTCGAGACTGCACGATGTGGCCCAGAAGTGGTTTGAAAAGCTATCCCATAGGTCCATCAGAAATTTTAAATCCTTGGCTAAGCAGTTTACAGCTCGCTTCATAACAAGAAGCTCCCACTCGATGGATGGATGCACTGCTTACTCTGAAGAAAAAGCCACGGGAGAACCTCTGAGAGTACACGAAAAGGTATTGGGAAGTATTAAATGAAATAGAGGATTGCTCAAAGCAAGTCGCTGTAGCATCCTTCAAAATCGGTTTGTCGAGCTTCTGCCTCTTGCATTAGTCCTTAACTAAGAAGGAGGTTCCATCCATCAACGACTTGATGGCTCATAGTGAAAAATATGCCAAAGTCGAGGATGTGACCCATCTTAATGCAGGGGAGAATGGTCGCGCGAAGGCTGGCAAAGAAGTCGAGAAAAATGAACCACAGAAGAAAGGGAACAAGAATGGGAGCAAAAATGGCTCCAAAAACGAGAGCAGAAATGATGCCTCGAAGGCATTTCAGGCTGTAAACACAGTCTTCAAGGAGACGATATACAAGATCCTTGCAAAGATCAAAGAGGAGCCATTTGTTAAATGGTCGAAGAAGATGGGAGGAGACCCTTCCAAACGAAATAATGCACTAAGGTGCGCATTCCACAAGGAAGGAGGTCATAAGACGGAACATTGTAAAGCCCTCAAATCTCACCTCGAGGGGTTGGCCTATGCTGGGCACCTTAATGAGTTTATGAAGAATATGACAAATAAGGTAGCAACGTATGGCGAGAAGAGTCCCGATAATGTCCTCAAGGATGATGTCGGCCACGAATTCATAGTAATACAAGGGGAGTCAGACCTCAAATAAATTCAAGGAAATGCGGCTCGAATGGAAGTTAAGAAGCTTATTATAGCCATGCAGGCCTTTCTGATTAACCCAGCCAAGACTCAGGCAGGAAAGCATCGGCGATCGGAGGACGCCTATTACAATAAGCATATTGTGTTCACGGATGAGGATTTGGTGGGGGTGAGAACCCCTCATCACGGCGCACCGGTCATTACGCTCAGGATTGTCAACTGGGATGTTGACAGGTTGTTCTTCGACCAAGGCAATTCGTCTGAGGTAATGTACCTAAAATTGTTCAGAAAGCTGAAGCTGAGCATAACCGACCTCAAAGAGACCACTGTTTCGTTGGTCGGCTTCGCTGGAAAGATCACAGTACTCTTAGGAAAGATCGTCCTTCCAGTCAGGGCAGGAAGCATCTCTAAAATGATTGAGTTTATTATTATTAATATCGAATCACCGTACCAAGCCATCCTCGGCAGGGGGTGGCTCCATGCAAAGAAGGTCGTTCCATCGACATATCTTCAGAAGTTGAAGTGTGTAACTTATCGAGGAGTGGTTGAGATCCATAGGGATTAGGTTGTGATAAGGAAGTGTTTCATCGCGGCCATGCGCCCCAAACAGGAGAAGAAAGTGGAAATAAAAAATAAGGAGGAAGCCCAAGAGGGGTTGGTGTCCTCCAAATAGTAGCTAAGGTACGGTCGACCAGGAGTAGAGGATACCAGGCTCCTTCCCTCTGAGAAGGTCATCGAAGGCCTGGAAGAAGTCATAGTTGGGAGCAGATCAACTGAAAAGAAGTTTTTGATAGGTACCTCTTTGACCAATCACGAGAAAAGAGAACTAGTTACTCTTCTCCGAAGCAACTTGGATGTTTTTGTATGGGGGACCTACGAGCTGCCTAGGATAGATCCCAGCATTGTTTGTCATCAATTGCATGTGGACCCAGCTTTCAAGCTAATTATACAGAAAACTCGCTGAACAGCCCCGGAGAAAGCTAAAGCAGTAGAGCAAGAGGTCGGGAAGCTACTGAATGCAAGTTCCATACGGGAGGTTCAGTTCCCTAAATGGTTATCCAACCTAGTTGTAGTTCCAAAGAGCAATGGAAAGTGGAGAGTTTGTATCGACTTCATTAACCTCAACAAGGCCTTTCCCAAAGACAATTTCCCCCTTCCAAATATTGATCAACTGGTTGATGCCACAACAACGCATGAGAGGATGAGCTTTTTAGATGACTACTCTAGATACCACCAAATCCCCCTTCACATGCCATATCAGTATAAGACCTCCTTCATAACCACCGTTGGTTTGTATTGTTATAAAGTTATGCCCGCCTTAAGAATGGAGGAACGACCTATCACCGGATAGTTACGAAGATGATTAAATATCAAATGGGGGATAATATGGAGGTTTACATCAATTACATGCTCGTCATGAGCAGGCTCAAGGATGATCACCTCTCTAACCTGGTAAGGACTTTCGAAATCCTCAGGAACTACCGAATGAAACTCAACACAAGTAAGTTGATCAAGGGTGAAAAGTAGCATCGCGTCAAAACGCTAATAATTGTTTTCTATTCACTGCCTTAATACAAAAACCTAAATTACGACTGCACTTGCGATACAAGTGTAACGGAAAGTCGGGTATCGAAAATCCACAGAGACGAGTTGCTAGAATTTATAGGATTTAATATTGCTAAAATAAAAGTGTAAAAGATGATTATACACAAAAAGGAAAAGATGCACAAAAGGAAAATATTAATCTAGGCGTGGGAAAATAAAGCTAGACTAATAAAAGTGGTAAAAACTATAAGTTGCGTCTAATATCCCTCACCCGAGTTAATTAGTATAAAATGTTTACATGGGTCGAAGAGTTATTAAAAATGCGTCTCGTTTCGACAATTAATTAAATCAAGGGTTGTCACGTGCCTAAATTCGCATAAAAGTCTAATATGATTTTGGCGTCAACAAATACCCTGAAAATTACCCATGCAAGTAAGGGTGTGCAAAAAAATCGACCAAACCGACAAAACCGAGCTGAACCGAAAATTTTCGGGCCGGGTTTTTTTAAGGGTCGGTTCGGTTCGGTTTGATCAGGTATAAAACCGACAGGGTTGGTTCGGTTTTCGGTTTTGGCATGAAAAACCCGATTTTGAACCGAACCGAACCGAACCGAATTAATTTTTATACTTTTTAATTTTATATTTTATATTATATTTATATTAGTGTTGGCATATTATATTATATTTTTTAATTTTATATTTATATTAGGTATTAAAAAATATATTTTTTATTAAAATAAATGAAAAAACAGAACCAGCCCTGTCAAAAACCGGCCCTGTCAAAAACCGACGGGTAAACCGAACCGGCCCTGTCAAAAACCGACCCTGTTCGGTTCGGTTCGGTTTTTCACCAAATTCGATTCGGTTCGGTTTTTCTCCTCCCAAAACCGACATGGTCGGTTCGGCTCAAAAAACCCGCCCAAAATCGAACCGACCGACCCGTGAACACCCCTACATGCAAGGTCGTAAGCACGGGGCATACATGATATGCCCCGTCAAATACCTTAGGCGTAATAACTAGGACAACGCACCCAAAATAGACCCGTAAAAACCATCACCAAAGCAAAGCTACATGTCAACCCGGGATGAGTTCAATCCGACACAACCTAGACTAACTTAGCTAGAAAGCATGGTAAAAACACGATAAATGAAAGCGGTAAATAAACGCAATAAATCTACACGAGAAAGAAACTAAATGAAAGCATGTAAATAAAGCAAGTAACTAAATTAGAAAGCAAGAAATTAAGGAAATACAATCTATATTAATGGAGAGGGAAGATGAAAGTACAACTTACAAACCCTAATGGGTGTCAAACCAAGAGAAGAAGACGAAATAGCTCTCAAAACCCCAAACCCTAACCTAAACTATCTAAAAAATGAATTATATATACTCAATATCTGATTATTACAACAAAAAACCTTTATATAGTAAGTTGGATTAAATTAAAAAAGAAAAGGAAAAAGGCAAAATATCAGCTAAAAATAGGGGATTGATCGATCGATCAATCGATCGCTCAGATCTGAGCCCACTGCTTCCCATAGAAGAATGAAAATTGGGGGATCGATCGATTGATCCCTTTGATCGATCGATCGATCAAGCAGGGCTACTGCAAGTTGCTTCTTGTTTTGGTTTGATTGGATTTCCCTTCCGCTAAAAACGTTGTAACTTCTTCGTTAGGGATCGGATTCACGCACCGTTTATGGTCATGTGAATCTTGAGAGGAGGGATAAAACTTCCGTGAAGATGATGGGCCAGGTGTCCAAAATATGGAAAGACTAAAATGCCCTTGAACATGCGATTGCGTACAGAAATTAGTCGGAATGCGTTCGAACTTCACACTTAGCATCGAGATACCTATAAAAGCTCAATTAACCCCTGCAAAGCATGTTAACATAGAAATTCGAGATTTTCTGGTTAACGAGCGTAAATATAGGGAATAAGATACCTGAGGGAGCTAAAATGCGTAGGTTCGTGGGATGAAATACGCAATATTTGCGTATAATCATAAGTGTTCTTTCGGTGTCTAGTCAAAAAAATTCCTTGGATACTTGGTCATCAAGAGAGGAATAAAAGGAAATCCTGACCAGATTGGCGCCATCAACAAAGTTCAGCGACCTCAAACAGTGAGAGATGTACAAAAGCTTACAGGCATGCTCACCGCGCTCAACTGGATCATTTCTTAAGTCTTTAGAGTGGTGCCAGCCGTTCTTTCAGTTGTTAAAAAGAAATAAGGGCGTGACATGGAATGAGGAATGCTCGAGGTCCCTAGAAGAACTTAAGGCATATCTCAGCAGGCCACCTCTGCTCATGATTCCTAGAGAAAATGATCCTTTATATCTTTACCTTGCGGTGTTAGACCATCCAGTGAGCTCTGCCTTGGTATGTGAGAAAGAGGGGAGCCATCATCCAGTCTTCTATGCAAGCAAGACCCTTTTGGAAGTCGAGCAGTGGTACCTACCATTAGAGAAGCTCGCTTACGCACTAGTGATAGCCTCAAGAAAGCTGAAGCATTACTTTGAGGCCCACTCCTATTTGTGGTTACTTCACCCCTCCGTAAGGTTGTTCTAAGGAAAGTAGACCTCTGTGACCGACTGTCGAAGTGGTCGGTCGAGCTCGAAAGGTTTGATATTCACTTTCAACCAAGAACAACCATCAAGGGGCAAATTCTAGCCGATTTCATCGCCGAGTTCACAGGGGAACAACCCTGTGATCAATCAGAATTAATTCGATCAAAGGAAAGCTCACATGGACTAAGTATTTGGACCTTATATGTTGATGGAGTCTCTAACTCAAAGGGGGCAGGAGTAGGCATCGTACTACTGACACCCAAAAATACGATACTCGAGCATAGAATCAGACTTGAATTTGAAGCCTCTAAGAACGAGGCAGAATATGTGGCGTTGATCACCGAATTATGTAAAACGCAATTATTGGGGGCAAGGCACCTTCAAGCCTTCGACGATTCACACCTGGTATCCAACCAGATAAGCGATCATTTTAATGCAAAGGATAAAAGGATGGCAGCTTATCTCGCCGTTGTAAAGGGATTAATAACCAACTTCAATCAAATGGATGTTTAGAAATTCCCAGAGGATAGAACACCCACGCAGATGCCCTAGCAGCTATGTGCTCAGCAATAGACTCTGACTTAAGAAGAACAATCCCAATAGATTTCCTCGTGCAACCCAGTATTGATTAGAATGCTGACCCACTGAATCCTGAATAAGTTCTCCATATCGAGAAGGCACCGAGCTGGATGGAACCCATCGTAAACTACTTACGAAGTGATACACTACCAGATGAAAAGAGGTCAGCTCATCATATAAGAGTCAAAGCTTCCCGCTTTCACTTATCTCTCGATGGGAAATTATATAAGAGATCCTTCACCGGGGCCTACCTCCAGTGCGTTCATCCACAAGACGTCAAGAAAATTCTCTACGAACTCCATGAGGGAATTTGTGGAAGTCACGCAAGAGGGAGGTCGCTAGAATTTCGAGCAATGAAGGAAGGGTATTGGTAGCCATGCAGAAGGACGCTAGAGTTTACGTTCGAAAGTGCGAGAAATGCGAAAAGCACTCACCCATGGTCCATCAGCCCGCGAACGACCTAAAGTCACTAACTAGCCTGTGGCCTTTCGCACAGTGGGGTTTGGACATTGTAGGTCCTCTTCCTACGACGATAGGTAATCGAAAGTATCTTTTGATCGCCACAGACTACTTCACTAAGTGGATAGAGGTAGAACCACTGACGAATATCAGGGATGCAAACATGATGAGGTTTATATGGAGAAATATTATTACCCACTTCGACATACCAAGAACGATCATTACTGACAACGGGACTCAGTTCGAGAGTGGGCCCTTACAAAGATTTTACAATGATCATGGAATCATGCATTATTTCAGCTCTGCAGCATATCCCCAGAGCAATGGACAAGTCGAGGCTTCCAATAAGACAGTGATCGCTGGACTAAAAAAGCGACTGGAATGGGCTAAAGGAGCTTGGGCGAACGAATTGACCCACGTCCTCTGGGCCTATCGCGCCACCCCAAGGCGTGTAACTGGGGAAACACCCTTTGCACTCACATATGGAATGGAAGCAGTTATCCCACTAGAAGTCGATTTCCCTACCTTATGGTCTATGTTGGTCGACCAAGGCCACAATGATGAAGCATAGCTCACTAAACTTGACTTAGTCGATGAATGACGAGAATTGGCTCTAGTTAAACTGGCATCCTACCAGTAATAACTAGCCAAGGACTACAACCAGAAAGTCAACGCAAGGAAATTTTAAGTTGGGGACTACGTCCTAAGGAAGGTCCTTAGCAGTGCTGTAAAACCATCAGATGGCAAGCTGGGACAAAACTGGGAAGGACCATTCAAGGTAGTAAGAGACGACCTGTACGGAACCTATTACTTGGAAACGCTGGAGGGCAGGGAGATACCAAGAGCTTGGAATGTGGTCAAGCTGAAGAAATTCTACTTCTAGATTTCTCTACCTATGCACCATTAGTTTAGGCAAATTTTTATTACAAATTAATGTTGCTTTTTGTTCCTGATTTTGATCAATAAAACTCGATTGGCCTTAGCATTCTATATATATTGGTTGCCTTAAACATATCTTATTAAATGCACCATTTCCAAGTTATAGGCTTCACCTTCATAACACGTGTGATAAAGATCATGGATTATGGTAAGTTGGTTAATTTACTCCAGTCGAAAGATCTCGTGCGTTAAGCCTCTTGTGATTGCACCACAGTGGTTGGGTTTATACTAGCTCAACTTCCCCAAGGCATGGTTAGCAGGGTTAACACATAATAACCCTCCTCAGGTCGTTGTTTATAACACAATTGGCCTCCTAGGTTGCTCCGATAACAAATAAAGACCTATAGGGGATCCTTAGGCCGCCTGACCAACCAAGTTGGTCGCCAACATAGTTTGGCTCTAAAATCCCGCTCGGGTGGATTGCCCATTAATCTGGTTTATTCTCGCCATCGCCTTACTTAGGCCTAAGGTAACGTGACAACGCAACCTAAAAGGTAAAGTGAGGCAAAATGGTATGACTAAGGCATACTTGACTGAGAGAATACTCATTTGAAAATAAATTCTAAGTCGTATTTAGTCGGTCGAGGTGCCCAAAACATTAATATTTTATTGCTAAAAGTTACATAGTTTCATGTGCAACATCGATAAAATTACATGTGTAATAGTGACAAAATGAATCAAACTCCTAAGAATGTTCAAGTCGCTGGGCAAGGTAGTCAGCTACTCCCGCTCTTCGACCATCATCAGGATGGGGGTAAAATATTCCTCGAACTCCTCCGATCTTAGCTCCAGCAGCTGCCTCGAGATAACATCTATTGGGATCCAACGATCATCCCTTCTGAATCGGTTTGGTTTTAAGGACGAGGGAGTGATCTCATGCCTGTACCAAAGGGCAGAATTCTTGGGCACCATTAATTCCTTAAGGGCACTTATCCACCCTCTAGTGAAGGCCAGCTCCTTGACCTCCTTTAGATTTGTGGGAGCATCTGTCCAGCCTTAGTTGTAACCGTCTGCCCACACCTGTCGAGGGCCTTTTTTGAACAAGTGCCTCATCAAGGTGACGTCCCTTTGCTATCACATACGCTCGACGAATATCTTCTTTCATCTCGACAATCTCCCTTTGGGAATCGACATCGTTAGTCCTAGCTCACCGCCTGGATGACAACGAAGAACCTTTCATAACTACAGGAGCAATGCTCGATGCGTTCTCCCTGAGGCGTGCAACTTCCCTCCTTAAAGCATCATTCTCTTGTTGTAGCACCTTCCTAACCTGGTTAATCTCTGACGCATCCAAGAGCTTAGCTTTTAGAGCATTCACCTCTTCTTGAACAGAGGCACCTATTTCTTCCATCTCTGCAAGTTGATCCTTAAGCTTGGCAACCAGTTCAGACTGATCTTTGTAGTCCTGATTCCTTGCCCTAAGTGATCTGTAAATTTTAATGAAAGCTCGACGAACTTGATCGCTCATATTAGAACCAAGAATTTGACCTAGGCGAGAGGTAGCAGGGATATAATCATCAAGATCGACAAACTACAATGTATAAGAGCATATAGAATACATATATTAGCAAATGCTAGAAAAAGAGCTTATTTATTCCATTAAATTGGCACTGGACAGATACAAGTACATTTAGTGGAGAGAAGACAGAAAAAAAATACAGAATGAGCCCTAAAAGCCTAGTTGGTGACATCCACCTGCTCAGAAGTAGCTGGCTCCTTCCCCTTATCAGTCGCGGCCTTGCCTGTCTCAGTACCAACCACACATCCCTCAACCAGGGCAGAAGGAGCAATAGGAACATTAGCAGCAGTAGAGTCCTCACTAGTCCAAGAAGATGAGACATTATCCTCAATAATGGACTTGGGACCAAGATTGTGCTCACTGATCAGAGGAGAATCAATGAAAACTCCAGCAGTAACTCCAGCAGTAACCAGGGCGCGAACATAACCTTTCTTGAAGTTTGCTCGACTGATATAGTCAATCTGCTTCTCGACATCTTCATAAGTTGCTTCCCAGCCCTCATTGTAGCCATTCTCTCTAACAGTGGCCACTTCTGCCTCTAGGCATTTCACCTTTTCAGTGAGCCCCGTATTCTCATTTGTGATGGCAAGTTTGCTCACCACAACCAGCTTATAGGCTTCACGGAGTTCCTTCAGCTCCTTAGCCTCCCCAGCCCTCTCCTTGGAAAAAGAGGCCTCAGCCTCTGTGAAGGCTTTCTCAGAGGACTTTTGGGCCTCCTGTGCAGTCTTCAAACTCCCCTCAAGCTCAGAGTTCCTCCTTACCAGCCCATCTCGACTGCGACAGAGGCCAGTGTAGTCAGACAAAAACTACGAGAAGAAACGGATGAGAGTCAATGAATATGAATAAATTAAAAAAAATAGATAAGAGAGGAAATATCCTTACCAAAGCAAGCCCTTGATCTGCCTTCAGGGCTAACTGGTCTAGACCCATCTTCAAGGAATGTTCATGGTCCACTGTCAGCACTGCTCTCTTAAGCATCATCGGAGCAAGCTGAGGGGCTAGGGCTACAGAGGCCCCTCAGCTGGGACAACCACATATACAAGGGAAGCCCGTGCTCTCTTTATTCTTTCTTATCCTCTCCTCCTCTCCTCTTCTTTCTTCTTCTCCTCTTCTCTCTTCCTCCTTTTTTTTCTCTCTCTCTCTATCCATTTTCTCTTCTTCTTTCTTCTTCCCCTCCAACTCTTTCTCATGAGCTTCTATCTGGGAACCACTAGCGATGTCCCCAGACCTTATCTTCTAAATCTTCAACCAGTTAGACAACATGACATCATCATCATTATCTGGGATCAGGTTTTTTCTTTTGGGGGAGCCATGTCCTCCTCGCTATAGATCTCTGACCTGGAACCTCCTGAACTAGAGCCCTCTTCGTTGGATCTCTCTCCACCAGACTCTTCCCCACTGGATCCCCCCTCACTAAATCCTATATCACCACTACCACATCTATCACCTACAACAACACCAGACTCTGAGCTACTCTCCTCTTCGTCGTCTAGCTCGATAAGTAGGGATTCGAGGTCCCCTGTACCTTGCTCCCCTACTTGGGGAGGGAATTGCCAGTTTCTAGCAATAAATACCTCAGACCAGTAGTCTTTATGGGAATTAGGTAGGTTCACTACCAACACCCTGCCCGGACTCCTCGCTTTCAAATAGAGAAGACCAGAGCTGGTACGAGAAAAGGTATAACAAAAGAATATTTTAACTAAACCTAAATTACTGCCATAGAGTTGGTTTATTCTATGGACGCCGTTTATAATTTTCCAAACGTTCGGAGAACACTGGGCTGGAACTATATCGAAGTACTAAAAGAAGTGTAAGAACAAGCGATTAGGGGGGAAATTTACCCCCTTGAGATAATAAAATAATATGAATCCAGTGGCCGTCCTCAATGTCTTGAACATTACGAGGGACAGGGGCACACTCAATATCCACCCGGTCAGGAATATTATAGCATTTTCTAAATTCTACCAGAGATTTGTTGTCTATCCTACCCATAGACAAACCCAAAATACAGTAGAAAGAAAAATGACGAAAGGAAATACAGAAAAAAGGAAGGACCGGGAACTTACAAGAAAAGGAATGAAGCTTGAAACGGTGAAAAACCACAGGTGAATGAGGATGAGAAGCAGAAAATAACTTTTGAACGACGAAGAACAAGATTGAAAGCAAGAGGGATCTTGAGAGCAAATGGTGGTTTAGAAGTGAGAAGTTAAAGTGACGAAGTGAATCGTCCAGCACATTGGTTTAACCCCCCCCCCCCCAATGATAGTGCACAAGAATCAAAGAAAATATGCCGCCTAAAATTATTGCAAAATGGCGATCCATGCACCTAGCTATTCCGGAAATAACAACAACGCCATCAAAGCAAGACCAGAGATGATATTTAAAATTTGTGAGCCCACTCGTGTCCCTAAAAAAATTTAGGGGCAATTGTGGGTACCCCTTTTGTCGAACATACCCATAAAAGTAGCCGACCAAGCCCAAATAGAGAATAAAAGACACCCGACCCAACTTATGTGTTTCGAATGACGGTTAAGATAAAAGGATATGACCAAGTCCATCCCCAAAAATCTCGGATGAGATATTCAAGGGATACTTGGTTAACGTGTTGTCTACCAACACTCACTCTCTCTCTTTTAGCTTAATATGTATTGTACCCCTGGCCCGGGGCATAGGGGAATGAACAATATTCTTGAAAGTTACTTAAATACAACACTAGACCTCTCCGTGGACGTAAGCAATTTGCCGAACCACGTATATTCTTGTGTTGTGTGATTGTGATTATTGTTGTTCTTATTATCTTGGTGCGTGTTTTTCTTCATTAATTACTTGTGTTGGGATTTTTGTCACCACAATATCATTGTTTTATATATATATATATATATATATATATTTTTTTTTTTATAGATGTTGCTAAAGTGTATTATGGATGTTGATTTTTGTTAACTTTGGATGTTGGTAGAATACTGAAGTTTAGACGTAAGATCATCTTTTTACTTCTTGACTTTATTTTTTTTGTCCATATTTTTGTTTAAGCAGACATTGGAGATAATGTAAAATTTAGATTTTGGGGTAAGGATGATATTTTTGAAAAAAAAAACATATACTGCTACAAAAGGAGAAAATAGGTGAAACTATAACAAGAAAGTAAAAAAAAAAAAGAACCTTTAATAAAGGAGACTTGGTTCGAAAAATCATTTTACCTCTAGGATCAAAAGATCCAACCTATGGCAAGTGGCCCCTAAAGTGGGAAGGGCCATTTCGAATATATAAAGCATTCAAATCTAAGGGATATTAATGGACGCATTAACATGAGAAAAATAAATGCCATGTTTTTAAAACCATATTACTCAACTATTTGGGATGCAAGGAAACAAGACAAAAGTAATGATTGAATATCTATCTATATATATATATACACATATCATTGTTCTAAAAAATCCGCCTAGGCTTAAGGCTTGGGAGAAACGCTTTGCCTTAAATTTTTTACGCCTTATTATTGGTAAAACCCTTAAGGTGCACATTTTTTCTAAAAACAACATTGCTTTAGTGAAATGATATCACCTTGTAAAGATTTTTTTTACTAACCGGACCATTATCTCATGCAAAATAATCGAATAGTATTTTAATTTGCATATATTCAAACATATTTTTATGATATGTACAATTTTAATATTTTAATAGCCTTGTTATGGTTAAAAAATCTTAAAATATATTAAGAATGCCTAAACACCTTTTTACGCATAAGGGCCGCCTAGGCTTCTAAGGCTTAACGCTTGGCCTCCACGCCTCAATCACCCCCCGCATTTTTTAGAACCTTGATATATATATATATACATGTTATAAGTGTTTGAACAAAAAAGACCTAAAACTAGTCCACAAATTTTGGTACATAACTCGTTTGGTTCTAATTTGTACCATATCTCCCTTCGAACGAGGCTGCATTAGTGGTAAACACTTGCATATATCCTACCAATTGATTTTGTCTTAGTTTAAAGTCAACTTCCTCCATGGATGCTGATGAGTGATATTTTTGTTCAGTTCGGTGGCGAACGCAGGCATCACATGGAATAGCCAAACAATTGTTGGCTAAACTCTAAACGTGGGATCAACGATTTAGTAGTCTGAACAGGCATCCGAGCACACATCTTCATCAACCGAATAATTATTGATTAGTTTTAACTCTTGAGACTTTATCAACTATCCATTACTTCAAATGGGTATCACGTTCCTATAAAGGCGAACCACTATCCCGGTGAAAAGGAGATATAGGAGCATGCAAATCGGCCAGGGACGAACACATGTATCTCAACTCGACTTCCCTCAGCGTGCATTCAACAAAATAGGAGTAACGTTGTAAGGCTACGTATATAAAGCCTCATATAGTATTGAAACACAGGAACAAATTTCCACGTACAACCATCCTTTGTAATTCTACAGATCAATAAAGAACTCCCCTCTCCCTTTTCCCTGTGGATATAGGATAAGTCCAGCCAAATCACGTATTTCTTATGTTCACACTTTTTATTGTTCATTCAATTTACTTTATTATTGTGTTGTGTGTAAAAATAATATTATGTCCTAATATAATTGGCGTCATCCATAGGAAAGAAAATTTTCAAAACCATGAACAAGAGCCAAATGACTCACGACATTAATGAACTAAGGGGGAAATAACAAGACCTTTATGCTCATCTTGCTAAAATTTTAACTTATCTACCACCTAAACCTCCACCATCATCAGAGAAACATGCGGACCAAGTTCCGTCGGTGGAATAAAACATGGAAAATAAGGTTTCCCTTTTGCCTCCACCTCTGTCGGCACTCTCGTCCACTATCATAGAGCGTCAATGGTTAGGCTAGTCTACCCTCCACTAGTTTTATGAATTTTAGAGACAACGGATGTGCATCTCCAGTTTGTCGAGAGGTGGTGGACTATCCATTGTTGTCCAATTTTAAGCTCTCGATGATGGATTCATTTAATGGAACAATGTATCTTAGGGATCGCATTGATCACTACGAGGCCCACATGGGCTTCATTTCTAATCCGGATCAGATCAGGTATCGAGCCTTCGCTATGACTTTGAAGGGGTCGATGAGGACCTGGTATAATTTTCTGCCTCCAGACTCCATTACACGCTTTAAAGAGATCTCAAAACGGTTTGTCAAACATTTCATCGGAAGCAAGGTCCACAAAAAAACCCTCACCACTTGTTCAATGTCCTGTAGACTAAGGACAATACTCTTAGTGAAAATGTGAAGAGGATTAATAATGAGATGCTCCAGATCAACCATCCGGATGAGAGAGTGGCCATCAAAGCCTTCTTGTGTGGGTTGTATAGTAGCACACTATTTATTCCTTATCAAACAACCCTTTTATCAACATGACTGAACAGATGAAATAAGTGGAGAAACACATCTATGTAGAGGAATCCATCAGCAGTCGATAACCCACTCATCAGGTGGTAGAATTAGGAGAAGGGAAACCAAAAGATGACCGGAACAAGTGGAAGTTTGCTTAGAAAGGGAATTATATTGTAAACCAGTCCCTAACCGAACAATACACTCCATTCAACACGATTGTGGGATGGGTGATGAGTAACATGGTTGACCCAAAGATGTTGAGGTGGAAAAATAATACCAAGAATAGACCCTTCAAACTAAAGTCTAATTTATATTGACAATTCCACCATGATTATGGCCATGATACAAATGATGGTATTCATCTAAAGAGCAAAATTAAGGGATTGGTTCAGAGGTGGCATCTACGAGAGTTTGTGGGTGGAAAAGGTAGAAAATAAGAAGAGCGATATAACAAGTGAAGGAATGTCTAACGTAGAAGACGATCAAAAGAGCAAGACAAAAGGCGCGAGGATCCTAAAGAGGTAGATGGTGTAAAAAAAAGAGGATTAACATGATATTTAGTGTATTTGCGACTAGAGGGGAATCAATATCAGCCCAAGGAGCATACACGAGTAAAAAAATGAGATGATAGAGATCCAAATAGAAAATACCTTAAAGGATTAGTTGGGAATCACTTTCACACTGAAGGATTCTCATCATCTGATTACCCCACATGACGAACCCCTTATAATTAAAGCATTGTTATTCAACTAAATGATCGTGAGAGTCATTATTTATAAATAAAGTTCGATAGACATCATTTATTTGCGAGTTTTTTTAGCAGATAAAGTTGGAGGGAGGACGGCTGTTGTTAGTATAAGGTCCTCTCTTGGGCTTCTTCGAAGAGAAAGTATTAGTAGGGATTAATAGAATTTATGTTCATAATAGGGAGGAGCCCTAGGTCGACTACACTATAGGTATAATTTTTAGTAGTCAGGCCGCCTTAAGCCTATAATGTGTTGATTGGGTGAATGATCCTGAGTAGACCTGGTGTAGTTTTTTTAATTAAATCCCTTTCCCTTCTGTTCCCTGCGCTGAACGGGATGGGAACAATGCACGAAAGTCATTTTTGAGTCTGGAGTTATTACATAGCATTACTGAAGAAGAAGAAGAAGAAGAAGAAGAAGAAAGAGGAGGAATCATTTAATATAGATAGTCAAATTAGAGGGAGGAACCAATCATTGGGTCTTTGGTTGATGATCTGATCCCGATTTCCACTATACGATAATATCCCAGAGAAGGTAGTACATGGGATCGTAACTAACTAAAATGAAAAGGGAGGAATATTTTCATTCCTAAAGAGGAACCACATGATGTTTGAGTGAAGTAATAAGGATATATCAGGCATTGATGCCTCGACAATGACCCATCAACTGAAGGTCGATCCATACAATTGACTAGTGCAACAAAATAAGAAGGTGTTCGCCGCAAAGGAATTTGGTAGCCCATGACAAAGTAGGGAATTTGTTTGATGCAGGTTTTATTCAGGATGTCAAATACCCCCAATGACTGTCGAAAGTTAAGATGGTCAGAAAGTCGAATGAAAAATGTCAGCTTTTTATAGATTATTTTTATTTGAACGAGGATTATTTGAATGATTCATATCCACTACCAAGGATTGATGCACTGGTGAATGCTTCATGAAGGCACAAAAAATTATCCTTCATGGATGACTACTATTAGTACAATTAGATCTGCCCCGATTGATAAAGAGATAAACCCATTTATAACAAACCAAGGAACATACTGCTACTGAGTGATGTCGTTCGGGTTGAAGAACGTCAAAGAAATATACAAGAGACTTGTTACCAAGATTTTTTAGGAACAAATAAGGAAGTTGATGAAAGGGTACATTGATGACATGTTGGTGAAGAGTATGAAGGCGGAATATCACATAACCGACTTGGAGGAGAACTTTTAAATCCTCTATCTGTACCAGATGAGACTAAACTCGAAGAAGTGTGATTTAGGCTTGGCATCAAGAATTTTTTTAGGATTTATGGTTACCCAAAAGGGGATAGAGGCACACCTAAAAAAATCAGGCATTGTTGAACATGAGGAGTCTGAAGATCGTTAAAAAAGTCGCTGATCAGGAGAGTAATGACACTAAATAAACTCACCATAAAGGCAAATGATAGGTGCATATATGTCTTCAAAACATTATAAAAGGCATTATTTTGGACAAACAAGTGCGATCAGGCCCTTCAAGATCTGAATACCTATTTGGTTGATCACTTCTCTAGTTTAGCATCAACCAATTAACGAAACCCCTTATGGAAACCCTACACTAACCCAATATTTAAATTGATAAAGCAAAGGCGATCAACATGATAAAATGAGGGATCAGTTGGATGGATAAGTACGTTCAATATATAAAAGAGGGAATCCTCCTAAAGGATCAGGAGGAAGCAAATAAGGTGCGAGTCAAGGCAGTGAAGTACCTACTTTATAAAGGAGTCTAGTACCAAAGAGGGTACACTCAGCCTATCATTTGTTATGTTCATCGAATAGAGGTGGCAATAGTTTTTATACGTCTTCGTGAATGAGTTTATGAGGGAAATCCAGGGAAAATGAACCCAGCACAACTATTGACTAATAATGAGCAAATATGCCAAATAGTACGTAAGAAAGTGTGACTGATGTCAATGAACTACGAACTATATCCACCAGCCGGCCGAAGAACTTTCAATAATTATTTCACCATGGTCGTTTGCCCTATGGGGGATGGACATTCTCGACCCATTTCCTACTTGGAAAGGTCAGTGAAAGTTTCTCCTAATATCAATCGACTACTTCACAAAGTGGGTTGAGGCTGAAACCTTAGCGTGGATCACCAACCAAAAAGTGCATTCATTTTTCTATAGATACATCATTAGTCGGTTCGACATTACATACATTATCATCTCCGATAATAAACGGGAATTTGACAGTATAAGGATGGACAAGCTATTCGAGCAGTTTGGGGTGAGGCATTAGTTCTCTGCACCCAAACATTTCAGATACGACATACAGGTAAAAGTAAAAAATCGTACATTACTGCACTTAATAAAGACTAAACTAGAAAATTCCAAGGGTTTATAGGTAAAGAAGATAGTCTCAGTCTAATATGGGTGTACAAGATGACAATGAGAGGACCCACGAGGGTGACACCTTTTGCTCTCAGTTACGACACGAAAGTTATGGTGCCGATCAAGATTGAGATACACAATTTGTGGTTTTATTATTTTGAAAGGGAATATAATGATGAACGACTTAGATCCAATCTTGACCTCATAGAAGGACTAAGAGAAGAGGCATCACTAAAAATGGTCACGACCCAATAGAAAATAGCCCAATACTACAACATGAGGGTAAAAAAATAACATTCTAGGTACGTGACTTTGTCTTTGGGAAAATGATACAATCAACTAGGAATCCAAGCCATGGAAAACTGGATGATAACTGAGAGGACCCATATGTCGCCCCAGGAATGATTCGACCGAGAACTTATGGACTGAGGGATCATAAAGGCCGAGCCCTTCCTCGATCGTTGTCTATGGAAAATATGAAGATATATTATAAGTAGATGAGCAAGTAAAGGCCGATTTTAACAGAGCACCATGCAACAATTAGAATTTGTGAAGCACTTTTGTATCCCTTTAATTTTGTTTAGTATTTTATTTTATGTATTTCCCTTTCTTTCCTTGTAACGTTGCCCTGAGCAGCACCATTATTATAAATAAAGGAAAATGTTCCTCCAATATTGTGTTTTCTATAATGCCCATCCCACTCGGAGCATTCTTATTTATGCACCAATAAAGTGGTAAGATTCCCACATAAATTATTCAAGACATACCAAATTATGTACCAATAACTAGGTCAGAAGAAGGCGCACACCAGGCTTTATCCTGATACGCCTTTTTCAAATTCACATGTCTTGGAAGAATAACTCGATTAATCACCGAGTTAAGCCCCGACCACCTCAAATTTGATTAAGCCTACACCGCATGGTCTCCTCCGAGTCAATAAAGGCAACATTTGATCACACGATTCATTTTAAAATTAAGGGGGTAACAAGGCAAGTGTATTGAAGTTCGAGGCAAAATATTTTTTAAATAAAAACTGTTGATCAAATTCAGAAATAAAATAATCGTTCACATCACCATTCATTCATTGACCTTCGAAGTATAAACATCTCGGTTCATCAACCGAGTATTAATAACTCAATGAACATCACCCGTTAAAGACTTATATTAATTTGCCATCGGTAATATGTAAAGGCTCATTCATCTATATCTAAATGATGATTCAGTAATAATTTATCACTTGTAGAAGGACTACCTACTCACAAAAAGTTTTTAGACAAGTCACATCATTCACACCATATAAGTAAAACAATCAGCGAATATGATCAATAAAAGTGAAAGGCAACAATGATCATATCATTTAATAAAAAATAGCTTAAAGTTATGACCACATACAAGTTTTAAACTAGGTTCAAAAGAAAATATTATAAACTATTTATAATATTCAAGTGTTTATAACATAAGAGAATAAAACCTATGAAGTTGGGTTGGAGCTGGAGTAGAGGCAAAAGACAAAATGTAGCTTAGTTACTCAGGCATGGACACATGGAGGTTTTTATCATCATATATGGTCGGGGATAAGGCTTGGTAAGAAGTCTTCAGTACTCAGCGTACCCCTCTTGATCCATACACGAAGGCAATGGCATTGAATCTTCTTAAACACCTCCACAGTCCTCCGGATTGAAAGAAGACAAATCCATATGAAGACATATTATCTTGACCCAATTCATTAGCTCATGATAACCACTTAGAAAGGATTTATACTTAATCAACCCACAATAGTAAGAGGATATAAAAGACCTCAGATACCTAAACCTAATAAGAAGGTTTAAATCCCTTTAGTCTTAAATAACCTCGTCCTTATTTTGTTCTTATGTGCCAAATTACACTTCAGATCGGACACTTAGTTTAAAATCTGATCCCTCTCTTTGGCTAAATTTTTCTTCTCAGTTAGGGATAAATCCTTGGCATTCTTCTCGATTTAAACTTCACTTATGGAATTTATGAGGTCCTTTTCGGCCTTACTCTGAATCCTCTTTTCGGCCTCCAAATTATCCTTCGGCTTCAAAATGGTTATGGGCTCATCCTTTCGCTCTTTCTACCTCTGGGCTATGTAAGTCTTGAGGATACTCACTTATCATAAGAAAAGGAGTAAGTCACATAACACAAGATAGAGTTAAGTACGACATGGGAGAGTGAGTTACTACCTAAGACCCCAACTGGATGATTTGCTTAGCGCTTCCGATCGATCCCCCTTCAAGGCACTTAACCTTACCAGCCCTCATAGCTTCCTAAAAATCCAATTAAGTCTCCTCTAGATTATCCCATCAAATTTGAGGTGGATTTTTTTTCATCTACTCAACCTCAAGGGTCTCATCATTAATGATCAACCTCCTTTGGACAGAAGTTAGACTAGTCTTAGCTTCCATAGGCCTCTTTTAAGTACGCCTCCTCTTAAGAGGCTCGTCACCCACCAATTGAAGGGATGATGTCTCCTCAACCTCATTCATTTAACGAATGGTATCATTAGACCCGACCAGTTGGACTGGAGGGCTCTAAATAGTGGAGGTAGCTTTCGGTTGAGGGACAATCGGATTGGTAGGCTGAGGGGTAACCAGTGCTCGATTATTCCTCCGAAGAGACTATCTGTATGCCTGATAAGACATTTTTCCAACAACTGATAAGATATTCAGGTAAAGTTAGTCAATTATAGAAAGTACTAATGCTAAAATGAGAGGAGTAGGAGATATCCTTATTCAATTTTAGCTCAGAGATGAAAAGCATCCCGATTAGGCACCTCCTTGCCCCTTGTAATGAAGCCAAGATGCTTTATGCTCCGAAGGTTACAAAGATCCTTAAACGAGCGAGCTTTCTTCACTGCTTCCCAAACCCTATATTTCTTGTACTTGGGAATATCCGAAAGATTGGTGAAGATACCTATGTAACACAAAGAACATAATTATTAGTATGAACAAGTATCACATAAAAGATAAAGTATAAACTTACAAAGATGCGAGAATCACTCAAATCAAGTTTGTTCCATATGAGTGGAATAGTAAGGAGATCGCCCATAAGGTCATTTTGTTCATAATATTCCCATCCTTCACCACAGATGAACATGAATCAGTGCCTCCAATCGTGGTTTGAGGAAGGACAGGAAGTAACGAAGCATATATTCTAATTGTTATAAGCTAATTTATACCACCCCTTGCGAGGCCATAAATTTATAGACCGTCAGTAATCCAGCCACTGTTTAACAAGTTGTGAGACTTATCCCTCATAAATATTCACGGCTTGGCTAATAGATAAAGCCCTAGGGATAGCAAGATGCTCAACCCCTGTCAGTGGCATTTTGTTCAGAATTATAATTTACGGAATCATAAGGTTCTGAAGGGTTTTTCCTGGTGGTCCTAATTTGAAGGGGGTTTAGGTCCTATACCTTGAATATTATTATTTGGATTCTAGATGGACGGTCAAATCTCCCAATAGTTGATGAAGAACCCCTTGTGTGGATCCCCTTCGCTCATTATGTCTGGGGCCCAAAAGCATCCATGATTGCAACCATGTTTGCTAAGGCTCATTAAAATTGGTATATTCTTGATGAGCGAGGTTAAGAGAAGGACGAAAAGGTTGGAGCCAACCAATATATTAAAATAATGGTGAATAAGAGGATATAAAGTTTAAAATGTAAGGTTTACCTTTATGTAATTGGGACGCTAAGGTGTTGTGACACCCCGCCTAATAAAATACCGGCGATCACTCATATATCAAATTAAAATAGGAGTCTCATATGATTCATTCTTAGCATCACTGTCGAAAATCAATTTATTTACTAATATCCTATTAGGCTGGCGTCAAATTTTTGTAATTGACTAATCTTTTTAACCAAACCATTCAAATAAATCAATTACAACAATTTATATGCAGCAACTGAAATGAAATAAAATAAAATAACCGAACACTCGGTTCAATAATACAATCAAATCGAATGCCGCACTAAAAGGCGATAAAAGAATAAGTGAGTACAGTTGGGCCATAAGCCCGAATGTTTCTACAATACCTCCTATCTAGATCTCAATGATAGAAGCGTCTAATATAAACCTGCTTGCATCCACAGCTGCTGCAGCAAACGTCTGACTCGAAAGAATTATCATCCAGGCGTCCCTGTGTCTGGACACACACACACACACACACACATATATATATATATATAGCAAGAGAGGGGAAAATAGAGAAACGGGTCAAAGCCCGAGTTTTGAAAACATTTTAGCAAGTGCATTAAAATCCATATTTTAAAAAAAATATGTTATTTCTCATATTTAAACTGGTATCTCTCTCACATGAGATACATCTCACCCCTCTTCTAACAGTGCACAACTATCGCATACCTTTTTAAACAACCTAGTTAAGCTACCCTGCCTAACTAATGTAATTACCCACCTTCTAATAATCCTCATCAATTCGAGTACTAAGGACTAAACTTCTCCCCATTCCCAATATTACGTTATGTTCGTGCGTGAGGTGTCTCGCGAAGCGAAATCCAAATAAGGAACCCCCCCGATACACTACTACGTGACAATGTTGATCATCGGGATCCATTAGGCCTTCAGTACATACCATATTTATACCATCCCGTATTTATTAATAGTTCTCATTAGAACACAAGATTCATATTCATATAAATCCGGATATTCATTTACCGGAAGTAATATCACACTTTATTCATTCTTTTCACTTTATACAAGGTTAGGTTATATGATATCTCATCTCATATATATAAACAATATACTATATGCAACAAGTATATTAATCATCCACTGAACTATAATATAAGTGGCTTAGTCATTCTCATTTACTAAGCATCCGTGGATTATCTCAATTACACATATATGTTAATCACAATACATATATATACATATATGGCACCCCTAGGCTCAGCTGCGGTGCACTCATACTCTGCTATCAAATCCTTGTACATCGCGCACATAAGGATCACGCGTTCCACATCACTCAGGAACCGTATCAATACAAATTACACATATTGGAGGCGAATATAGTTCACATACCCATGGGTCACGCACATACCTACGCTCCCATAGTCAGTAGACTTATCGGCTCACAAATAAGCCCTTCATAATCCTATGTTCTTGAGGTACCAAATCTAAACTCCCCCGGAAGGCAACACAGGATAAGATTGTCCTCACACGAAAGCCAACCTCCCGTGATAACAAGTATGGTAGGTATGTCATACACATAATAAATAATCATATAGGTATACATTCCACCTATATAAATATATCATCAATTTGTTATTCACACAACCATATTATAATTATAGGTATTTCTCTCACCTATAAATAATTTCCCATAGGTAATTATTTAACCCACGTATATAATAACATTCGGGCATACGCACAACCCGTATAATAAATTTCCTACGTAGTATATTTATCTCTCGAATATCCTATGCATTTTTCAATTTTGACTAATCCACAATATATTATTTTCGAGATTTTCTCACTGCACGATGACAATACCAACAACACCGATATATTTATTCGTCCCATAAATAACGATAGGCATTCCTCTCACCTATAATAATTGTCATAAATAGACGTATCAGATGACTGCTCAATTCTCTTTAACCCGTATCCTAAATTTCATCCTAGTCACCTCATAGGATTTTACTCAATCAAAATTAGCATATAAGTGTGTTTTCTACGCGCACAATTACTTATATAAAATTTTGCACATCTAAACATCACCCCGAGTGTTACTCCTCCCAAACACCCCTATTTGGGTAAATTTTGGGGTTTACTTTCATCTAACCCAAGATACACACCTTACTAAAAAAAAATATTTAGAAGTCCCCACACTATTTTTAGGAACCCCAAATATTTATCTCCAAATAATTTTAGCCTTTATTTTTTTTTTCAAATTTCCGAGTGCATTTTCGAGTTGGTGGTTTCACCCCGGAACTGCCATCTTGTAAAAATCATAACAATTCGTAGAAAAATAAAAAAATATGCAGTCGGCGCCCACGCGACCGTATCGAAAAGATCTACAACTTTCGTGTTTTGACTGAGATCTTAATCTGTCCTTTTCCTGTCCGAATTTATCCCGTAAGCTACGTAGTTACTATTCATCATCTTCTCCAAAATCCCAAACTTCCATTAATACACCTCCGAGGTTTTTATTTTCTCTCCCATCATCATACAACCTCAATAAATCATAAATACACACATAGAAAGGGTTATAATCATCCTAGAATCCAGATTCAACAATTAATTTCAATTAATTCCTAAATTTCTCAAATTTGATATTATTCGGGTTTTACTCGTTAATCTTTCGAAAAATCTATTTTGATTCAAAAAAACTCATCCCAAAAATCTTTATAGTTTTACACACCAATTATAATATGAGAAATAAACACACTAAATTTATAAAGCAAGTAAACACTTGCCTCGTGGATTAAATTCGACGACCCCGAGTCGAATCCCGCGAATTTTGGTCGAAAATATCTTCTTCTCCCTTCTTCTGTTCTCTTCTTCTTCTTCTTCTTCTTCTCTCCCTTCTCTCTTCTCTTTCTCTCTCTTAGGTCTGATTTTGGGGCAAAAATGAGGGTTTTCTCTTATTAAACCCGAAATTGGGTGTATACACAATTGTTAAATGACTCGTGTACTCATTTACGAGTCCCCACTAGTCCAAAAATGCCCGGAATCCAAATACTATCCCCAGATACTTTATTTTGACTATCTCGGCCATTCCGAACCCAATGGCGCAGTTGAAATCTCCATCCGAGTCACTTAACTGAAATTCACTATTTTGACCCAACACGTTCAATTCACGTATTTTTTCATTTAAAATATTTCCTTTGTCGCTTTACCCAACTTGCGACATGTAATTAAAAATAATCCACTCATATAAGTAGTCTCTTAAGAAAATATAATCCGTGTAAATATTAGTCCGACACTTGAAAACTAATATTTACTATTTACTTTATAACATTAAATTTATTTAATTTCACTCATAAATTCCAAAATTGCTATTCACAGAAATTCCTTAATTTACCAAATTACGCCCACCTTTGTAATTTAAATATCTTTAAAAGTACGGGGTATTACAGGTGTTAATCCTAATAAAATATAAAATGAATCCTAGGCTTTGGTAATCCGTAACTAGGAATTATAAAGAAAAATACAAATAGGGAAGAGAGACATATAGGTAGACGGAGTAAAATAAAGGAATAACATAGTGCATAAATCATAAACCGCGAGAACTCGTTGAGAAGAGGAATATAGGGACTCCACACAGGTAAGAGAACAAGAGAGTATGGGGGTAAAGATGTAGAACATTGTAATACCCCGTATTTTTAAGGGATTTTATTTTAATTATGGAATTAGGATTAAGTAATTTAAATGGAGAAAATTTATTTATAATTAATCCGGATTTAAATTTAATAATTACTAGCGTGACGAGAGTTAGTATTTATTGGTGATACTTATGTTGAATATTACTTAGCGAGTAAAGTAATATATGATTACGAAAATATTATTATGGCCGGGAGTGAAAAATATGGCAGTTGCAATACACTTAGTGTGGGTCGTGTCAGTATTACTTTATTGGGTTAAAAAGGTAATTTATTTTTAAGTAACTCATATGATCATTTTGAGTGCGCCTATGAGTTCGAAAGGGCCGAGATAGTCAAAATACTCTACTCGAGTGTTTTATTTGGATTTCGAGGCAATTTAGGCCAAACCGACACCCCAGAGGGGTATTTTGGTCTTTTGAGATTTTGGGGAATTAAAATGGATGAAAATAGATAATTAAAAGGGAAGTGTACGTGGGTAATAGGTTACCTGTCAGTTTCCAAACCTAAATGAGAGAAAGAGATAACCAAAGAGGGAGAAGAAGAACTCCATAGGTGCCCTGGGATAAAGACTCAAGCTCTCACACCAAAAATCACACCAACGCATAGATCGTGAAGAGAGGATCGCCCCAATATCAGTTTCATTCAGCGAATCAGAAGTTCATAAAAATTCAAGTGTTTACCTTGCTAGATTTTAGAGCATATATGATTCATGTTTATTTAGTTGATGGTTAAATCATAATATCATGTAATTGGGACTGAAATTGGGAATTTATTCATGTATGTGATATAGGATTGCATGTAGTTGAATAACTATGTATTGGGGATTAGAAACTTGAATTTTATCTGTTGAAACCACGAAATCATATATGAGTTTAGTCGGTCATTAATGGTGATTATATGAAATTAGGGCTTATTGAAGATTTGAGAAATTAATCGAAATTCATGTTAAAATTTTCGGGATTTGATGTTAAAAACGGATGGGAAAGTGATCTAATACTAGGGGATATAGTTTAGAGTTGTTGAATTTTAATTAGGGTGAGTTTTAAGTGATATTGTTGTTGAATGAATTGGGAAAACGTAATTGTTGGAAGTCAGGGACGAACTCTAAATTCTCATTCGAAGACCTGCCCAAGTCGTTCGAACGACCTCGTTCGAATGAGAATTCCATTGATATTACTAATGAGATTTGGTTTAAAGTTCGTTCAAAGTGAGATCCTCATTCGAACGACCTCGTTCGAATAAGAATTCACAGCTTCTAACGAGATGTCAGAAACTCCAATTTTTGCCCGGACGAGTTAAAATCCTTCTAGGCTGATTCAAGTGAGAGCAATGACTTACGTTAACATTGAGTGACTTAAATTCTTAGTTTAGTGGTGAGATGAGGGTGTGACTACTAAGGGAATATGTTGGAATAAGAGAACCCTAAGGAATATTTAAACGATTGAGAGATAAATCATACGGTTAGTGTATTGTGAGTAATAGGGATGATAATGCTACATATAAATTTAGGGATTTGGGTTGCGTGAATATCTAATGAATATAATAAGTTGTGTGTATACTTATTGATTGAACTATTATGTGTATAACATACCTACGTTGCTTGCTATCGAATGGAGGTTGCGCATTGTGGACGATCATTCTTTGAGGAGCCTTCGGGTGGGATCTTGATTTTTACCAATAGAGCATAGAACCTAGGTACGGGATATCTGTGAGAATGATAGTGATGCCGGTAGTATGGGTGCGTAGGTATGTGCGTAGCCCATCGTCTTGGAACTATGTTTGCCTTCAATATGTATGTTTGTTTTGATGGTTCGCGAGAGATTGAACCAATAGTCATTTATGTCATGAGCGATGCACCGGGACATGATAGTAGAGTATGCATGCACCGCAGCTGTGTCTCGGGGTGTAGTATTGTGTATATATATACTGGTGATACTATCTACTGTGTGAATTAAGTGGACCAGATTAATAATAAAATCTGAAATGAATTAAGTTGGTGAACACTTAATTATATTAAATTGAAAAAATGCTTATCAACGTTAAAAACAAATTGGATATATATATCTATTATGTATATTACGAGAGAAATATATGGGAACGACATTGGGCCATGATTAGATGTTAGGATTGAGAGAATTAGTTGGCATGGGAATAGAAACTAGTAGGGTTTGAAGGTACGTTAGGCGTGCACATTAGATGAGAGGTGATCATCTCAAGTGAGTACGATAATCTAACATGAATAATATATGTGATATTAACTCATTTTAAGAACTTGCTGATTTTTAAACTATTTTCAACTCGGGCTCTGACCCGTTTTTTGCAAATCTCTTTTCTTATCAAATTATTTTAGGTACCCAGCCACAGGGACACCAAGCATAGGAGTTCCATTCACTCGACGAGCTGTAGCTGCTGTGGAGGTTACAGGACCTTGGTAGTAGACGCCTCTATGTCCATCATTTCTTCCTTTTGAGTTATTTTATCAGCTAAGGCATGTTACCCCTTTTCTATTCAGATATTAAGAGATTTTGAATTTAGTTATTTACTTTTTTCAGTTGTTGGTTTATTTCTGTTAGATTATTGTATTTGGTACTTAGATTGGAAGTGTTTACTCTAGTGACATTTATTATTGCAGTTATTTTCTATCATATGAGATTAGTGTGAATGGTGAATGTTAAATTATTCGTTAACCTAGTTTTATATTAATAAAAAGATAAAATTTTGACATCACCCTTTTTAAATATTAGGTGGTTAGTATTTAATAATAAATTTGTCGACAGTGATGCATAATCTTAACTAACTGGATATTCTGATTTAATTTAATAAAGCACTGATAACCCGGTATTTAATTAGGCGGCGTGTCACAAACATGAAATGCTCAAGTAGAAGTCTAGATATGAGAACGTTTAGAAAATGGATGCACTTTGGTTTTATACTTGAAAAAAGAAAGCCTCTTAAAATTCAATGGTCAAATCTTGTCTGATCTAATGAACATGAGCGTTTGATGGATGACACACGAGATCAAAGTGAGTGAGATGGATTCAGACACCGACACACACCTCAGGAGCTGGCGCATCTTCAGACGTGCTATGGTTATGGCACTTCTCCCAGATGACACCTCACATTGGTATTGGGTATCAGTAAATCATCATTTCTCCATAAATACTTATGTCAACATAAAATCCCAAGCATATCATAATGAATCAAGACTAAGCCAGTTGTCACATCTATCACGAGATATTGTAGATGGTTGTGGATATATGAATGATATGAGCCATGTTCGGCCATGAGAAACTCTTCGGCTCATCTTCGTGAACACAATGAGTTTTTTTTTGGGGTGGGTGGGTGGGGGGTAGTAGCTCATGGGGGATATTTTGGTGAGTTTGGTGTAATACCCCACACTTTAGGGGTAATTATTAAATAATTAAATATTAAATTTGGAGATATTATAATTAAATATTTAAATAAAAATTAAAATTAAAAAATGCATGAATAGTAAATAAGTAAATGTGAAGTAAATAAATAAATATGACTAGTAAATGTAAATAGTAAATATAAATAGTAAATAGTAATTTACTAATCGAGTAAAAAAAATGTGATGGTTCCTCCCCATATTTTAAGGCTTTCCTTAAGCCATATTTCAAGGAGTACCTCAATCATATTTTAAGGATTATTACTTTAAGCCATGTTTCATGGAGTACTTTAAGCCATGCTTGTGACTTACTTTAAGCCATATTTCAAGGACTACTTTAAGCCATATTTAAGGATTACTTTAAGCCATGTTTCAAGAATTAGTTTAATCTAATTTTATGGGTTGACTCACATATATGCCTATTAATGTGCTATATATGTGTGTGTATTATGAAAGGAAGAAATAAGATTGAAGTGCACTCTCTCTCACTCGTTGCCTTACTTTATTTTCTATACTTCATATATCTTTCTCCTATACTCTCATAAAACATCCAACATAAATTGAGAGTCTTAATTTATCATCATAAAAAACTACACTCCTAGCCACAAAATTATATTTTTCTAAAATTATTTTGGAAGCATTTTGTGGAGTCATTTTGGTACAAGAGTTAGGAGCAATTGAGGAACATTTTCAGCATATTTTTTAGAGAATGTTCTTCAACACTACTTCTTACAAGTTTTTGGAATTTCTTCACGAGACAAGTGAACATTATAGTCCTCCCCTTTTATGGATTTAATATTAATTCTTACCTCAGCCTAATTTTAATTACTAAAATGAGTTAAAGATACTTAGGGCTTATAAATTTCTTCCCTATAACATTATTGTTGAATTGAAGAAGTAGCCATTAAAGTAAGAGGAGTTTGTAGTCTAATTTTGTGATCTAAATAATTTTATTAAAATCTAATAAAATATCATATGTTAATAATGTGTGTTGATATAAATTTGTTTTTAGAATTAACTAATATAGAATTTTTTGTTGGGAGAAATTAATTTTGCAAAATTCATGCACAGGTAAAAATTGATATTCGGTAGATTGTACATTTGTTACTAAAACTTGAATATCTCCTAAAGTATAAATAAATTTTAGGTGATTCCAAGTTCATATGAAACTAGATTAATATATATTTCCAACAATGTAAGGTACACCACCTAATTAGTTTCCAATTAGTATAGATTTATATAGAAATTGACAAAAAATATAGATTGTTTTCTGGAAAGTCTGACCCAAATGAACTAAAATATCAATATCTCCTAGAGTCAGTGTTCTAAAAGGCGCGCCTAGACTTGAGGCTTGGGAGAAATGCCCCCCCTCAAGCCTTTTACGCCTTATTCTTGGTAAAAGGCTTAAGGTGCACTTTTTTTTAAAACAAAAACGCTTTAGTGAAACGATATCGCCTTTTAAAGTCTTTTTAAAAAAAACTGGACCAATATCTCATTCAAAACAATCAAAAGACAAATGGTATCCCAAACCTCTCTGCCTTTCTTCCAAAAAAATGAGCGTTTTTACTTTTCTTTTTCTGTTTTTTTTAGTATTTTAAAAAAAATAGTATTTTAGTTTGCATATATCCAGACATATTTCAAAGTATGTACCTATTTAGTATTTTTAATATCCTTGTTATAGTTAAAAATGTTAAAATATATTAAAAAAGCCTAAATGCCTTTTCACACCTTGTTACGCCTAAGGTACGCCTAGGCTTCCAAGGCTTAAGGCTTGGCCTCGCCGCCTTGGTCACGCCCCGCATTTTTTAGAACCTTGCATATAGTATAAATGATTTTTAGGTTAGCCCAAGTTCATATAAAACTAGACTTGCATACTGTTCCAACCATGTATGCTACAATACCTAATTAATTTCCAATTAGTAATATTAATTTGCAAAGTTGATATAAAACATAGGCAATTTCCTGGACATTCTGACTCTATTGTACTAAAATACCAATATCTCATAGACCATCAATCCCGATTGAGGCAATTCAAGATGGGTTATGAACTAGACTCGCAAATATATATTTTTCCAAAGATGAGTCCTTAATTAATTTTAGTTGGGTGTCAGTAAAATTTTGAACTTATAAGAGAGATGTTGTCTTAACAAAAATCCGATGTCGGTCTTGTTTTGTTAAATGAATTTGTTGGGAACATGATTGTTGAGAAAAATTACAAATTTATAGCTATGCGAAGATAGTATAATTCCCATTTGAAAGAATTAATTCCCCCTTTATACATTACTGTATGGAATTCATATCTCACCCCATTCTCTTTTGAAAGAATAAAATATTTTGAGAAGAATCAACGAGATAATAAATTGAAAAGTAAAGACATTTAATTTATTTAGCGATGTTAGAAGCTAATTAGTTACTATACATATTTATACATATATATTATAATTTTTATGCATGACTCTACGCATGGGGCCACTTTTGTTATATTGTTATTATGATATGTTCATAAAAAGGATTACGATGATCTTATTATTGGTGATGTTTTGTGGTGGATAAGGTGAGGCTGGATTCATGTTTATGATGGGGATTTCTATATTTTATGATTCATTTAACATGTGTGGGGTTGAAGTAACACAAATGGGTTATATTTAAAAATAAAAGATTACATTAATTTCTATATATCCGCGAGGTACATTATGTGTTGTGAGACTTAATTTAATAATTATATATTTATTATTTATTTGCATAACTATCATTGGGTGGCTTAGCTATTTTAGCTTGCAATAGCTTGACCACCACTGTTGAACCCCCCCTTTCGAGTGATCCTGATTTTTCGACTTAGCTTTCTAGTCCTTGCTACATCAAGTCCTTTCCCAACCTCATCACCATCATTTGAGGATGTAGGTTCCAGTTTATTTCTTTTAATTAAATTTATGTTTTGAGAGATTCGGGGATTTTGACTTCATTTCTAGCATTTACACCTTTAGTTATTGAGTTAGATTTCTAGTTGGTTGGCTTGTGGAAGTGTGTACTTGTAATGCCACTCAGATGTTATTTAGTAACGAATTATAGTTTAATTGTATATAATATATGGTGGTGATATATTTCTAATCTATTATTATGTTGTGGGATTTTCTTATCGCGCTCTTATTGAATTATCCATATAATTTGCTTTCACTCATGCTAAGGATGGTATTTGAATTGTTTTAAAAAATCGTAGTCTTTTAATAAATAGACTTGATCAAACTAATTATTATAAAATTACAGGGAATCACAGTTGGTATTAGAGCATGGGCCAAGGCAAGATAAGTTCCGTAAGTTCATTCTAGTCCTCCGTGTAGAGTTATTTGATACGTTTGTATTCTTTACATTCTCATTGTAGGCCATGAATTTTAAGGACTTAAGTGACAGTTATCCTAACGAACGAAGTGACTAGGCCATGAAGTGTATCAGGAGGGTTCATTGTTTGGATTTCATTCGTGAGTCATCCCACACATGGTGTTTAGTTCGGTCGAGAGTTAGGAGATATTAGGCGTAAGACTCTTAGTATGTATCTAGTGATACATTTGATGAAGTGTATTCCTAGATTATGAAAAGGTTCAACAATAATTATTTCCCTGAGTTTATTCAGGTTCAAAAGAAAATAGAGTTTATTATACTCTAACAAGGAACAATCTAAAATGATTTCAATTCCACGCGCTAGGGTTTATCTATATCTACCCCTTTAGTTGTATCCATTCTTATTACCGAGACTTGTAATGGGTTAGGCATTAATATTGGTAGGATATGATTTGTATCCAACTTGTTAGTTTTAAATACCCATACATATAATATTATATTGGACATGACTTTGCTATGTACATATCGAGCTTATAAATATTTGCGTAGGTAGAGCCATCTTGTTTGCTATATCGAGTCAAGAGATGTATTTAGTTGTTATGCCTTGATGTGAGGGTGGGGTTACTACCCAGTTGTACTTTATTGATGAGGAGACCATAATGTCCCTAGATATGATTCCAGTACTTCAGAAGTTCACCAATGTGTTCAATGAGATTTTGGGTTTACCTCCAAGTCGAGAGATTGATTTTGTGATAGGCTTACTTTTGGACATAAATTCGATATTGCATGACTCCTATAGAGATGAAGGAACTTATAGATCAGATTAAATAGTCTTTTGAGTAGGGATTAAATCGATGTAGCCCTTCACTTTGGGGTGAACTAGTTTTGTTTATAAATAAGAAATCTGGGTTTTTGTGGTTGTCTATCTACTGCCACGAGTTGAATATAAAGTGACGATGAAGAATAAGTTCCAACTGCCTAGGATTGATGATCTTTTCAATCAGTTGGAGGGAGATTCATTCTTTTCAAGGATTGATATGTGATATGGTTAAACTAATTGAGGGTGCAAAATGAGGATGTTCCCAAGTTATCCTTCTTGACACGTTATGAATCTTATGAGTTCTGACTGATGCCGTTAGGGTTGATTAAAGCCCCAACTGTATTCATGGACTTAATGAATCGGGTGTTCCGATTGTATTTGGACCAGCTCAACATAGTCTTTATTGATGACATTTTGATCTATTCACGGACATAAGGGGAGCATGATTGACATTTACAAATTGCACTCCAGGTTGCGAGAGCATAGAATTTAAGCGAAATTTTCCAATTGTGATATTGAAAGTATGAAGTGAAGTTTTGGGGACATGTTGTGTCACATAAGGACTTTTTTTGGACCCTAGTAAGGTATCAGCCATGTTAGATTGGGGACAACCCATGACACCTATCAAGGTTCATAACTTTTTAGTTTGGCTGGGTATTATAGAAGATTCATCCATGGTTTCTCTAAGATATCTAGATCGATAATTGAGTTGATGAAGAAATGAGTGGTATTCTATTGGAGTGAGAAATGCCAGCATGCGTTTGACCCTCTCAAGGATAAGTTGACTTCAACGCTAGTTCTTGCCTTACCTAGGAGTGGATTTGAGCTTTTGGTCTACACCGATGCTTCTCTATAGGGACTTGGTAGGGGTATTAATGCAAGGGGATAAAATTATTTCACTTGCCTCTTAAAAGTTAAAGCCGCACGAAGTTCACTACCCGACTCATGAATTGGAGTTAGTAGCCATTATATTTGTGTTTCATATATGGAGACATTATCTTTGGGGTTAGAAGTGTAATATCCGTACTTGAATCAAGATACCTTAAATCTCATTTTTACCCCTTCTAGAATGAATAAACTCAAAAGTATCTAAGAAGGATAAAACTACTTTACAAAACCTACAACCTTGTTAAATTATCCAAGTACCCTTAAAGTTTCAAATATTATAAAAATAACCCCTAAACTTTTCAAAGAATCATTACTTGACCTATCCTTAACCCCTAGACCTTAACCTAACCTTATATCAAATGAAACCTTTATATATCAACGAACTAAAAATATAATTTTTAGCCCTTAAACGTCTCTGAAATTATAAAAACTCCCCCAAACTTTACAAAAGTAACACTATTTTATCCAACTAAGTGTATATACTTTCAACTAAGGATTAAAATGTATACCAAACTTATTTGCACATTTCTTCCTTCCCACATCAGCCTCCACCTAAGCTAATGAGTCCAAAAACATATGGTGTGATCATGTACACACGTGAAGAACAGGATTCCTTGTATTTATCTTCTTGAAACTAGGAGTAATCCACCTCTTAATCAAACCAATAAGACCTCCTTCTTCTACGTTTTAAAATCCCCACGAACAGATGCTCCAAAACCCACCACTTCATCTTATAGAAAACTCAAAATTTTCCTCCAAACCAGGTATCATTTCATGCATTATATTCCATTATTTTAATACTAGTTGATATTATGTCTATATCAATCAAAACAGTAGGAAGTTTATGTGAAAAACAATTCCTATTTGAAGAAACTAAAAAAAAACTCCATTAAAGCTTAAGCTTTAATGGTGAATATTAATTTCTTGATTGTAAATCAGTTTTGAAGCTAGGAAATGATTTCTTATGAGCTTAGGAGCTCTAGTGCATTACTCATTTGTAAAAAATCATAACTTTTGAGCCTCAATTTCTTAAGGGAGTTTTTTGTTTCAGAAAACTAAAAACTTCGAATTCTATTCACACAGACCATCTCAAACATTGAAATCAAACCCAAACTCTTCCTTAGGATAGTAGAAACACAACTATACTTATAAGAACCTCTTCCATATTCAATAGAGCTTCAAAAAATTAGTCAAAATTTTCGAAAAATACACGATTTCATATCTCGATGTACACTAAACCTCAATCCATAAAACTTATACTTTTGGATTCCTTCTGCAAAATTAGGTTGGATTGGTTCAGAAATCATCTCAAATGGTTTAGAAATGAATAAGCCATCTCAGGTCAAAGTTTTCCAAACCCTAAGTCTATCATCAAGAGGTTGAAGATGAACTTTCCAACCAGGAGCATTGACTAAGCATGGGAAGGCACGTGGCCAATAAAAAAATCGTAAATTTTTTTCCAATATTTTTATCTTATTTTCCAATATTTTTATCTTAGTTTACTCTTGCACCTTTTTGCATTATTATTTATTTTAAAACCATCAGTAATAACTAGGAAGTAGACTGCCGTGTTATCCCACAGAATTTTCTACTTGTCCTATGGTCTCAGATGATTGAGAGCCGGAGTTTGGCTACATACGCATGAGTGCCACTTTAATTGTGCTCTTAGCCTGTTATTTTCCAAAGGTTTTGGATTACTTATTATTTGGTTTTACCCATTTGAAATCTGATAACTATGGGATTATATCTTTTAAATTCTTTGACTTTCTTACTAAAGTATACAGACATTTGAATTCTATACACACCCCATCTTCCGTCTATACAAATACTTGTTATTAAATTTGTAAAGACTGCTTAGCATATTTGTGCTAATTCCTTTTTCCTACAGATGACCTAGGAAAAAAAGGATAGTCTCTCTCCCCATTGTGTAGCGCACACTTGTCATCGGTATGCGTATGTAATTGTTTGGGCGAAGACTAAACCAGATGGGAACAAGGAGTGACACTTTTCTATTACCTACTTTATAGTTCGTGCTAACAATAAAATGTAAGGCACCCATGTGGTGGTAATACACTATGTTATGTGAAGTTTTAACGAATAAAGTTCTATTTTTTTTCCTTAACTCTAATTCATTACTTTATATATAGTCTTTTAAACATTCATAACAAAAAGTAGGGTGTGACAAGTTGGTATCAAAGCATATTTTAAAATTAACATATCGCCTGATTAGCATCGTATACGGGATACTTTTAGAAGATATTAATTATTTTATCTTTTTTTAACTTCTTTGATCAAATATTATATATTAAGTTCCATTTTGCAGCATGAATACGTGTGATTCTCTTTTATTTAGTTTGGACATTGTATCGAAAAATCGCTGGGAGACTATAGTGAGAGAGGAAGCATTTGCACGACTCATATAAATAATCTGCATTATGGATGAGGATTGGGAAGATTCAAGTAGTGATGTGAAGCTATTAGTATTAACAAATAGAGTTTTTGGAGAAGTGCAAGTTATGAGAAAAATAAGTGATTATGTGGATGATTCATTTATACTTCAGGAAGCTATCAATCTTGCTTTAGCTAATGCACCACTAACTCCACCGCCCTATCCTAAAGCTACATCCAATGGTGAGCTTATCGTTGGTTTGCCTTTAGATTCAAGTGATTCTACCGATGACGATCCATCCGATCCTGATGAATTTTTCGATGATCGAGATTCTACATCTTTCGAGAATGATGTTACCGTTCCTTCTTAGAAAAATACAAAATTAAGAAATCGTCCCTCCTAATGTAGCTTAATGAAATAAAGTAATGTATATAGTGTGACCAGCTGTTATTTAGGAGGTTGACTAAGTTTAACTTATGTATAATAGTAACTATTATGACATATTACCCTATTATATCATACAACTATATCTTTCGTAAAATGAAAGTAAACTTGTGATATATTACTGTTTTATATTTTTATGTATTATTATGAATGTTCTATCATAATTTAGGATGGTTTGTAATCAAATTTCATCCAATGGAACTCAGAATGAACAAATTCACATTAAAGGAATCATGCAATGTCTTCAGAAATTAACATTTTTAGCTGGCCAATAACAAATTCCTCGCCCAACTCCTGAAGAAATCTCATAGGAAATTCGCAAGATGAATGCTCTGAAAGAATTTTTTAGACAACCACCTCCTTCATTTCTTG